>JAVBJF010000158.1:0-600000 GCA_033439095.1 Pseudococcus viburni | reverse complement strand
CAATGTACCTACACTAGAGGGAAAAGTGAACCCGAATGGTGGTTTATAGAAAATCATATCGTTTTTTCTGAAAATTAAGTTGAACAAGAAATTATTGAACATCAATAAATTACCAAATCGCTAAAATCATAATCCCATTCATATAAGTTACTTCACCTTCACGACATTTTTCATTAGGGAGAAAATTATTCAACAAAAATTAAATTAAAAAAGGAACTATATTAATTAACTCCAAATTATAAGTTACCCAATCAAAATTTCTCTTTCATTTTCGAATTAGGTACGCAATTTTGAAAATTCATCAGTCAAAAAAACAGCAATAAAAACTCGACACTAAAAAAAAAAGAAATAAGAATCGAGATTAATTCTTACGTACCGATCGCAGGTTTATTCAAATTCGGAGAAAAAAAAGGTTCACTTGTTGAATAAATCTCAAAATAATTCGCTCCAAGTGTTCGTATTTAATTTAATTCCAAGTCACATAATATTATAATTAGTCACACTTAATACACGGAATTAATGAGCAACGAAATAGTGGGCTCGTATTTAAATAATTCTCTTCTCTTTTCCTTCATTTCATTACAATTGTTTTATTTTATTCGACTCGCACGTGCGTGTGCTCTGCTATTGAGGGATTTGAACTATAGTTCGTCAAAATAAGCCTATCCGAGTTATTCCTAGGCATATTTTTAATAATTCCATAATTCCAAGAACATCTTGCATAGTATGACAAAGAAGTCTTGTCCACTTGAAGCACTTCTCAATATCACAGAACTGAAAAGAGATACCAATACGGTTCAAATAGCGATGTATTCCTGGCGACGAGGAAATTAAAGATCGAGCCCCACAAATTAAGAAATCGATTTGGGTCAAAAAATTGGGGCCTGTTTTTTTTTATTGAAATAAAGTCAACTCACTGACGGGATTAAAATGTGGTGTTTTTTTGAAACCGGTTCAGCTGTTTCAAACCAGTATTCCAAAAAGTAAAAATATTTTAAAAAAAGTTTGAAACAAAAGTTGTAGATTATTAAAAAACAGTCATTTTTTGTTCTATAACTTTTTTTCCATCTTGCAATGGAAAGAAGTTATTTGATAAAAGGTTAATGTAGGTATTTTTTCTTTGTAAGTCGATAACCAGTTACCTATCAAAATGTGGATATAGCAAAAAAATGTGAGATAAAAGTTTTAGAGAATTAAAAACTGAACATTTTACGTTCTGCAACTTTTTTTCCATCTTACAATGGAAAGAAGTTATGGTTCAAAGAACTCAAGTATAATTTTTCTATTTTTTAAGCCATAACTCTTCTCCATTGCTAGATGGAAAAAAAATTACAGAACATAAAATGTTTAGTTTTCAATTCTCTACAACTTTTATTTCACACTTTTTTTGAAATCTCCAATTTTTTGAAACCGGTAGTTTCTTCGGTGCCCCCCCCCCCCAAGTCGATAACCGGTTATCAAAAGTGGAGATATCAAAAAAAATCGTGAAATAAAAGTTGCAGTGAATTAAAAACTGAACATTTTACTTTCTGTAATTTTTTTTCATCTAGCAATGGAGAAGAGTTATGGCTTGAAAAACAAAAAATTATACTCACACCTTTTGTAAGTATAGGTACAGGGTGACCGAAAAGTAGTTCCCCAAAAAAAAATGCTCAGCAAAAATTCCCTAATTGACTTATCCAAAAAATGTCAACTCTGGCAGCATCCTTGGTCCATTACTATTCGAACGCAGGCCTCTTCAAAAATTCTCAATCATTTTTGAATTTTTTGTGAAGAATAATTTGATTTTTGCTTACAATGCTATAGCTAAACATAGTCGAACGAAATTTAAAAATTGCGTGGAATAAAATCTAGGAATTTCTGTGGATAGGTAACGAGTTCCTCAAAATCTTGAATTGAACCCTGTTTAATCTGAAAACAGTACGTTCAATTTTGAAATAAGGAGGATTGCATTTCAGCGCTTCACAAATTGGAGTCAGGTGATTTAATTCAGCATTATTGAATTAATGCACTGGTTTAAGGGAAAAATTGTGCAATATTAAATTTTTTCGGGTTATAAATTATACAGAAATTGGAAGACGATCTATATTGGTAGAATATGACCAGAAAAAATTTACCCTATCAATAATAATTTTTTACCGAAATTTTAAATTTTTTTGGGGAAGTAATTTTCAGTCACCCTGTACAACTTCTTTCCATTGCAAGATGAAAAAAAAATTATAGAACAAAAAATTATTGTTTTTTAATTCTCTACAACTTTTGTTTCAAACTTTTTTTCATATCTCCACTTTTTTAATATTATTGACAACTGGTTCAAAATTGCTGAACCGGTTTCAAAAAAACATACAACATTTTGATCGCGCCAATGTGTAGACTTTATTTCAATAAAAAAAAAACGGACCTCCATTTTTTGACCCAAACCGGTTTCTTAATTTATGGACGCCCTATAGGTCGAGTTGAAAGTTGGATTATCGATCTTCAATGTCCTCGACGCCAAGAACACATTGCTGTTTGAACCTTCTTGGTATCTCTTTCCAGTTCTGAAATATTGAGGAGTGTTTCAAGCAGACAAGACTTCACTGTGTCACACTGTATTCGTACAATACAATCTCATCGTACCAAAAATCATCGAAAATCCCAAACCGTTGGAAATTTACATTCACTCACGTGATCTTGATCACACTACTAAAAAGTGTAAAAATCATTTTCAAGGAAAGCCATCGTCTTAGTCATCGATTTCTCAATTCCTTCGCCAAAAATGATTTAAGCTCTTTACTCTTTAGTGGAAATCGAATACTCATAACAAATAACACATCTTCATCGTCCAACGATAAAATTCCCATCTTTTTCGACATTATTACGAAATATGTACTTGGGGTATTCGGCGGATAGTTAAAATTACGTAATTGATTTTTGTTTGCATAGGAAAATAAATTTAATAAGCGTTCGTATTACGTGGCTTTTTGTATGTGAGAAATACACCGGCATCGGCGGAGACGATTTTCGATTATAGACTTTGGCTGTCTTAAAGAATCAATATAAATTTACCTTATGGGCTGCCTCATACCTCACCTCACCACATATATTCGACTACAAAAGAATATCGGTGGTAATTACACGTCCGCACGCGTTGATTATTACATCATCGTAATAATACTCGAAACGTATTCCATTTCAAGGTAACGCAACCCCGAAAGAATACACCATAGACCATAGATATGGCCAACAGGATGCATAAACTTATACGTATAATCCGCTAATTTCCAAGAATCTATGGTTTAAATTTAACCCAAGCCCATACCGTTGTGCATTACTCGTACACACAGATACATTCTCAATGCACATTAATTACAAAATGACAAAGTTCAGAAATATATGTTAACAAGACGAGACGCGCGAGAGAGACACCCAACCAGAAGATGCTGAAAATTTACAAGCCATAAAAATTTTAATATTTTCACCGCGCAGACCGCTCGCAATATCTGCGCAGAATATTGCATCCGCACACACGTTTATCACTTTAAATATACGCGCCGGCGGCAATTAAAATGCTAATTTTCTTATATATTTAATAAGCGAAATAATATGAATCATGTTTATTAGCATTTAAGACCATTTTCAACCTATTAAATCTGACAATATACTTGTAAACTAGAGTTTTAAAATGTGATAGGCGAGCTACCAACATCAGCATCGTTTTCTTGATGGCCATCTCATTGTATGCAGTTGAGATATTCTCTGTGGTAGAAAATCTGCATCAACTGTCGGCCAAATTTTCTGCGAACTTCCTGTATAAGTATGAAGTATTCGGTACGATGTAGGCCTTTTTTTTAAACTACTCTCATTAATATGAGACATGTAATAACCTAAATTTTAGTTTGCACTTCCGCTGCATGTTGAAGTTTTCATGTACTTGGACTCAGACTTCCCAGCCCCTTCTGCCTCGACCAAGTATTGTCGGGTGTCTTTTATAGGATATGTTTGCGATCCATATAACATCTTCTGACAAGTCGTAAAATTTGTAATTTTGCATTTGTGCTAATCGTTTCGTATTATACGAAGATGCGACTGTTTTATCGTCGTCATAGATGTACTTCGAGACGGAATTCATTTGAGAAGAAACCGACTGAGTGATGAAGATGTGATATTTGAGATACATGGCGGCTCATTCGTCTGTTTTGGTATTTGTATGTGTGATGTAGGTGATGAATCGAATGTGGGAGTTCGGTTATGAATGGAAGTTCCATGAGAAGATGTGTTTGGGAGGTGAAGATTTTTCGAAGGTGGAGAAAAATTGAGAGTTAAGTTTTGGAGAGAATCAGAAATGGAATTTATACAAAAAAAAGGATGTACAATTTTTGGGCTCTTCTTATGATTAAAAAGTTATGAACAGCTGCCAAAAATCCTGAAAAATTTATGTTAGGTACATACAAATTTTTTCAAATTAAAATATTACCTACAGGGATTGCAAACCTTGAAGATGTGTAATTGAAAATCTGAAAAAAAAAACTTTCAGTGATCATAAAATTTTTTGACAACAGTAACTGAGGGTGTAAACAACACGATTTTCGAGCTTTCTTCAAAATTTTGAAGACAATAATTAAGATATCGATTTAAAAAAAAAATTCTTCTGATTCCTCCATCCTTTGGCTACAAATAGCCCGCTTCAAAAAAATGTCAACATCAAACCGCTATTTTTGACGAATTTTTTAAGTATAACAAGTCAGACCATCGTTTTTAGGGTGAAAATTTAGGTACCTACACTCCTAAAAATGAAGGAAATTCATGCAAAAAAATTTTCTTCAATGAAAATAATGAACATTTTTTCGAATTAGGTACAATAGAACAGGTAAATTAGGTATTTAACGTACCTAAATCGATCTCGGTAAACTTTAGATGGAAAATTTAGAAAACAAAATTATTTTGACAAAAATTTTGGACCCTGGCTCAAATATTTTTGTAGGGAGAGGTCAAAATGTTTCATAATTTTCCCATTTTTTGCCAAATACAGATAAAAATTTTACGTTTATTTTAGAGCTTCAGGAGGGTTAAAGGAACCCAAGGAAATTTTTTTCGAAATTTTTGGGTAATTTTTCGCCGAGTTACGTCTTTTTGAAAATTTTGAACCTCTCTTTTGAAATGAAGAGTCAAAGGGGCAATGAAACGAGATTTCACTACCATTCATTTTACCATGATTTAACACACACAAAAAATCATAATGTCTGTATTTCGAAAGCGATTTTGGTCATTCGAAAACACAATTGTAGCTAAGAAATTTTCACAAAATAATGCTAAAATCTTACATTTTCCAAATGCAAATTTTTCACAAAAAAAATCATAACCAACGTCTATATTTTCTGAATCGATTTTCGTGATTCAAAAACGAAATTTGTATTCACTTTGTGAAACTTTACTTTTCGATGTGTTTTTCTAAACGCCAAAAATCGGCAGCTTTTTTCAAAATGTGTTTTTCTTCAATTTCGTTTTCGATTTTTTTTTGGGGGGGGAAGCATTAAACATCATCAAAACATAGATCACCACACATCGAATTTACACCCCGAGTTACGGAATATCCGAAATCATCAATTTTTGACGGAAATTTCATAAATTTTGGACAAAAACTTTAATTACACTAATTTTTAACCAAACTTCATCAATTTTTTAAAAATTTCATCAATTTTTGATAAAATTTGCGGTCGATTTTCTCAAAACTTGGATCATTAATTTTTAATAAAAATAAATAAATTTTTAACATAATTTTCGATTGTCAATTTTTGATAAGATTTATGATTATCAATAATTTTTCACAAAGCCTAGTACTTGTTTTCATAATTTTCAACCATCAATTCTTGAAAAGATTTCTGATTAGAATTTTTGACAAAATCACATCGATTTGTGATAGAATTTTTAATCAGTTTTTGACAAAATTTATTTATTTAGGTAGGTAGGTATTTGGATTATACCGATTTCAACCTTATAGGATTATTATGATCAATAGGCTAATATCTAGATGAATTTCTGATAAATTCAGTGATCGTCAATTTTCATCTTATCTACCTACCTAATTTTCGAGCATTGATTTTTAATAAAATTCAATCAATTTTCAAAAAAAATTCCCACAATTTTAAATCAGAAAAAAACGGGTATAACAAAAAATGTATTTACCTATATCAATTTATCAAAATATCTTCAAGTTTTTAAAAATCAGACAAAACTGATGAAAGTATAACAAAAAATGTCATTATCTACATCAATTTGCATCGAAGTTTTTCCAAGTATTTAAAAGTTGAACAAAATATCAATATATCTACTTGGGAGGATCAAAAAATAAAACATATCCTGGATTTGGACGAAAATGGATCTACTTTGAGGACCCTTGACTCAAATCTCCTTTGAGCCAGAGAACTCATCGAATTTTTTCTGGGAGGTCCCCAACTCAAAAAAAACTACCTCGCTAATTTTTATCAAAATTTAGGACATTGTTTTTTTTTCGATCCATCTTAATGTCTGCATTTTTTATACAGCCCTACAAAAAAATACTCCATACAGAAAAAGTATCGCAAAATATCGTGATGCAATGGAAATTTACCCTCTAGGTATTCCAAAAACATGAAACATGTTAAAATTTATGTCCATCAAAAATATCACGAATTTTTGTCAAAGTTTCATCAACTTTTGACAAAATTTGATTAATTTATGACCATCTTGTACACAAACAAATTTGTAATTCAATGAAAAACAAACCTAAACATCTCTGAAAACAACCCAACAATACCAGACTCAAAAACAGAAATGCAAAAAATCATCCTCTTGATAAAAGAACTTAAACTCCAACACCAAATATAACCCCCTCTTTCCAACCCCCTCTTTCCAACCTCTCTCCACACTGGGCGTAAAAATCTTGGCAATTACACACGCCCAGTATAATAAAAATTTAATAAAAAAAAAAAAAAAAGTCCGTTCCAAATAAAATAATGAAAAACTACCGTACTTGCTTCAATTACCGTACCTACTTTTCTAAAATTTTGTTAAATAATAATTTTACATGCAGAAATATTGCTAAAAAGTTTTGCATAGTTCTAAAAAAATTATTTTGTTTGCACATCTAAATGTTTGAATTTGAGCAACATTTTTTGCAGTTAACACTTTCGTCCTGTGTATTCGGGTAAGAAATCTAAGACTTCTTAATTTTTCTGAGACTGTATCATCTGATGTATCCAAATCGAGTTGAATTTGACCCAGATATGAATTTTAAGTCCCAAGGTGTTTTAGGAAGCAGTCATAGGTCTCAGAAATATTTTATTCAATATTTCAATTAGAATATAAAAAATAAAAAAAATCTATTAATTTTGTCCTAATTTCAGTTGATGACGTAAAATGAGTCCTTTATGAATTATTTATCCTGAAAAAATCAATTTTTTTGTATTTTTGAGAATCTTCTGCCTATTATAAAAAATAAAGAATTGATAAAAATATTCATAAGAGTGTTCTATTTACGTTCATATTTTGATTTTTTTTCTGGTCATTAGGCTTGTAGAAAAACATAAAGTATTAGCTTTTTAATATCTTGAAACTTGTAATTCAGGAACAAGAAACATTTGGAAAAAAAATTTCGGAGATTGTCCTTACCCAATAGAGCTCATCAGTCTTACAATTTTGAAGCATTTTATTAAAAATTTAATTTGAATGTCCAATATTTTATTTGAAGAAAATAAAAGGGTTCAGATTTTTAGCATGAATCACAATTTTTTTCAAATAAATTTTTTTAATAGCCTACTAAAAATTGGGACATCTAATTTTGGACATTTCGTGCATAAATTTTTGCATACTCTGCATAATGAAGGGGTTACTAACTTGTGCTACTCTAAAAATCCCACCAATTTTAGTAGACTAATTTTGTCGTTATCTCAATTTTTAGATCAAACCATTAATTTATTTGAACTAAAACCTTCGACTGGTGTTTTCCCCTCATATCAGCCCAATCTTTTTCTCGTTTCCCTCCAACGTCGCAGAAAAAATATCAAATGCTTTATTTCCCCAGGAAATCATTACATTGACCACTATTCCTAGTATTTCTTTATCTATACAACAAAATAAGCCCAGATATCGTTAGATAAAAAGCCTCGTCAATCAGTACACGTACACTGGGCTATCATCACCCCATGCCTAAACAAAAGCTCGGCAGTATATCTACACAATGTACATATAATCTGGGTGTTGCGTGCCGAACCGGTTCATCTGGTGTAAATTAAATACGCTACATGTGTTTCACATTTCACCATCGCATCGCCATCATCAACGCTCCAAGTCGAAGTCGAATCAACATGCAAAAAATTTTATACCGTTCGGGGGTGGTCGTATATTAAGAAAAATCACTGCGACTCGGTGAAACAGGAAACGGTGGATCCTATTTCAACAGCCATTTTCGTATAGTACGTGTCCTTTTTTATTAATAAAATATATCAAAAAGGGAGGAAATGACCAAAATAGAAGATCCCTGTCGAGGTTCCACTACGTTTAGCAGGATTAATGGCAAGCATATGTTTATCCGCGCAGCAATACGAGATATTTACGCCATCATCAACTCGCCTTCTTACCCTGCTATATGACATAGTTGGGTATCTAACAGACACGTTCACGATAACATTGCCAAAATGATGATCCCTGGTTTGTTTTAATTCCTTGCCACGGTCGTCCTTCTTTCCAGTATACGTTTTAATTAATATCCTTCTTTCTCGATTTTGTAAAAAGAAACATCGTGTCGACCGATCGAATGAGTGGCTATAACATGTGTGACCATGTGTGTTCCCAGGGTATCAGTTTCACAAATATTTTTCTTCGGAATTCTCCAATTTATATGGTGAAATTTTCGTTTTGTTAACCTGCGTTCGAGTATGTCGTTTGGCAATCAATTAGAATATTTTTTGGCTCGGTTAATGAATTGCAGACGAGGATAATTTGAATGGAAATATGGTTTGAGAAAGATTATCCCACAATATGTGACCTACATTGACGAATTTTCCCAAGTTTGATTTATATATTTTTATTTCTATTATGATGGGGCTGAGTTCAGGGGTTTATCAACTTCGGAGTGTGAAATTAGGACATATGGTGATGTGAAATTTCAACCATCCCTCTCCCCTCTCCTTGTATTGAATTACTGTAGAGAATCGCGGATTAATCTCAAGATTATATCTTACGATAAAATACTCTACGTTTTCAATATTTTATGGAAAAAAGTAGATTTTTTGTTTTTAGGCCTCAATCGACGCTTCCAAAAAAAATTGGTTCAGGGAAAATAATTAGAACTCTTTAAATGTTTTCGTATTTAGCCCTGGAACAAACCTAGAGTTCAACAAAATTATCTACCTGAGCTATTCCATACTAAAACAAACCAAAAATTAAGTCAGGTCTTCCGATTTCGCTCAATTTTTTTTTATGAGTTCCCCTTGGTGGCATATTCACAAAACCACGATCATCTATTTTCTAGCCCTCGAAGGGGGCGGGGAGGCGGACCTCGAAATTTTTATGAAATTGCAATTTTTAGCTAAATTACTCAACTTTTAAGCCTCGTATCTCGAGATAGGTTGTACTTGGGGAAAAACTGTTTGCGGGGTCTGAAAGATAATAGGAGATTCAAAAACGGTAGTCACATTTTGAAAAGCTCAAAGTTGAACTTTGGCGGTGAATGCTCAACTTTCATAATGAGAACAAAAGATAAAAGCTACCATTTAAAAATCTGAAAAAATTACAGTGAGGAGCCCTTTTTACCCTTTTTTCAACCAATAAATTTTCAAGATGGAATCTCTAGACCCTTGGAGGTAGAGGGGTCTACAATTTTGACCAAAATTCAAAAAAATCGAAAAAGTAAAGTAACACATCAATTACTACTAATTCAAAGGCGCTGATTGCAAATATGTACACGAGTTTTTCATTCGACCCCCCTGAACCCCCCTATTAGCCTCCTTGATAGGGTCAAAATTCAAAAAAAAATGAAAATAACGTGTGACCTGTCGTTTGTTAGGTTTTTGAGAGTGTTTAGTTTGAAAATTTGCTTATTTTTTGGATTTGACCCTTTAGTGCCCCTCTAGCCCCCCCCCCCATTTTGAAAAAACCGTGTTGTGGCATATCGATTCTAACTAATTTGAAGGCGTAGAATTCGAATATCGACTTACTTTTTGATCCGATCCCTCCCCGTACTCCAACTGACCTCTTCCTCCAGTCATCGGTGATCAATACGGAATTGAATACTTATTTCAAAAAATTACAGGAAGTGGGTCGAATCAAAAAGTAAACCGATATTCGAATTTTACGCCCTCAAATTAGTTAGAATCGATATGTCACACGATATTTTTTATTGACACATTGAAAATTTGTCAGACTTATAATTATTTGAAAAACTTGAGAATGATACGAGTTTGGGGTACCTGAGTTACGTACATCAAGGATCACAAGTTGTCTGACAAGGGAAGCATCCAAACCGGATTTAAGATTTTGAGCCGAAACAAAAATAAATCCAAAGTACATTGTAAAAGAATTTCGTATCTAAAATTTCATGGGCTTAAGTTTATTTCTCGAATTTTGGCGAATTTTTGAAATTTTAAAATTACCTCATTGCCCTGCAAAATATGAAAATTTGATCAAAAAAATCTGAAAAATTGGTATATATCCCATTTTTGACCTCCTGAATTGATCGGAAGCGGTTTCAAGACGTTTCGAAGTCTTCAAAAAATTTTGGAATTTTCTAGCACTGGAGAAAATCACATAAAAATGGTCTATTTGAACTTCAGCAACATAATCGCGGATTACCTGTAATGGTGACCTAACAAATAAGTAAAATGTAAAGTTTAAGGGAAAATTCTTGTATTTTCAACCGTGGAAAGATTTTTATAAGGTTGTCGGACAAAAAAAAAAAAAAAAAATTGGGATCATCAGGACCTTGGATTATATGTCTGATTGAAATGGAATTTCTTCGAATTTTTTCACTTTAAAATATCACATTTTCCATTTTTTTTTCCTATTCGTCCCTAATTTTTCAAAAAGAAGTTCATCACTTGGAAATTTTCTAACCCAAACCTATTTTTTCGAATCGACATACAATTCTGCCATCAAGGACGAGAGTGGCAAGTGATTTCTTCTCCCCTCACCAGGTATGACCATCCCTTCTTCTCTTTTTCCCAAGGTGGATTGCTGGGGTGCAGCGTTTTTATTTTTTTTAAAATTTTGATAGGCTTTAACAAAAAGTTCTTATGAAGTGGCATTAAATAAACGTAAGAAAATATCTAGATGATTTTTCATTAATTAACCCCCATCCCCCTGCAAAAAATCAAAATCGCAAAATTTTCAATTTTTTTGCTATTTTCTTGATAGTATGGTCATATAACATTATTATTGAGGAAAAAAATTCTGAGTTCATCTTGATTTTTTTTGGGTGTTAATTTAATTTTTGTGCTTCGAAAAGTACATTCCTGTTTTTTGTGTTTAAATTGTTCCATTTTTTTTGTTTTTTAAACTTTTTAATCCCCCTTTCTGGTAATTTTTCTTAGTTTCGTCTCTTCTTCTTTTTTTGTAAGTTCAAGAAGTTTGATTTTCTGAGACTTTTGTCAGAAGTTCAAATTTCTTCGAAATTCTAAATAAAGTAATTTTGAAAAAATTGAACCTGTAAAAAATTTAGAGAAAATTTTCCTTGGGAATTTTTTTAATGAATTAAACGTTATTTTTCGAGATACGAGTACTAATGTATTTCGGAATCATTGAATAACAGGGGGGGGGGGAATCATCATCTAAAAAATCGGAAAAAATCAAGAATAATTTTTTTTTCTTTTTCAATGAAAATAATAAGTCATCAACAAAAAATCGAAGTTTTAAAGCCTTTGAACTTTTGCTAGGAGGAGGGGAAAGAGGTGTTAAAAAATGACCCTCTTTTTGAAACCATTTTCCTACAATTTTTTTTGCCAATACCTTTAAAAATTCGAAAAAAAAATGAAAAACGCTGCACCCTTGGTCAAATTGAATTTAAAAATAATTACATTTAAATACCTATAAATCTCCAAATAAACTACGCTATGGTAAATGGCTTGCATTCCTAATGCCTACGATATCCGACCACAGCACCCAGCCTCGACCACAAAACCTAGGAAATCAAATTAATTAAAATAGTCGAGATATCGATAATTTCGTCCAGTATTCCTGTATCGGTTCGTATACCCACAATACGAATCACACGAATAAAAAAACAAATCAGGAAAATATTTATACGAATAGTCGATTGTTTTTTTTTATCATTATTATTATTAAAAAAGACACCTGTTGGCTATACGAGGAGATTCTATATGGTACATGAAAAATTGTATAATTTATAATGTGAGTTATGTCGAACAGCTTCGTGAGCTATCCGTTTAAATCGTATTTTTAATTTATTTCAAACATCGCTATAAAATTATCATTAAAAAGAGCCACCATATAAAAAAGGTATATGAAAAAAAAATAATAAAATCTTCACGGAGGATTGGTGCTGGAAAAAAGAAGGGGGAGATGGAAAGTCGAGTCGATTATCAAAATCGATTTTATCCGCGTAGGTTAAGTGGTATATCGGTTTGCGAGACATAAGATGAGGTGGAGGTGATGACGTGCGGATAAGCTGGATGCAAGTTTAAATTGCTTATTGGCATAATGTTGTAGGAGGTGTTGATAAGTATACAGGCGCTAGGTATGAAGTAATTTGATACATCGGCTCGATATTATGGAATTTTACACGTTTCGTGTGTTTGTAAGGGGGATTTTGTATGAGCGATTAGCCTTTGAGGTGTATGAGAATCGTCGACGATCGACCTTTGCCACGTAAAATGGTGTTATATTTTTAAAAAGGTATTTTGCTGAATGGGAACGGTTGTCGTTTTGCTCGCATTCGTCTATCATATTATGTGAATATGCGTATACGTCCTGCTGAGATTATAATTACCGCTCCTAACGCCCGATTAGATTGGAACAATAACGACTCCCTCGCTTCATCGTACAAACACAATCCCGCGAACCCCTTTACCTGTGATGAGCATATATCGTATAGGCATCCACGAGAGTAAAACGTTAAGAGCATTTTGTTTTTCATTAGTTTTTTTATTATTTATTTCGTGATCGACGAAAAAGAAATAAAGAAGAAATTAATAAAACTACATATATAGCTTTAGGCGTTATAATTAATATGGTACGCGGGTTTATATATTTCAAAAGGTGTTTTATCGGAGAATTTTTAATTAAACTAATGATTGATTTATTTTAAACATTTTTATGCAGAGATATCTCCCTATATACCATAAGCGCGTATATGTTTTTGTTTTAAATATCTCCAAGTTAACACGTTTTTTTTTATTATTATTTTTTTATTCTATCTGTTCGGTATCGAGGTGTTTTCCTATCCTATTTCAATTTCAAATATTAATAAGATATTAACTCGCTGGTGTCAAAGAATCGTTTCGTATCAATGAATCACGAATGTTATATAGGTGCAATGCATACGTATGTGGATATGTGTGTATATGGGGATTTTCTTTTTCTACTCTCCGCTTCTGCATCCTGCTATCGTGGCAGAATACGCGCACGGTCGTGAAATGCTGACACGAATTGTGTATTCACACTTTCTGTATTTGGAAATGCTTTAAATCAAACTTACGACTACGCGATTAATTGAATACCAACAATGTAGAATGAGAGGTGATTGGGTTTGTGTATTGAATTATTTCGAACGTCGAAAATTTCCCTGGTGAATAATTATTTTTGCCGAAAATGAGATTTCGACGATTCGAGTCTAAATTTATTCTAAATTCGAATTTTTCAAATATAAATTTTTTCGATTTATTTAATCCTGATTTTGTTTGAAAATTGTATCCAATTTTTAAATTATTCGAACTGTACCTATTTTTTTATTCAGGTACTTAAAATTTTCTCAACATTTTTCCAATTAAAAATTTTTCAGTTTTTTTTTTAGTTTAATATTTTTAAAAATGTTTTTAAATTATTGAGAAAGAAACATTTTTAAGGAACATTAAGCTGAAATTTTTTCAATTCAAAGTTGAAAAAAATGTATGTAAAATTTGAAAAAAATTCAAGTTAAAAAAAATTTTAAACAGGTATCAAAGTTGAAAAAATTTTGGAAAAATTTTAATTGGAAAAAAATTTAGCATTGAGAATTTTTGTATGTACCTACCTTATATTTTTTCAAATTTTTTTCAACTTCATATTTTTAAAATCGTTTAATTTGAAAATTTTTTCCAATAACTTTTTTTTAACTTTAAAATTTTTTCAATTGAAAATTTATTTACGTTTTTCTCATAGTCATCATTCACCCTGATTGGCTGTCAATTATGTCATCAGAAGTCGTCATTCATCCTGATTGGTTAGAAATGACGACATTTCTGGAATAAATATCACCTGTTTTCGGTAGGTATTGCATAATGTCAGCAAACAATTCGAATCATCTCGAAGCAACAGCTGAGAGAATGATTCAAACACATTACCAAGGGCGAGATAGCGAAATAATCAATTCCATTATTTCGGAGAGTGATAGGCGATAAGACACCTACACAACGCTTACTTGACAGCACAAGCTCTAGTTATCGCGTATGTAGGTAGCTAGGTAGTAGGTACTATGTAACTATATGCATTAACGAATTAATACACAGCAACCCTTCATAAAATTTTAAAAAATTGAAAAAATCGAAATTGAAGTTGATAAAATTGCACTGTTGGAAAAATTTTAAAATTGGACAAAATTTTGAAAAAAAATCAGAATGAAAGAAATTGAAAGAATTTCAAGTTGAAAAATTTTAGAAATGATAAAATTTAAATCGGGAGAGAACTGAAACTCCGGAAGAGAGAAACCTAATTTTCAATAAGTATTTTTAACCATTGTAATTTTTTTCAACTTGAAATTTCCTAACGTGTTTTCAACTTTGAATTTAAAAAAAAGTTTCGTTTTTCACAATTTCTTTCAACTCAATGAGTAGGTAATCAGAGAAATTTAAAGAAATACTAAAAGTATAAAATTGAAAAAAAAATGAAAAAATCAACAATGAAAATTTTTTGAAAAAATCTCAACTTGAAAAATGTTTAGTGTCGGAAAAATTTAAACTTGAATACAATTTTGAAGAAAATTTAGAATGAAAGACATTAAAAGAAGGAACTTGGTGTTGAAAAAATTTAGATTTGAAAAAATTTTAATCGAGAAAGAACTGAAATTTGGGAAGAGATAGGTACCTAATTTTCAATATTTTTAGTCATCAGAAGGGGGGGGGGGGTCGAAATCAATGAATTAATCTCGAGAAAATTGAGATTATTGACTTTGATGATCTCTCTTTGAATGTTTATTTACGAATGATTACAAAATAAAAAGGGTTATAAACTTAAGACTAAATTTACATCACGATTTTAGGTGGTCAACTATAACTACCGCACAGGGGGGGGGGGAGAAATACCAATCCTATTTTTAAATAGAGGATTCTTTTAGGTTGGTACAGAGGAAATGATCATTTTTAATTTTCAACTCCCCTCCGTAATCCTCAATTTTTTCATTTGATGAGCAATTTTTCTCCATTTTTTTTTTCAATCTCGTCAATTTTTCGAGTTTGGGGAAGGAGCTACCTGTTTTACACCAAATACCCTGCATTCAAAAAATACGAAAAAAGTCGAAAATTTTCAAAACCGATCGAGAAGTAAAAAAAATCGAAAATTTAGTCTAAAATTTGGCAAAAAAATAGAAAAATTAAAAATACTGGAAAATTTGTAAGTACCTACATAATTTTAAAAAGTCATATCGAAAACATTAAATTGCTTTTTCATCTCGAAAAAAAATGAAAACAATTTTCGCATCCTCGCCTAATTTAATTTCGATAAATTCACTCACTTTGCTTCAAGAAGAAAAAAAAATCAAAAATGGTTTCATCTACATCTCCATGTCTACTTAAATTGGGAATTAAACACTGAAAAATTAATTACCAACCTATTTTTGTTTCTGAAAATCTGTATTTTTGAATAGGTAGGGCCAATGTGTCTTCATAATTAATTTTAAAAATGTCTTAAAGGAAATCAAAATTTTCGTCTGTACTTGAAAAAAATATTTATCTGAAAATTTGAAACGTTTCAAAACGAAATTTATCAAAAAATTGTGTGGTCCCCAGTCCCCATCCTTCTCGCCAAAAATTTGTATTTGTTTACAAACTGAAATTAATTTTGAAAAAAATTACCAAACTTTATTTTTAACACATTTTTTTAGGGGAAGGGATGCCAACTTTCAAAACCTCGAGGAAAAGTAGATAAAATATTTCATATCTAAATTTTTTAAAACTAGACAACTTATAAAATAATCTGAATGATAGGGAAATGCCTACGATTATGGCTTTTGATGTTGATTCTGTTCAAAACAGAGATTGGAATTGGACTGACTATGAATCCCATGAATTCTTCTCCGCGAATTTGATTGAAATCGTCCATGGACAGAATTTGATCTAAATATCACTCCAGTAAAATTTTGACTGCATGATTTGAGTTTGAATTTCCCAGTTGAAATTCACAGCTAAAAACTTTTCAAACTTTTTCACAAACAGAAAATTGTTTGTGATCTTTGAATTTCTTCTTATGCTTCATCGACTCCTCTTCTTCTCCTTTTCATTCATATCTCTCATTTTTGAAAAATTTTTGCTGGCTGGAAATTCTGAAAAATAGGATAGGTAGGAAAATTGAAAGGACCTACAGAAACATGCAGCAAAGTTGAATCAATATTTTTTGACCAATTTTTAAATCATTGTGAACCTTTTTCTCAAAAAATTATTTCCTTTTCCAATTTCGATATTTCTGTGCCACATCTAATATCACTTTTCTATTTATGTCAAATTCCACATCTTTGCGAATAACTTCAAGGCCATTGGAACGACCAAATGCACTATATTTAAATATTTTATCGCGACAATACGTTCGCTTAATGGATACTTATAAAATGCAGTTAAATAAAACCTATAAATACATACATTACTTATACAATGTTAAAGGCAATATTAGATATAAAATTCTTAGCCGATATTTATGACGAATTATGTCGTCTCGTATATGGTAGACGTAACCGCAGTCCAGCCCGTACCCATATTAAATCCATCAAAATGATTGAGCTTAAACCACAGCTATAGCTAACATATCCAAGTATCAGCATAAGGTATTTGTATAATATAGGTAAATATTCTCTAAAAAGAATACAATATTGTTTATTATGCATTATTAATAGAAGGATAAAAAAAAGGTCTACACGTAAGGCAGAAGTTACGTAGATTCTATGTACCCAGAGAAAAGCAGAAGAGGGTAATATTATAAGTTAACCATATACAGGAACATAAAATTATATAAAATGCTCATAAAATTTCGCCGACAGTGCCGCTTTTAAATGTAACAAATAAAAGCATGTATTTTATACAGAGAGAGCTGTTTAATTTACTCATAAAACTTACAGCATAAGTCGTAAGTTTTTCTCGTAATATAAGAACGTATATACCTTCCTTAGAGGTGTAACGGTTACGTGTGTGCGAATACAACCCCCTACCCTTACCCCTCGACCAAAAGTACTTTTGGTTTTAGCAAATTAATGGTATGGCGACCGAACGAAAAAAATATCATAAAAACACTGTAAGTAAATTAAACATCTAAATAATAAGTACACATGTTTTCCCATTTCCAGTGGCGTATGTCTCATGAAGTCATTTATACGTACAATCTACATAACGGGTACCAGTCTAGTACGAGTATTTTCAACCTTCAATAATTAACAACCCGAAACGCCATCAATATGGTACCTAATGTACTTACGTACCTACGTGGACCGTAATAGATTTTTTTTTCAAAATCGTACCTATACGAAGGATAAGAAAAAACTAAAACAATAATTGTATATTAGAAAGAGTTATTTAAATTATTTATTTTCGTATTAGCGTTAACCCGAAATCAGGCGACTTTGTTTACATAGCTTTGGACTTTTTCCCTCTTCCTCCAGTTCTTTATTTGTCCAAAGAGTTGTACATATCTACGAGCCTGAATATGAAAAGAAATCAAAGTTTGGGCGTCTATGCTGGACAACATATTCGTATAGACTGGTGCGTTATTGACTCGTTTAATTTAATTTCATTCCACAAATACGTATCTGTATAGATAGGGCAACTATAGGAACAACGTCAACATAAATACTGGTTAAGTAATTTTCTTTTTTAATGAATACTTAAGCTTGAGCGTGGTGAAAGCATAAGGGCAAATTATTACCTCACACACACCTCTTTAAAATGTACGATTTACGAGCTCGAACGAAATTCCTAAATTGTGTTTTTTAATATTTTAGCATTTTTTTGGTACGAAGTTGAAAAATTTAAATACTTGGTATTTTTTTATTTATTAGCGGAGAAGTTCGAGGGCGTCCAAGTGGTTGTGTAGTTTTTCTATAGTTTTTGCTTTAGGCCTACTTTAAATAATGTTTCGTCTTGTGCGCTGTATGATGTATGTAGATTGACAGATAGAGATTACATTTTTTAAAAACTTGCTCTCGAGATGTCATTTCGGGAATTATTGAGGTCAAAGTCCCTAAAGGGATCACTGCAATCGGCGAAATCTCGTCGGTGTTTCTTTTTTGCAAACTTCTTCCGAATAGTAATGTAGGTCGGATTGAAAAATTCACTCATTTGACTAATCAAGGTTAAATTGAATAATTTTTCAACTGTGAAAGTTATAACGAGTAAACTGTACAGCGTCTAATGTTGAAAAAAATATGAGATTTGTGAGAAAAAATAAGATTCAATTTTTATTACTGGAATTCTGCATAATCTAAAAATAATTCCAACATGTGACTATCGTAATGAGTATTCATCTCATCCATGGAAAACATTTTTTATTAGAACAATATGATAACATTAAAATTTTGAAAAATACCTATACCTATTTTCTAAAATTATATGACAAAAATTTTGCTTCAAATTTTAAAAAATAATAATAAAAGTTGTGACAGTTTTACAGAAAAAATATTAATTTTTAGTGAAAAAATCGTAAGTATGTATTATTTGAGTGAAATCCCCTTATTTTTTGAGTAAAAAATCTCACTTTCAGTGAAAAAACTTGTTTTTAGTGAAAAATCTTGTTTTTAGTGAAAAATCATGTTTTTGGTGAAAAAAAACTTGTTTTTAGTGAAAACCTTGATTCTAGATGGAAAAAATCCTTGTTTCGTAGAAAAAACTTGTTGTTAGTGAAACCACTTGTTTTTAGTGAAAACCCTTGGTTTTTAATAAGAAAAACTTGTTTTTAGTGAAAAATCTTGTTCTTAGTGAAAAATCTTGTTTTCAATGAAAAATCTTGTTTTTAGTGAAAAATCTTGTTTTTAGTGGAAAAAACTTGTTTTAGTGAAAACCTTGATTCTAGATGGAAAAAATCCTTGTTTCGTAGAAAAAACTTGTTGTTAGTGAAACCACTTGTTTTTAGTGAAACCCCTTGGTTTTTAATAAGAAAAACTTGTTTTTATTGGAAACCCTTTGTTTTTAGTGAAAAAAAAACTTGTTTTTAGTGAAAAAAAACCTTGTTTTTAGTGAAAAAAACCTTGTTTTTAGTGAAAAAAAACTTGTTTTTAGTGAAAAAAAACCTGTTTTAATGGAAAACCTTATTTTTAGTTTTAAAAAAACCGCATTTTTAGTGAAAAGGTATATTTTAAGTGAACAAGCTTATTTTTAGTGAAAAAACGTATATTTAGTGAACAAATTGTTTTTAGTGATAAAAAACTTTGTTTATTTTCTAGTGAAAAAGTCAGATTTTTTTAGTGAAAATCCCTAACTTTCCAGGCGAAAAATTTCTATTTTTAGGGAAATTCTCATTTTTTGAGAAAAAATCCTATTTTTAGCGGGAAAATCTTGTTTTGGTGAAAACCCCTTTTGGTAAAAAAAAAACACGTATTTTCAACAAAAATCCTCTTTAGGTATAGTAAAATCTTTTTTTAGTGAAAAATTCATTTTAGTGGAAAACTCTTATTTTTAGGCACATAAAAAAATCGTATTAAAAGATGAGAAAATCTTTTTTAGTGAATTTTTTTAATTGTTTGGTGAAAAAATCAACTCAATTAAATGTATCTACTGAATACCTACGAAAAAATTTGGCAAAAATGTCGAAAAATAAAATAAAATGATTGTGTTCATATGTTTTTATTCAAAATAGGCATCTGATGTGCATTTTCGCTTGGAATGTGTAAAAATACCTCTTTTTCTTCAAACATGCAAGATATTCTCATTTGCTTCAAACATACAAAAAATGTAATTTTTCCTTAAAATATGCAAAACATATTTACTTGATGCAATTTTTCTTAAAATTAGTCGAAATGTCCATCTAGGTTGTGCATTTTTCTTGAAATATGCAAAGTAAGCATTTTTCCAAGAGTGTTCAAAAAATTGTAGTTTCATTTTAAATTTGTGAAAATGTGCATTTTTTCTTGAAAAATGCAAAATTATGCAGTAAAGTTGAAAAAATTGTGCGAAATTTTAGAGTTTTTTAAAAAAAATGCTCAAGTTGAAAGAATTTTAAAAAAAATATGAAGTTGAAAGAAATTTGCAGAAATTAAAGTTGGGAGAATTTTCAATTCAAAAATTTTTTGAATTTAATTTTTCTCCGGATTTTCTCTTCTTTGATTACAAAAACTTTTTTCAACTTCCTATTATTTAAATTTCTTTCCAACTCGAAAATTTTTCCCAATACCTAATTTTACAATTTTTTCTCAATTTTTTTTAGCTGATACGTTTTTTTTTCAATTTCTCTCAATTTCGAATTTTGAAAAAATTCTCCACTTCATGTTTCTCAAAATTTTTTCTTACTCAATAATCAAAAGACACTATAAAAAATATAAAAATTTACAAAAAATAGAGAAAGTTTTGAGAAAATTTAAATTTAAGAGAATTTCCACAGTTGGAAAAATTTCAAAATTGTTTACAACTTTGAGGAAAAAATTTAGACTCGAAAAAATTGGAACTTGGAATAAATTTGGAATTAAAATGTCAAAATCCTATATTTGCCAAAAATGTGTGGGACCTGGTACCACTCCTACAGAAAAAAATTCGCCTTTATTATCAATTGACCATAATAATTTATATTCCCAACCTCCTTCCAGCACTCGTTCAGTGTTCAGTTCCAGAATATTCAATCAATTCAGCGATCAATCAACATTGACTCACAATTCTCAGTACCTCCTTCTAAAAACCAAACCAACACATTTACCACAAACCTTCTGAATTTCATTTTCCACAAACTTTTTTAGCACCCTGGCAATAATTTCACATGCACAATAAATGTCAATCCTCGTATCTCGAATTCACACTCATTTCCATCTCCAATCGAAAGGCTGTTTGGAAATGAAAAATAGGTAAATTTTGAATATATTAGAAAATAAATATAAGGTTGTCGAACTCGGATCGCAATTAGCGTAAATTCGAAAATTGAAGGCGTTCAATTGTATTTTAATTAATGTCGTCGTGACTTTCTCTGTATAGATAGGTATAGCTAGGTACATCGATATGCGCAATAGAAAAATCGTCTCGAATTCGGAGTACCTAAGCGAGTATAAATTAGTACGTAGACGATAATCGAATATACTACGATGACGAGTTAACGTTTCCGAATAATTATAACAGGACATTTTATTTAATAAATTACCGTTAATGACTTCTCGGTAATGGAACCGTGGATATAAATGTTCCATTTTCATGTTGTGTTTAATTTCTACGTAGGTATCTGGTTGGGCATATTTATCATATTTATTGATATTTCTCATTTTCAAATACCTATTCACTGGCATCTACCAATCCGAATATTTAAATTTGAAACCCTATCATCAATCTCTTATAATCACCTCATCACCTCCATTTTGATCGAATCAATTACACCAAAAAATTATAACTAAAATACAAACACGCTGTCGCATTTACACATTCATTCGTCTATAACAATACCATAAAGATATAATTAAACCACGAGGGGTGATCTTTCAGAGCACCGTCGGGGCGAGGCGAGCGGCAAATAGAAAATATGTGAAAGGTTGTTTGTATTGGAGTTGTATTTGTAAATGCTATTAGAAGTCTGGCATGGCGCGATAGAATATTCAATGTATATGTTCGGCAGGATATAATACTCGTGATGGAAACGGTGAAATAATAATTAAACGACAAATACACGAGTCGTTGGAAGAGAGGGCAGTGGAAAGGGGTTCGAGATGCCGACCCTATGCGTATGTAGATCTACCTGTGCAGGGCTCGCGTTGTAGAATCAAATATTATCGAATGTTGGACACACCTTAGGCGTAGGTATCTTATACCAGAAAAAGATACCAGGAGTGGAAATTTTTCCAGTATCAAGTGGATATCGAGTTATTGTCATTTGACATTAAGATTGAAGTATCCAGAACACGTGCTTTCAACTTGGAATTTGATTAATGGGTATGGTTCAGAATGGCGACAACTTATAAAAACTTAATTTTCTTTGGATCATGTTGTTCTGTTTTATGTGTCAAAGTTGTCAGTTCTGGGAAAATTTGTAAAATAAAAGTGAAAACGGGTTGATTAGATACAATTTTAAATTCTGTTATCAATAAGTAGGTATCTACTCGTATGTTTCCGTAGCGTAGGTTCTCTTGACATAGGATGATGGACACTTGTCCAAAAAAATGAAAAATTCTCTAGAAATGTTCGGTAATATTATATCTAGGTTGGGATGACACTGATATGTTCGATACTCCAAGAATTAATGAATATTTAACCTAAAAAAAAAAAATCGATTTCAATTTCAAATATTTTTCATCTTCTGGGGGTTCCATAAATCACCCAGAGAAGAGGAGGATTTTACCCATGGGCAAATTTTGCAAATTTCGAAGTACAAAGTTATTTTAGGGGGTTTTCAAGTTCAATTTTCTCAAATATTTTACACGTTCAATTTTTTCAATAATTTTTCGTTCAAATTTCTAAAAATGATTTTCGTTCAAATTTCTAAAAATGATTTTCGTTGAATTTCTAAAAAAAATTCACAGCAAAACATTAGGTTTGTTCGAGCCCTCCGAAATTATGAAAAAAATCGTGAAATTCATAATTTTTTTGTTTACATTAACCAAAGGTGCGTTCTCACCAAATGCCAATGGTGTAAAATGCTCATTTTTTCATGGTAAAAATAAGTGATTATGATTACCTATCATTATTTTCTAAAACTTAACATCTTTTAGCGTAAAACTGATCAAAATTGAAAGGCGTCGTTTCGTGTATTACGTTTAAGCACTAATTTTATCGTCATTAAACAAATTTTGCAAGAACTTATCAATTATCATCGAAAAAATGGTAATGAAATTTTACATGTATAAAAGTGAATGGTAATGGGTGATCTTTGTTAGTGGAAAGGCACCCTAAGATTTTCTGAAAATTATGAATTTCACGATTTTTTTTCATGATTTTTGGAGCGCTCGAAGGAACCTATTAGGTATTACATTTAATTTTCTCAAAACATTTTTACGTTCAATTATCCCAAAATTTTTCATGTTCAATTTTATCAAAAAATTTTCGTTCAAATTTCTCAAATATTTTACACGTTTAATTTTTTCAACAATGTTTCGTTCGAATTTCTAAAAATAATTTTCACTTCAAAAAATGATCACGTTTAATTTTCTCAACATATTCTTTACGTTCAGTTTTCCCGAAATTTTTCATGTTCGATTTTCTCAAAAATTTTTATGTTTAATTTTTCAAAAATTTTCATGTTTAATTTCTCAAAAAATTTCGTGTACAATTTACCTAGGTACTCAAAATAGATTTTTAAGAATATTGTAAAAAACCCAACTTGGAAAAGATTGTTTCTTTTTTAATTCAAATTCTTGCTTTTCCAACTTTAAATTTTCACAAATTTCATTAAAAAATTTTTCAAAGTTGAATTTTCTCAAAAAGTTTTTCTTAGAATTTTTTTTAAAAAAGTTTTCAAGTTGACTTTTTTTTAAATTTTGTCCAACTTCAATTTTTTTGCTCGACAAACACTCATTCCAACTTGAAAAAATGTAAAGAAAATTGACGTTTTATTCAATTCCATTTTATTTTTGCCTTTTTCAAGTTCGAACGAATGTGATCGTCAAGATGAAAAAAAAATGATTTGGAGTTAGAACTTGGAAGAATTTGGAGAAAATAAAATTGGTTTACAAACTCCGTCGAACTACTTCAACCAAATTATGATGCATTTTCGTATATTTCATGGCTTTTTTCGTTAAATTTCAACTTTTCCATCCAATTTTTTCGTTCTATTTCGAATATTTGAGCAACATTTTTTTCCAGTTTTTAGAAAAAAATATCACATTTATGATATCATTATTCTATTGGAAATGCCTGGACTTTGAACTTTGAAAATTTGTGAAAATTGCATGTACTTAACCTTTTGTAAAATAGTACTGTTGAAGATTTTTGATGTTACAGCAGTTGAAAAACTTTTATTTACCTGGAAACTCTCTTCCCTCTAACAAAATTTTTAGGGTAATTGCAACATGATTTTTTAGGGAAGGGGGAGAAATTATTGAATGGAATTTTTTACATATGCAATCTAGAAGATAGTTTACCAAAAATATGAATTCGTGGTGCTATTTTGAATTTTTTAAAAATCTGAGAACATCTAATTTTTTTTTCTTATGATTTTGTGGAAGAAAATTGTTTGGAAAGAATTTTTTCAAAATAATCACAATAATTTATTTTCGAGCTTAAATTTTATGATCTTGGAATCGTTACAGATAAACATATTCTATGTGTACACTCTGATTTTAATGATCATAGAGACGTGTTTTGGGGAGGGGGAATTCAGCCATGAAAATTATTTTAAAGGCGATGACGATGAACTTACCTATCTATTTAGAGAGTTACGAAAAGCCTTCAACATCAAGTACTTGAAAAAAGTAAAATTCCATGTTTGAGGTTTTTTCTAATATTTTGGAAACGATGTGGAACACTGAAAGTATCTCTCTCATTTATAAATCAGTGAAAATGATCGCAAATAACTGAGAAACGGTCAGAAATGCAGCACAGAAGAAAATCAGTGAAACAGTTTTCAATGAAAACAAATCAGTGAGAAAAATCACTGGAATCAGTAAAAATTCACTATAAAGTCAGTGAAATTTATGAAATTAGCAGAAAAATCAGTGAAACAATTTGAAAAATCAGTGAAAATATTTGAAAAATCAGTGAATTTTGCTGATTTTTCCTGTGCTGCAATTCTGACTATTTATCAGTGAGTTTTCAATGATTCAGAATGAGAGAAACCTCAACTACATAGGTAGATATCCGTAGTATCGATTAAAGCGAGGGAATTTACGTATTTTTGGAAAGATAAAGGAATACCTAATAATTTAAATTTTTGAGAAATAAGTAAGAATTGCACAGGTGGACGTGGAAAATGCTGTTTGAAGTATAATGGGTAATTTTCATAGTATTTTTTGTGCTGATCATAAGAAAAATAGTGAAGAAATTCCACCACCCAAGGATTTTTCTTAATTTGAATTTTTTGTTGAACATTTTTCCTCCTTTTTTGATAACTTTTGACACTTGAAGTCAATTTTATGAGAAAATGAAAGGTTCTACGAAAAAAATGAATAGAGCATAAATTGTAGGACGTAAAATTTCCTTTCTGTAGAGTTAAATTATTTTTTTCTTAAGAGGCTTAAAATTCGAGATTTTTCAGTTCAAAATTCAACCTTTAAAAAAAATTGAAAATATCTCAAAAACAAAGCCTCCTAAGAAACAACTAATCGGACTTTACAAAAAGGAAATTTTACGTTCTACAATTTATATTCCATTCATTTTTTTCGTAGAACCCTTCCTTTTCTCAGAAAATTGACTTCGAGTGTCAAAAGTTATCAAAAAAAGTAGAAAAACAGCAAAACTGTTCAACAAAAAATTCAAATTGTGAAAAATCCTTGGGTGATGGAATTTTTTCATTTTTTTTCGTTATCAGCGTAAAAAATACTACAAAAATCACTCATTTTTCTTCAAACGCCATTTCAAAAGTTTAAAAATGTGGACCTGCGTTATTTATCCAAATCATAGTGATAAAAAAAATACTCGAATATCTTTTATAAAAATTTGTATTTGCTCAATTTTAAAAAGAACTATACTTACTCGTCAATTTTTCAGGGCTACCTACACAAACGTACACAGCTTCATGTCAAATTAAACCCCTATTTTATGTAATCTAAAATCATGAATACCAATTGGCCCATAATCCACGTCAGGAAACAAGATTGAATTTATAATCCCATCTTATTGTCATCTCGAGCATAAAAATGTAAATAAACCAAGGTGTTATCGTGTTTACGCATTTAATGAATGAGCCCCTCCCTGCCCTCCGCCTTAGCTCTCGACCAACGAACGCAGTTAAACGAAAACTTATCACTTCCATAAAGAAATTTTACAATGCCTTAAAATCGAATCGCGTACTTCTCATTTGCGCTTCTAGCTCGTTCATACTCCGATTATTACTGGGTAAAGTTGGGTGACGGTGGCGCCGACGCGCGTGCGAATTCAGCACACTTCACGAAGACAATACAATCCATCGATAGGATAAAATCTAACAAGAAAAACTGCGCAGCGTCGAATAAAACTCCTCTTTTTGAATGAACAAGTGTAGGAAAAGCTATAAAAAAAAGGAGTTAACGCGGATCGACGAATACGGCACAGAATTTCGAAACGATTGGCGAATTAAAAACAGGCGCCATTATCAAAATACGACGGCGCGATGTGTAAAGAGGGCCGATCCTGTACACCGCGAGCCCTTCGCGAGCGAACCCTAAAACATCGGCGTCATTTTCCGATTAATTTATCAAATCCGCTATGAAATTGAATTAAAGTGGGATGGGCTTGTACACAATCGATTGCCCCTTCTTCTATAGACATATTCTCAGGTGTTTTATTTATAGCAGTGATTCCCAGAATGTCAAGGTGTTACGTAGGTAGGCAATATGCGGTACTGTGGAAGCGCAAATGTAGACTGGATATTGTGATGGAGAATGAGACATCGTAGGCTACTAGGTTGGTTGGCCTAACGGTAGTTAAATTTTATATATCCTGTTTTAATGGGTTATAACAAAAAAGTGTATCCACATTTGAAAGGAAAAACTATACAACAATAGATAATCAAATATGCAGGTAGCTCTTAAAAGGGGTGGAACCGTTAAATAACCGGTACCAAAACACCTGATAGGCTTGGTACGTGCTGCCTGACGTTGGAATTGAGGTTTTTTTCGTCATTCTAAGGGAAGATGGGCAATTTTATTTAAAAATTATTTCATGTTCGTAGTTTAGCATATGATAAGCGTATAATATACTTGTAGGTTTTTTAGGCGTTTTAATTGTAATAATTTGGGGTGTTTTGCTTTTTTTTTTGTTTTTATAGAAACTCCTGTGACCAGGCTGCCGATAATGGCGAAATCGGTGTTAGATTTGTACGAATTATACAAGCTGGTTGTACAAAGAGGCGGTCTCGTAGACGTTATCAATAAAAAATTATGGCAAGAAGTAATTAAAGGATTGAATCTTCCATCGTCGATAACATCAGCAGCTTTCACATTACGCACACAGTAAGTACCTCGTTAATGAAGAATTTGAATTTTCGATAGGAAAAATTGAGATAGTCGAAAAATTGACGAAAGTGATGACATTTCGTTTGAAAATAGGTAAAAATTTGAGGGGCTTGGTTCCAAAACTCACTTTTGCCAAAAAGGTACTTTTTGAGAAAACAACGGAAAACGATTAGACAAAAGTGAGTTTTGACACCAGTGTCACTTTTCTTACGTCCATTATAGCAAAGTCGAAGCGTTAACATGAAAATGGAGATTGTAGAGTCATGAAGCATTAAAAACGGAACCCAAATCCGCAAAGAAAACGTAGTAAATTTTCGTGGCAAAAGTGAGTTTTGGAACCAAGCCCCTCATTTGCATTCGAATTGGAAAAATTCCATCTGAGTGAAAATTTAAAATTTCCCCCTTGCCATTTCTCAAATATTGGATTCTTTTCCTTAATCATTAAAAGAAAGCTGGAAAATGGTAATGAAAGTAGAATTGAAAAAAGTCATTCGATTTACAATTTAAAGCTTCTCATTTAATAAAATTGGTAGATTTGCAGTATTTTCTGCTCCTAGCAGATTCAAATTGGTCGAGAGAGCGAAAGCAGTTTTTTTGTGAGCTTTTGATGTCGTGGAAATGCAGAAAATTGGAATATTTAATCACCCTTTCCTTTATACTGAGTTTTTATTGGTAAAAAGTATTATAAAAATCGTCTTGAGCAAAGTTGAATAAAAAAGAGGGAGTTGAAGTATAGGCAGCTTCACTCTGTTTCTTTCTCTCTCGTTTAGGTCAGTGAAAATGATCTAAATCACTGGAAAACAGTCAGAATTGCAGCACAGTAATAAATCGGTGAAAAAATTTCACTGAAAACAAACAGTGAAAAAAATTACTGGAAAATCAGTGAAAATTCACTGAAAAGTCAGTAAAATCTCTGAAATTTGTTGAAAATCAATGAAATTTGTTAAAAAATCAGCGAAAATTTGCTGAAAATCAAAGAATTTTTCTGATTTTTCCTGTGCTATTTCTGACTATTTATCAGTGACTTTTCATTTATTCAAAATGAGAGAGTAGTAGGTACGATTAATGGTAAAATTGGATTGTAAATCGGAAGAATGAAAAATTTACAAAAATTAAGACTTTTTTTTTAATATTTTGAAAAATCTTGTTTTTTGACTTGTTTTTTGAGTTGAAATAGTTGTGGTCAAGTCGAAAGAGTTGAAAAAAATTAATTTGAGTAAACAAAATATTCAATTTGACATCTCTTCTTATTATGATGTCAGTGACGTACCGAAGGCATTTTCCAGGGGGGGGGGGAGAAGAGGTGAAAATCCCAACTCAAATTCTCAAAATTCCCAACTACATATAGCCGATATCAGAATTCCGGAGGGGGGGGGGTGTAAAATTCAAATTTGCGAACCAATCCAATTTTTTTCAAACTTTCCCAACTGATTTCTTAAAATTTACATGTATGTAGGTACTGATTTTTCCCCAAGTCGCGAAGTTTTTTGATTTTTTTTACTCGTTTTCGTCATTTTTGCGAACTTTTGAAGTTTTTACAACCCATTACTATAAGACCCTTTTTGAGATAAGAAATCTGAATAAATTTTTCATTGGTTAGGTGCTCCAAACAATTTTTTTTTAAACCTACAAGCAATGTCATTGTAGTTGAAAAAACATACGAAATAGTTTATTTGCCTTCAGCGAAGAAAGGGTGGAGTTTTGAAGAAAAATTATAATTTTACATCAATAAAATTTTGCAATTTCAATGTAAAGAATATGGAGATGGATTTGGCCCGAGCGAAGCGAGGGCGAAAATTTTAGAAAACCTCAAATTGAATGTGCAATAAAATAATGTTTTGGAAAAATAAACTTTAATGAAAAATCGACTGTTTCTACTTTGAAATGATTAAAGCAGAAATATATCATGGCCGAGCGTAGCGAGGCCGAAGCTTTTGAAAAATTGGATTTTCAAATATCAAAAATAAGTTTTAAGGAGAATAAGAACAATGAAATTAATTGGAATAATTTTAAAGAAAAAAGCGAAAAAATCTCTTTTAAATTACAAGTACAACTATAAAATTTTTTTGGTTGACGAGTGAAAATTTTCAAATTGCAAGGTAATTAATAATTTTTTTCCAAAAAAGCATTTATTACAACGGTTTAATAATTATTCGCTGGGAAAATGATAAATTTTCAGTTGGAAAGGTTGGGAAAGTGACTAATTTTCCCAACTAAAAAGTAAAAATTTTGTTGATTTCCGACTGTTAAAATAGGTAACCATTTTATTTATTCATTTTTCATTAAAAAAATAAATACTAATCGTCCCAACTGACATTTTTACTCGTCACTTGGGAAAACGACCAATTTTGAGTTGGAAAAATAACCATTTTTGAGTTGTGAAAATTACCAATTTTGAATTGGGAAAATTACCAATTTTGAGTTGGGAAATTTACCATTTTCGAGTTGGGAAAATTACCATTTTCGAGTTGGGAAATTTACCATTTTCGAGTTGGGAAAATTACCATTTTCGAGTTGGGAAAATTACCAATTTTGAGTTGGAACAAGTGAAAAATTTGTTGATTTCCAACTTTTGAAATAACTATTTTATTTATTATTTTTCATCAAAAAAATTAATCCCAACTGTCCAATTTTCCCAACTGATGTGTTGAAATGTTCAATTTTCCCAACTCACAAGTAAAAAATTTTCTCAGGGGGGGAAGCTCCCCCCCCCTATCGGTACGTCACTGTATGATGTCAACTCTGATATTTTCGTTGTTTTTGAAAATGAACTGGTTAAAGGGACAATATGTCCCTTGAAAAATACGAACAGTAAAAATTTGTTTCGCAAGTTGGAAAAAATAAGTAATTAGGTATACGTAGGCTCGATTTGGAAAATTTGCACGTTTTTATTAAAAAAGATGAGTTTTTTTCACTGAAAGCAAGTCAGTGAAAGAAAATTCCTGGAAATCAGTGAAAATTCACTGAAAAATCTGTAAAATTCTTTGAATAATCAGTGAAAAATCGCTGAAAACCGGTAAATTTCACTGATTTTTCCTGTGCTGCAATTCTGACTGGTTATCAGTGATTTTTCACTAATTCGAAATGAGAGAGTAGTGGTTTTTGAAAAAAAAAAATTGTCAACACCACATATTTCAAATCATGCTTCTACACAATTTCGGGTTTTAAGTACTTCACACAAAAAAATACCCCTCCCCCTCCTCCCCGGTGCATCATAAATATCATACATAGAACGTCTGAAAACCTTGCGAAATTCAAGAAAAGTGGTCACTTTTTGCTCATTTTTTTCATCATCAAGCCACTTTTTTGGTCACTTTTTTACTTTTAAAAGTCACTAAAATCACCCTTGTTGGAAAATTTTAGCTGTACGATGCCTGTTGGAAAAATTAACATCAATATGCTTTCGACTTCAAATAAAAAATCAAGGCTTAACCGAACGAGAGGAGGGGTGAGAGGACAGATACCTCTTATAATGATGCAATTGGATGTTTAGTTTGAAAAATAATGAAATTGAGTCAGAAAATTTTCAAAAGTGGAAATAATTTTTGAGAATTTTAATTCGAGTTGGAAAAAATGATACACTTTTCAGAGGGAAAAAATTAAAAAAAAAAACATATTTCTGACAAAAATTTTGAAAATTTTCAATTTTAGTCTCTCCAATACCTAAACCAATTTTTCCGTTTATTCGGGAAAAAATCGAAAAAAACAAAATTGAAATGAAAACAGAAAAAAATACAATTTATTTTAGAGCTGCCTATAATTACATTTTTATGCCCACTATTCCACCTCTTTTATTTTTAAATTCGTCATTTAAATAGCTTAGGAAACATTTCAAGTTCTCACTTGAGTATTTTACTTAATTCGCGAATTATAACAAATGTCACTTGAAAATATAGTATAACAAAATATTGCTACGATAAACCTCGGTACAATTTTCGACTTTTTAATTTGGACGAAGGGGGCTTAGCTAAGTAGATATTTTTATGGTTTCCGCGACCGAATATAGATATCATTAAGTACACCCTTATAAAGGTATTTTAATCGCCGATGAAACCAATAAGACGTAATTTAACCAGATTATACTCGCGAAAGATAATTATCCGGGTAATATTTCGTCGCCTCAACAATATATAATTTCTCCTGCGAAGCTTTTTTTTGTAAGTTACATAAAAAAAGGACGAGGACCGATTAATTTATGCGAAGAAGGTAAATGATAAGGAGTATGAATAGGGCATAAATATGTATAAATGTGTGTGGCACTATCGAAATAAAACAATTATTAAATCAATAACACGTAAGACTGTTAAATATTTGCATTTTAATAATATTTACCGCGATATAGTATGGTATACCGTATAGAATAGGATACCGACGGTAAAGGGGTCTAGTTGGGAGGGGTTGAGGGGACCAGAATGTGAAATGTTTGTTCAAGTCATAAGCGCGAAGCATTAGAGACGCGGCGTGTTTAAAATTGAAAATTTATGTTTCGTGTGAAGTATCACTCGAGTTGAAGACATGTCCACCATCGTATACGTTCGAAGCTCAATAATACACGTGAATTTGAGAGAAAAAAATACCGAGAACGAAAACCAAATCAATATCGCCGATTACCGATTATATTCCGAGTCGTATTGTTGGTATGAGAATCGTATTTTTTTAAAAATAAACGCCGAAGTCTGGTGGCTGATTTTTAGAGGCCAACGTCGACTTTTCGAAATAATTGATTCGTTTCCACGACGCGGCGACGCGTCTTATTGTGAAATAATTTTCAGCAATTTTTTCAGGCTTCGAGCCAATTATTTTACCGAAATGATATTTCTTTGTGACAGCTCCGCTGTGTTGGTTGTTTTAGCCCGGAATCGGGCCGGTGTGTTCGAGTACCTACGATCTTCTTTTTTTTTACTGTTTACCGAATATGTACGAGATAAACGTGTGCAAGGTACGCGTCAATCAAATCGTCAAGTTGTTCACGAGCTACGAAGAAGGTGCTTTTTGCTTTGATAAATTTCCATCGAGTTGAGAGGCGATTTCCGGGCTCGTTTCGATAGTCGAGTTTCGAGGTGGCGAAAAAATGTCATTAATTTAATGCGTAAACGACGACATTGCCAACGAACTAGAATGAGAAAAAAACCTTAACACGTTTGTCAAAAGTTGACGAGATACGCGTTAAAAATCATTTATTTATTACCAGGGACGTACTGATGGGGGGGGGGGGGTAACTTACCCTGCAAGGGGATTTTTCAGTATTCAGTTCGAAAAATTCACCATTTTTATCCAACAGTTGGGAAAATTTACGACTTATACTTATATTTTTCCAAATTGAGAAAATTGAAAAACAGGTGGTGGAGAAAAGGCCAGGCCAGGGTGAGCCGCCGGGTCCATTTGGAAAAAAAAAATCAGCCCAATCAGTTATTTTTAAAAAATTTTTTATTCCCTCCCCCCCCCCCAAAAAAAAAAGAAAAAAAAAGATTCATCACCTTTTTGCAAAGATAAGCCAAACTTTGATTTTCGTGAAATCTTTAATTCAAAGTATGGAAGATTACAGGAAAAATGACAACTTTTCTAATGTGTAGGTACCAAAAATTATAATATTGAAGTAGAAAAACCTGAAAAACGTGTTCGAAAAATTTCAAAAAAAAAAAATTGAAGATTTTGTAGTAAAAGCTCGTTTAGAATCTGATTGTACTTGGTGGAGTCAAAAGATAATTTCAAAATGAAACTTTCTTATTCTGCTTTGAATTTATTCAAAGTTTAAATTTTTTTCGACCCTAAATTCTTTCAATTTCGTCAATTTCATTTTTTTAAAATTGTATTTAATTTCAATTTTTCAAATTTCAATTTTTCAAATTTCAATTTTTCAAATTTCAATTTTCTCAATTTTTTTTAATTTGATTTTTTCAATTCTTTTTAAATTTATTATTTTTATTACCTAAGGTAGGTATTTTTATTGATGTGGATGAAATTTTGAAAGACATGAAGTTGAAAATTCATTTCAATAATTCAGCATTGAAAAACATTTTAAAAATTTTCAATTTGAAAAAAAAGAGGAAAAATTTTAAAATAACTGAAAACATTTTCGAGTTGGAAAAATTTTAAATATGAAGTTGAAAAAAATTTGAAGAAATCAAAGTTGGAAAAATTTTTTTACTAAAATTTTTTCCATTCTTCCGACTTGGAAATTTTTAAATATCGTTTTCAAATATTCTCAACCCTAAAACCTTTTCATTTTCTCAATACTGAAATTTCTTCCTCCAAATTTTTTCTCGAGTCTGCAATTTTCTCAACTGTGTTGAAGAAATTTTTAGACCTGAGAAAAAAATCGGAGGGAGAAATTTCAGTGTTTGTTGAGAAAAAATCGCATTCAAAATAAGAAAATTGTAGACTCGAGAAAAAAATTGGAGGAAGAAATTTCAGTGTTGAGAAAAAATGTTATTCGAAATAAAGAAATAATTGTAGACCTGAGAAAAAAATTGAAGGGAAAAATTTCTGTAGTGTTGAGAAAAAAAATTATTCGGAATAAAAAAATTTAAGGTTGAAAAATATTTTAAAATCATATGGATTTTGAAAAAAATCGAGTTGCTTGGTAATTTATCGATCGTATGAGTCAAACAGGAAAGATTCTGTCGTTTGTTACGTGAAGGAACGTCGAAAGAAAATTATACTTGTTCGATTTCCTCAATGGTGCTGACAAACTAGACTCTTTCGTTCATCCCCCCCACCAGTCACATTTATTTTTAAAAAAATTTCTCCCTGGTAAATTGACCCCCCCCTCCCCCTCATATGCTTGGCCCTTCTGTGCTCTTTTAAAATATTTAGCTAGATTCGCCATTGAAATTGAACAATTTTCTATTAGAAAAATTACCATTTGTAATCATATTTTATTAAGCCGAAAAAATTCAATATTAGAAAAAATTCTAAGAAATTTTCAATTGAAAGCATTTTAAGTCTGAAAAAATTTAAGAAAAAATTTCCAAGTCATTGAAAAAACTTCTGAGTTGAAAGTAATTTTTGAAAATATGGAGTTGAAAAAAAACTTGAAGAAATCATTCACATCTACTTACTTATTTTATCAACCTGGAGTACTATTTTACTCTTATTTTCCCAAGGTAGAAAAATTTACTATTTGCAGTGTTGGGCAAAATCCGGGACAAAAGAATTTTAAATCCAAAATCCGAAATCCTCAGTAAAAATGGATTTCAAATCTAAAATCCAAAATCCTTTCAGAAAGTGGATTTAAAACCCAAAATCCAAAATCTAAATAAAAGTGATAAAAAACCATTTTTAAATAGTCTAAACTTCAAAACGTTTTTATTAGGTATGAAATTGATTAAAAATCGGACAAACTACGAAATGAAATGTTGTGATGCCTGAACCTAAAGCCTGAACATTAATCATCGGATCACGAAACATGAAAAATTTTGAATTCTAAAGTAAACGATTTTGAAAAAACGGGATTTTAAATCCAAAATCCAAAATCCGTGGCAAAAATGGATTTTAGACTCGAAATCTTCAAAATCCGTAATGAGAGTGGATTTAAATCCAAAATCCGGATTTTGAGATTTTTTGGATTTTAAATCCAGAAGGATTTAAATCCTGCCCCACCCTGACTATTTGTACTCATATTTTCCCGAATTGAAATTCAATATTTGTAAACTGAGTTGAAATTTTTAGCACAGATTTCACTCCCCCCACCCCCCCGCCTGGAATAATATTTTCGGAACATCACTGTTTACCTATTAGACTCGAATACGTAGAATCACACATTGAAATAGAGCGAAAAATAAATCGAGCTCGTATTTTAATCGATTTTTTCCAACTTTTTCGCAGATACATGAAGTTCCTATATCGCTACGAATGTCACAAATTGGACTTGAGCAAACCGCACGAATTGCAAGCGGCCATCGAGGGTAATAAACGCGAAGGCAGAAGAACCAGCTATTACGGAGATTTAGGCCAGATGCACAGTCCGAACAGCAACGGGCCCAATAATGGCCATCCTCCTACATCTCTGCATCACGGTCAATCGCAAATGTCGCCGGTCAGTTTGGTAACCACTTCCACCTCGAACACCGGTAGCAATCGTCTACAGATGAATGGTCATTCCAACCAGTTTGGTAGTCATACTGGTAACGCATCCATTCCTAGCGCTCACGGTATATCTCCTTTAATATTGCAAGGTTCGTACTTCATTATACGCAGTTTCTAGTCTTATTTTATTCAATATTTTGTTCGAAAGTGGTATCGTCGCAGAAGGGAAGGACGGTGGAGAAAAAGACGTATAATACTGTATCCTCGTGTGTTTGTTTTGGCTGAAAAATTCATCATCTTTTTCTTCTCTTATACTCATTTCTTACTTATTTCTGCTTGTAAATTACTAGTTCGAGTATATTTACTCGGTTCATTTTTTAATGTCGCTCGTATTTATTGTACCGTGAAGATTAAAAGTATTATTAAATAATACGCGGAGGTTAGGTAAATATCGTCGCTCCCTGGCTACCCGTACTTAGATTTGTCACATGTGCGGATATAGTAGCTTTATGATGTAGGTGGTTATAAGACCAGACTTCGATGTGCTACGTAGGAATTAAAAAAATATTCGCGTGTTTTTCCGCCATGCCGCCGAGTCGACTGAAAGCTGTAATTTGAAAAATGATTGGAGCCGAAGTTTTCTCTTTTTGATGATGAAAAATCATCGCGACGATGAATTTGCATATTTTGCCAAATAACAGGCGTCGTTGTCGCGTGGAGTTCACTTTAGGCGGTTTGGAATGTTTTTTTTATTATTTAGGTGCTGCGGAGTACGAATTTTTAATGATGCGGAGGGGCGAAAGGGGAGAGAGGTTGAAAAGGTGAAAAAATTTCTCAGATTTTTTTACAATATTGAAGAATATTGTATTTGCTGGGGGGGGATGCATAAAGTTTTTTCAGAAATGTAACCAATTTTTCGGCGAAAAATTCATGCGAACTTTACCATGCGTTGAGTTTTTTTTAGGGAATACAGCCATAATCAAAAAGAAACATGGGAGTAAAATTGCAATTTTATTTGAGAGGATACGGTTCGAGTCGAAATTTTTCTAAAATTATGACCTAATTTTAGAAATTTTCTTTTTGAAACCGAAATAAATGGGAGAGATTGCATATATTTTGAATCAAAAATTTGGAACAAAATTTTACATCAATCGAAAGATTTCAATTTTGCCCCCTCTCCTTTCCTTTTGAAAAAAATAATTTCGGTTTTTTCTTGATATTCCCTCTCAATATGACTCAGTCAAATTTGATAAATTTTTGCCTTATTTTTCAACCATCGAAAAAAAAATTGAAAATGGTGATTTTTTACTGACCTTTCAGTCAAAAATTGCTATAATTTTTTCTTGACGAAAACTGAATTTTTATAACCACGCGAATTTATTGAGCAATTAAGCCAATGTTTCGGCAAATTTCTAAATTCGCATAATGATGAAAGATGAAAGTTAATCTTTTTTTGTGTAGGTATAATTTTTTCTGACAAATTAGATACTCGTTGAGAAATCAGCAATTTTTATGCGAAAGATGAGTTAAAAATCTATAATTTTCAATGAAATTTATTTTACTGATTCTAAAGGCCAAAATTTTACCAAAGTTGACTGATTCAGATTTAGAGAGTAGTATGGGGGGGGGGGGGGTAGGTTGAATTCAAAATCTGTAGGTACTCATTAAATACCTACATCTATATTTTTGTGTTGAAAACATTATTTTTTGAAAATTTACTGATTTTTTTTTGTAATTTTACAAAATTCTCTCAAAATTGAGAGAGTTTTAATGCCATTCTTTGATTCTTCGCTCATTATCTTCCCTTAAGATATTGATATGATCAATAAAAAAATAATTTTTTAAAAACCACGAATTTTATTTGTAAAATGTTTTGAATGAAATCTGCTGATGAATTACCTAAGCACATAGTGAATTTTTGTCAAAAATTTGAAGTTCTTTACTTTAGAACTTGGAAGATCGAAGTTTTTTTTATCAAGTGAAAGAAAATAATGATTTTAACCCCCTAAACAAGGTCTGAACGAATTAAAACCAGCGTAAATCGCATTTCAAATGCAAAAATTGAATTTGAGTTTAAAAATTTCCAAAAGCGATTACCTTTTTTTGGAAATTTTTAATTTCAAGTCGAAAAAATGAGAGAAATTCAAGTACTAATTTTGAATTGCAAAAATTTGAAAAAAAATGAAATTTCAGCTGAATTTTTTTGATTTTTTACACCCTCAAAAATTCAATTCCAGTGTAAATTTTTTGCCTTGTATTATGTCGATAACCTTAAATTATAGGCATTATATTAAAAATTTTTAATTTTTCGAAATCAAAATTTTTGTTTTTTCCTCTTTATTTTTCTGTCAAAATTTCTGATTTTTTTGAAATTTCGTTCCAGTTTTTGACAGTGAGAGGGGTAAATACCGAAAAAAATTAAAACAGACGGAGAATCAATTTTAAAAAATCGTGCAAGTCGATTATACCATTTGAATGACGAGTCTCATGAATAATGACTGCTAATACCTCCCCTCGTTTCTCTTCTCTCTGAAATTACTGATAATTAGTAATCATGCTTTGTGAAATTTAAAAAAAAATTAAAATTCGTGATTTTTGTTTAAACTCCGATTTTATTAAGTGAAATTAATGACTTTACAACAAAAAAGGAAGTTTGAATGACATCCTTCATTACAATAAAATGAGGTACCCATATCAGCTACGATAAGAGTGCAGTTTCTGGCTTCCAAATAACTTATTTTTAAGAGGAGAGAAATGAAAGAAAATGTAAGGTATGACCAACATATCTACTTAATTGTGGAAAACTACATTTACCTAAATCAGAAAAATCGGAAAATCTACGAGTCAAAATTTTTTAAATTTTTAGTATGGCCACTTACCATATGCGGTGAAGGGTTAAAGGAATTTGTTAAGGAATGTTACATTTTGAGGAATTTTTAAGAAATTTTGAAAAAAAATGAAAAGGTCAAAATCACTATTTTTTTACGTTTTTGTCAAATTTTGACCCATAAATTAAGAAAAATCTCTAAAAAAATGTCCTTCCCCAATCCCAAATGGTTGGTACTATAAAGTTTCGCCAACTTTCATTGAAAAAATTTGTCGAGATCTCTAAAAAAAAAATGTTATTTTGAAGTAAAAATTGTTTTTCAATTTTTCAATTTTTCAATTTTTATTTAATTTTTTTTAGTTACCTATACCTAAGTGACGCCATTTGTAAAAAAAAAGGATTAATGAATTTTTAAGGAATTTTGATCGAGAGGATCTTAGTTGTTTCAGGAATTTTCGAAATTTTGGTTGACAACCCTGTATTTTCATTTTTTCGGAAATAAGTACTTAAAATTTGAAAATTGTCGAGTAAAAAAAATTATTGATTTGATGAACACGAATCTGACAATTCATCATTTCCATTTTTACAGGCTCTTGACGTTCTTAAAACCAGTTCAAAAGTCTTTTTGAGGTAAAAATTTTGAAAAAATTCATTAGTGTCCTAAGTACCTATCGTAAATGAATTTTTGGCCCCGTTAGTTTTTTCTCAAAAACATCATTTCTACAGAGATCTTTTGGAAAAAATCCTCACTAAAATTAATTTCAGTTTAAATTTTTCAAGCTCCAGAAGACAGCTAAATTAATCAACTTGAATTTGATTTTATTAGTCTTCAAAAAATATACTTTTTGATTCATTTCTGATTCAGACGACCGTCACAAAATCGATATAACTGGAAATTCGCCACGCCTTATTTTCAAGCAAATTATAGTTAGAATGTACCTGTTGATTATTTATATTTTCTCGAGACTCGTCTATGATTCATACACATACCGGATAAATTTACATAAATCTTATACTTACTTTTCCAAGTTATATTTCCTACATTATACAAAGTAGCTTATCGAATCACCCCCGCAACTATTCAGCTCACACTTCCCTATTCCCTGCAGAGGTATACCGGGTCGCATACATTTTCACGTAGCTTCATCGGGTTTCAGAAAGCGACTCGTACGAACGCGGTAATAATCGAGTACATTATGCGCTCTTTCTCTTAATTCGAATTCTGTTGTGACGGTACGTGACCGGTTTCAATTTCTCATCGTGGAAATATAAAACAACGGAACAAATTATTCTTTTAGTTTTGTTTTGAATAGAGACAATTAATGCATTCACAAACACACATTTCTTTCTACAATACGCCACTTATTAATAACTAACAACACGTATATAATACTTAGGCGTAATATACCTACCTCTAACCGTAGCTAGGACATGGCGTATAAGAATATTATACATAGGCCAGAGAAAGATGAAAAACCGAAAGGATATAAGTCCCAGTGAAGGTTTTTTTTTCATAAAATATATACGTGGAAACGTTTATATCTCGGGCATGTTATTCGTATAGATTATGACGAAAAGAACGAGAGAAACAGTGTCACTAGCGATTGTACTCGAACCACTCGTATACCTTTGCCTCTCTGTCGTCAATTATCCGTAGCATACTATTACTCCCGGTTCACATAAAAATCGCTTTTTAAAAATCGTAATCGTCTAAATTTAAATATGAAAAGATACTTAATATACGACTCGAATGTACCTACACCTAGAATATACCAACTTCTAGCTAGAATGCGTACGTAGACTTTTATAATGTATAAACTTACTCCGCACAGAGAGATATTTCCTCGGTATTGTCAATTTTGGCAGCTGATTGATATTCACAACGTATAAAGAGGACGTTTATTTTTCATACAGCTCCGGAGTTCTATTTATTTATTCGAATTTTTTTATTCTTATTTCAATAAGAATATAGTTTCGATGAAAATATTACCGCTTGTAGCGAAGTATTTTTCTGAGGTGAGGAGGGGAGGGGGGATGAGCCGCTCTCGATTTTCTAAACTTTGAAACTGAAATTTGCCAACTTTAGAGATGAAATCATCAGCGGGTCAAGAAATTTTTTTGAGAGTGGGGCTGAGAATTCGAAGTTTAAAAATTAGGGGGGGGGAGGCATAAACGGATTTGAGCATAGAAAAATTGGAAATTTGCGAATTTTTTTGGAATAAACAATCAACACACGTCTGAAATCTGAATTGGTAAAATTTTTAATTGCTTGAATCAGTGAAATGAATTAAACTGAAAATCAATGATTTTTCACTGATATTTCAGTCAGGTTAAAATTACATAGATCGACATGGAAAATGCTGTTTGAAGTTTAATGGATGATTTTTATAGCATTTTTCGCGCTGATCGCGAGAAAAATAGTGAAAAAATTCCATCACCCAAGAATTTTTCACAATTTGAATTTTTTGTTGGCAAGTTTTTTCAGTTTTTTTGATAACTTTTGACTTTTAAAGTCGATTTTCTGAAAAAAGAAAAGGGTCTAGGAAAAAATGAATGGAACTTAAATTGAAGAACGTAAAATTTCCTTTCTGTAAAGTCCGATTAATTTTTTTTAGAAGGCTTAGCTTCCGAGATATTTTAGTTGAAAGTTGGAAGTTCGACTTTTTTTTTGAATTGAAAATATCTCAAAAACTAAGCCATCTAAGAACAAACTATTTGAGCTTTACTGAAAGAAAATTTTTTGCTCCACAATTTATGTTCTATTCATTTTTTTCGTAGGACCCTTTCTTTTGCCAGAAAAATCTACTTTAATGGCCAAAATTTACATTAGAAATGTACCTAAAACGAATTTTCAACAAAAAATTCCAATTATAAAAAATCGTGGTGCGATGGGGTAAAACTGAAATCATAATAGAACTCTGCACTAAAAATTAGGTCAGAAACACCAATCAGAATCAATTACGTAGAGAGAAAATTGTCGATTTGCCGCCCTTTGATATTCCCATATCCCATTGTTGCAAATAAGAAATGTTAAAAATGCGGTTCATTACAAAAAATCGATTTTCTGGCAAAAGAAATGGTCCTACGAAAAAAATGAATAGAACATAAATTGTAGAGCGTAAAATTTCCTTTTGGTAAACTTCAGTTAGTTTTTTCTTAGATGACTTAGTTTTTGAAATATTTTCAATTCAAAAAAAAAGTTGAACTTGAACTTTCAACTAAAATATCCCGAAAGCTAAGCCTTCTAAGAAAAAACTAATTTAATTGTGCTGAAAGGAAATTTCAAGCTCTACAATTTATGTTCTATTCGTTTTTTTCCTAGAACTTTTTCTTTTTTCAGAAAATCGACTTCAAGTGTTGAAAGTTATCAAAAAAAGTAGAAAAACTGCTGAACAAAAAATTCAAATGTGAAAAATCCTTAGGTGATGGAATTTTTTCACTGATTTTTTCGTGATCAGCGTGAAAAATCCTATAAAAATCATCCATTAAACTTCAAACAGCATTTCAAAAGTTCAAAAATGTCGACCTGTGTTATGCGATGATTTCTGACTGAAAGATCAGTGAAAAATCATTAATTTTCAATGAAAATCATTTCACTGATTCTCAAAGGCAGAATTTCATCAAAGACTGATTTAGATTTAGAGAGGTATTCATATTTATTCAAGAAATAGAATGACTAAAATATTGCCCGAGCGAAGCGGGGACGAAAATTTTTCGAAAAATCATGTTTGAATAGCAAAAAAATGCACCTTTTTCACATTTTTGTAATAAAAAATCTCTTTTTCGAACTTGAGGAGGGCTCGAGCCCCTTGAACTGCTCTGGGCAGTCTGGGCGCACTTGTAGATGAAATGAATTTGAAGTTAAATTTTGGTTTCATAAAATGGTATTGCAAAATGTGCAGGGGTGTAACGAAGTCTGAATATTGAATTGAGGGGGCAAAATCTCAGGATTTCCGGCTCGATTTTTGAAAAATTTTGAAAATCAGTTTATTCAGGCACGAAACACTCTCTCATTCAGAATCAGTGAAAAGTCACTGATGAACAGTCAGTATTGTGAAACAGAAAAAAAAGTTAAAATCACTGATTTTTCAAAGAATTTCATTAATTTTTCAGTGAATTTCATGAATATTACTGAGTTTTCAGTGAACTTTCACTGATTACCGGTGATTTTCTTTACTATTTTTCAGTGATTTTTGATAAATTCCACTAATTCAGAAATGAGAGAGCAGACTTGACTTTTTTGGAGACGGGGATGGATGGCACAAATTTGCAGCCAAAATTTTTTGACCACTTTTCACTCTCATGAAATTCAAATTCGTTGCTTTTCCTCGAGTAATTTCATTGTATTTTGTTGGATAAACCTGTGAAACGGGCTTTTTGTCCCGAACGAAGCAAAGGTGAAAAATTTCAAGAAAAATTATAATTTATTTTAAAAATGTTGTATGTAGTTGCAATGTGCGTGTGAGAAAAATGAATTTGGTCCGAGCGAAGCGAAGGCGAAAATTTTAGAAAACTTCAAGTTTAAGGCGCAATAAAAAAATGTTTTAGATTTATAAACTTGAATAAAAAATTGCCCACTTTTACTTCGAAATTACTGAAGGAGAAATAATATGATGAGACCGAACGCAGTGAGGTCAAAGCTTTTAAAAAAATTGATTTTCAAACATCGAAAATAATTTTAAAAATATAATAAAATTAGTGGAAATAATTTTGAGGAAAAGTACGAAAAAAAACACTTTTGTAGGATTTCGATAAAATACAATAAGGCCGAAAACAGCGAGACCAAAGTCTTTGAAAATTTTGGAATTGGAAGGTAATTTCAGAGTTGGATTGTGATTTCTGAAAAGGGATCGTTTTCTCCAAAAAAATGTCCTTTTTTTGATCAAATTTGCCAACTTTTCTCATTTTGAGTCGATTTTGGCAACTTTTTTCATTTGAGGCGAATTTACTAACTTTTTCTACTGGAATTCTGTCGGGGAGGGGGTTGAGTCGCCCCCCTAAAACCCCCAAACCGCTACGTCCCTGATTGGTTGGTTGTGAACTGTACAAGCGAGACGATACATACGTAAAACATATGTACCTTGGTATCGCTATCGTAGAAATTTCATTATCTACTCGATGTGTTTCCCAATTAACGAATTTTTTCGCATATGGTTCATGACGAAGGAAAAACTTCGCATAGGTATAAATAATCTAAAAAAAAATTCGAAGAATGACGTTTCTAAAGGTTAAGTAATAAATGGAGCAATTTTAAGAACATATTTCGACTCGTAATTATAAAGTAACAAGTACCTAGAAAAATATACGTACGAAATTGTGTTACCTACGATTTCGAGGTGTAATTTTTTCTCAATTTTGCTTCGCAGGTTCGTCTCCTGAATTGCCCGAACCGAGTAATTTAAGCGGTTTCATGACCCAGCTGGCGTTGTGGAATTTGTACAACGGCGCGATGAAAACGCCGCTTCAGCAACCTCCAGTATTACCATTCCAACCTGCCAGGCCGCCGAGTCAAAATTCCAATAATGAAGCGCCCCTGGACTTGGGCAAAAATCGTAAAGAAGATAGGAGTAGTTTGGAATTACCGGCGCCGAAGAGGGAGGCTCGCGATAATGATGCCGACGACGAGGAAGAGAACGAAACCGAAGATACAGATAGTGATTCTGATGATGAGCCGGAGTGCCAGATACCTTTGAATAATTCTAGTCAAGGTAATTAGATTTGGTTGAATTTTGTATAGGTATTAGAAGGATGTTGACTCGACAGAAATTGCAAAAGGAGTCACGATTTTTTCAAATTTTGGATTCGAGTAGAAGTGATGAGCTTTTAAAATTTTGTAAGATGGTGGCTGGTTGAAAATTTCAATTGAGGGTGACCAGGGTTAAAATCAACAGTAAAGAAGGCATACAATAATAAATTTGAAAGGGAATCTCCCAAAGATGATGAAAACAGTGTAGCAATTTTTGATGATTTGAAAAATTGATTTCAAAATTTGAAGTTGAAAAAAAAACATAATTTCCTCGCGTAAAAATTCTGAAAAGATTCTCTTTAGGTAGGAAATGGAATTTTTTAACAATCAAAAATTTTCAGTTACATTTATTTTTTGATATTTTCTAAAAAAAATAAATAACTTTTGAAGGTGGCAAAATAACGTGGATCGATATGAAAAAATAATTATTCAAAGTTTCATGTTTTTCCATCAGTATGGTGTCGGAAATACGAAAAAATTCTTCCCCTGTTTTGAAATTTGTGAACCAATTAACTAAAAGCTTAGATTAATTAATTTTTTGTAGGGGGAAAAAATGCAAGACTGAACTTGAAAAAATATTCTCATCATTTTCTTAGAATTCCTACTTCATCAGTCGTTGATCAATGTATGAAAAAATTTCCTTCTCGATTAAAATCTAAAAAAAGAAGTACAAAAAACTTGCAATTGGCGAGTTTTGTATTCTTATATTTTCAATTTTTGTCAACAAAAAAAATAATACCACGTTTTGAAAAAATTGACAAATCTTTGAAAAAATCAACAAATTTTCGAAAAAAAACTGAGAAAGTATTGAAAAATTTAATGATTTTTAAAATTATTGAGAAATTTTTCAAAGTCAGTAGGTAGTAAGTACATTGCAAAATTTCCAAAAAATCAATAATTTTTGAAAAAATTCCCAATTTTTGAAACAGGTACCTATGGCAAATTTTCAAAAATAATCGTCAATTGGAAAAAATCAACAGAATAAGTAAAGTTTCTTATTTCTGAAATTTCAGTTATAATTCAATAGCATTGTCAAATTTTATAACAGATAAATTCGAAATTGGATTTCATCTAAAATTTGAACTGGAAAAATTGTGTAAAAAACGTAAAACGTATATTTTTCTCCTTTCAAAATGGGATTTTTTTCAAAAAATTCTTTCCTTTTGCTCGGGAAGTAAGATCCTTATTTTCTTATCATTTCGTCTTAAAAAGTTCAAAAAAATAATTTTCATTTTTTCATTTTTTTTATAATGAAAAATATACTTTTGGTAGCTGAAACCTCCATTCTTTCCGTTCCGCCTTCAATAGCAAACCACAACCAGTTTTAGGAAGCATAATAATTGAATCGATTTTTGTGTCCGAATATTCAAAGTAACTCGGAGGAGGGGGAGATGGTGTTAAAATTCAGCGGAAAAAGCATTGTGACAAAATAGGTGAAAATCTAGTGGAGTGGAATATTCGAGAGATTCCGCAGCAAAAATGATTTGAAACGATTGAAAGAATCATTCACGAACGATTTGACCTGATCTTGGTGAAAAGTGAATCACTGAAGACCAATTTGATGCGATTGATTTGTTGGAGAACAATTTTATCAATGATGACTGAATCATTCGCGAACGATTTAACTTGAATAAATCTTCAAAGATTTATTTTATTTTGATCTAATATGATTCGTTCATGAATGATTCGGTCAGAGATGTCTGAATCGATTCGATCATAAACGAATCATTCTCAAATAAATTGATATAGAATCGAATGAATCGTTCGCAAACGATTTGACCTTGATCTAATATGAATGAATCACTGAAGACCGATTTCACCAAATTTGACTTTTCACGAACGATTTCATCAGTGATGACTGAATGATTCGCGAACGAATTGACCTCGATCAATCGTTCTTGAATGATTTAAATGGATTGAGTCAATTATTAATCGTTCGAGAACGATTTGATCTTGGAGAATTTCTTAGACCGATTTCATCATCATGAAATTTAACTCGTTCACGAACAATTCAATGAGTAATAATGGAATCATTCGTGAACGACTTAAGATTATTTGATAAAATTGGACGAATCGTTCAGTGACAATATGATTCAATATGAGTAAATCTTCGAAAACCAATTTCTCGAACGATTCGATCAAAAATGACTGAATCATTTGCAAACGACTCACTCTGATCTAACAAATCGTTCACGAACGACTAAATAATATTCCCAAAATTCAAAATTCACTGAATTCAGTTCATTTTGCTCAAAAATGATCGAGATTTTTTGATTACGATGCAGGCAAGAAAGATCCATTTTGCTTTTTTTGAGATTCAAAATTTTCTGTGAAGTACCTAACTTTCAATTAAAATTAATAATCATAATTCAAATTGAGTGAATAAATCACTACCTAGATTTTAAATCTAAAAATATTTCCATTTTTTCGACAAAATTTCCCCTATTAACTATTTCACTTGTTGAACATTCGTATGAAATGTTGGCTGCCTAATCTACTTGTAAGGAGTCGTTACAACTGGCAAATTCATGTAAACCGAAGTGAACATCAAATATGTACAAGGCATTAAATAGGCAGCTTCTTTAACATAACAGGGACAATAGTCCACAATGTACTATTATGACTTATAAAATAAGCTCGTTGTTTGTTATGCACGTTGTTTAACCTTCCTTTCCTCTTTTTTTTTTTCGCAGATACGGAAAACACAGTCAATTCGTCTCCCGTTGTAGTGAAAATCAAAATCAACGGTACTAAATATAGAGGAGTATTACATCCGAGAGTAACGAAAAGGCCGAAAGTTGGACCGTTGCAATAAAGGAACCAAATTTTATCTTTCGAAAATATTTATACGTAACTTTGCATTTTATTGTTAGTAGAAGGCAAAAAATCTTTCAACTTTTCTCTCGTATTTTTTATTTATATTATGATTTTGAAACAGACATCGTTCGTGTTATTTGTATTTATTTTTAATTTTCTTTTTCTCTGTTTTGATATTTTAAAAACGATTCCATTTTTTCAGTATTGATTTTAAAATTAGTTGTATATCGTGTTGCCAGATATAAGATGATTTTTTTTTCTTTCAATGTAAATGTACCGCAAAATACGTAAATTATAATAGTGGCATTGAATGTTATACGCGATTGTTTCGAGAGTAGGTGCGGATCAGATTACAAACGATGATTGAATTTAGTGCTAAAAATTGATTGTTTTTATGTAGCTGACGTTACTTCAGCGTAGTAATGCAAAAAATGTTATAATCGCATGACTATTTATGTTGTTAATTGTATTACGCAAACGAGTTTCTCATGAATTGATGTTATGTATTTATTTATTTGTATGAGCCGATGCGCCTGAGAGTTTTGCGTTTTATGTTTTCTTTCTATATTTTTTTTTTTCTGTTTATTGTTATTAAGTCGGTGCATTTTGTTGCTATCTGCGTGTTGAATTGATAGATTGACTTCGATCTAAGATGTTCTGTAAAGGGTATTCATTAGGACAGATTTTTAATTATAACGAAATTTTTAAATGTAAATAATACGTCAAAAGTGTACTATCGTGTAATTGTTTTGATTTAATTTTATTGTTTGCATATAATATTATATATTTGTTTTTATATATAATTAATGCTTTTATGTTCTACGTAGTCGTTCCGAATGTAAACTTTCTTTCAATTAAATAGTTATATAGAAAGAGTTTGTTTTAATTGTTATTGAAGTATTCGAGTGATATTTTTCTGATTGTTCGAGTAAGTACTTATTACAAGTAAGTGCCTTCATATTTTCGAAGGAAAGTGAAAATAATAGTTTTGTCTTTAAAAAAGTTGATTGGAATAGCACAAACTTCACTTTTACCATTCAAAAGCTGAAAAGTTTTTGAAAAATTAAAAATGATTCGGACAAAGAAAAATGTTAATAGGTTACGAAAATTAAAAAAATTAAAAATAATCATAAAAAATTGAAAAAATTGAAAAAATTGAAAAGGATAAAAAAAACTAAAAAAAACTGGTGATGAAAATTTTTTCAAGTGATTCAGATGAAGAAAAATTTTCAAACGATTCGAAAATTGAAAGAAGAAAAATCGAAAAATTTGAAAGAAGAAAAAAGTTGAAAATAATTCGAAGAAAGAAAAAATTAAAAATGTGAAAAACAGAGCTGTTGGAATAGAACAGATCGTTCAAGTTGTTAAAAAACCAATGGAATTTACTAGGGCTGGCGATTATAATCGATTAATCGATTAATAGATTATTTTTTCTTTAAAATCGGCCAAAATTTTTAATCGGTTATTCGATTATTTTTAATCGATTAATCGGTCGTTTTTTTGGAAGTCAAAAAAGTAGCTCAAAAAGCACAAATTTTTGTTTTTTGTTTTTAAAACATCTGATTGGAAAATTTTCATTTTAAAAAAAATAATGATTCAGCAAAAATCTCTTCTTTAATAATATTAGTCGACAGATTTTTCATTTTCAACCCAGAGATTTTTGCCCAAACCGAAGATTTTCACATGAAACAAAGAACTGAAATTGGATTGCATATTTTTGTCCCATGACGGTGAGGGGGAGGAGGCGAAAGTAAATTGATTGGTCGATTTGAGAAAATCGAACGATAATTTTTAATCGATTAATCGGACGTCGATTAATAGATTAATTTTGTAATCGATTAAAATTCGAATAATCGATTAATCGATTTTAATTTCTATAATCGCCAGGCCTAAAATTTACATTGGCCAAGGGTACCTATTAAAAAGCTCAAAGTTTTCACTGATTCAAAATACACTGTCTATGTTCTGAATGAAGAGGCCATTCGTTGGAAGGCACGTAATTGGAAAAATTATAATAAACTCGACGTCCACCATAAGGAAATTTTCCAATTATTTTGTTCTGTTTTGATCAGAACAAAATCATTTTTTTGTTCATGATTTTCTTTTTTCATTCCAGCATTGCAATGTCACAATTTCTCATTTTTTAAGTTCATCTCTCTCATTTTGAATCAGTAAAATGTCATAAATAAGTATGAAATTCTTTGATTTTCAGCGAATTTTCGCTAATTTTTCAGCAAATTTCATTGGTATTTCAAAGAATTTCACTGATTTTTCAGCAAATTCCAGAAATTTTACTGACTTTTCAGTGAATTTTCACCGATTTTCCAACTATTTTTTTCACTGTGTGCTTTCAGTGAAATTTTTTCACTGAATTAACTGTGCTGCAATTCTGGCTGTTTTCCAGTGATTTTCGATCATTTTCACTGATTTATACATGAGAGAGTAATGGCGCATATTAATGTCCTGATATTTTTGGAACTGATCGTTTTAAAGGAAGAATCGATTTTTGATGGATTTCATGAGGTAACTTTATTGTGAGAGACCAATTTATCAACTCTTTGCTTGAAAAAAAAAGAACATTTTTTATTAAAAACAATTACTTATGTGAAATGGAATGATTAAATAAGGAATTCCAAAGTACGCTCAATTCATGGGAAGAAAGATGGACACATCAAATTTTCCTCATTTAGTCGTCAATTTTGTTGACTTTTTTGAACAACTGAACTGAACTGAAGTAAAGGAATTGAAACCTGAACTCCGATACCTGAATACCCCATACCTCAATACTTCGATACCTTGATACATCGATATTTTGATACTTCGACATTTCGACATTTCGATACCTCGATTAGGGTGTTTCATTTTTATATAGGAAAACATTTTTTTCAATATTTTTGACATGCCGCCCTCTGAAAATGTTCATTAGACCTAGAAAACCGGAAATACAAAAAATCAGCCCAAAAAATAATATTAAGTGGTGGCGCAAGAAAAGTAAAGTTACGAATATGATTGTCCGGTTGTTGCATGAATAGCCCACCAAACTCTCGCCCGGTTGATGATCGCTCGCGCGGTGTTGAGTACGTTTTTTTTTTCATCGCATGAAATGAATTTCGCGTTATTTTTTTACAAACGTGTTTCATGTTAGGTATTTATTTTTAAACTGTTTTTTGTTTCACTTCAACTTGGACATGAAAAATTGACACGCTAAATGAAATGTTGAATTTTTAGACCGTTTTTCACATTGCATTATATCGCAAATTTTTAGCTCCTTTGCGCCACCTCTCAAAATAATTTGTTCTGGCTAAAATTTTTATGGGAGGTTTTTTCATTAAAAAGAACAAAATGAGGCAGCGGCACTGCCAAATTTCGAAAAAAAATGTCACATGAAACACCCTACTGGATACCTCATACTTCATACCTGAAAACTGAAACAGAACAAATCAACTTGAACAAAACCAGAACAGAGCAAAAAATTTATACCTAATCGCTTGAACAAAACACCAAATGACTAGAACGATTTATTCATTTTAAAAATCCTGTTCCTGAAGGGATCAGAATAAATCGACGTTCTATTCCACCAGCCCTTGTAAAAGATCTAAAAAAATTGAAGAAGAAAAATTTTTAAAATGATTTGGACAAGGAAATTTTTTTAAAAACATAAAAAATTAAAAATGGAAAAAAATATGAAAAAGAAAAAGATACCTTTGATATGAAAATTTTGAAAGAAAATAGATCTGTCTTAAAAATACGATGAGCAATTGAGCAATGAAAAAATAATCCTGTCTTCAAAATATAAATGCTGCAACACACTTTTCGATTGCATATTCTAACAACGGAAATTTCAAAAAAATTCAGAGTATGCACAGATCTTGGGATTTTTGTAGATATGTTTCCCTTTGAGGTATGCAACCGAAAATGTTTTAGCATCGAGGTATGTTTGGTTGCATACTTCGCAGGCAGAATTTTTCTTATCTCAATCTAATAAAACTTTTTCTTGAGTTGATATTGAAATTGCCTATCATATTTTTTACAGGCAACATTTTTTTTCAACTTTTCTGAAAAAATTAATTTTGTCATCTTTTAAATTTAACAAAAAAAAACATATTTTTGTATCTACAGGTAGGTATTTAGTATTTTTGATTATTTTCTTTTTTTATTGCTATGTATTAATTTTGTTATTTTTTCAATTGATTTTACTAGGACGCGGGCGGATCGAAAAATTTTTTGGATTTAGACTGAAATTGATTAGGTGGTTTATTTGAAAGGAAGTTACCAAAGCATACCTACCTATGTATCGAGTTAAAACTTTTAGACTTGGAACGTTCCTTAACAGTATTGAGCTAATTAGGAGCTACCGGAAATTCTAACACTCTTTTCTCCAGCTTCGAAAAAAATACTGAAGAAAAATATGAATTGGAACCAGCAGCACAATTTTTGAAAAATTGTTGCTCCAATCGATCAAATAGGGGTCACCAATAAGGCTAATTCGTGTTTGGAGCTTTTTCAAGTGCTAAGTTCAGTTCACATGGACCATTCTAGGAAAATCCAAAATTTTTCTAGGGGCTTCAGGACGTCTCGAAATCAATTCCAGTCGATTCAGGAAGTCTAAAATTGAGTACATACCAAATTTCTGCTCTTCTATCCAGATTGGATCATATTTTCATATTTTGCAGGTCTCTGGGTAATTTTGAATTTTCAACGATTTACCAAAATTGAAAAAAATCAATTTCATCCCTTGAAAGAATGAGGTTTTAATGATGCTTTTTCGATATATTTTTGATTCGGCCCAAAATTTTACTATCAATTGGGAATTTGGGATACCTAGCTTATTAGCAATTTTTAAAACATGTACAGAGAAAAAAATGATTGTTATATCTGGCTATATTTAACGGAGCGTCAAATTTGATGTGAGACTGGTAAGTATTTGAGAAATTTATTTTACATTTATGTTTTCTAATGTCTGATAAGATATTGAAAAGTTACAGAAAAATTTAATCTGATTGTTATCTGATCGGCTCTATCGATTAGATTACTTTTTTATTTCCAATGAGACAATCGAAATTCGAGTGTTTGCAGGAGATGAAATATGTTTATGAACTTGAATTATAGATTTTTTTACATCGTGAATGATATTTAATAAATCATAGGTAGCAATGCTATACCCTCAAGTCAAATAACTTGAAAGTAACATGAACAAGAAATGAAGTAGATAGGTAACGATATTTTCTTAAGAAAATGCTACCGATCTAAAGATACCAAACCAAAATTTACTCAAAAATATTTTTCAAAGGGTGAAAAATGATAGGTAGTTATCAGGTAGCCTGACTCTAAAACAGCCACTCAATCACAATAAGTAGACATTCTCTTGATTTCCAAGTAAGTACCTAACCCTTTTTTACAAGGCAAAAAAAAATCAAAAAATTCGTTTTTACAGGATTGCATTTTTCAAATTGATAAGTACAAGTAGTTAAGTACATAACTATAAAATACATAGATATCATTCAAAAATTTTTAACATTTTACCATCTTTTGATCTTATTTCATTCGAGCAAAAAATTATAAGATGTAGGCTAACATTTAACATAAAAATACATAGGTAAAAAAGTACTTGAAATCTGGCATTTCTAACAAAGTCAATCAAAATCATATAAAACTTTACTACCCAACTTCCTTGCAATTGTTCAATTTTCCTCCACTGTTATGCTTCCTATTTAAGATTAGTTCCAATCCCATAGTTGTGATGTTTAATACAAAGTTAGGAATTCTTTGATACATCTATAGTTGTTTTCTGAAATGCAAAAGTATCACATTAGTTCAATCATTTCAGAAAAAATTACTGTTTAAGATAATAATCTTGAATGAGTAGGTAAATACGAACACAATATTGAATAAAATCGAATGGCAGTTTCTGCAAATTCGAATTGGTAAAATATCTTAAGTATACCATTTTGGTTAGTCGTTTTTTTTGTTTCTGGTTCTCCAATTGAAATTTTTTATACGTTTTAGATTGGTTTGTAATAATCAGATTCTATTTTTTCTTTCCTGCAAAATTTCTATCCAATCAGTACTCGATAAAAATTAGGTTATTGTATTGTAACAAATTAGAGTAATTACAGTTTCACAAAAAGGATCTCATATTCGGGCACGATGCTCACGAAATTAGGCAGTAGTCTCCAGTACAACTGTCTACATAGAAATATTCTTATCTATGAAATTAAGTACCTATAAGTACTTATCTATAGGTAATGTACCTATTACCTAGTAGTGAATAAATCATGGAAATGCATACCATTGCACTGTGAGTTCATCTTCGAGCAGTAGGATTTGAATTACTCCTTTTCTTTAGATTTCTCATTCTCATAAATTTTCCTTCCAGTAGTTGAATAAATCTTTTCTTTTTGGTAGGTATCCGATAATATGGTATCATGGACCTTTTCGTTCCGCAGAAAATGTAAGTTGTGTGCTGTCTAAATGAAGCATTAGATATTCGAATAAAGAATCTTTAGATGTTCGATAACAAAAGTTTCCATTATTCTTTTGATTTGGCCTGAAATTTTTAAATAATTCGTGAAAGGGGTCATCCATAGAAATTAGAGATTGAAAAAATAGCCGATGCTCCTTTTCCGGCATCTAAACATAGGTATTTAAACTTTTCGCAGATACCTAGGTAGTAGGTGTACCTCTTAATAGGTATATCTACATGTAATATACCGTACCTATACATATTAGTACCTATAGTGTACAGATTGATGTATAGGCTACATGTAACTGTGGATATAGAAACCACCCTTAAGTGTCAAAAATTGCTTTTTGAGTTGACACTGATTTTGGGTCTTTCAGAAGGCGTAGAATCAATGAGGTACCTTGACTCAAAAACCAAATTTTGACACCTAAGGGTGGTTTCTATATCCAGGCTCACATGTAGGTATATTTTTTTTTTACTGCGACTGATTTCCGTGAAAATATGATGCGAATGATTTTTCTCTCCTTGATATCTATTTCTTTGGCACCAATAAATCACTGAAATTTTTATCTCAGACTGATCTGTTCAATTTGATTTCTTCTCATAAATCAACACACACACTACTCATGAATATTCATTAAACTGGCGTACCATACTCATTTTTACTGAAACGAAGTGTCAGTGGCGTCGACAGAATGGAAAATTGGGGGGGGGGCACAAAAGGGGCCATGTGTTGGACAATTTTTCTGCTTTTTCGAAGTGCAAAAGGGGGACTGACTTTTTTCACCTGCTAAAAATGGGGAGGTGGTAAAAAGGGAGCATTCTTCCGCACTTTCGTCTCAATTAAATTAAAGAAGTGTTATTTTGTTTGTGCCCGAGCGAAGCGAGGGCGAAATTTTGAAAAAATTGGATTTTAATTGCCTTAAAAAGACGTTTTTTCATGTTTTAATGCTTTGAAAATCCCTATTTGATGTAACTGTAACGTAAATTTATAAACACAACATGAATTGGGGGGGCCAAGCGGGGGCCAGAACTTTTTCCGGGGGGGCCTGGCCCCCCCGGGCCCCCCTTGACGACGCCTCTGCGAAGTGTACCTAAATGAGAAAATATGCTGCGCTTTATTTATCTTGTTAAACCTAATTTTCATGGCGGAGAAAAACAGTAACTTTTTTTTGGGGGGGGGGACTTGAACCTCAGTTTAAAAAGAAACACAAAACAAAAATGTTTATTTTCGACCTTTCAAAAATTTTTCTACTGCTATTGATTAATTATTTTTGTTTATCCCCTTTTCAGAGACAAAACTTGGGTAAAAATGTGGATGGAAAAATCGATCAAATTTTTAGCTCTTGATTTGAAAATTTAAAACCGAAATCAACAATTTTTCAACTCAAAGTTTTTTTCGATTCTCAAAATAGTTTCAATTCTTAAGTTCCTTTTCTCCAGATACGTATTTTTCCACTCTAAAAATATTCCCATAAAATATTTTTCAACTGTAATATTTTTTCATCGGGAATAAAATTTTTTCCTCCAATTTTTTTCAGGTAGGTATAACAATTTTTAAACTTTGGAATTTTTTCCAAAAATATATAGTTTTCCATTTTTCAACTCTAGGAATTTTTTCTGAAAATTAAATATTTTCTGAAATTTGCTTGCTCTCGAAATTTTTTCTCAAAGTTTAAGTTTCATAGCTTTTGAAATTTTTTTCTGAAAATTCTATTTTTTAGCTCAAATGTTTTTCTCAAATTATTTTCCAGCTCTGAAATTTTTAGAATAAAATTTTTTTTAAAAATTGTGTTGAAAAACATTTTAAGAAATTTAATGTGAGAAAAACTCGAGAGAATGTCAATTTTTTAAAAATTTTAAGATCAAAGAATAGGATTTTACAGTTGATAATTTAGATGAATATTAGTAAAATGAAAAAATTTTTAGCTAAAATGAAAATCGAAAAAACTGAAAAAAATTTGAGGAAGAAAGTTTAGTGGGGGGGAAAAAATTTATTGGAGTTGAAAAATTAATATTATGAGAAAAAATTTTGAAAGCTGAAAAAAATTAAAATTTTGAGAAAGGTACAGTTAACAGCTGCTATGATCCGCGAAAAAAATGAACGAGATCCCGCATAGTTCGGCCATTTTGTTGTTCAATCCGTGTGAGAATAGACAGACCCCAAAAAGTAAAAAGTTGTACTTTTTTCGTGCTACTTTTTGACTTCCAAAAAAAAAACTATATGCCTCAATAACCGTTTCCCCCTCCAGAAAAAATTGGAAAAAATTTTAAAATTCCATTTTAAATCGGTACTAAGCCCCTAATAAATGAAAACGAGAATTTTTTTTCGCTTCAAAATATTTAAATGTCAGGAAGCAGGTTCATAGTCATACCATCATTTTGATAAAGATTTGTGTAAATTCATCGAGCCTGAGCGAAGCGAAGGCGAAATTTTTTTAAAAAACATTCAAAAGCTGAAATTTCTTTATTTTTAAATCAATATTTCGATATTGAAAAGGAGGCGAAATCCTCAATCCCCATTTCTCATACCTGTATATTTTAGGCATTTAAAAAATTGATGATTTCCAGAAAGAGAATAATCCGTTTTTTAATGGCTTGTTGTTTGAAAAAATTCTATTACTTTGGAGCAAAAATTTCCTACCTACCTACTTTTCGAAGTTTTATGCGAAATTTTGTGCTTTCTTGTGCCAGTTTGCAATTTAATTTGTCGACTGACTATTTGAGAAATTTTCACAAAAAGTTGGAAAATTTTGTTGAAAATCAGCACGTTTCGTAACTTTTATCAACTAAGTAGCATAATTTTCACAAAATTTGATCAATTCTTCGAATTCTGAAGAAATTAAAATATGCTCTCGTAATAATCTTATTAAGAAGGTACCTAATAATAAAATTAGGAAAAGCGGATGTTCAGCAGAAATGTCAGAAAAATAAAACGTCGAAAATAAAATTTTCAAAACGTATTAAAAAATATCTATTCTGGTTTAGTGGCATAAGATCAAGACGAAGTTTTATCAAAAATCTGTAAAAATTCGAAAAACTGATGATTTTTTTTAGAAACTACATTAGGTATTAATTGATAAAAGTGCCTTGAATCTTGATACCGTTCATTTTTTGTATCTACATCGTTTTTTTTGTTTTTTTTTTTTTAAATGAAGTAGGGTCATTCCATGTCAGTTCAACCACAAAGTGGAAAGTGGGGTCTTGGATTTTTTTGATTTTTTGCATGTTTGTAGAGCTCGATGAGAGATGTCGAATACCGCAAACTGGAGCTTCCAAAGTCTTTTTGGAGGGGAGCTACGAGCACTCAAAGTTTTAAGGTGAGGTTGGATATGGTAAATTTCGAGCGTGGATAACTCGGAAACAGTGATAGATAGAAAATTCTTAGACCATTTAGTATTAACATAGACCGCGCTACGGTCCATAAGACGTATGTTGTTGCGGTGTTCCAACATTAAACTGGGTCCAGGGCGGAAAACGCGGAAAATGATCTAAAAACGAACTCGCGTCATTTGATTTCGCTCTAATTGTTTCTATGAGTCTCCATTGATAGTACAAATTGTTTGACTACCGATTTTCCGAATTTCGTTTGCAGCAATGGTCCCAATTCACGCGAATAAATACTGGGTCCAGGGCGGAAAATACGATCAAAGCACCGAACTCGAACCAAAAATGAAGTCGTATCCTCTCATTTCGCTCCATTTTTTTTTTTATGATTGGTGCAAATTGTCTGACTGCTGATATGGTATAATTTCTCTTGATTTTTCCCGCAGAAATGGGCCCAATTTATGCAAAATAATTAAAAAAATATTGTTGGAACTCGCCGCTTATCAGTAGCGCGGTCTATGTTAATACTATATGGTCTAAGAGAAAATTGAAACTTTTTACAATGTGTAAGGCCTTTGATGAGCTTTTTGACGATTTTTTTGAAATCAGTGTTACCACTTTTTTTAACACCGAAAATTAGCTGTAAAAGTTGAAAAGAGCTGTTTCTACATGAAGGACACCTTCAAAAATTCTGAAAAAATATATATATGATACAACTTTTCGTACTGATTAACATATATAAAAACTGCGATGGCGTTATTTTTTAAACTCGTTTTAAAAAATTTCAAAGTTTCTGCGAAAACGTAATTTTTTATCCCAATTGCTGAAAATCTCCAAAATTGATTAAATTACATTGTTTTTACCGAATTTTCATCAATATTAAAAATTAGTGATCAGAACTAATTTTTTACTAGTCGATTTCTTGCAACGGCAGAATTTGAATGTTCAACGTATTTTAAGAACATAAAAATTAATAAGCGAATCAAGTTTCCAACTTTGCATGTTATTTTCAGTTATATTCTGTTCAAAGATGATATTTTCGAATAGGATGGCGGTCTTGAAGGGTAAATGTGAAAAAAGCCTACCTATACAATACATAACACCCAGAATCGACTTGTAAAAAAATAGTTCTGATCACTAATTTTTAATATTGATGAAAATTCGGTAAAAACAATGTAATTTAATCAATTTTGGAGATTTTCAGCAATTGGGATAAAAAATTACGTTCTCGCAGAAACTTTGAAATTTTTTAAAACGAGTTTAAATAATAACGCCATCGCAGTTTTTATATATGTTAATCAGTACGAAAAGTTGTATCATATATTTTTTTTTCAGAATTTTTGAAGGTGTCCTTCATGTAGAAACAGCTCTTTTCAACTTTTACAGCTAATTTTCGGTGTTAAAAAAAGTGGTAACACTGATTTCAAAAAAATCGTCAAAAAGCTCATCAAAGGCCTTACACATTGTAAAAAGTTTCAATTTTCTATCTATCACCGTTTCCGAGTTATCCACGCTCGAAATTTACCATATCCAACCTCACCTTAAAACTTTGAGTGCTCGTAGCTCCCCTCCAAAAAGACTTTGGAAGCTCCGGTTTGCGGTATTCGACATCTCTCATCGAGCTCTACATTCTACAAACATGCAAAAAATCAAAAAATTCAAGACCCCACTTTCCACTTTGTGGTTAAACTGACATGGAATGACCCAGTATTGTTAATTTACTTTCTGAACGTTTCTCTTAAAGCGAAACGTTTCATTAAAAAAAAGAAGCTTGTTCGTACTCACAGATATTATTGGAGTGCAACGAATAAAACACATAGTAATGTACATAAAAATGAAGAAATTGCTTTAAAAAATGTTGGCCATAGATAACCATACTATAGTTGGCTTTACTCTTGTCACTAATAAAAATCCACTACCCCAGTATACAATAATAATGAATTCATTATTATTGTATACTTGGGTAATGATTCTCAGCAATAAAATCACATTGCTGAGAATCATCGTTTAAATACTTCATGTCCATTAATGTAAAAAGTCGATTTATCAAATTTCTTTTATCGGGATGCGTGATAAAATTTTTCAGTAGAAATTTATGATGCAATCGTGGTAGAAGATTGTTTTTCATAAATTTCTATCTGAAGAATCAGATTTTTTTACCTATCTGCGGCGAGTTATCAAATGGACAGAAAAATATAAGTGATTTAGCGAAATAAATTAGATTTCGAATAGTTGAGATTGGTATTTGGTACCTATAACTGATACATGATTATTGATCATTGATCACGTGTAAGTAGGTATAGTACGCACGTTCCTTGTTCTGGGTTCGAATTATATGATATCAGTCACGTATTTAGGAAGTAGGTAGGTACCTACATATTTTCTACAGTCCAAATAAGGATCATTAAATGAAATTTTTTTAATTGATATATTTTCCTATCTTTTTTGATAAAATTTACAGAAACGTATCGAAATAAATGATACATACTTACCTACCAAGTAATAGCAAATAATTCGATTTCTGTATTCAACATCATACCTATATTGAAAACGCAACAAAAAAAATGCTACCCAATATTGAGGATTTTGTGATTTTTAAGCCAAATTTGGGTCCCTGTGGAGAGGATGAGGGGCCAAAGCTAATACGGCGGGGAGATGGTAAGAAGGTGCCAAGCGATCGAAGTAGACAAAAAAAACTAAATTCTGAACTCTGCACGAATAGGTAATTTAGGATGGGAAGGGGTTAAATTTCAAGCAATAAATATTTTTGATTTCCTCTAGAAGGGATCGAGATATGTCAAAAAATAAAAAAAACGAGATTTGTGCGATACCTAATAAAAATTATGTAATTTTTTAAAAGAATTTTCCAAAATACATCGGGGTTTTATGGAAAAAGAACAAAATTTTCGTCCTTGTTTCGCTAGGACGAAACTTTTAGCAAACTTGCCTACAAAAAACAAAAAATGACCATTCTAAAAACATTTTACAATCCATTGTTAGCCGTTTCAGACCCCTTCTTTACTCGCTGATTCAGTAAAAATCAAAAAATGTTTTTGAAAAATATATTCTGAAATTATGTTTGCATGAATTTTTTCCCATAAAAGCGTTGATGATAATTTTCCATCATGCCCCCCTTTTTTCAAAATAGAAAAAAATGGAAAATTGAGACCCATATTTTTTATGGATTGAATTGAAATAATACAGGGTGTTCCATGAATCGTCTGCCAAACATATTTTTTTGGATATAACCGGGTACCACTAAAAAAAAACTTGAGATGAACATGTTGCCTATCTCAAGAATTTAAGGGGCAAATGCTGCTTCTAAAAAAATCTCGTCTTTGACCATGGGAATGGATAGTATTTTGAAAACTGAACAAATTTTCACTATATGACTTTTTGTCTAACTCAAAAATTGAAGGGGATACAAAATTTGTTTTTCAAAAACAATTTTTAAAAAATCAACTAATCAAGGGAATGGATAGTACATTGAAAACTGAAGAAATTTTGTTCTGTGCACTTTATGCCTAACGTCGAAAATGAAGAGGCTACGGCTTGCGCAAAATACGTGGGCTTCAAAAAATTTTCGAATTTTCCCAATTTTAAATGACCCTTGGCCCCTGATGTTGGGGAAAAAGTGTACAGAACAAAATTTTTTCTGCTTTCAACGTACTATTCATTCCCTTGATTAGTTGATTTAAAAAAAAAAAATTGTAGCCCCTTCAATTTTTGAGTTGGGCAACAAGTCATATAGTGAAAATTTGTTCAGTTTTCAAAATACTATCCATTCCCATGGTCAAAAACATTTTTTGACGTAATTTTTTTAGAAGCAGCATTTGCCCCTTAAATTCTTGAGATAGGCAACATGTTCATCTCAAATTTTTTTTTAATGGTACCCGGTTATATCCAAAAAAATATGTTTGGCAGACGATTCATGGAACACCATGTAAGTATAGTAGGTATATTAAATTTAACATCATACCAATAAAAAAAATCCCATTTCAAATAGGTATAGGTATATTTTACATTTTCTACTTAAATGATCATTGTTGGCATTAGGCATTTTTCCATTGTTCCCATTTTTTCAAAGAAATTGTTATTTTTTAAAAATTCACGTGGGAGAATAATGATGAAAAATCACCAACAACAATCATTTTAGGTACTGAGACAATTTTATTCAGAATTTAGTTAAAACTACTTTTTTGATTTAAAAAAATACCTGGACACCATGAAAACAATAGGGAACGTAATTTTAAGGATCTTTAAAGAATGAGTGCCAATATATTTGGGGGGGAGAACATCCATATGTACCCCCTTGAACAAGAATGCAGTTTATGGAACGAGTATCGTTTGATCTCCCCCCCCTCCTCCTCACTAAAATTTCAACCACATAAATCAATTTTTCTGTTTTTGACGAATTTTTGAAAATTCAAGAATAGATAGCGATTTTTTAGCGAAAATGTTTTTATTATTTTTTTCAAATACAATAAGCAGATACTTTTTTCGTAAAAATTGAAGTCACTTTATTTTGACCCTTCTTTGTCTAGAATTTTACCATTTCGGGCCATTTTGGAACCTCTAATGCAATATTCATATTTTTCTTCAGTATGTACATTTTTGAATTTTTCCAAAAGATTAGTGGAAATTAATTTGAGCAGTAAAAACTGGAGTTCTGGATTACTTTCGATTTGTAAGAGGTTTCTTCGAGTGTATTTTTTTTTTACCAACTTTTATGTTGGTGATGGAGGGGTAGTTAAAATTAATTGGGTACGTCTGTATTATCCTCTCCCAGCCCGAATTGTCCAATTTACCATTCCGTTGGAGACTCCCGCTCAATCTCCATTTTCTCAAAAACTCACCTTTCAACTTCTCCAGAACACACGAAAAATAAATTAGTCAGCTGAAAAAAAAGTTCACTTCATGGGCCCGGCTTGAAATCAAAATCTAAAAAATAGCGGATAATCTGAGGAAAAAAATTCTAAAACTCGATTTTTAGCTGCCCAATTATTTTCCGTGGCTTCTGGAGAGTTTCAAAGATACTGGAGGACATGGAAATCTTGCTGGGGTCTCTATAATTGTCGGAAATAGCGAAATTCGGGTCCAGAGGATCAACCTCTGAACCCGAATTTATACTTTAAATTATATAAATACGGATTCATATCGTTCAGTTTTTTACATGTCGTAGCATACAAATTATTCCATTTTTTGACGATGTTTTGATTGAATGAAGGCTCCAATTACATATTTGATTTCATTTTCGTACTCAGAAGGTTTGATTTATGCGAAATCGACACCCATATTGCCAACCTTATATCAACTCAAAATAGAGGGGGGGGGGGCTAAAGCAAGGTTCCGAAAGTTCGGGTCCCTCGAATATGATTTTATATCGATTTTAATTTCAGATATTATCGTAAATCTCATTTTTGGCAAAGAAACATTTTTTTTGCTGGGTAAAAAAAAAATACACGTTTTGTATTGCTTGGGGTTCAAGTTTTATTTTTTTTTGACAAACTTACACCACTTTAAAATTTTTAAAATTTTGGTGTACTTATGGATAAATGGCGCTCATTTTGAGAAAAAAAAATCCATTGCCTCTTTAACCCTCCATTACAAAAGGCGATTCAAAATTTTAAAAGAGGCATAACTCAGCAAAAAATTGCCCAAAAATTTAAAAAAAATTGCTAGGGTTTCTCTAAACGTTTAAAAGTTAACTAAAAAAACGCGACATTTTTAAATGTATTTGGCAAAAAATGAGAAAATTATCAAAAATTGAGAGTAGGTTTTTGGCTAGAATGTATTACAAAAAAAACTGAAAAAATTCTCAAAAGTTTGTTACCTCTCCCCGTTCATACTACCTATATAAATATAGGAGACAAATCAACTTTGAAATTGTTTTCCTTTAAGTTTTATGACTAGGACGATCACAGAAAAAATAAATCTATCTCCTGTTCTCTACACGTATTCCTGACATTTTGGCAAATTTACGAGAAAACAGCCTTCCACAATGAAAAGGATACTCGAATTGTTTCATTTTGGTAATATAATTGTTAATTTCTACCTATCTTCTAATGAAATATCAACATTTTCGATTTTCGTTTCAGGTCGAATTAATCAACACCTGCATCGACTCAATTAATACAGCCATTAATGGAATAAACGAAGCCTCGGATAACTTTATGAACCAACCGCCCAAACATTTACCCAGCAGTATATTTTTCACTTTGCATAGTCGAAGGCAGGCTTTAGAGAATAATTTAAATAATTTACTCGGTATTTGGAACAGTAGGGGTATTATAGCAATCGATCCTGTACGAGAAGTCTATGCAGTCAGTTTTCATTCAAAAGCCTCGATAGCTCTTCAAGAAGCTGAGGCAGTTATGCAAAAAATTGTTCAAATCAATCGCGATATTAGAATTCAATATCTGTATTCTAGATTCTAGTGGAAGTAGAGATTCAGAATTGAAAAAAAAAATGTTTTTCATAGTTATTTTTGAAAAAAATCACTCTCCAATAATTTTTTTTGAAAAAATCATCATCAAATATTTTTTATTAATTTCGTACTGCACTCATTTTTTTTTAAAATAATAAATAGGTAGGTACCAATAATTGTGTTTTATATGTAATAAAAACGTATTCACGAAACTATTTTCAAAATTTTAACCTTTTTTTTCAAAATTACGTTTTGGTAAAAATCAAAAACTAAGATTCTGATCATCGGACATGTCACACGAAATGCTCAAAGAACCATTGAAAAAAAACTTCTAGCAACTAAAACGAAAGAATTTATTTCAACGTAACAGACTTAGGCACTAGCACTTTCCGCCGTAGGTCGACTTTTAATTTCACCGACACCGGTCTCAATCAACAATTTATTCTTACTCCTGAAGTAATGCTCGAACCAGAATATATGAGCTTGTTTCTCAGTCACCGTCAAGTAAGGATTTTTAGATAATCCTACGCATACTAATTCCATAAAGTAACGAATCGGTCCAGTTTCCGGACACCACGGCTCTAACCAACGTTCTAAAAATACGTGATCGCTGAAGTCGTAATTTTGTTCATCGACCCAATCTGAAAAAAACACCGAGAATTAAAATTTTCGGTAAAAAATCGTCAATAAAAGTATTGCAATACCTTGTTCGTTATCGATAGGGAATTTCCACAATTTTCCTTGCTCAGTCCACTGAATAAGTTGCTCGAAAATATTTTTCGGGGGATGAGTGATCATTAATTTTAAATCACGTTGGTACAGATGATCCCACGTAGGCAGCGAAACAGGCGTTACGTTATCTGCTTTGATTTTATCAACCTCGAAATATTTAAATGGCTGTTCACCGAATAAACTCACTGGAACGTAATCCGGAGACCTTAAAAAAATCAGCGTGAAAAAATCGATACTGAGTTTGCCTGTTGAAAATTAATTAAACCTTTACCTGGTTTTGTGGCTGGTGAATTGTCTAGGTTGGTCATCTTTCGCCATTGATCTGACCTGATGAGCCCTAGATGCATCCCTAGGTATTTCTTCCCTTTCAACTTTCATTCCTCTGATAACATGCCAATTGAAGAAATAATTATTAAACTATGGACAACTGAGTTCACTTCTGCGGAGGAGATTCACATTACCTAGGTTCACGATCTCTTCTTATCCATGATTTTTTCTGAAATACTTGTTTTTCTTGTTGATCTTCGGATCTTGTCAACTCATCACTACGGAACAAATAAAACCATCAATAACGTAATATAAAATGAATTCTTCAATATAAAATAGTTACCTTGATCTTGATTCTGTCTCAGATCCTATTTGAACCACTTCATCGCCTTTCTGAATTTTCATTCCCAATAAGACATTACTATCGAACAAATAAACCCATTAAAATGGCAGAAAAATTGATATCAATTTGTCACATAGATTGTAATACTTTAATGAATCGTCTTCTCCTTCCGGCGTCGAAGTATTTAGTCGACGAGAGAAATATACATCTAGTAACTCCTTCTCGGTTTTTTTAACATCACCGCCAAGACTTTCAGCTACTTCGGTGGCTGCTTTGGCTAACTTATTATCTGAGAAAAAATTATACCACATTTAGGATATTTTATTACCGAGAAGATATTTTATGTACCAACCAAATTTATTTTCTTCTGCTTGCTGAATATTGAGTTCTATCTGCTTCTTTCGCTCAAATCCTTTTTGTCTAGAGGTTTCTCTTGGTTTAGGTATTTTCACTTGTTCAGCCAGTTTGGTCGGTGGTACTCTCTAAGTAACAATCAAATAATTCAGTTTAGAATGAAAATGCTTAATGAAGGAGAGTAAAATAAAATGTGAAAGTTTACTTTAGCCATCACTTGAATCAATTCGTTTAATTTTTTCACAGCTTCGTCTCTGTTTGGTTTACGGCTGGATTTATCATTTTCTTCATCTGAACTAGATTCATCGAGTAATCTTGTGCTCGTGAATATGGAGCGTTGGGTAAGCAAAGGTTTCAAAGAAACTGAATTTATACGAAACGTGCTGGAAAACATAATAAAATGAGCGTAAGTTCGATTTATGTAAAATATAATGTGAAATTGTTCGTTGATATTTACCGGATTATCATGGTCGTGAATGGCTGCCGGTTTTTGGTAAAAAATCAACAGTAGTTGGAATATAGTTGAAGTTTTATTAGTGAAGAACTATTAGCATAGATTGGAACATGATATTAATTCATAATTTATAAATATAATAGTCTTTTAGTAATAAAAATTAATAAAATAGCGAAAAACATGCAACTAAGGCGCCGAAGTGATAAGATTTTACATTTTCAATGCGCATGCGTGCGAGGTGATAACATGTGGATGTGTGAGAGAGAACGAGCGAGTGAGAGAGAAAGAAAATAAGCGATTTCGCGGCCGTCTGATTTTTTTTGAATTTGATGTAGGTAATCTTCGATAAAAGCTACATGATCGAAGGATCAGATTATTATTGAATATTTTGATGACAAATTATTTTAATAAAAATCTAGCTGAACAAACGCTCTGTGCCATGTGCCCTGTGCTAGGCAGTTTTTCTTTTTTTGACGAAATTGTAAAAATAAATAGTAAGAAAAGGTACTGCATTAGTTACTAAATTTGGGTAATGACATTGCACATTTTTTTTGAAAGTTGAAGCAGGGGTAACTGGAAAATTGTACCTAGATCTCGGAACGACATTGTAAACATTTCATCCTCCTAACCTCACATTTACCCTTTCCCCCACCAGACCTTACAATCTGACTTTGTTCGAAAAAAGTAGGTAAAGTTGAAAAAAATTGATTTAAAAAAAAAGATTTTACAAAACAATTGAAGATGTCTAGCAACCAAGAATACCATTGGCACCCTTTTTTCAAGGATCTTTTAAAAATATCACTTTCTTCAAGTAGGTATCTATATTCAAATTTGATAGGTCTAGGATCTATTCAAACTTCAACACCAAGTCTTGAAAAATTGACGTTGAAGTTGAAAAAATTTGAAGTTTGAGAAATTTTGAGAAAAAAATTTTAGACTTGAAAAATTGACGTTGAAAAAAATTGAAGTTTAGGATAGTCTTGAAAAATTGACGCTGAAAAAATTTTAAGCTTGAGAAATTTTGAGAAAAAATTTTAGTCTTGAAAAATTGAGGTTACAGGAAAAAAATTCAGACCTTGAAAATTTACTGTGCAAAATCAAGCGTAGGTGCTAGGTACCTTGAAAAAAAAACGCTCACCACCACGGATGAAAAGCTGTAAAACAAAACTTCTGCTTTTGGCTTTTAGCTGAAAATTTCAAAAATAAAACTTTTGCATTTAGCTTTCAGCTTTCTCACCTTATTTCAGGTTTCAACTATATTTTATACCTAAACTTTTGGCTTGAAACTTTTGACTTTCACCTCGAAACTTCCTCGATTGCAACACTTTAGGCAGCACAATGATAAAAATCAACGACTATGTCTGTACTATTTTTTCAAAATTCCAATATTTTCAGTTTTCGAATTTTTTTTAAAATTAGGTATCAATTTTTTAACTCTAATAAATTTTTACCCTCACTAAAATTTCTTCCTCAAAATTTTTTTTAGCTTTTGAGATTTTTTTCAATTTCTTCGATTTTCATTTAGGTAGGTATTTATATTTAGGTAGGTATCTCAATTATCAGCTGTAAAAATCCCATTCTTTGATTTTTAAATTTTTAAAAACTTGACAATTCTTTCAAATTTTTTCCACCTTGAATTTCTTTTAAAAAATTTCCAACTCGAATTTTTTCAAAATTTTTTTATTCTAAAAATTTTAGAGCTTAAAATGATGTGAGAAAAAAATTGAACTGCAGAAATTGAACATCTGAGAAAGAATTTCAAGGACAAAAATTTTGAGGAAAGATTTGATTTCTGCAAAAAATGTCTAGAGTTATAAAATATGTATTTTTGAAAAAGACCCCCGAGTTGAATAAATTTTAGACCTGAAAAAAAATTACGAGGAAGAAATTTCAGAGTTCGTAAAAATTTTACTCCACATTGATGAAAAAATTTCAGAGCTGGAAAATATTTTGAGGGAAATTGGTCAAAGTTGAAAAAATTCAAAGAATTGAGAAAACATTTTTAGGTCGAAAAATTGTTGATTTCACCTCAAATTTCCAAGTCAAAATCTAAAAAATAAATCCGTAAGAAAAAGCTTTCGACTAGCTTTTAGCTTGCTATTTAAAAATTTTTTGAACTTTTGACTTTCGGTTTGTTACCTAAATTTTGCCGATTTTCAGCTTTTCGCTTTAATCTTTTAGCTAGTTTTTCATCCCTGCTCACCACTCACGGAAATCCGTAAAACAGGGCCAGTTACAGGGTGTCGAATTGAACCACAGACGTAAAAGCGAAAAAATCCTGTTATTTTCCCCACCCCTCACTGACATCCCATTTCCATTTGATTTTAATTGTATAAAAAGGAAAATTTTGTCCTCCTTTCCCTAAAAAAAAAATCGATGGAATGGTTGAAAAACGCCCTGCCATAGTCCTGGTTTTCCATTATGACATTTTTTACACACCTTGCAAATTCAAATTTCGACAAAAATTACCAAAAGAGGGATTTTTTCGATTTTGAGTCTGGGGTTCAATTCGACACCCTGTACCTCGAAAAATTCGAAAACTTTTGAACGGTGGCAGTGGTTCCAACAATTTTCAAAATTTTCAATTTTGGGAACCTATGTGCCTTCCAAAGATGCTTGATATTTTTCTGAAAATTAAGAAAATTTCGAGTGTAGAGATATGAAAGTGCTTTTTTGGAGGAAGGGGCTGTTGATGGGTGACATTTTTGGGAGAATTTTTTGAAGTCAAGATACATAGGTACAACCTTTATATCACCATTTTCTTCTCCATCGCCCCAAAAGTTCATAATTTTATAGGTAACATTTGTATTTAATGAATTTTAATTTACCCCATTTTAGCTTTTCTCTGAATTTCCCCACCTTCTATATTTATTTATTTTACAAATTTCAATTTCAACAATAAATTGAATTATAATTCGAACAAAAATCTAAATAGGTAATCTCACGTTTCTTCAAATTTTTCAAGCTTGGTAATTTTTGAAATTTTATATTCATTTTTTATTTGAAAGTTCTCAAACTATCCCTGCCTGACTAAAATCGATAACTACCTACAGTTTCATCTCTGGAATTCATTAAGCAAAGAGAAGGTAGGTAGTTCATGGTAAAAAATTACCCTTTTATTATTGTTTTCCAAATTATTAAGTAACTTTAGTTATTTACCTACTTTTTTTCATCCCCTTCTCTTTTTCAACAAAACGTCATTCCTGGTTTATAAATATCTTATATTATACAGGTGTGTTTGAACAAATGAATGGGGTAAAACACTTGATGAATGATGATACGCAACCCTTATAAAAACGTAGCCCGAATTGACACCTGCTTACACCGCCACTTCCATCATCGTACGTCCTTAAGACCGGTACTTTTTGTATGATAGATGGTTCTTTGATCAATATTATTGGTCACGGTTTTCAAATAATTCTTATTTACGAAATAGGTATCTTCTTCAGTGTACAAAAAGTTCCAGTTTATACTGATTTTGAGCCAGTAGCATAAATAGAATTATTTCTATGATTTGCAATGGAGCATTCTAACGCAACACGGTCTTCAATTGATGAATCACGGAGGTCAGTTCAGGGTAGTGACCAGTCTCTCACGATAGGTATGTCACATATCCATAACACGACTGTTGTCTGGTGCACTTTCAAAATTTTCTTATCTTTTTAATTAATAATAATAGGTAGGGCCTAACGTAATCTACCCAAGTACCACAATGGATAATACGATTTTTTTCTGTTAGGACTCTTCCTTAAAATATTTTTCGTGGGGTTTGTTACTTTCATGATTTCAACATGCATTTGGGTTTATATGATAGTACCGTGCCTGCCAAGAAAGATTAGAATATTTATTCAAAACGTTTTCAAGTTTTCGCAACAAATCCGAAGAAAAATAAATCCAAGAGAGGAAGAGGTGGTAAGTGGTTGTCTTACGAGTTTAATATATATTAGTAGTAGAATAACTTCGTGTTCGGATTGCGTTCAAAACTGACTCCCCCCCCCCCCCCCCTCAAAAAAAACACGGAATACTTATATTTCTGATTTTTCTTTAGGTCCAATTACTCAAGAAAGCTAGATACAGATGTCTAAGGCAAATAGCTACATTAAAACGATCGACACAGAATTTCAATCGGCCTGTAAGTACAGAAACTGCAGCACGTAACGCTATTAATGATCTACAATTGCACAGGCTTTACATTAAACAATTAATGGAAGAATTTGAAGAGATCGGGATGATGTCACGTGATACCGATACCGATACCGAATCCGGCAAGAAAAGACACAAAACATACAGTAAGGCTGAAAAAACCGCGCAGGATGCTTCTGATACGATCGTAAAAATATCGATTCACTTTCCTGATATACGATATCGTAATTATTTATGACGACTTTTTACCCGAATCGAATTTTTTCAAAATAAATAAAGTTTAAAAAACTGCAAGAAGTTAATCATTCGACATAATTCAAGTATTATTATAAAAATTTACAAACATGGAAATTAATTATCACAAAAATGAAAATATCAAGTATGAAGGTCGATCACCACCGGAGCTAGTGAATTATGCAACTGGGTAACAGCAGTATGAATTATTTGTTGAATACTTTCATCTTCACAAGTGACCTCCTGGATGCAAAAATCGCGATTAAAATATAAATAACAAAATAATATCTGCTTTGAGTGAATTTTGGAACAAAACTTACCAAACTTAATAAATCAATATTGACTTTTTGATTATTCAGCGTAATTGTTAATTTATCCCCTTTGAATATTTTAGGAACTGCATCATCGCCGCACATCTCTTGTAACAATTCAATTAAACATTCCTAGGAAAAAGAATAGATTAAGTTTGGAAATTTATCAAAAACGACAACTCTTGATACTCACTTTGAAATGACTTCGATCCATTTTCATCGCAGGAAGAGGAATATTTCTAGAAACCGTTCCTCCGATCGCTTCGGCTTGAAGGATGGCAGATAGGACAGCATCAGCGTACATATCATTCACAGGAGTAGCCACCCACTGAATAAAAATCAAAAATTAACATAATTTATCGAAAATGGCCAATTTCTTGATGAATTTTAACCATACCTCCAGTACAGCCATACGATTTTCAATTGAAATATCAATCGCTTTATAAACACGTAATCTTCTATCGTCCAATTGCTCCAGACATCCGGCTAAATGCGACAGAAGAAATTTAAGCACAGGCAAGGAGCCAGAAAAGCTGACAGATTGTTGCTGAGTAACCTGACTCATTGTCATATCGGTATATTCTGAGGAAAAAAAAACAGTTTCAAAAATATTCTTAATATCGAAATTAAATTACTCGTGTTTCAAAATACTCACTGGATAAATCAGTAGGAGCGACCATATGATAACTGAAATTCCTCTTTACTAAAATACCGCTCAGATTTTGTCCCCCTGTTGGTTTATCTACAGCTAATGATCCAATTACCTGGAAAAATTCAATGTTAATACGATTCGTAAATTTATCTACTTAGCTTCGAATTCTAAAAATTACTTTGACGGTTTTTTCTCCGGTGAAATATAAATCCACAGACTGAGTGTTTTTTGGATTATGCACAGTGATCGTTGTATCCGGATCATTTTCGTACTCCCTCTCCAAAGCAGATTTCAAACGTTGCATTTCATTTTGTTCGCCGTGAACTAATATCTGTAAAATGAATTCATTTCGAGTGGAAAATGGTCCAGAATTATAACTTTTTACACCAAAACTCACCACTTGAGGAGGTCTCAGAATTCGAATAAATTCACTGGTCTGTTGATAATCGGTATGAGCAGAAAATGAAATGTAATCTACGGACATTTTAAGCGGTAATTTCTGTCCAGTCATTGTGGTTATTTCTTCAGGATCTGAGAGAATTTGTTTGGCAGGAGTTCCTTCCACACAATAACCTGTTTTTTTGTAGAAAAAAATCAATCAGAATATCAATTCGATTTTTAAAAATACATATTTCCATCGATTGAATTACAAACCAGCGATAATGACACCATTTTTGGGATCTGTGCACCAGGCTTCGAACAACTCCCTTGATAAGCCATTTTGTAACATACCCGGCGATGCCATAACGACACATGGTCCTATATCTTCAAAATGGTCGATACCCTGAGAAATGAATACGAAAATAGTAAAAAACGACGAAATATACACAAGAAAGTTTAACAAAATTTCAAGCTACCTTTAAATTGGAAACGTATTTGAACACGAAGGGATTATTTACAGCTATTTGTCTTTTTATACGATCATTCATCGCATTAATGTACGTTTGATATACAGCCATACACTTTTTAGCCAGCGACGACGCATAATAAATAGGTATATCGTGAAGTTCAGGATGGGATGCCCAGTATTCGTCTGAAAATTCATTCAATAAGTCAAAGAAGCGGTCGAATAAAAGCAGACGACGATCGTAACTTACCCAACATGAGCAATAATTCTTGAGCTCTGCCCAATGCAAAAGCAGGTATTAGACATCTACCACCTCTTGTGACAATATCATGCACAATGGAAGTGAATCGAGCTTCTCGCTCTTCTCGTTTTTCGTGTATATGAGTTCCATAAGTTGCTTCCTAAATTTAAAAAAATACAAAATAAAATACAAAAATGGAAAATAAAATCTGTAATTCTAGATCGAATTTTTTTTCGTACTGTGATCAAAATATCAGGATGAACACCGGGTATTTCTGCAGCCATTAAATGCCTATCTTCTTGTCTCGAAAAATCTCCCGTATAAAGGATCTAAAATTCAATATTCAATTTATAATTCTAGTCTACAGACATCAACATCAAAAAGAAACTGAATTATTACTTTGACACCGGTAATTTCAATCATAAACATAGCAGCTCCCAATACGTGGCCAGCATTGTAGGCCCAAAACCGCACACCACCGACGTCTCGTTCTTCGTGAAAATTTATCGTTTCGATTCTATCCATACTTTTCTGCAGATCGGCTTCGGTATACAGCATATGCTCCGTGGATATATTACTGCAACACACAGTATCAATCTTACGTTCTGTCTTTACATCTCGATTCATAAAAAAATCCATACATACCTAACTTTGATACAATCTGATAATAACCATCTGTAAATAGCTTTGGTGGCATGGGTCATAAAACAACGTCCTCTGAAATTTGTTTTCATCAAAAACCAAGGTAATGCGCCGCAATGATCCAAGTGAAAACTGAAATGGAATCGTATCTCACGTTATTAATGGATTTTGAAGAATAAAAATACTTCGAAAATTGATACTTACTGAGAAATTAGAAGCAAGTCTATTTCGTGAGCTTCGATCAAATCAACAAATGGTAAAGCGTCCATGCCGGTGAGACCTGGATGAATTCCGCAATCGAGCTGTATAAAACAAAAATTCCATAATACCATAGCCTTTAAGAAACGATCAATTAGAAGAATTAATTTACCATTATCTTCTTTCCTTTGAATTCCAACATGATACATGATCGACCAACTTCTTGACCAGCTCCACTGTAAAATTAAAAGCACTTTGATGATTTCTAAGCAACATGAAGATGTTGAAACGAAACACAATACTCACAGAGGTCTGACCGTTAATAAATCACTTTCTTCGACGTAAGATTGGTCTTCTGGTTTTCTTTTGTTGGACATTTTGAAGGGTTAAGTGAGACTGAGACAGATGGAAATTGAAAAATCACTTGGATAAAGGTGATTAGGGGTTTCGAGAGGGACACCGGTAGTGAGCTGGATGTTTGACTAATTCGTATTCACAAACTACCACATTTTGTACAAATTGGCTCACAGATTACTCACGAAGGAAACATTGGTTGAATATCACACAACAACGAATCTGAATACAAATAAAACAGTCGTTAATTACGATCAATTTTCATAATTAGCACTTAGCAGAGAATAACTAAATTTTAAATACAAATGTGATAAATTTTCTGATTACTGTTTTCCTTTTTTCAAAAAAAATAAAAATAAAAAAATTTCAAAACAACCTTTTGACTTTTAAGTAAGAAATTTTGAGCAGTATCATAAAAAAGTAACATGGAAAATTGAGGCATTCCAAAACTGCGGAGGCACTATAATCAAACATGAACGTGCGGAAAGGAGAAGAAACAGGAAACAGGAGAGAAATGAGAAAGGCGGATGTTTGGGTTGGGACGTTTTTCTGTTTCATCTTCATCTGCTGCACGGTATTTTAAATTTATTAACATGGTTCGATAATTTCGCCGTTTATTTTCCAACATACGCGTTTAAATTAATCGTGCAAATTATAATCAATTTAAATGTAACCATTCGAGGTACGTAATTTTCTTACTTCCTAATTCTACAGCATTGTCAACGTAAATCTATTCGAATTACGCTGACATACTTCATTCTTCTGCTATCGTTTTTTTTTTCACACAAACACGCTATTTTTGCGATCGTTTTATCACTAAGTTAGTCTCTTCGTTCATAAAACTCCGAATATTTCGTTAGCTGGACCATAATCTCGAGTCAAACGATCATTCTCACTGGAATGATTCAAATGACTAATATTTTCTACTAATTGATAAAAACGACCTTACTTAGGATAACTCGATTGTAATTGTTTGATAAAACGGTCATAGTTCACGCTAACAATGTGTAATTGAAAATTACTCGCGTGTTATGTTGACTAATTATCCGATGTATTGTTTCAGTTATCCTGATGTTCAGAATATAAGACACCGCAAAAATGGGCAAACTACTTTCGAAGATTTTCGGAAACAAGGAGATGAGAATACTGATGTTGGGTTTGGACGCTGCTGGAAAAACGAGTATGTTTTTGGACGTATTTCCCCAAAGTGTTGCTTTTCCGATACCAATTCATTGTGTTTTATTTTACAGCGATATTGTACAAATTAAAATTAGGTCAATCAGTGACAACCATACCCACCGTTGGATTTAATGTAGAAACAGTAACGTATAAGAATGTAAAATTTAATGTTTGGGTACGTGTATATCGGTTGCGTAAGCTCGACGACACGCAATTTACTCGTAATAACCAAGTAATGATTTTAATTCGCAGGATGTCGGCGGTCAGGATAAAATACGACCCCTTTGGAGGCACTACTACACCGGTACTCAGGGATTAATATTCGTTGTCGATTGCGCGGACCGAGATCGAATCGACGAAGCGCGCCAAGAATTGCATAAAATTATTAACGACAGAGAAATGCGAGATGCTATTATTTTAATATTCGCCAATAAACAAGATTTACCAGATGGTACGTGAGTTGGTTCGTTACGATAAAATTATCTCATCGTTCGCACCGTCATATATTTCCTGTCAGCGTCCTCGTCGTTATCCGCGATAAGATTATTTCTGACGGATTTTTTAGAAGAAATCGTTTCCCCATTTCTCCTATTAATTTATTTACTGGTTTTTTCTAGCTATGAAACCGCACGAAATACAAGAAAAATTAGGTCTCACCCGGATCAGGGATAGGAATTGGTACGTTCAACCGTCATGTGCGACAAGTGGCGATGGGCTATATGAAGGACTTTCTTGGCTAACTTCAAATCATAAACTGTGATCTAGAGCTTCTGTGGAAGAAAATCTCATTTCTTGCCAGGTACTTAGAATCAATTTTATCCTACGGTTACCTTACGCTCTAACTCGATTCGTTTTCACGAAAAAATACCATAAATAATTCACCCCGCCGACCAAATGCTCGTAGATACCGTAATTTTCCGGCCACCTCGTCGATGGTAATAATAACCCTGAGACATAATTAATTTACGGATTTAATCGACGAAAAAACTATACATTTTCCTGCTACGAGTTCGGGCACGTTATTTGATCGTCGTTACTGAAATTTATTAAAGGTATTTTCGCGTGATACCTGCATTTTAAATAATGAATTCGGTCAATCGAATATTTCGTATCGGTTTCCAATCCGAATCCATTTTCTTATCCGTCCAAATGGAAACGAAAACGTTGATTGACAGAACGGAAACAAGTAACAAGTTTTCGGGAGGGAATCAGCTAAGCGATACGAGTTTGTAAATAAAACCTCGTACGATTTGCCCATTTATCCGCCAAGCGGTAGTGTTCTATCGTTTTACCGAATGGGTCAATTTTTTAAGCGTTTCCCGCTCAAATGAAATACTCGTGTAATTTATCGCTCGTTATTTCTTCTACTTACGCGTGACGTAGAATAAAAATCATTATTTGATTTGATCACAGTGACTGCGTATGCTGTTGATTGATCGGTCTTTAATTTTTCTACTCTAAAGGAAATATGATTGAAGTTGTATGAAACGTAATACGTCTTTATTTACACTGGTTGGCTTTCGTTATGTATCTCGATGCAATTTTTCCCTCACAATGGAAGGTGAAACATAACAGATTGGCAAATGTGTTACGTTTTGTCGTAATTTTTATTTTTCGGGCAAATTTTATGGGTTTTTGAAATTCCTAATTTGTCTGACTATGAAATTCACACAACACGTGCACTATTATCTAATTTTTTTTTCAGAAATACTTATACCGAGTACTTTAATGGTCAAATTTATCAACTTGATTGTCGTTTTCAAAAAAAAGTCAAGCTCATATTCCCAGATTTTTCTCAGGATGTGATGTATATTCGCGTAATGTAGAAATGCAAATCGAGTCATATTTTAAAATAGATTTGTTGGTTTTTCTAAGATGAGAAATTCCCAATAATTTGACTCATTAGGAAAAAAGTAGTATTGAATGATTCGTTACCTTTTTTTTTTGAACTGTGTTAAACTTCAAACGAAAAATATTTATCGTAAAACTGATAATTATTTTTTCAACGAAAAATATAACTTTTTTCGTTCTTTCTGTTTTATGAACTGTATAAAATGACTATAAAATCGAGAATCGATATCTGAATTTGTAATGTGAATGATATGAACAACTATCAAACGTCACGGATATGTTTGGACATCTCGTATGGAAAATTATATCGAATATTAGTTGTTTACTCGTTCATATAAGAAAAGGTGTAATTAAACTCTGAAATTGAAAGGTTTAAATCATCAGTGGATGTATATCGACTCAATCTGCTTTACTTCGAGGTTCGTATTCCATTCATTATCCATGGGAGGGGGTCCGATGAGCCCTTCAAGGGAGAGGGATAGGACGTGAGAGGATTTTTTTTCAAAAAATAACAGTTTAATGAAAATGAATTGATTTTTTTGTTTTTCTGGAATGTATAAATTTCCAAATTTTTCTCCTTGTATGCGAAATATCAAAGAATTGAAAGCTGAGGAATTTTTCTATAAGAACAAAGTGTCGAGATCACCTCTTTCCTCGATGAAGAGTTGTTCTAAAATCATACACAAAGAGACTTTGTGAGTGATCTGTCGATTTTGAGTCAAAATTGACCCCTTCCGGATATCGTAATGAGTCATGTTCAAGGTCACTTTTTTTCTTTTCTTAAATGTTATCATTTTTGGCTACTTTTTTCATCCAAAGGTCACATTTTGTTTGAAGAAATTTCATCTTGGGAAAAATTGACATTTTGAAGGACAAAGTTGTCTTGTCTACCTCGTCGAGAAAGTTGAGAAAAGTCGAGATTTTAAAAATGAACTAAATTAAAAAGTAGCAAAAAAATACGAGAATTTCGTTTAAAATTCTTGAAAATTTTACAAATTATAGGAACGAAAACTTCGAAAAAAATTGGAATTTGGGTAAATTTAAGTTGAAAAAGTAAGAAAATTTGAAAATATTTTTACATCAATTTTCAATTTGAACCAAAGAAAATTGAAAAAATTGCCCGGGCTCGATAAATTTGCTACGTACTTCAAGAAAAAAATTGTATTAAAAATACCGTTGCCCAATAATTTAAACAAAAATTTATAAAAAATCGAAAATTACGATTTTTTTATTCATGAAAATTATAATTTTTCAGTTTTTCGTTTCTCCCGGGAAAGTGGAACTATTGTATTTTATGAAAAATTACTTTAGAAGTTTCCAATTGCTGGAAAAAAATAATCAACATTTTCGTCCATAATCTTTTCCCCACTTGTCCAGCCACATGGTATTTGAAAATTTTTAATGTATTAAAACCTGAAATTCTCAAATTATTTTATAAACCCCTGCTTCTCAGAAAGTTTGACAAATTCCACGCAACGACGCGACGCGACTCTTTCATGCTTCAAATTCCGATCAAAACGGAATTTTTCATCTGTCTCGTGTTTTTATTACGTAAAGGGACTGAAAAATCTGAAAAAGTCTAGGAAAATAAATTTCGAAAGAAATATCCTTTTAAAAGTATTTTATTGGGGGGGGGGGGGGGTCGTGAAGAAAAAGAAATGTAAAAGTTGGAATAATTCAAAAAAACGTTGAAAAATTTTAATTTTCTGAAATTAAGCTGGTAAAATTGGAAGATTTTTAGAAAATTGAAAAAATATGTTGAAAAATACGATCTTTAAAAAAAAATTCGTTTCGTCTTAGAATTCGTGATTTTTCGAAGAAAAATTGCGTTTTCCTCTACAATCATCATACTATAATTTTTAAAGCTGTTTCGAGGTACAAAAGGGGCCAATGTTTTTTTTTTCAATTAATGAACAGAGCATATAGAAACATGACTTTTTCGAATTTCATCGATGAAAACTTCTATAAAATTCTGTGAAAAGAGTATTAAGAATTTAAAAGGATATTTTTATATGAAAAATTTCAATGTGTTTGATGTATTTTGATACACTTAATTGATGGTACTAATTTTTCTTCTCTGAACACTAAAATTTAGAATTTGATTGCTGTTTGGTTACATGTTGGATTTCCCTCTCCTCCCCTCCCCCACCAAAACTACTCTTCGAATCACTCCAGAACTTTAAAATGTGAGAACTATAGGGGTTTTGTCATTTTTCGTCCGACAGAGGGGTGGCTTCCTCTCCCCCCCCCTCTTCCATGAGAATTGTGAAATTGTTTTTTTGGTTGAAAAAATTCTGAATTGAAAAAAGAAACGAAAAAAATTCTAATTTAAAGTTTAAAAAATCAAAAAATAATTTCATTCATGTTGGAAATTTTCAATTTTTTGTTCCTCCAGCTAATCAATTTCGGTTAGTTCTTGCTCGTTTGTCCTCATTGAAAATTGAAAAGTATCTTAACATCTTGAGTATGGGTCCCCCTTCCTATTTCTTCATTCTACTAATTATTCAATCGCATTTGTATAATTTGATCTCATTTGCTCGAAATTGGCTGAAATTAGTGTTTTGAAATGAATGAAGAAAATCCATACCTATAAATGCTGGACGTGGCTTGAATCGGTCAAAATGGGTTTCTGAGACCACAAAACGGATTTTTCCTCATACCCTTCCCCTCCCCTATCAAAATCCCTTACTACCTTTAACATTTCTCCCTTGGTGAAAATCAATCCAAAAATTGAAACAAAATCACTCCCCGTGTTTATTTGAAACAAACTCGATTTTCGCCTAAAACTCTCGAGAATAGAAAATTACAACACTCGACAATTCGGCATCCTTACTCACTTCACCAGTCACCGAAAACCGCCGCTATCGAATCAAATATTGACAAATCATCGAACAAAAAGCGAATTTTTTTCATTTCGAATGAAAGATAAAACCGTCGTGCGTATTTCGCTATCAGATTATTTTCATTCGATTGCCTTAAACGTGAAATTTGAGATTGTGGAAATTTTTTTCCCATCGACGATTTTTCTCTCCGCTGACATCTCATTTTTCTTATTTTTATTTATTTTCACATCCTTTGCCATTGTAAGAAAATTCCAAAATACTCGAATCGTGCCATTTTTACAAAATCTATTCTAATTACGTGTTTTTTCGTTACATTTCGACTCGCGATCGCGTTACGGATCGAGAATTATTATTTTTTATATTAAAATAAAACTAACTCGTAATAGCTTCTTTTTTTTAAATGGCAAAATAAAAATAGTTACGAAGTGTTTAAATTTTTTGTCAGATTTTCGGATACGTATCGATTTTCTTTCCACCTTGTTTGTTGTCAGAAGTCAACCGTTTACACCGATTCGAGTGACAGACGACGAAATAACATATTTATAATTTTATTGTTATTAAAACATTGTGATCAATATTATTAATGTGTTTTTTTTTCCTATGTTGTATTTGTATACTCGAGACAAAATTTTTGTTGTTACTCGTAAAAGTGTAAAATGTATATTGTACGATGTATGTGTAGATGTTTACGCACTTATTGTTTAACGTGTTGTTTTACTTTTTCCCGATGATTTGTACAGAAGTGGCGTAAGTAGTAACGGTGTCGCGTATTTTTTCTCTCATTCATTCTCATATCGCGAATTCGTATTGGTGTGAGTGTGGTTATTTTAAAAAGTTAGTGAGGTGGTAGAGGATGCGTTTATTGATGTGAAATTTCATTCACCCGACAAATATACAGTAATTTGGTTCAATCGAATTTCGGTCAATTTTTCTCATTTTTTTTCTTCGAATGGGCTTCGAAACAAACTAAAATACGTATCACGGTATTTGGGATCATTGCGATTGAGTGGTTTGATATTCTGATATTTTACGTCAATTAAATTTCATTTTTGAAAATTTTAATTCGCCAAGGTTATCGACTCGATTGAATCTGGTATTGAACTTGTACCCCATCTCAGTATCTTTCGTACCATTACCAAAATTTTTATTCTAAGTGTATGGTATATCGTAAGTAATACGTAGGTCTTGGTTTGAAGACTATTATTGTGACTATATGTACCTACCATATTTATTGTATATTTATTTTTATTCGATCGTTGACGTATTATGATAAAAGTTGCCCGAGCAGATTTCTGATTCGGTAACATTTTCATTTATCGATTGACGATTAAATAAATTTTTTTGGGTTCCTATGCATTTTATTAATTTTTTTTATTATTTTTTTCTCTTAAATTAAAAAATATCTCTTTAGTATTATAATACAAGAAAATTAAAAAGACGTATTGTTACGCACTTCTCTAAGTTATTACATAGAATATTGTAAAACAAAAGATTTCTGATTATTTCTTAAGCGTTATAAGCTTTCACTTTCATTTTTCCTCCCTCATTAGCTTTCGTGCATTTTTTCCCCCCTACCATTACAGTTGGTAATTTTTAAGTAATTAAAAACTTTCATTGGTGGTGAAATATTCGCCTTTTGGAGTTTTCACATTGCTGCTCGTTCGAGTTCGGCGACACGGTCGCTCGTCGAGAAAATTCTTCCATTGAAAAATGAAAATTATGCATTTTAAAGGCTTAAATTATTATGTATTATCATTTTTTTCTCTTTTTCTTTCTCGAGTCTTGTAAATAGTGTAATTTTCGTTACATTTTTTTATTGTTTATAAATTTTTAATCGACTCCTGTTAAAAGATAGAATTTCTATTATAATTTATTACATTGTAGACATTATATATTGCAATGTTTAATTCATTAAAATGTCATTCCACGAGGTGTTTTGTTTCAAGATCGCTTCACGTGGATTGGATTTCGGGTGGATTTGTGGAATTCACGTGACGGTGTGCTGCTTTTGGGTGGAAAAAATTTGCTTTTTGGTTAATCTGCGGCGTGTTTGGTTATAATAGAGGTGGTGGTGGTGATTTGGAGAATGAAGCATAAATGGTTTTTAGTCTTGATTTGGTTCATTTTCATCAGTGATGGGAAACTGAAACTGACACTGAGAACTGAAAAAAACTGAAACTGAAACTTAAATGATGAAAACTGAAAACTGAAACTGAAATAAATTTCAGTCAAGTTTCAGTTTTTTTTTTTTAATTTTCTATTTTATTACACAGATCGACACGATTTCACTGACAGATTTTACTTCACATCAGATACTTCAAAATTTTCTCATTGGCAATTTTTAATCGTGAAATTTATTCTTAATTTTTTTTTGTATCTTTATATTTTTTCAAAATTTTAACCAAATCTTGATTTTTTGTTGACATTTTTCAACTCTGGAAATTTTTTCTCTTAATTTTTTTCAATTTCGAATTATTTTCTCAAACCTTCTCCTACTTCGCATGAATTTTCATTGTTTTCACTTGAATTCAAAATAATTTTTTCAACTCAAGACTTTTCTCAATTTTTTTCAACTTTGAATTAATTTTTCTCATAAATTCTGAATTTCGTTTCCCACTTTCCCACCCAAAAGAAATCTTCAGTATAAATGAATGAATGAAATGAAATCGATTTCTTTTGGGTGGGAAAGTGAGAAACGAAATTCAGAATTTATGAGAAAAATTAATTCAAAGTTGAAATAAATTGAGAAAAGTCTTAATTTGGAAAAATAATTTTGAATTCAAGTGGGAAAAAATGAAAATTTTCAGAAAAAATGCGAAATAAGAAATGGTTTGAGAAAATAATTCGAAGTTGGAAAAAATTAGGAGAAAAAAGTTTAAGATTTGAAAAATGTCAACAAAAAATCAAGATTTGGTAACTATTACGAAAAAAAAAGTAAAGATACAAAAAAAATTAGGAATAAATTATCAGAAAGGAAAAATATTTTTAAAAAGTAGTCGTAAAATGATTGGAAAGGTACAAAAATCCGAATCACGAATCACAGGAATGATTCGAAGGAATCACGAATCCTGAATCATAAGTTACAGCCGCTTAATCTTTTCTAAATTCTGTGAAAAAATCGCATTTTTTTGTCTTGCCTACCAAAAAGTGACATTTCTGAGCAAACTAAGCGTTCTCCGACAAAAATGAGAAACAAAGTTGTAGAGAATAAAATTTCTTATCTGGTAAAAGTGGTTAAATTTTTCTGGAAGGCATATATGTTTTCGAAATATGTTGAAGTAAATTTTTTATTGAAAATTTTAGTTCAACTTGGAAAGTGTTTTCCAACAATAAATTTCAAATTCTTTCAATAAAATCGTCAATTTTGCATGAAAAAACCAAAAAAGGACACTAATTGCTTATTTGAAACATAATTTTATATAGATTCAGAATTCAGTAAATACTTTTATGACCAAGTGGTCACCTTTTCTAAAAAAAAAACACGCCTCAAATAAATGATGAACTTTCAGCAAAAGAAAAATGAAAAAAACTGAAAACTGATATCATTTCAGTTTCCCATCACTGATTTTCATGTGTAATTCAAGCGTCGGAAGTGAAGAGGGCTGGATAAAAAGAAGACGTGTGTTCGAATTCTTTTTTCAATTTTTGAGGAGTATCTAAAAATAGGTACTTAAATGTACATAATTATTTTGTCATTGTATTGCGATTTTTTATAATTCAATAGGTATAATTTTATTTGAGAATAACCGAATTGTTTTAATATTTTTGATTAAGGTTAAAATCTTGAGAATTGGTGTTTGGGAAACGTCTATTTGGATTCGAATTTATCTGATTTTTTTTTAAAAAAAATATAAATATAGCGAGTACATATTTTTTTCAAAAATCGACTAAAGTTGAAATTTGAATTAGTGAAACCTTATGAAAAAATTTTCAAACTAAAAGTAGTGATAAGGTGAATTTTGAAGGGAGAAGAGGGTTCAAATTGGAAAATTCAAACACATCTTCATAATGATAACAGGCAAAAGACTGTACCACATTTTTTAAAGCTAACCGCTGAAATTAACAATTTTACTAAATTTTATGTCTACTTTTTTGAAGATTTTGTTTCAATTTATTTTTAGATGAAAGGATTTGTTAATGTTGGACTCACCAAATTGATTTTTTGAATTTTTCTGTTCAATTTTCAAGAACAACCCAAAGCTATTCTTTTTTCAATGAGAATTTAATTTGTATTTAATAAAAAAAAAATTCTCAGTAGAGTTTACGAAAATCAGGTTCCTATCAAATATTGACCTTTCGAAATTTAAATTTGTCATTTTCAGCCATTTTGGCAATTTCAGTAAAATTTTGACTTCCTTGGAATTTCCGAATTTTTGTTGAAAGCGTAGAAATTGACTGAGGTGATCAACTATCATATTTTGAATTTTTAAATATAAGGCCAATCGGAGAAACCCCTTGGGGGGTGGTAGGAGGAGGAAGATGAGAAAGAGCAAAAATTAAAAATGTTCGACCAACGAAATTTTTACAAAAAATTAATTTTCAAAACTTTTTTGACTTTAGCCTAATCTTTTCTACTGGAATTACAATTTTGCTGTCATATAGAAGAAAACTGGCTCTTTTTTCTCTTTAATATTTCGTCACTGAAATAGGTCAAAAACATCTAATAACTGGCTGGAGCAGTGGCGTCAGAAGCTTTTTTTTGGGAGGGTGCAAAGTGGATATGGAGACAAGGAGACTTGGAAAACCAGAAGGTTTTAAAGAGGAGGGGGAGGAGGGGGTAAAAAAGACCATTTCTTTGAATTTTCGTTTCAGAGAAATCATAGAATTGCGTGATTTTGTTTATGCTCGAGCGAAGTGTTGAAAAAATAGGAGTTTTAATGTCCAAAAAATACATTTTTTCATGTTTTAATGCTTTGAAAACTTCGATCCGATGTAATTTGGAGGGGGTGTATATTTGATATTATGAACCCAGGTCGCCGATTTGGGGGTACAATTCACCCCTTGTACCCCACTTTTTGACGCCACTGAAACTAGAGGCTATAAAATCAAAGGAAATAGCAAAATTAGGTTTTTGGGAAGTCGATGTTATGGATTTGCTGAAAAAGTAATTTTTCATAGTTTCTTATTTTTTCTAAAAAATATTGATTTTCGAATTTTTGAAATTTGTCAAAAATCGTCAAATTAATTTGGATAGCTGCGATTTGAGTTACAGAAATCTTGAAATACTTACCTATGCGTTTTTTTCGGAAATTTTATTCCACTTCAAATTCCTTGTGAACATTGTAAATGATTTTCTTGTGAAGAACCAAAAAAAGAGTAAAAAAAAAATTAAAAAATCATTTCAGGTTCAGTTTGTACTTGGGGGGGGGGGGGTTGGTGAACCAGTTGATATCAAATGCGAATGACGACTTGGGCATGAATCCTGGTATCAGGAAAAAAGATTATGCTGCCAAAAATGATTTTTAATTTTTCTATTCTTGTAAAAGATTGCCTGTAAAATCTGTAAAATAGGTTTGGAGGGTTGATCTTGCTCTGCAAAGTGCCCTAAAATTTAAAAAAATTCCTACTGATTCTGTAAGGAAATGTTTCCAGGATTTCGAGAAAGTTTCTGTTTGAGAGTCGTTCTCCTAATTGCCTTAAAAAAAATCCCAAGCCCCAAAATGTGAAAATTTCGATTTTATTTTTCCAATTTCAATCTTTAAGTTAAAATTTTATGAAAATATGAACAAAAAATATTATCGAAAGGCCAATTCATGCCTCGACTGCCATGAAAGGGGTTCCAATCGCAAAAATTTTAAAATGAAAAAACTGAATTCAAAATTTCTAAATTTTTGGAAATTTTAGAATTTTTTAGGATAATTGGGAGCACAATACGTCTTGAAACTAATTTTTCCGAGTCCCTGATAAAATTGTCCATCTGAGTACGAAAAATATTAAAATAACAAAAAAAATTCTCAAAAATTTAATTTCATTGCTTAATTCCCTTTCTTAATAACATGGGTCCCAGGATATAAAAACTAAAAAAACAAGCCATGAATCATATTCTTAAAATAAATCATCACTCCTCTTTTCCTTCCTCGTCACACTGCCGTAAAAAGAGACAAATTTGAAACCTCCGTAAAATAATAAAATTAAAAACATTGTTTACTTACTTGCATCTGCATGAAAATGAAATTTTCCAACTTCCAAAAATCAACTCGTCGAGTGCAATTTAAAATCTGATAATTTATCAAACCTAATTTAAAATAAAATTCGTTGAAATTTCAACCCTCTTTGGAATTTCTGGTCAAAAACTTTGGAATTATTTTCAAAATTAATCCCTCGAGTGTAAGTACGCAATCCCACGTGCACCTATATTTTTCATCAAAGGTGAACCAATAAACTACAAATTTTGTTTTTCTTTAAAAATATAAATCATTTCGAACACATTGATAGGGGAGAAATATACGCGTCTCGTGGCGCTGCTTTCCAGCACTTGTGAAAAAAAAACACACAAGAAATCTTACAGTCGCTGCGGTGAAAATTGTATGTAAATTAAATTTCCAACCAAATCGTAAATCTGCGGTAAATATATCCGATCTCTAAAGGCCCATAGATCAGCTCTGGAATTGTTTATACTCATCGTATACGTAGGTAGAAGACTCGTATACACGTATGAACAAAATCTTCTTATACATACATGTGCTGTGAAAAGTGTCCTGCGATTTTGTGGGATAAAAACGCGTTTATATACGTATAAAAACGTTGCCCTTTTTTTCGTTTTTCGTTATAAATCTTAAAGAGACGAATAAAAAAGAAAAAAACAAGGTAACCGTTGAAGTTATTTTCTCGTTTATATACGAAATAATTTTAAATCGCAAAATCGGAAGTACATGCTACGAAAAAGGAAAAAAACTAGTTAAAAATTAAATTCAAATAAATAAAGGTAGTATAAAAGTTGGCACTTGGCGGCGTTCGATGCAATGTTATAATATTACTGTAAAGTTTTCTACGCGATATATTAATTAATATTTACGAAATGACGAAAAAGTTTGGTATTTTTAAATCCACGTCAGGTCTGATTCAATTATCTGGAGATATGGTTTACCATTCAAATTTAATGACAGAGTTAGCGTTACGTTGAACTTTTTACCAAGTTTAATTTGAAATGTTTTGTTGTAAATTTTGATTACGAGGATTTCAAGTGATGTACAATGTTTTTCACAATGGCTCGTTATTTTCCAGGGTTTTTTCCATGACGTATAAATGTTTGGAAGGATCGAGTTTGAGAGCGTTTTCGAGTTGGGGTTTTGATTTTATATGTGGTTTTATTGCTTAGTTCGCGTGTATCTGCATGGCTTGTTTTATTTGCGGTTTGCGAGGGTTTCAGGAGGACTGCAGAGTATCCTGGAGAAGGTTGATAAAGTTTGAGAGTGATGATAGATGTTCAAATGGAGGGAAAAGTTTGGTGGAGGATTGGATATGTTGCATGTGCACAAGGAAGCAGCGGGTTTTCAATCGAAAAAGAAAACAGTTTTATTCATCATAGGCGGAGATCAACCGTAACTTGGGGGGGGGGGGCTTGAGCCCCTGTTAAAAAAGGATAGCAACAAAAATGTTCATTTTCGACCCTCCAAAAAATTGTCTACCCTCCTACGAGATTTTTACTCAACTTTTTTTCAACGTGCAGAATCGATGGAACAAAAGATGGTCCATAGCATCATTTTGAGAATGAATTGTGTAAATTTATTGAGCCCAAGCGAAGCGAGGGCGAAAATTTTTGATGAAAAAGGAATCCAAAAGCTAAATTTCTTCATTTTTTAAATCAAATTTTATTGTCGAAATTGAGGCGAAATCCTCAACCCTTCACTCTTAAATATAGGTATTCATTTCAATCTTCATATGCCTGAGCGAAGTGAAGGAAAAGATTTGAAAAATTGATGATTTCCAGAAAGAAAATAATTTGTTTTTTAATAGGTAGGTAGTTCATTGTTTGAAAAAATTCCATTTCTTTCGTGCAGAAATTTCGTTATTTTAGAAGTTTTTTTTCTTACGAAATTTCTTATTTTTTGCTACATGGTAAAAATTTGAGCTTTTTTGTATGTACAAGTTTGCAAAAACAATTTTCAAAAAGTTGGCAAATTTGTTGTAAATCGGCTCATTTTTGAAAATTTGCCTATTTACAACAAAGTTTGCTTACCATTTTAGGTGACTTAAAAAATTTACAGACTTTTTGAAAAAATTTCCTAAAAAGTCAGCATTTTTGCCTATTTACAACGAAATTTTCTAATTTTTGATAAAATTACTCGACACAAAAACAAAATACCCCATTGTGATTTACACTCTACATACTCTATCCACGAATAAGTTTGAAAAAATCTCCCGGAAACCCTCATTTCTGACAAAAATTTTGGACCCCCACAGCAAGTATTTTCGGGGGGAGGGGGAAGAGGTCATGTGGCATAACCAACACTAAATAACACATTTTCTAAAAAAAAAGTGGTGACTGTACCTCTGAAACTTCTTTTCAAAATGGCCGCTCAATGTTTTTAAAATGCAATTCGCGATGCAAAGCATAGTGGCTGACATCTGGTGGAATTCCATGCAACTGATGAAACGGTGCTGCTGGTTGAGTTTAAACCAATAGGAGTAGAGCATTCGGTGGCAGCATTTGGCCACGTTTTAGCATCAGCTGATTCATTTAGATTGGAGGGGTGGTGGTGTATCACTACAGCATCACCTTTTTAGCACCCGATACTAGCGAACCTCGCGAACTTTGCATCGCGAATAACTCGACGAAAAATGGGTCAAAAATTTCGAAAAAAATTTTGTGGTTCCTCTGACCCTCTAGATTTAATTTTTAAAAAACACGAAATTTTCATCTTACCCTCTAGATTTAATTTTAAAAAAACACGAAATTTTCATCTGACCCTCTAGATTTAATTTTATAAAAACACGAAATTTCCATCTACTTACATTTGCAAAAAACGCAAAAATGAAGTTTAAAAAACACATTTTGGCCCCTCCCCCCCCGAAAATACTTGCCTGGGGGTCCAAAATTTTTGTCAGAATTTTTTCTCATCATTACTCAACTTTTGAGGTAGTTTTCATTAAAATTTCTTTCGGGGACCAAAACACCATACTTATCCTGCTATACTCTTTTCATTTTGAGATTTTTCACTTTTGAAGGGAGAAGTAGGTACGGTGAAATTTGATCAATTACGTGTTTTTTTGTTTTATTTTACTATAAAACTGCATAGTTTTTTAGAAGATGATTTTGCACTCGACGTCAAAATTGAAGAAGATACAATATGACTATTGAAAAAAAAAACCTTTTCCATTATTTATGAAAGGAAAACAAGTCAATAATTAATGAAAAATATTATTTTGATAGAACGATTTTTTTTTCAGTTGAAAAGTTCAATTTAGAAAAATATTTGATTTCAAAATAATGTTTGTCCCTCTCAATTGTAATATTTGGCTAAATATTACTGAAAAACAATTTGTCAAGCTTTCGAAATCTTGAATTATAAATTCAAGATTGGTGCACTTTTAATTGAAATCTTGGAAATTCTTCAATTTTTTATAAGAGGTTTGGTTTATTGGATCTTGATCTCCATCTATGAAAATTTTAAAGCATCTGGATACTAGTTGGAAAAAACGTTAGGTAGATGACCATATTCTCCGGCGTTAAAATTGAGGGGTATAATGCCCTTCCAAAAAATTTTCATATGTATAATAACATAGGTACCTAGCTACCTACTTATTTTTAATTATGAAAATGAATTGGTATTTCAGATATTGAAAATTCTTTTCTAGTGATTTTTTTTCCAACTTAAAAATTGATAGGGTTCAACTATAAACGTATAATTATTCTGCCCGAAAGAATTGGAAAAAATTGGAACCGGTCGAATTCGATGGCAAAAGAGGCAACTTTTTTGCCAAAAATTACTGAATTCTAATTTTAGATGAGAAAATTGAATTTAAGTCAAAAAGTTTTGAAAAGTGACGAGATTTTTTTTTTGAAAATTACATTTTGAGTCCGAAAAATTGTACTTGTTTTGAATCCGGGAAAAATTCCGTCCCAAGTTGAAAATCCAATTTTATTTGTAGTTTTTTACCAAGCGTCAAATTGAGGGGGGAAACAAATTTTCAACGTGAAGTTACAGACTTGAAAATTCTGAAAATTTTAGTTCATTTTTCTTAGATACTTCAATTGCAAATATCACAAAATTGATTTTCAATTTTAAAGAGATTTTTATTAATTTTTGAGTGTTCATAACTCCTGAAATCTTTGACGATGTGAAAAATTCAAGTGTTGAGGAAGGGTGACGTCGTAGATCTTCGATCTTTTTTATTAGTAGGATGGGGGTTGAAGGAGTTTTTCTAAAACGATATCATGAACAGAGTTTCTAACAGGTCCTACTGGTCCTTCTGGTCATGAAAAATCCTACTTTTTAAATTGAAAGTCTCGATTTTGAAACTCTTATCACCAATGAAAATTAAAAATTTGTGGAAAACGTTTTAAATTTGAACTCTAATAAATATTGTCAACAGAGTGTCGAATTATTAACAGAGTCTTCAGTTTCTGGAAAACTTGAAACCCGGGGAAAAGTCAAGGAATTTTGAAACATTCGCGGGAATTTTATAGAAATAAATACGGAAAGTTAGAGAAGTTTGAAATTTTTGTTGGAATTTTGTGAAAATTCAGAAAAATAAATCATCTGGAAAGTGTTTCTCTGTCATTTCATCAGTGAATTTTTCAAAAAAATATTTTACAATTATTGAAGAAAAATTGCGGGTAATTACTTCTGTTATGTTATTAAAAAAAATTGTTTTCTTAGTAGGTATTTGAATTTTTACGAGGGGGGGGGGGGTTATACAATGTATATTGAAATTTTGAAAAAGTGGTCCAAATTTTTGGGTTTAAGTCAAGGAAAGCTGAATGCTGGAAAACTTTTATTGCTGCAACGTAGGTATAGGAATTTTTTGAAAAAGTAAAATTTCAATTGAACATTTTAAAAATACTGTATTTCTCAATCATGTAGGTACCTATTTTGAAAAAAACAATTTTTCAGCTTTTGGAAATCTCATTTGTGAAAACTTTTAATCTCGCTGAAATCGAAACTTCGAGTTTTTATAACTTTCCGCTTCCCAAAAAACAATGAAAATTAAGGACAGCGGAGAACGGATTGAAAAGAGAGGCAGAATTATCATTTTTCTTAAATTAGAAATTTCTGGAACTGAAATTAATTTTTTTGTAAAATTTGTCCTGTGGCAAAATTTTCCTCTCATCAATGTGGAATATTTGAAACTGAAATAATTTATTTTTGAATAAATTTGAATTTGGAATATATTCTTCCTCTCCCTCGTTATGTTTGGAAAACTTGGGAGAAGTCCTGTTCCTGTAAAATAGGCGAAAATCTTTATAAAACCTTACCTTTTAATTTTGAATTACATATTACTAGACAGGGGTGGTAAGGGCTTTGAATAACGTGAAAAAAATTGGTCTGGAAACCTAAAAAAACGAAAGAAAGGAAAATCATTTTTGAAAATACATACAAGAAAATACAAGTGGACTCTGTTATTTAATTTGTCGTTAATGAAAAGTTTTCGAGAAAAGTTTTTTTTATGAAATTATTTTTTTTCTAGCCCCTTCAATTTTTCTAAGAGACAAAATTTTTTGTGAAAATCCAGGCTTGAAAAATTAAAAATCCAGTTATGAAAATGTTTTAGTTCAATATTCCTTCTAGTTACAAATAGGTAACCTGTACAATGCATTTTTTCATCACCTCAAATTTCATCGCTCAGAACTAAACCAAGCTGATATTTTGACACCCTTTATACGTTCAAATTATAATACACCACCGTAGGTATATGTTTAGATTTAGATTCAATTCATGAGAATTTAACAAACTGTGGCAAATACGAATTGATTTAACTGAATTTGAAATTTGGCCTGAGTGAACCAACTTTCCGCGACGCGACTACCGCGATGTTATCGGATTTTACCTACGTTCGCAAAAACACGGCGAACTGGGTATGCAAATTTATTAACACGTTGGTTTATCTTCATACAACGTGCGGTAACGTCATCCACCATCCACCGCTCTGCTATGGGAACGAGGCGATGGTCACTCAATTATGCTGATTATTTTACACATTCGATAACTTGGAAATAAATTTTATTGCACCGAGCGACACGTATGAAACGAATTAATTCGTCGTCGTATTTTGCCAAACGTGCAATGCCAGATTTACCTTTAAACGCGAAAATATTATAACGCCTATAATTGTTGGACGGTTTTGGTGCGTATACGAAATACGAATACGGTTTGAAATATTCGTTCGTCGTATTGAGACCATCTAGTGGTACGATTTCACGCATCAGATGAAAGCAATTTTACGGTGCGAATTTAAGGTAGCGAAGAATTTCTATTTTTTGGATGGCTTTAAAGTATTCGTATGAATTTCTAGTGGAGAGACGTTTTTCATAACTTGATTTGATACTGTCGCTATCACGCCTGGTATTGTCATTTTATTCTCGAAAAAATACAAATAAGCACAATAGGCTGGATCGAAAAAAATCCCAATTCCCAAAAATTTTTGAGGCCCTTTACTTGAAGGGAACTGAAGTTATGGGACCTCAGTGTTTTTTTTTTGTAAATAACCCACTTCGAAGTTCCCTGTTTAAGCTATGAGGTTTGAAACTTGATGCTCGATATGAATATTTAAACGACGAATATTATTTTTGAACACTCTGATGCTGAAAAGGTTTGCGAATTGATGTTCTTACAACATTCTGAAACTGATTTTACGAAGTACCTTCCAAAGAGAAAATTGATGATTAAGGTTTTAGAGAAAGAAACTAACAAGGAAGGTATCCCAACTCGATGTAAAATCTTGAGTTCAAATAAAAATAAATTGAAAGTAAATTTTAAAAATCTTATATATAAAATTTCAGGTGCTGAAGTTCATTTCTTGAATTTTGGCGAATTTTTGAAATTTCAAAATTACCTCATCGCCCTGCAAAATATAAAAATTTGATCTAATCAACGAAAACGCTGAAATTTGGTATATACCCTATTTTTGACCTGCCGGATCAATTGGAATCGGTTTCAAGACGTTTTGCAGCCTTCAAAAAATTTTGGAATTTTCCAGCGCTGGAGAAAATCCCATAAAAATGGTTCATGTGAACTTTAGCGTCACCAATATGGGTTATCCGTGATTATAGGTGCTGAATTTCATACAGACCATTTTTATGGATTTATTTCAAAATTTTCTGGAGGCTCCAAAACGTCATGAAACCGCTTCCAATCGATTCGTAGATCGGAAATAGGGTACTCTCTCATTCTAAATCAGAGAAAAATCACTGATAAATAGTCAGAATTGCAGCACAGGAAAACTCAGCAAAATTCACTGATTTTCACTGATTTTTCAGCTCATAAATTTTACTGACTTTTCAGTGAATTTTCCCTGATTTGTTTTCAGTAAAAAAAAATTCTATGATTTTCTCCTGTGCTGCAATTCCGACTGTTTCTCAGTGATTTTCGATAATTTTCACTGATTTATAATCGAGAGAGTACAGAGAGTATTTACCAACTTTCAGCTTGTTACCTCGATGGGTGCACGTATTTTTAAATTTTTCCAGAAAAACGTTCTGTCCAAAAATGTAAATTTTGAAAAATTGAGCTTTAATCGATCAAATCAGTCACAAATATGAGTAATCCACGATTTTAGGTGCTGAAGTTCATATAGACTATTTTTATGGGATTTGCTCCAACGCTGGAAAATTTCAAAATTCTCTGGAGGCCCCGAAACGTCTCGAAACCGCTTCCCATCGATTCTACCAGTCAAAAATAGGGTATATACCAATTTTTTTAGTTTTTTTCACTGGTTAGATCAAATTTTTATGTTTTTCAGGGCGATGAGGTAATTTTTAAATTTCAAAAATTTGCCAAAATTCGAGGCATATGTACTTTAGCTTTTGAAAAGTTGGATAATGGGTTCTTTTACGACGTACTTGCGATTTATTTTTGTTTGAGCTCAAAATTTTACTTCCGAGTTGGGATAGATACCTCTCTGGTAAGAAACAAATAAATATCTCGTTCAATTTATTACAGTCGTGATTTTCGTGGATTAGGGATGGATCAAAATATAAATTAAGAAACTTACTTAAGAGTACCAAAAATTACAACATCTTCAGGAATAAATCTAAGGTACTACAAAACGAAAAAAAAATAAGTATAAACACGACTAAATGAGACTTGAGAGTGCAACCTGTGCTTTCAGTAAACCATAATTCAGGCTATTGTTTTGGTTAGATACATTTTATATGAGCAGTTTTGGAAAAATTACCCTAAGTGAAGATTAGATAAAATAAAGAGTTATACTTATTCAGCGACACATGAATTAGTTTCAGCTAATGAAATACCTGAGCAGTTTAGTTTTTAGTGTTTGCGTTTTTCGTACATTTTATGCGTGACCAATTGACCACAAGGATGAAAATTTTTCGTTATTCTTTAAATTTGTGACGAGTTTTCAAGTTTGCTAGTTTTACTGCATGAAAGGAGAAAAAATCGCTAATCTTTTTTATTGACGATTCAAAATCGAGACCAAATCTCAAGTAATAATTGAAGGTTAATTACTGTGAAATAATTCAACGGTATTTTTAATTTTTTACTGGGTACTTCTTACTTTACTTCATGTAAGGCATTCACAATCACACAAACTTACAATTTATTTATACTTTTTTATTAACTCTTGAATGCCTTTACATTATTTTTTTTATAGACACATGCCTATAGGGTGGATCGAAAAAAAAAAACATATCTTGGATTTTGACCAAATTTGGTGGGGTGGCTTACTTTGAGTGGGAGACTTCACAAAAAAAAATTGAGCCCCCGAGGGACAAGGGGAGGGGAGCAGGAGGTGCTCAAAGTGCACCTTCTTTTGAAAAAAACGCGGTTTTTTGCGGTTTTTTAACCAATCAAAATTGTGTGAAAAGCCTTCGTAGGACTTAAAATATGCGATTTGAGTTTCTACATCTCCCTAAACCATCGCCATCCTTCTCCGATCAAAACTCTGACTGCTACCAGGAGGTTGAAAAATTGCAGATTGCAATATTTCAATAATATGAAATTATCACTAAGCTGGAATAATTTCTTTTTCCATCGAGTAAGTGAACAAAAAATTTTTTCAACCACTAAAAATGAATTTTGAAAAAAATTGAAAATTTTGTACACCAGTGCAGCCAACAGCAAATTATAAAATTCCAAAATACGGAATTTATATCGACTTTGAATTGGTTGTTTTTTCGCCTATTTTGTATGTCAGTGCAGCCAGTTACAAATCGTGACATGCTACACTATGGAGTTTACGTTGACCTCGAATTAATTTTTTTATCGTTTGAAAAATACACAATGATTTTGTTTTCAATCATCAGAAATAAAAAATTTAAAATTTTTCTTTGAAAATTTTGTACGTCAGTGCAGCCAGTTGCTAATTGTGACATTCTGATATAATGAACTCGAATCCATTATTTTTTCGTCAAGTGATTGGACCAATTTTTCTCCCAATCAAAAGAATTACGTTTCGAATTTGAAGACATCGAAACATCACAATTAGCAACAGGCTGCACTAACATACAAAATTTTCGAAAAAAATTTCGAAATATACTTTCAGTAATTGAAAAAAAATACGTAATATTTTCAGGCGAAAAAATAATCAATTTAAAGTCGATATAAATTCCGTATTTTGGAATTTTATGATTTGCTGTTGGCCGCACTGGTGTACAAAATTTTCAATTTTTTTTCAAAATTCATTTTTAGTGGTTGAAAAAAATTTTTGTTCACTTACTCGATGAAAAAAAAATCATTCCAGCTTAGTGATAATTTCATATTATTGAAATATTGCAATCTGGAACTTTTCAACCCCCTGGTAGCAGTCAGAGTTTTGATCGGAGAAGGATAGCGATGGTTTAGGGAGATGTAGAAACTCAAATCACATCTTTTAGACCTAGTAGTCTAAACCCACAAAAAAAAAAAAAAAAAAAAAAAGTCTTACGAAAGCTTCTCACACAATTTTGATTGGCTAAAAAACGCAAAAAACAGTGTTTTTTTCGAAACCTGCTCCCCTCTCCTTGCCCCTCGGGGGCTCAACATTTTTTTGTGAAGTCTCCTACTCAAAGTAAACCACCCCACCAAATTTGGTCAAAATCCAAGATATGTTTTTTTTTCGATCCACCCTAATATACATATGAATTATAAAAATTACATAACAATATATATATACCTAAAGTACCCGGTTGATTTTGCATAAGAACTTCTGTATTCCATCAAACTACCGGGTACATAGCATAACTGGCGATAGCGCAATTATTACGTTTATTTCGGGCCATCTTTATGTACCCATTCGAGCCCCAATCTGCTCCCCATGAGTTCTTAACCAACCAATAATCATGGCCATTTTCGGTACCATAACCCACCACCAGGACTGCGTGTTCTGTGAATGTAGAACTACACTCAGGTTCATAATATATTCCTGAAAAAATAAACCAAATTTCTCAAAGTCGTATCGATTACTTATGCACGGTGCGGCGCGGCGCCACGTCGAAACTATAGAAGAAATAGTAACCATCGTAGTAATTCATGAAAGATGACTGGCAGTCAATGGCAACAGAAAGTGGTCCAATAGTTGCTACGGCATTTTTCATCGCATTTTCATCTCCCCCACGAATACTCTTGTAACCTGTAATTTTGACACCAGACGTGTTTTCACGATTGCTTCTGCATTTTCCATTCTGTAATTACAAATGATTCAAGATTAAAAATTTCATTATTTTATGTAAGTTCAGCAGACCAGTAATGCTTACTCTAGCTTTATATGGGTATGAATCAGCGGTAGCGATACTATTTTTTCTCACATAGTCGAATGCATTATCCGTATATCCTCCTCCGCAATCGGAGTTACGGGTACAATCAATCAGATTTTGTTCACTGAGGCGTAATAACTTACCTTTTTTAATGAAATGATGTCCTTCCAAAGCACCAGTCTGTGTAAAGTGATTATGTAGAAAGGAAATCAGTTCTAATAAGAAATGTATTCGAAAAAGCAAAAAAAAAAGTTGAGCGAGACTATTCATCATCTTTACCCTCCCTTTCTCCAAAATATCAATAATGCTTTTGCATTTTACGCTGAACATGAATTTTTCAATTTTTTAGAAAAATTTGCGTGGACTCAAACCAGAATTAGTTTGTGCTTAATAAAATGAATTCGCGATTTCGGGTACTAAAGTTCATTAAGTTTCTTTTCATGAACTTTTCTCAAAGGTCGGAAATGCAATTCGCTGAAGGTTCCAGAAAAACTCGAAAACGCTTCCAAATGATCCGGGATATCAAAAATAACGTAAGGAAACTGAGGCAGGATACAAATTGACCAGCTGTCGTCTGTTGTTGAAGTGCTTTAATTGATATTTTTGTGATATTTTTTCCAGAATATCAAATTTTTTCTTTAATTTTCAAACAATATAATTATCAAAAATTTGCCAAAAAAATCGGAAAATTAATCGAGGCAGCTGAAATTTTTATTACGGAGCTTTTAGAACTCCTCTTTCCAAAAATTATGTGTCTTTACCGTTTGCAATATTTTCCATGAAATTTTGCGTCTTACCCCAAGAGAGAAGATGCAAAAAAATGCTAAAAAATTTTGTAAGGATGAAGTATGCACCAAAAAATCGAAATGAAAGAAAAATGTTCGAACTTCAATTTGTTGCAAAAATTAGACGATTTGACCATTGTGAATAAATTTGGCTGATCATTTTGTCTGGGGTGGAGCATCGTTGTAATTTCAAGTTTGAGAGTATTTATGGACACTTCTCGACATATATGTATATGTATTTGTATATAGACTCAATTTTTTTGCCAACTTTCAAATTTTCGGAAGAATTTTTATCTACATAGAGTGTGCGTAGAAACCATGATTTCACAATAACGATACTTACAGCACTAAAAGCCCAACATGATCCGCATTTTCGTTGATTTTTGACTTCGGTAACGGCTCCTTTTTCTGTCCAATTTACGCTAGAAGGAGCTGTGAACCCCGTGGGTGCTTCATAGAAAATCGTATCGTTCTTCCTGCCCAACAAATCTTCCAACTTAGGCATACGAACATTCATCATTTTGACAAATTCTTCATCACTCTGATATGTGCACAGAAGGAAAAAATTAATTAGCAAAAATTCAGTTGAACTAGAACATTATGAATACAAGATTACAACCTACCAAATCACTGAATTTGTTTAATCCCATTTCATAAGTTACTTCACCTTTACGAAATTTTTCATTGTGAAGATCAATTATACGTTTGTTTTTCATAAACACCTTGGATCGAAATTTCTCTTCTTCTGGCGAATAGTTTGATTTTGAAAATTTTGTCTAGAAGGAGCAATAAAAATTGTGATGCTAAAAAAGAAACAAAGTGAAATAATAAATTTTTACGTATTTACCTTGAACGAATTCCATTCTTTTGTAGCTGAATAATTAATTGATGCAGCATCAACGGTATTTAAAACATACAAAAAGCACCAAAACAACACAAACTTGCTCATATTTGATGATGGCTGCAATCTGAAATGGAAAAATTTTAAAGTAATCAGATTTGTACCTAATTTATTGACTTCTCTTGAAATACCTATAAAAATACATAAAGCAAACAAGTAGATCTTATGGTATGAGATAAGTGACCCAAAGAATTATTATAAAAAATTTGAAAATGAAATTTAGATTCAGCCAGTAATTTAAAAAATTGTCTATTTTCCAGCTATAACCCAATGCCAAACCGAAATATCTTTTTTGAAAATCATATCAGCAATTTTCGGAACAATAAAGGGAAAATGATGAGAAAAACTAGGAAAATATTTTGTTTAACTTTTGCCAAAAAATGTGGGATTGAAAAAAAATTAACCAATTGTTGAATATTGCACAAAAATTTCTAGACCTGAAAACATTTTCATTGAGAAAACAGTATTTATGGAATAATTGGATCTTTGGTTTTAATATTTGTGTACTTATTTCATTTACCCACATAAAATTTTATCCTTCCAATTCAGATAATTCATAGAATTTATTTTTTGTATTAAGAGAAGGATCAAAATCTAGGCTATTCAACTTACCTACTGGTGAGAAAAATCACTATCTCTGTGGTGAATTTAGGTAAAAACGAAATCAGAAGTATAAATGCAGCCAAACGTATAATTATAGTAATGCAAGCTTCGTCTTTATTCTGAGCTTATTTATAATATGAAAAATTTGACAATTACTGAGAATAGAGTGACGTATGCTGATTTAACATTATTTCTATTATACGTATATAGGTAATGGGAATATTCATTTTAATTGCTGAAAAATTTGTGCGGTATAGTTAAAATCTGAACATGAAATTTATTAAATTGCCGATTTGTTAAATGGGCTATTTTATTTGTACGTGACTAATTGGCAGTGACGATAGGACGATTTAATCATTTCTTTCTTTAGAATTATGAAATTTTCGAATTTAGGTCGTTAAATTCGTGAAAGAAGAAAACGTTTCTGCGATGACTCAAAAGTGAGCCAAAGCATAGCCAATGTCTAGATTTTAGACTTGTAAAATTAACATACTACGTACTTATTTATAACATTTTTTCCAAACATTTTTTTACATTATGTATTTTTTGGACGGTATTGAATTTTCTACTGTTTGTTTGTTTGTTTGTTTGTTTAAAAACCCTTGAGCAACGACGAACCAAAATTGACTTATTATAGTGGAGAAATTTTTTTTTTAATGAAATGGATTTTTTTCATTCTTTAGACTCAGAGTACAATAAATTTTCAATTTTTCCTGGTTTTTCTGACACAAAAGCACGAAATCACGATCTTACCCATTTTTCTTCAATCCAAAACGAAAATTTCCTTTAAAAAAAGTCATGCACTTTCAAAAAAATGCTGACTGAAATTAAATTTTTGCGACTAAAAATACTAGTTTGCCATTATTTGAGGGTACGCTACCTCCTTTCATCCTCAGAGTTGGACATAAATCCAAGAGGGTTCATGGTACATGGCCCTTTAGAATTCTCGAATTGATCGGAAGTGGTGTTGAGACGTTCTGAAGTCTCTAGAATATTTTTAAATTTTCCAGAGTTACAAAAAAAACGCATAAATTGCCATTATGAACTTTAGCACCTAAAAACTTGAATTACCATTATTGATAAATGGAGGTATCAAAACCCATGCTTTTGCACCATTTTTAAGTAAAAAAAAAAAAAATGTTTTGTTATATGCCATGTCATTGGAAAATCATTCTATCCATACTGGTTACTACATTGTAGGTAGTAGGTACATACCTATTATGGAAGAGTAAAGTAAAGAAATCCAGTTGGTGGTCATTTCATTTTATGATGCCCACATAGTACAATTTTTTGTGTTCAAAAAATTGAATTAGTGATGGGCGATTAATCGATACCAACTAATCAATTATTTGTGCATTTTTGAATTAATCGATTAATCGATTATTTGGAAAAAGTAATCGATTTTTCAATTTTTTTTGCAAAAAAGCTTCATTTCAACAAAATCTGGCCATTTTTGATAATTTTATTTTTTCTGTTTTTCAGAGAAGGGAGGGGGTCTCAAAATTTGTCAGGTTCTCAAAATTTCTTCAGTTCTGAATTTCTGAAAATTACCTATTTTTGGAACCTATTTTGAACTTAGATAACATTTTTAGCCAAACTTCAAAAAAATTAGAAGAAAGCTGAGTATTTTCAGCTTTTCAGCCAAAATAAAGGGTCTGATAGAAAAAAGTTATATAACAAAAGTTGTTCTACGCTAAATTTCCTATCAAAAAAGTCAACTCAGTGGTACCCAAAGTAATAAAAAAAAGTTGAAAATAATCCATTAGATAATCGATTAATCGATTAGTTTGGCCTGAATAATCGATTCGATTAGTTTCAAATTTTTGAAAAATCGATTAATTGATTACTTCTGATAATCGATTATTGCCCATCACTAAACTGAATGTACGACTGATGATGAATTATAAATATTCTAGAGCACTTCATTTTTTTTTTTTTACAATTGCAATTTACCAACAGGTTGAAAAAAAAATTAAACTAAAATGATCAAACCTTCCAAAATTTGTAGAAAAATATATCTAGAAATTAGAAGTCCAGTTTTTGACAAATTTTGTTCATTTTGTGATACAATTTGGTGGGGGGGGGATGGCATTAAAATTTTGTGATATGTCGAAAAAATCTACTTCTCTGCCCCTGGATGTGCTGATTATGGATCAGTTATTGCCTCATCCAAAAATCAATTTGTACGACTGTGGAAGCTATCATTCCAAACCTACACCTATCGTGTTCTGATCATCCACCCGTTTGAAACCTCCCCCTCTCAAAATGGCGGGAGTGCTATTGCCTCCTATGCGACTCAAAATTATGTAAGGAGGTTTAAAGGATTCGGGCTGATGTACTGATCAAGTATCAGTCATTACCTCGTCCATAAATAAATTTGTATTGCTGTAGAAGCATACTTATTCAGCGATTCACGAATTAGTTTCAGCTGATTAAATGTACCTACCAGTTTAATTTTTAATGTTCGTTTTTCGTTGATTTACCTAATACGTGACTAATTGGCCATAAAGATGGATTTTTTCGCTAGTTTTCAATTTTATGAAAAGGGTATGGACGGATAAGGGGTGAATTTGGCCCCCGGCGCTTTTGGGCTCCTAAACACCTCAAGTCGTGTATGTATATTGACTAGAAATAATTTTTCACAAAATTTTGGACCCCTACCCCCTCTCTTTCGGAGCTATGGCCATTTTATTGCATCATTTTCAAGAATTTTTAATTTCAGCGGAAGTGAAGGAAATTTTCTGTTCTTTGGCACAAAGTTACATCTGGTAGAGGTGTATTCATGATAATTTTTTCAACAATTTTGGTGCACTTCTTCACGTTTTTTCGGTCATTTGAAGTTTTCAATCGTAAAAAATACCATATAAGCGAAGAGCGATTACCTTGGAAAAATTCCTAAAAAATACGTTTTTTTATGTAGAATTTTACTAAGTATTTGGTTTTGGCGATTTCTTTGAACTAATAAGGAAACGAATTTCAAATTCGTGTTCAGCAGGTCAAAATACCCCGGTAAACACCCTTTTCGTAATAGTTTTGATTAAAATTTCAAAATTCACCTTATTCTCACTGATCTTTAATGAAAAAAAAGTGAATTTCGAGACTTTGAGTAAAACGATCGCGAAAAACGTATTTTTCGGGGTATTTTGACCTGCTGAACACGAATTTGAAATTCGTTTCCTTATTTATATTTGGTTATTTCTTTCTGTATAAAGCGCTCAAAATTTGAAAAATCTGCTAAAATTACAACACTTCTTTACGGTTTTCCGCGATTTTCGGCCCTTAGTTCAAAGAAATCGCCAAAACCAAATACTTAGTAAAATTCTACATAAAAAAACGTATTTTTTTAGGAATTTTTCCAGGGTAATCGCTCTTCGCTTATATGGTATTTTTTACGATTGAAAACTTCAAATGACCGAAAAAACGTGAAGGAGTGCACCAAAATTGTTGAAAAAATTATCATGAATACACCTCTACCAGATGTAACTTTGTGCCAAAGAACAGAAAATTTCCTTCACTTCCGCTGAAATTAAAAATTCTTGAAAATGATGCAATAAAATGGCCATAGCTCCGAAAGAGAGGGGGTAGGGGTCCAAAATTTTGTGAAAAATTATTTCTAGTCAATATACATACACGACTTGAGGTGTTTAGGAGCCCAAAAGCGCCGGGGGCCAAATTCACCCCTTATCCGTCCATACCCTTTTTCAAATTTTCGAGTTTTAATTCATAAAATAAGAAAAAATCGTTCATCTTTTCAATCACTACTCAAAATCGAGTCCTAATAACCAACATCTCAAACAATTGAATATCTTAGGTATATTTCGTGAAATAATTCAACGTTGGAACCTTATTTTTTATTTATTAGAGAGGTACATATTACATTTTAAATGCTATCAGTCAATTTTCGTTACAGACACATAAATTTACGAAAATCATACTAACGACATTAAGAATCCGAATGACGTTCTTTTGTATCCTCTCAAACCACCGGGTAAACGGCATAACTGGCGATACCACAATTATTATTTCTATTTCGCGCCATTTTTACATACCCATGCATACCCCAACCCCTGCTCCACGAGTTCTTAACCAACCAGTAATCTTTGCCATTTTCAGTGCCATAACCAACTACCAGCACTGCGTGATGCGATTTACTATATTTGCAGTTTGGTTCATAATATATTCCTGAAAGAAATACCAAATTATTCTAAGTCGTTTTGAGTACATTATGGACGGGGCCACTTTGAAAATATATGTAAAAAGGAAGAACCTCCGCTGTAGTGATGGAAAGATGATTTACACTTGAAGCCAACAGATATTGGTCCAATTGTAGCTACAGCCTTTTTTAACTCCTCTTCTCCTCCACGAATACTCTTGTAACCTTTAATTTTGACATCAGTGGTGTGTTCGCGATTTCGTTTACATTCTCTTTTCTACATAATTAAAAATGGATCTGGATTAAAAATTCCATCATTTTATGTACGTTCAATAGATCAATAGTACTTACTTTAGCTTTGTATGGGTATGAATCAGCGGTAGTGATACCATAGTTCTTCACGTAATCGAATGCATCATCTAACCAGCCTCCACTGCATCCCCCAGAAGCACAATCAAGCAGATTTTGTTCACTGAGAGATAATAATTGACCATTTTTTATGAAATGTTGTCCTTCTACAGCACCGGTCTGTATAAAACAATTAAGTGGAGATCGGTTCTTATGAGGAAGGTATTCGAAATAGCAAAAACAAAACTTCAAGTGAGACTGCAAATCATTATTCTCCCTGCCTACCTCTTTAAAATATCAAGAACAAGGAACCATGCCCGCTCTTCGCGCGGGAATACCATGAAATTATGCGCGTCAATTCAAAATCATATAATATGAATAAAAATTTTTTAAAAAATCAAATTTTATTTAAAAAAAAAAACAAAATTTTTGATCGATCCAATAATTTAAAAACCCAATAATAAAAAAATAAATTAATGATTAACCAACACCCGAATGAGAGCCAAAAAGTTCAAATAAATCCTTTGAAAAACGAATAATTTAAAAAAAATCACAACCAAATAATACTCTTTATATATCACTTCGAATTTGCGTTTATACTATCATGCTCTCCGGTCAAATCATTTTTAAAAAGAGTAAGTATCACCAGTCGAATCTACTTTTTTTACTCCCACATCCACATTAATTTAAAAATCGAACAATTGTACCTATTCTAGTTGAATCCCAAATCTTTTTTTAAAAATAAAAATCCTACCCCCCCCGCCCCCCATTATTAATTAAATATCATTATAGGGCTTGAATCAATTTTTTTTAATGTTTTCCTCCTCCTCCTTCTCCCCCCCCTCCAATTGAAAATTAGATCAGTTGTATTCAACCTGTTATTTTTTTAAAAAAATATAACCCCTTCCATTATAATTAACAATTGAATCAATTAATATTTTTTTTAAATTAGAGTGAATCATTGTTTTTAAATGCTTCTTCCCATTGATAAAAAATTCCATCACCCAATTTTTTAAATAACCCAAGTCGAATCAATTTTTTTGAATGCTGTTTCCCTTTAGTTAAAAATTAGATTATTTGTACTCAATTTGAACCCAGGCCAAGCCAATTATATCCTCCCCCATTGACTAAAAGTTTGATCAATAATTTGAAATGAAGGTACCTCCATACTCCATACCCACTCCAGATAAAAATCACAAAAATTACCCGAAGCTTCTCCCCGGATAAGAGATGAATTTGGCCCCCTCTCTGATTTTCTATCCAACTCCCTTCGATGATGTCCCTAGATCTAAAAGAAATCCTGAAAAACTTTTGATCTCCCAGCCCCTCCTTTTATTTTATACATTTTTTTTTTAAATTTCGACACGTATAATTTTTCAGAAAATTCAAAAATAATAAGAACACGATTTAGCTTTGAAAAAATACTAACCATTAGTTACCTATTTGAAAAAATTACTTTTTTCTTCAAAAATTAACATTTTTCGGATTTTTATACTCTTTTATACATATAAATCAGTGAAAATTACCAAAAACTGCAGCAGAACAGTCAGAACAAATTTCACTGTACATAAACGGCGATAAAAATTGCTGGAAAATCAGTGAAATCCTGTGAAAAATCATAGAAAATTCGCTGAAAATCAAAAAATTTCACATATTTTTCCTGTGCTGCAATTTTGACCTTTTTTCAGGCACTATTCAGAATTTTGTATTTCACTTTTGAAATAGTTCATACTCCATAGTGTCTCATGCCTCCAAGGTATTTTCCTTCAAAATCACTTATTTTTAGAATATTTCTGGAAAATCAAATTTATCTGCAATTTATGTTTTTACATCTCCCCTTTACCTCTCTTCCATACTTATGCTTCAAATTTATAATTTCCGCGCAATCCTCTGCAACTTTTCCAAGTTCAATAACAAAATAATGAATCCACAAAGCAGTGTTTTTTCACAATATTGAAAAGGAATTTTTCAGATTGATGTGTCAAACCTCGAGTAGCTTCCCCATAAGCACTTTTATTGACATTTTTTTCAGATACCTTGCATAATTTTTTTTGGACACCCGATATACTACTTCTTGCACAGCTCGTATTTAGGCAATAGTTTTTACACCCAAATAGAATTTGCCCATTTCTGTTGGATATCCTGTATACTTCTTCTTGGACATCCAGTAAACTTCTTTTGCCAATGGTTTCTTTTTCCCATTATGTTCATCAGAATCGATATTTTCAAAATTTGTCTAAAATATGGAATCAAAAACAAAGTTTACCAAAAATTTGTATTTCACTTTTGGAATTTTCCAGAGTGTCTCACACCTCCAAGGTATTTTCCTTCAAAATTACTTCTTTTAGAATATTTCTAGAAAATCAAATTTTTCTGCAATTTATGGTTTGACATCTCCCTTTCTCCTCTCTTCTATACTTATGTTTCAAATTTATAATTTCCACACTACCCTCTGCAATTTTTCCAGGCTCCCTAACAAAATAATGAATCCACGAAGTAGTTTTTTCACAATCTTGAACAGAAATGTTTCAGATTGATGTGTCAAACCTCGAGTAGCTTCCCATAAGCATTTTTATTGATTTTTTTTTTCAGTTACCCTGTATAATTTTTTTGGACACCCGATGCCCGATATACTCCCTTTTTGGACAGCTCGTATTTAGGCAATACCTTCTTTTTCTTTCATGTGCACCCAAATATGATTGATCACACATTTTCATTATTTCTTTTGGACATCCTATATAGGTACTTCTTCTTGGGCATCTTCGGCAATGCAATAGTTTCTTTTTCCCATCATGTTCATCAGAATGGTATTTGTCCAAGGATGAGGTGGTAATGTCAATTGTTTTGTTGTTTTGTTGAGATATACTATATGTAATTATTTACTGTCCCAAGTAAAAGGTAAACCTCCAAATACTGAATGCTCACTCTAAGAAGAGAATCTCTTACTGAATCAAACTTACTGAAAATTAATAATTGCTTAGTAAAAAATCGTACCTCTTCTCACCTCTGTTTTTCTGTTGAGTGTGGAGGTATTTTTATATTGAAAAAAATACTTAGGTACCGAAAACGAATACGAATAATATTGGGTTGCTTAGCAAATTATCTCACCTCCATTTCCCTCCGAAGTGTGAAAGTAACTTCAGTTTTTTTTCAACTTTGAAGCTGAATTGCAGCTTTCTGAAGCAAAATTTTGAAAAACCGATTTTCAGTGGTCAATCTACACTGTGACCTGAATTTATAGCCAAAATTTGAACGAATTTCATACAGTCGTTTAGCCGTGATGCTGTGACAAAGTTTTCGAACTTCCCTTTATATAATAGATTTTCAAGAATTTTTAATTTCAATGGAAGTGAAGGAAATTTTCTGTTCTTTGGCACAAAGTTGCATACGAATAATATTGGGTTGCTTAGCAAATTATCTCACCTCCATTTCCCTCCGAAGTGTGAAAGTAACTTCAGTTTTTTTTCAACTTTGAAGCTGAATTGCAGCTTTCTGAAGCAAAATTTTGAAAAACCGATTTTCAGTGGTCAATCTACACTGTGACCTGAATTTATAGCCAAAATTTGAACGAATTTCATACAGTCGTTTAGCCGTGATGCTGTGACAAAGTTTTCGAACTTCCCTTTATATAATAGATAGATAGATAGCTTCTAGGGAGATGAAAAATTGCAGATTGCAATATTCCAATGATATGAATTTTTCACTAAGCTGAAATGAGTTTTTTTTTTCATCGGGTAATTGAACAAAAATTTTTTTCCAACCACTGAAAGTGAATTTTGAAAAAAATGAAAAATTTTATACACCAGTGTAGCCAACAGCAAATCATAAAATTCCAAAATACTTATGGAATTTATATCTATCGACTTTGAATTGATTATTTCTCCGACTGAAAATATTATGTATTTTTTTTTTCAATCACTAGAATTAGTACTCTCTCAATTATAAATCAGTGAAAATTACCGAAAATCACTGATAAACAGTCAGAATTGAAGCACAGGAGAAAATCAGTGAAAATGTTTTCACTGAAAACAAAGCAGTGAAAGAAAATCACTGGAAATCAGTGAAAATTCACTGAAAACTCAGTGATATTTATGAAATTCACTGAAAAATCTGTGAAATTCTTTGAATAATCAGTGAAAAATCACTGAAAATCAGTGAATTTCACTGATTTTTCCTGTGCTGCAATTCTGACTGTTTATCAGTGATTTTTCACTGATTCGAAATGAGAGAGTATATGTATTTCGGAATTTTTTGGGGGATTTTTTTATATCAGTGCAGCCTGTTACAAATCGTGACATGCAACACCATGGGATTTACGTTGACCTCGAATTAATTTGTTTATCGTTTGAAAATTCATAATAATTTTGTTTTCAATCATTAGAAATAAAAAATTTAAAAATTTTTCTTTGAAAATTTTGTACGTCAGTGCAGCCAGTTTCTATTTGTGATATTCTGATATTATAATCTCGAATGCATTATTTTTTGGTCAAATGATTGAAAAAATTCTTTCTCCCAATCAATAGAAGTATGTTTTGAATTTGAAGACATCAGAATATCACAATAAATTAGCAACTGGCTGCACAGACGTACAAAATTTTCAAAGAAAAATCGTAAATTTTTAAACCTTTCAAAAAAAATCCGAAATATAAATATACTTCTAGTGATTGAAAAAAAAATACATAATATTTTCAGGCGAAAAAATATTAATAAATTCAAATTCGATAGATATAAATTCCGTATTTTGGAATTTTATGATTTGCTTCCGGCTGCACTGGGGTATAAAATTTCAATTTTTTTTCAAAATTTACTTTCAGTGGTTGAAAATTTTTTTTTTTCAATTACTCGATGAAAAAAAAAAAAGATTCCAGCTCAGTGGAAATTTTATATTACTGGAATATTGCAATCTGAAACTTTTCAACCCCCTTGTAGCGGGTCTGAGTTTTGATCAGAGAAGGATATAGATGGGTTAGGGAGATGTAGAAACTCAAATCGCATCTGTTAAGTGATACGAAGGCTTCACACATAATTTTGATTGACTAAAAAACACAAAAAACAGCGGTTTTTTTTCAAAAGCAGGTGCACTTGAGCACCTCCTGCTTCCCTCCCCTTACCCCGGGGGGATAGGGGCTCAAATTTTTAAATTTTTTTTGGGATGTCTCCCACTCAATGTAAACTACTCCACCAAATTTGGTCAAAATTCAAGATACGTTTTTTTTTCACTCCATACTAGTGTACATAGAAAGCAAGAAAATTTCATCCACCACGATACTCACAGAACTAAAAGCCCAACATGATCCACATAATCCTTGATCTTTGACTTTGGTAACGGCTCCTTTTTCTGTCCAATCTATTCTAGAAGGGGCAGTGAACCCCGAGGGTGCTTCAAAGAAAATGGTATCGTTTTTGCTGTCCATTAAGTTTTTCAAATTCGGTTTATAAAAATTTGTCATTTTGACGAATTCTTCATCACTCTGACAAGTACCAGATGGAAAAAAATTAATCAACAAAAATTAAGTTGAACAAGAACAGTGTGAATACAATATTATAACTTACCCAATCGCTGAAATCATTTAATCCCATTTCGTAAGTTACTTCGCCTTTACGAAATTTCTCATTGTGAAGATCAATTATTCGTTTGTTTTCCATAAACACCTTGGATCGAAATTTCTCTTCTTCTGGTGAATCGTACGATTTCGAAAATTCTGTCTGGATGTAGGAATAAAAACTATGAATGGTGACGAATCAGATAAAATAGTAGGAAGTTTTCATGTACTAACCTTGAACAAATTCCATTCTTTTGTGGCTGAATAATCAATGGATGCAGCTTCAATGGCGTATAAAACATACAAAAAGCACCAAAAAACTGTTAGTTTGCTCATATTTGATTATGACTGCAACCTGAAATAAAAACATTGTATAGTACTTACTCTTAAGTACTTATTCAATGGCCCAACTGGTCTCCAAAAAGTCATGAAATCAATTTGAAATTCACGTTTGATGTTAAAATACCCTCAAAAATGCGTGAAATTATCAAATAAGTTGATTTAATGATATGAAATAGATGAACTGAAGAATTTACACAAAAAATTTGAAAATAAAATTAAGGTTTGGTCAATAATAATTATTGATCAAACCTTAATTCAATCCCAATATTTGAAGGAAGGATAAAAACCTAGGCTACTTAACTTACCCAATGGTGATAAAAATCACAATCTCTATGATGAATTTAAGTAAAATAGAAATTAAAAATACGAACGCGACCAAACGAATAATTGTAGGAATTAATACAAAAGAGTCGATTAGAATGCAAGCTGTATCTTTATTGTTGCCTTATTTATAATAAAGACAATTTGAAAATTACTGAGAAAAAATTTGGAAACTTATAGAATGAAAATTAGCTAAATGATATGTGTAGGTAATTAAAACCTATGCTGATTTAACAAGATTTTTATTATTATATATAATACCTAAGCATATTTATCTCAATTGCTCAAAAATTGGTGCAGTTTTGTTAAAATCTTCACATGAAATTTATTATATTGCCGCTTTGTTAAATGTGTTATTTCTTTTGTACGTGACTACTTGGCCGTTAGGATGGAATGATTTCATCATTTCTTTCTTTAGATTCATGACGTTTTCGAATTCATAACATCGAATTCGTAAAAAAAGAAAGAAGACGTCATCTTCTAAAACGACGATTCAAAACTGAGTCATAATATAGTCATTGTCCAGTACCACATTTCAGACTTGTAAAATTTACGTATTTATAGGTTTTCACCAGAAGAATATAATGTACAAAATGTCTACCAGGTCGAAATTAGTCGCAATTTAAAATTTTCAATCGTAAATGTTGAGAAATCTCTATGTACGTGAGTCCTCAGAAATCACAAATTCAACTCAGATTTCTTAAATTACTTTGGTCGATTTTTTCAGTCCTGCATGGCTACTTTGTTTTTTTACAGCTTTCTCTCCTCCGCCTCTAAAGTTACTAAGTATCTACCTATTTGTTGCCTACTACATATTTTTTTCAAATTTTTTTATTATATTTTTTAAGTACTTAGTGTTGAATTTTCATCTGTTTGTTTGTTGAAAAAATTTTGCTTCCCTTGGGCAATAATCTTGCGGATACAAACCGAAATCAACTTATTGGAGTGCCAAAAAATCAAAAAAATTCAATTAAAATGGAATTTATTCTGATTTTTTCTAACTCGAACCCCCATTTTTTAAATTCAAAACGAAAATTTTCCAAAAAAAAAAAACACCCTTTTCAAAAAGTTTTCAACAACTAAATTTTTCCAACAAAAAAAAAAACTATTTTGCCATTATTAGGAGGGTATGTTCTCACTTTGCGGCCTAGCCCTATAATCCTAGTCGGACATGAATTCAAGGAGGCGTAGAATTTAGTATTTCAATCATTACTTTTCCTTTTTTTCTCCGTTGAAAAATTCAGTAGTTTATAGGTCTGGGTTTTTTGGTGAATTTTTAAATTGTTTTTCGTCAAAAGATTTTTTTTTCAAAAGAAATATTGCTAAAGTTTCATTTTTTCCGAATTTTAAATCTAGGAATAGAAACCAAAATCAGGAAGAGTATCACGAATCTTGCATCATGTACCTACTTTTATCCTTTTATATCTATCAACAAACAATTACAAACTTTTCAAGTTTGGTAAAATTTTGGTATTATCTTTCGTTTTAGAATATCCCGCGAAGTAAATAAAAACCTAAAAAAAATAAAGTTTGATATATATAACCAGGATGGATCCGATGGAAGCGATCAATTTCAAATTTAATGTGATATTTATTTTTAGCACTTTTTCTCTTATCCAAGTTCTGAAAAGTAGTTTTAAATTGGATTTTAGTATTTAAGTCAGGTTGTTTTTGCCTTTTTAGATGTTATCAGTTCCGCTCCAAAGTCTTGACATCACAGCAGGAATTTGTAAAGGCGAAAAAAGTTTTAAAATGCGTTAAACTTGTTTTTTTTTTTTTGGAAATTAGAATAAAAATGATTAAAGTAAGAAAAAAAAGTTCCCAGTAAATTTTTTCTAAAACTCGATGTATTGTATAAAAAAATAGGTTTTTTGAAAATATTCATCACCTTTGTGATGTCTCATTACTGGTATTCCAGGCTTCAAAATCAAAACCATTTGCGACGTCAGACTTTGGAGCCGAATGGTAGGTACATGACCCTAAAATCCATAGTACGAGACCCCTTCTCTGATTTTTTTCAATAAACATGAAAATGAGTTATAAGCGAAAAACAGAAAATCGACCCATGGCATAGCATACGAGTCTCCCCCATCCCAGTCCCGACCTTCCAAAAAGTTTGAAAGGTATTTCGAGACATCCTAAAGCCTCTAGAAAATTTTCAAGTTTGCCAATATTGAAAAAAAGGACCACAAAAATTGTCATTATGAATTTCGGCACTTGAAAATTCATCAATTACAGAATAATTTAACTTCTGGATTAAATCTATATTTTTTCACAAAAAATGTTTTTAAAGCTGAAAGTTCCACTGGAGATTTCACAACAACTGGAAACTACTTTTCATTGATTTGAAAGGTCGGAAATATGTAATGGATACATAATACCAAATTTCAGTTTTTTCCTCGATTAGATAGAAAATTCAAAAATTTCAGTTCGTTGAAAACCTTCAGTGGGTATATTTTATGAAATCGTTCAATCAGGATGTTTCTTTGCTTATTTTACCTATTATAAATTTTTCAAAAAATTTCGCTCACTCCGCTCGGGCCGAATTATGTACATGTTGAAAGAAAAGGAAGGGAATGGAACTTGCAAAATTCGAAATTATTGGCCATGTTTTGAAAAACATGAATGGGGGAAAAATGGTGAATTTTCATCTTTTGAACGTCTTTTTTCGCAAAAATTTTCGCCTTCGCTTCGCTCGGGCTCAAGATGTTTATATGTTTCCATAAAATGATTTATATTTTACCTCCTCATTGACTTTTTTATTTATTTGTATTAACTAAAAAATTGTAGGGGTTACGTGAATTCATGAATTTGAGGCACGTGTTTTTCATTTTTTTTTTGTGAGAGAGGGAGAGATAAAATGTGAAGAAATTTTTGTATTTTTACTCTGCAAAAATCTGAAATTTCATTCGCTTGATTTGGTAGACACCCTGGCATAATTTGTTAATTTGTTTCATTTTTCAAAACCTAATTTTGCATCGGAATACTTGTTTTTTTTTTTTTAATTTTTCTTTGAAATTTTTTCTGTAGGTAATAAATTCAAATTTTCAAATTATTATGGCGAGGGGGGAGTTGGGTGAGCTCAAAAATTTTCAGGATTAAATTTGAATCTTTTTTTGGCCCAAAGAGGAGCATCTAAAGATCTCATAAAAAGTATCTAGTAATTTTGAAAAAAAAATCGTTAGACCCCATGCATTTTATATTATTCGTATGCAAAATTTTGGGATGTAAGTACATCACGTGAAAAATTAACCTCTCCCCCTGGTCTACGAATATCATATTTAAAAGGTGTGGAAAAATTCGAAAAATTGACCCGGAAAATCTGGAAAAGTCAGAGAAAATTATTTCTGAAATATAGTGGACACCCTAGTTCAACGTTTGAACGTTATTTTATATTTTTTTACCTGTAGTAGGCACTTATTTTATGTACTTCACGTTAGCTACTCAAAAATCCACAGACTTAGGTACAATCTTATTTACCTTTGTATTAAATTTGAAATTCTACAAGACAATTTTTATTACAGAAACATATATACAATGAGTTCATTATTAACAAATAACAATATAAAGTACCCGGATGTCTTTTAATAAGAAGTGCTTCGGTACCATATCTTAAACTACAGGGTACACAGCAGCAGTTGCTATACCGCAATTATTTTCTTTATTTCGGATCATTTTTATGTACCCATTCATACCCCAATCTGTACCCCATGAGTTTTTAACCAACCAATAATCGGTGCCATTTTCAGTACCATAACCCACTACCAAAACTCCGTGATCTAGGTTTTCAGAACTGCACTCAGGTTCGTAATATATTCCTGAAAAAAATATAAAAAATTATTCTCAGTCGTATTGAGTACATTATACGCGGGGAGCATTGAAACGATAGAAAAAGTAAGAACCTCCACGGTAATAGTTGAAAGATTTTGGACAATCGATAGCAACAGATATTGGTCCAATAGTTGCTACGGCATCTTTCAACGCCTCTTCATCTCCCTCAGGAATACTCTTGTAACCTGTAATTTTGATACCAGAGCTGTTTTCACGATCGTGATTGCATGATTCATTCTGTAAGTGGGTACAAAAAATTCAAGATTGAAAATTCCATAATTTTACATACGTTCAACAGATCAGTAATACTTACCATATCTACGTATGGGTATGAATCCTCGGTAGCGATGCCATGATCTTTCACATATTCGAATGCGTATTGCAGCGATCCTCCGTTGCATCCTTCGTTTCCGTAATCGTAAGAGCAGTCAACCAGATTTTGTTCACTGAGGCTTACTAACGTTTTATTTTTGATGAAATTTAGCCCTTCCAAAGCGCCGGTCTGTGTGAAATTATTACGTAAAGAGTTAATTAGTTCTCATGAGGGAGATATCCGAAATAGGAAAAAAAACGTCGAGTGAATTGTCGTCTTCCCTCCTCTAAAATATCAGAAATACATAGGTGCATAATGTTTCATATGCATTTCGCTTAGAATCGGAATTTCCCAATTTTTAGGAAATAATTGCTGGAAAGGAATGCGGATTTAAATCCTAACTGGGCTATTCCATACTAAAACAGACCAAAAATGAAGTCGGGTCTTCCGATTTCACTTAATTTTTTTTTACGAGTTCCCCTTGGTGGTTTATTCACAAAACCTCGATCATTTCTTTTCTAACCTTCAAGGGGGTGGGGAGGCGGGCCTCGAAATTTTTATGCAATTGCGATTTTTTGCCAAATTACCCAACTTTGAAGGCTCATGTCTCAAGATAGGTTGTACTTGGAGAAAAAATGTTTGCGGGGTCTGAAAGATAATTAATAGGAGATTCAAAAACGATAATCACATTTTGAAAAGCTCAAAGTTGAACTTTGATGGTGAAAGCTCAACTTTCACGCCAAGAAGAAAAGATGAAAGCTACAATTTAAAAATCTGAAAAATTACAGCGAGTAGCCCTGTTTTCCCTTTTTTCAACCAACAAATTTTCAAGATGGGATCTCCAGACCCTTATTGGTGGTTCAGGGGTCCACAATTTTGACAAAAATTTAAAAAAATCGAAAAAGTAAAGTAACATATCGATTACTACTAATTCGAAGGCGCTGATTTCGAATATGTGCTCAGTTTTTTCATTCGACCCCTCTGAACCCCCCTATTAGCCTCCTTGATAGGGTCAAAATCCAAAAAAATGAAAAATAACGTGTGACCTGTCGTTTGTTAGGTTTGTGAGGGCGCTGAGTTCGAAAATTTGCTTATTTTTGAATTTGACATTTTAGTGCCCCTCTAGCGCACCAATTTTGGGGAAAACTAGGTTGAGAAACGAAAATATTGTGTAGTATATCGATTCTAACTAAAATTTTACGTAAATTTTCAAAAACTTTATAAAATTCAAATAGGGAACTTTAGCAATTGAAATTTTGGAGCTTAGAGTATTTCTGGATACTTCCCGATCAGTGCCGTAGCAAGAAGATGTTCGCCGGGTGAGTAGAAAATTTGTGCTCCCCTCCCACAGAAATGTATTGCAATGTTTCTTCAGAGGTTGCTTCGATTAAAAATAATATTCAGCATCCTTCGATCTTTTATTCACCCATCCATGTGTACTTATTTAAAAATAAGAAAATGGATGGGTAAAATTTTTCTTCCATTTTTTAGAGGGGAGAAGGGCATGTAATCTCTTCAGGAATTTCTTGAGCTTTCAGATTTTTAATTATGAAAAAATAATTTTAACATGAAGAAAATAAAAATATTTTGATGTTACAAGACATTTACAACTTGGTCACAAAATTTTGGAATTGAAATAGTCCAAAATCGTAAAATGAACCAAAAATTTGCAAAAACTAGATTTTTTCTATATTTTTTTCCAAGTTTAGAAAGTTTGATCATTTTAAACGATTTTTTGAAAACGTGATCCCAAAAAAGTGAAAAATGGGCAGTATTTTTTGGATGCATTTTTGTGGATACCTAGTAAACAAAATTAGTGCCCAAGGTCGAAAAAAATTTCAGAAATTTAGATTCAAAAGATTTAAAAAATGCATAATTGTAATCAATTTCAACGTTATTCTATGATAAGTAGATGGAATTGTGCGCCTTTGTGTCTAAATCCAATTTTTCGACCGACTCAAATACTCGTTTCTCTTCTCGGGAGAATTTTCACCTATGATGAGTATGCATAGAAAGCGTGGAAATTTGACTCATCAATACTTACAACGCTGAAAGCCCAGCATGATCCGCAGTTCCCTTGATCTTTGACTTCGGTAACGGCTCCTGTGGCGTTCCAATCTACGCTAGAGGGGGCGGTGAACGCGGTGGGTGCTTTAAAGAAACTCATATAGTTTTTTCTGTACTTAGAGTCTTCCAATCTTGGCATATGAAGTTTCGTCATTTTGGCAAATTCTTCATCAGACTGACACATACACAAATGGAAAAAATTAATCAACAAAAATTAAGTTGAACAAGAACAATATGTACACCAAATTATAACTCACCCAATCGCTGAAACCATTTAATTCCATTTCATAAGTTACTTCACCTTTACTAAATTTTTCATTATGAAGATCAATTAAACGTTTGTTTTCCATAAACACCTCGAATCGGAATTTCTCTTCTGTTGAATTGTATGATTTTGAAAATTCAGTCTAATTGAAGAAAAAATGAAAATTTTAATGCCAAGAAAACAACAACGCAAAATGATAATCAATTTTCATCTACTGACCTTGAACGAATTCCATTCTTTTGTGGCTGAATAATCAATCGACGCAGCGTCAATTTCGCTTAAAACATACACGACCACAGCAAAACAACGTAAATTTCTTCATATTTGGTTATGGTTGCTATCTGAAATGGAAAAATTTAAAAATAGTTTTGTGCCTATTCGATAACCAACAGGGTATGAAAATTATGAAATCAATTCAAAATTGACCTATAGAACCAAAATACATCTAAAAATGCACACAATAAGCAAATTTATTTCTTGGTATAAGATATGTACCTAGACTAAGAATCGGCTGAAGTCTGAACCCAGGAGGAAGGAAATTAGAAAAAAATATACAGATTAAAAAATTAACATAAAAAATTTGAAAACCAAATTCCAGTCAATGATCATTTAATAGTGACGAATTATCAAGTCTTAAACCAATGCAAATACCAAGACTTTTTTCTTTTGAAAATCATTCCAGCATTTTTTTGAAAATCAAATAGAAAATTACGACAAAAACAGAAATTAATTTGCTTGACTTGTCTAAAAAAATACAAAATTGAAAAAAAATGATCAATTTTCGAATATTGCACCAAATTTTCTAGAACATGAAAACATTTTCATTGGGAAAATAGCATTTCGTGGAATAAATTATTACATTTTTGAATTTGGGTATTGTACCTAACTAGTAACTACCTTATTTCAAATTACGAAAAAAATTTTGCTGCTCATTTAGAAACATTAAAGAATTACATACTTATTTATACAGATGAGAGACGGATCAAAAGTTGAACTACTTTACTTACCCAACAGTGAAAAAAATCACAATGTCGTATGTTGAATTCAAGTAAAAACGTGATCAAAAGGAGAAACGCGACTCAACAAATAAGTCTGTCAAAACACGAATTTTACAATGCAAACTGTATCTTTATTCTCAACTTATATATAGTATGGAAAATTTGGAAATTACTGAGAATAAAGTTGGTGACTTATAGATAGGTACCCAGAACATAGATTAACTAAACAATATAATTATGCAATATACCTATGCTGATTCAACTATATTTTTATTAGTAGGTATATGTGATAAGTACATACGTATTATATTAATTTTAACTGCTTAAAAATTGGTGCAGTTTGGTTAAAGTCTAAATATTACATAATAATAGATTATATTACAAATTCGTTGAATGTTTTATTTTATTTGTACGTGACTATTTGACAACGAGTATGGAATGATTACGTCATTTCTTTCTGTAAATTTATGACGTTTTCGAATTCGCGAGGTTAAATTCGTAAAAAAAATGAAACGTCATCTTCTACAGCGATGACCGAAAACTGAACCGAAGCCCGTATTTTGGACTTGGAAAATCCTCATACATTTTCGTCACCTAGATGTAATGAATGAGGTTAGCATTTTCAAACAACCAGAGTGTCCATTCTCTGGGAAACCTGGGAACCCGGGAAAAGTCAGGGAATTTTGGTGCCGTAAGGCGAGGTGAGATTGATTTTTTCAAGGAAATTTCAACTTTGAACATGAACTGTGTCTACATGTTTCGCTCAAAAAATCTGAAAATTTTTATGTAGCTTTGTTGTACATTTCTCTGTTGAGTTGTGCCTGATTTTTTGTTTTTTCGAACACCCTCCCCTCACCAGCCTGTTTTGAAGATCAATTTATTCTCACCCTACCATTCGGGGGACCCCGGATGGTAAACGCCAGCTGTAGTTAACGATTCGTTAACGTTTTTTTCAATTTTTTTTTTCAAATTTTGTCAGTCGTGTCAGATTGATAATTTTTATTTAAATTTGCTTATTTTACCATAATTTTTTCAAAAAATTCGCCCTCTCTTTGCTTGGGTCAAATTATCACATCTTTTATCTTATTATTTTATTCATCATTTTTTGTTGACCATATTCAAAATGTATGTCTTTGTCCATTAAATTATAAATAATTAAAAAAAAATTTCTCTCATTACGCTGGGGTAATTTACATATTTTTCTTTCTACATATTTTATTTAAAATCTGAAGTTTTTTGGAAATATAAGTGCTTTTTAATAAATTGTGATGAGAAAGAAATGCCATGATGCCCTTGACCACGATGTTGAAAAAAAGAGGAAATGGAACAGAATACGGATTTATTGGCCATGTTTTGGAAAACATGAATGAGGAAAACTGGTAAGTTTTCATCTTTTGAAGATCTTTTTTCGCAAAAAAATTTTCCCTCGCTTCGTTCGGGCTCAACACGTTCATAATGTCTCCATAAAATAATTTATATTTTACCTTTTCATTGATTTTTTAATTTATTGGCACAAACTAAAGAATTGCAGGAGATTGAGTGGATTTGTAAATTTGAGGCATGTGTTTTTAGTATGGGTGGGACGGGGGGGGGGAGATAAGTTATGGAAGAAATTTCTGAATTTTCAGCCCGGAAAAATTCGGATTTTCATTCGCTTGATTTGGTAGACACCATGGCATAATTTGTTTCATTTTTCAAAACTTAATTTTGCTTTGAAAACCTTAATTTTTTCTTTTTATTTGAAATTTTTTTTTGGCCCAAAGAGGAGCATCTAAAGCAAAATTTCGGGATGTAAGTACATCACGCGAAAAATTACCCCCCTCCCTCCCCCTGGTTTACAAATATCACGTCATATTCAAAAAGTCTGGCAAATTTTGAAAAATTGGTCTGGAAAATCTGGAAAAGTCAGGGAAAAGCATTGCTAAAATATATTTATTATTTTTTTTAAAGGGCCGCCCATGTCTCAATAGGATGGAGGAAATGTAATCATGATATCCTAATTACAAAGGAGAGACTAACAAGGGATGGTGACCCATCAATCACGTAAAAAAAATTTCAACTACATCACAGACGACAATAGACCGATTTCCATCCTGCCCCAGGTTCCCTTACTCTGTACAGCATACAACTGTTTTTCTAGGTTTTGCTTTCACGAAGAAAAAAATTGAAGTTGACATATTTTTTTCAATGCCTACTTTTTAAATTCAACATTTTTTACGTTTTTTTTTATTCAATTCAGTACAGTTCAAATCATCATCCAATAAGGTCTCCGTACACCGCACCGCACCGTTTGCAAATCCCTCTATTTTGATACTCATCCATTATCATGGCATGACACAGTTTTTCAATGATTTTTTTTTTCGTACATTTTAACTGTTTGCTTTAAGAAATTATTTCGTATTTTTTAGTGCTTAAAAATCCTAGCTCTGATTATAAATAATAAGTGCGTAATATTAATTTCAAGTGCTAAAAAACAAGTAGGGTTTAATAAGTCTGTTATGAAACTGATGAAAAAATAGAAGCTTTTTGAAATTTTCGTGTAAGGTCATTTGGGATAATTGTAAACATGGGGTAATTGTAAGAAAATCACGCTGTAAATACTTAAATGCATCTAGCGAGCTGGAGTTGTCAAAAATAAAAACTTTGAATAATTGGTCTTACTATAATAAAGAACTTCGGGTTCTTGGTGACAGCTGTGATGAAAAATTTCGCGATGAAAAAAACATGATATCAAATTTCGGGTTTCACACAATCTAAGTAGTAATCTTCAAAATTCGAGAAAAAATAGAAAAAAGTAATAAAGTTCGTGTTTGATGCATTAATTTAGTTCTACGGACATTCAAAAATGATGAAATTCAATTTTCTGCAGCTTTCGCATATACCCATCAAATTTTTCAAGTGTGGGGTACTTGTGAACACGCGTTTTTTAAATGGGATTCACAAATTTAAACACAAAAGATCATTTTTTTTAGTTTTGATTTTTTTCGATTTTTTTTTACAAGTTAGTTTTTCCATGCGTTTAAATATTCAATCTGTATAATTGTTTTTCAAATTATGCAAAAAAAAAACGAGGGATATGTATGCATTCACGGGGTAAATGTAAATATTCTTGTCCAAATGTAAACGAAGTCCATAATTTCGGAATGAAAAATCGAATCGATGAAAACAAACCGCCATATTACTCCTCATACATTCATTGATACATGGTAAAAATTTCAATCACTTTGCTTTCTTATTTACAGAGTAAAACGAAAAAGAGTATCACAAAATCGGTTCAATTTTCCGAAAAATTTACAAATTACCCCAATTTATCTTACCTACTGCCAATAAAATACTCCAAAATTATCAGAGATATTGGTTGTTGGTCATTAATAAGATTCATCACCGTTTTCTAGATTAATACTGTGGTTGGGCTTATTTGAAAAAAATTTATCAATTCATCGTGTACGTGTTATAAATTATGAAATAATTCAGTAATACTCCAAATTTTCAAAATTTTTCTTCATAAATACATTTATGTGTACTTAATCTACTTCATTTTGGATACTTTAACAATCCGATAAATTTACATATGTACCTTAATCACCTTGGTACAGAGGCGTCGCGTCGTCAAGAGCCCCGAAAAAAGTTCTGGCCCTCATTTGCCCCCTCAATTTATGTTGTATTTATAAAAATATATTTCGCTTACATCAGACAGGGATTTTCAAAGCATTAAAACATGAAAAAAAAATTTTTTTGGGGCATTAAAAATTCAATTTTTTCAAAGCGTCGCCCTCGCTTCGCTCGGGCATCAATAGAATTACAATTGTATGATCTATCTGAGATGAAAGTGCTGAAGAAGACTCCCCTTTTTACCCCTTCCCCATTTTTAGCAGATGAAAAAAGTCAGTCCCACTTTTTCACTTCGAAAAAGCATAAAAAGTTGTCCAGCACACGGCCCCTTTTGTGCTTCCCCAATTTTCGATTCTGACGACGCCACTGCCTCAGTATACTGAGAAATTTTGATTATAGACACACATGAGTATACCTGCTAACAAAATAAAGTACGTTTTTGACGGTATTGTCCGTCCAAAATAGCATGATATAAATTGTGTCAGTTTCGTTAGCCGAAAGCCAAAACAAAAACTGGTCAGAGCTTCCCAAACTGGAATTTGTTTTTCAAATTCACTGACATGTTCAATGTAAATTTGATACATTCGTCTAAATATTTCGAAGCAAATCATTAAATAATTAGCAAAAAATGCCTGTGTTCATTCGTATTCCATTCGTTATCATCTGAATAATTATTTTTTGTGTACTCAATATTTTGGTAACCCCAAAAAATTCAAAAATTTTGTTGGCTTTCGGCTAACGAAACTGACACAATTTATCTCATGCTATTTTGGATTTGGACGGACAATAGAGTCCTTTTGTATTTCCTTACAGTAAGGGATAACTGGCATAACTAGCGATACCGCAATTAAAAGGTGAATTTCGGGCAACTTTTCCGAACCCATTTTGTCCCCACTCATTGCTCCATGAGTTCTTAACCAGCCAATAATCTTTGCCATTTGGGGCGGTACCGTAACCTACTATCAACATAGCATGATTTGTTGTGGAAACATTCCTACACCTACGTTCACGATATATTCCTGAAAAAGTACAGAATTTTTTAAAATTATATTTGTGCAATTGTGCATAGCTCATCAAAGCGATAGAAAATGTGGATACCTGTTTTATATGTATCGAAAGCTGGGTAAGCAGCAAGGAAAGAAACAGATATGGGTCCAATTTCTGCTACAGCCGATTTCAATGCTTCTTCATCTCCTGGACGAATCATAACATAACCTTTACCTTTAACAACGATGTGTTCAGGTTGGTGGCTCCCAGGTCTGCGTTTTTTATTGCGTTTGCATTGTTGTTTCTAAAAACATTATGCAGAGTAAATGTGGTTCAAGATTGGAAATTCCATAATTTTTGGCGCAGGATTTCTACAACTTACACCATCTATGTATGGGTAAAATTCATCAGTAGCGACACCATGATCCTTCACATATTCGAAAGCCATTTCCTTACTTCCTCCTCCAGTACATCCTAAATTTTGGTATTTTGTGTTATTGGTACAGTCAATCAGTTCTTGTACGCTGAGTTCCACCAACCGACGAGTCTTTATAGCGTGTTGCCCTTCTATAGAACCAATCTATGTGAAATAGAAATGTAATCAATTTCAGAAATATTAGACAATTGTTACTCATGACAAGTACATATGAGCAGAAAGTCTACTTTTGCTCTTTCTTTTTCAAAAAATCAAAAGTAAGATCTCTAAGAAGTAGGTACTTAGTGCTTGGACTTCAATACGAAGCGACGTGGAAAAGATTTCATTCCTCTGACTTCACATATATCGTCCCCATCACACCTTAAAAACTGACTACGTTCCAAAAATTTCGATTTTTTACCAAAAAAAAAGCCTTTAGAATGAATGTTTCTAGCTAAAAATACCATTGACTCCTATTTTTCTAAAAAATATAATTTTTTCATAGGTAATTTATTCTCGATGTGTTATAAAAACATTAAGAGAAAAATTTTTGAAAATATTTTTCCTAGAAATGATGTTAGTATGAATTAATAGTCTATAGTCTACAGTCCAGACCCCGAAAAGTGTTCAATGGGTCTGCTTTTTTGGGGAACAAAAAAATCAGTTGGTTTTTTGTTGGTATGGATGGGGTATTCACGAAAATGTGCATTTTCGATTTTTGCCGGGTCACTATAGGGGGCTGGAGCCTAAAAACCCCCATTTTTTCAAGTTGGCCGGGAACAAAAATTTTTTTTGTCATTTTGTAGCACATGCTCCCCCGAGTCCGAATATGTGTTTCATTTCCTTGGGCATGGTCACAATGGTTCTCTAGGGCCCCCAAAGTGCGATTTTTGGTGAAATTTGGCCATTTTTGAAAGTAAAATGATTGTGTAGACGTCATAAAGCTCGCGGAACAAGAAAAAACCACTTTCATGGGGACATGAACTCATTCTGAACCGATTGAGCCTAAATTTTTGGAAAACGGCTGGCACAATGAGCCGCAGGCGAATTTTAAAGATGCGCCCCTCGGCGATTTCTCGAAAAAATAAACAGCTACAAAATTTTTACAAAATGGCTATGCACGCGTGTAAGATATCAAAATGGGGTAAAATTTCGCGAGAAATCCGAAAATGCCAATGAATTTTGATTTTGACCCCTTCCTAAAATTTTAAGGGGTGAAATTTGGTCAATTTTTGACCGATTTCGAAAAATTGTCGTGTTACCTATCAAAATGGGGTAAAATTTTGCGAAAAATCCGAAAATGACAATGAATTTTGATTTCGACCCCTTCCAAAAATTTTAAGGGGTGAAATTTGGTCAATTTTTGACCGATTTTGATAAATTGTCGTGTTACCTATCAAAATGGGGTAAAATTTCGCGAAAAATCCGAAAATGACAATGAATTTTGATTTTGACCCCTTCCAAAAATTTTAAGCGGTGAAATTTGATCAATTTTTGACCGATTTTGAAAAATTGTGGTGTTACCTATCAAAATGGGGTAAAATTTTCCGAGAAAACCAAAAATACCAATAAATTTGTAATTCGACCTCTTCCAAAAATTTTAAGGGGTAAAATTTGGTCAATTTTTCAGTAATTTTGCAATCATCACTATTACATGATGTATGAGAAAGAAAAATTTAGAGAGTAAAACAGAATGTTCTTTTTTGCAGGTAAATTAAAAAAAAATGCTCGAGTGATTTTCAGGTGTATGAAACTTCGATGGGAATCGGCTGCTATCGTACATTGTTGGTACAGATGTGTGTGATTCTTATCAACGTCGTTACCTTTGTTTACATTCGTAGCTGTTATAAGACCTATCCTTAAAACTATATTTTTTATGTTCTTTTAATATTTCAAAATGTTTTAAAAAGTAACAATGATTTTTCACAATTGTTCAAACATTGACTAGATTTTATCTGTAAACATTTTGAAAAAAGTCAAAATCGAAATTTATCAACATTTTTAGTTTTTTCGCGAAATTTACCCCATTTTGATAGGTAACACGACAATTTTTCAAAATCGGTCAAAAATTGACCAAATTTCACCCCTTAAAATTTTTGGAAGGGGTCAAAATCAAAATTCATTGGCATTTTCGGATTTCTCGCGAAATTTTACCCCATTTTGATATGTTACACGCGTGCATAGCCATTTTGTAAAAATTTTGTAGCTGTTTATTTTTTCGAGAAATCGCCGAGGGGCGCATCTTTAAAATTCGCCTGCGGCTCATTGTGCCAGCCGTTTTCCAAAAATTTAGGCTCAATCGGTTCAGAATGAGTTCATGTCCCCATGAAAGTGGTTTTTTCTTGTTCCGCGAGCTTTATGACGTCTACACAATCATTTTACTTTCAAAAATGGCCAAATTTCACCAAAAATCGCACTTTGGGGGCCCTAGAGAACCATTGTGACCATGCCCAAGGAAATGAAACACATATTCGGACTCGGGGGAGCATGTGCTACAAAATGGCAAAAAAAAATTTTGTTCCCGGCCAACTTGAAAAAATGGAGGTTTTTAGGCTCCAGCCCCCTATAGTGACCCGGCAAAAATCGAAAATGCTCATTTTCGTTAATACCCCATCCATACCAACAAAAAACCAACTGAATTTTTTGTTCCCCAAAAAAGCATAGCATATTCACTTTCCTGAGCACTTTTCTGCGTCTGGACTGTAGACTACTATGAAAATCATCATCATAGAATTTTCACATTTTTTTTCAATTTTTGAAAAAACGTAGGAATGTGAATGATTTCATTTACTTTCTTCATTTTGAAAAAAAAAACTGGAAGGGGTGAAAAATCAGCACCGATGATGTGTACCTATTAAAATATTATTAACATCATTTTTTTAGTTTTTTTCCATTTTTTGCTGAATATTGAAAAATACTTGAAAATGTGATGATTTCTTATTAACTCTCGAAAAATAGGGTAAAAAATAAAAATTAATAATACGTGCCAAAGGCATTTTTATAATACATAGAACATTTTAGTCCAGTCATTTTAAGATTTTAACCCCCCCCCCCCCCAAAAAAAAAAAAATTCAATTCTGATTTTTTTCGCGTTTTACGTTCGTAATGGTCTACTACACAACATACTAAAATGGACACTCCCTTAACCCTCCTCTAGCCCCAGGGGAGGGGTAAATGTCTGCTGAAACCCGAGGTTTCGTGAATATCTCCTCAAATAAACCTCAAATTTGAAAAATAGTTATGAACAATCTTGTTCTATGTATAATTTCTTATCAGAACGTTTTTGTTTTTTTTTCAATAACACTCACTTCCTTGACCAAAAATTAAGGGTAAAAAACATTAATTTTTCAACAATTTACATCGGAATTTTTTGAAAAAATCGAAACTACATATTATTATTCAAATTTTGAAGAAAAAATGTGCAAAACAATCCCCCTAAAACTTACAGCGCTAAAAGCCCAACATGACCAGCACTTCCCTTGTATTTTGGCACTGGTAACAACTCCTTTAGCTGTCCAATTCACCGAACGAGGTAGCTTGTAATTTCTAGGTGGTTTATAGTAAATTATATTTCCTCCTGATCGTCTTGTTATTGGCTGTACTTTTCTTTGAATATTACGTCCAGTCATATTGACAAATTCTTCATGAAGCTGACATATGTAAATATATGATCAAATGAGAAAAAAACTTTGCTGAGCGCGAATAAACTGAATAAAAACAATTTAAACCCGAGATTGCGACTTACCAAATCGCTGAAATCATTTATTCCCACTTCAAAAGTTTCCTCATCTTTATAAAATTTTTCATTATGTTGATCAATGAAATGTTTGTTTTTCATAAACACGTTGAATCGGTATTTCTCCTCTTCTGGTGAATGGTAGGATTTTGAAAACTTGGTCTAAAAAGGGCGATGAATTGAAACTTGGTGTCAAAAGAAGAAAAATCAAATAATAAATCTTTATGCACCGACCTTAAACGATTTCCATTCTTCTGAGGTTAAATAATCAGCCGAAGCAGTGTCCGCAGCATTTAATACGTACAAAAAACACAAAAACAATGTAAACTTGTTCATATCTGGTTATATGTAGGTACAGTCTGAAAAAATGAAATCACAAAATTGCAGCATTATAGATTAAAAAATTTGTAAATCAGATTAAGATAGAATCAATAATTGTTTTGGAATTTTGACCAATTCACAAAGCGAAATTCGTCAAATTATTTAATAATTTCAAAAAATTGCCAATACCAAGATTATGTTTGTAAAATCGTATCATTTTTTTTGAAATAAAGTAAAAAATCACCCAAGGGAAAATCTAAAATTTAATTCGCCTGAGTTTTTCGCAATTAAAATTTTTTAAATTGAAATGAAAAAAACAAATTTTTGATGAATTTTGAACTTTGAATTTGAAATCACATCTGTGTTCTAAATACTTCGATTTTTTTTTATTCGCATAATTTGTAAATTGAAGTGTTTGTGTGGGCAGGAATTGTACAATTTAGGTTTTGATCCAAAAGAAAGTAGCAGAAAGGAGAAGTTTCGTATGTAAGCTCAACAGGGTATTATATATTTCATATGTCCAAATTTCTCTAAAATCGACAGGTATTTTGTCCTTCTTCAGAGGAGGTTCGAATTTCGGTTTTTCGGCATTAACTTTCAAAAAACACACGAAAAAAAGTTGAAACAAAAATTGTAGATCATAAAAAGAACAATTTTTCCCTAGGACATTTTTTTTTGGGGGGGGGGGTGTAGAGAAAGAAGTTAGGCCCTTCAGAAAAAAAATCAATTTTGAAATTTTTTCATCAACACAAATATTTACCTAAAATCGGGTTAATCAACTTTTAGGATCAGTTCTTTTGCATAGTACATCATATTATTATGTAGAATAAAAATTTTTTATAACCGACCCCTCATCTCATGGGGGGGTGGACCCCTCTGTAGAGAAGTTGAATTTTCCCCTGGAAGGAGCTCAGTTACAGTGAACAATTCGAAAAATTGGTTCAAACAAACGTTATAGAGCATTGAAAGACGAGCATTTTCCTTTTTTCCCCTTTTTTTCTACGTGGTCTTGAGGACGAGCTATTGCAAAAAAAAGCGATTCGAAAATTTTTCATCAACTCAATAAATATGTGTGGGTAAGCCTGGTACATATAAAATTTAGCGAACCAATTGTCGAACTAGTAGAATTCTGGGGTTTTTGTGGGTGCTAAACTCAATTTTTATAATTTAACCCCTGGATCCAAATTGGGCCCCAAAAGAGGAGATTCAAAATTCGGATTTTCGAACGCCGCTCATTTTTCTTTTTGCAATAGCTCGTCCCCAAGACCACGTAGAAAAAAGGTAAAAAAAAGGAAAATTCTCATCTTTTAATGCTCTACAACGTTTGTTTGAACCGATTTTTTGAATTTTTCACTGTAGTTAAACTACTCTTCGAGAAAATGTGACCTATTTCTACAGAGAATACACTATGCAAAAGAACCGCTCCTAAAAGTCGATTAACCCGATTTTTCGTAATTATTTGCGTTCAAGAGAGATTTTCAAAATTGATTTTTTCCGAAGGACCCAGCTCTCTCCCTCTCAGAACGTCCTAGGAAAAAATTGTAAATAAAAAAATTGTTTGTTTTTTATGGTCTGCAATTTTTATTTCAACTTTTTTTTCGTAAGTCGTAATTTTAAAAGTTATAACCGAATATCCGAAATTTGAACCTCCTCGACCCCCAAAAGGGGGACAAAATACCCGCCAATTTTAGGGAAGTTCGGGCATATCAAAATATATGTACATACTCTACTAGGCTTATATTCTAAACTCCCTCTTACTGCTAATTTTTTGGGGGTTAGGGCTTTTTTTAAGCCAAAATGACTGTACTATAAATTAAATCTAGACTGCTTAACTTACCTAATTGCAAAAAAAAACACCAATCTTCACAATTGATTCAAAATTAAATTAAATTAAAATGAATACCACAATTGAATGAAAGTATGTCAAAACGAGATAACTTGTACATATGTACAATCCGTGCTCTTATATAGTATGATTACAGTACCTACACCTGCTATATCCACTAGGAATGTCACGATTAGAGATAAGGATAAGGTAAAAAAAAATGTTGATTTAGCAGCATTTATTAATTAATTCCAGGTACTTCAATACACGAGCATTGAGCAGTCTAGTTTTAAATATTTGGAATTTGCAGTGTGGCATTTTAACCAAAGATCCGTGAAAATTTAGGAGGAGACAAAACCTTTAGATAGCAACCCTCTTATCTAGTTTAGTTTTTAATGCCGAGTTATTAGATCGAGAAAAAGTGGCTTATTCGTTGAGTGAGTTATAAAAATAAAATTCATTTTTTTCTTCAGACTTTTGAATTTTTGTGCCCACTGAGTCAGATGACTCTAAAATTACCTCAAAAAACTCAAAAATCACCTCAAAAAACTCATCTCTACCTGAATCTCTGTATAAGGACCCCATTTGTGATTATTTTGCAAACAAAATCGTCGAGCAAAATCACTTTTTATTACGAGTACAAAAAAAAGCGACTTGATTACGAATTTTTTCTGAACAATTTTAATTCAAATGCTCATTGCAATTTATCGATGATGAACACCTCTCTTCTCGTATTCGATTTCCAGATTCCAACCCTGACCTTATTTTTTCTTACTTTTCAGCCCACTGTTTTCGAAACTTTATTTCTTTATTTAATTTACTCGTGTTTCCATCTTATTCTCAGAATCCCAATATTTCTTCGAAAAATTCGATACTCGAACTGAAAATTATATTGATAAATGAAACTTGTTGAAAAAATTCGCAATATTGGTACGAACCGCTAATAATTTTATGTAATGAGGTTTGCCATGCCACATACATTTATGAGTTACTCCGCCGCGATATATTACTCTCGTAAATATTACACGTGAAAATTCTCGTTTTCTCGTTCGTTTCTTAACCGTACAATCCATCATAGTAATTCCCCAGATGACGAGAAATTTTTCTTAGAAAATTCACTTACAACCATGTTACCGCATCGGCCGAGTTATTTAAATGTACGTAGGGTCGTGCGTATTTCACACGTTGGAGAGTTTGTCCTTATTACTATGAAGTTATTTTGTCGACTTGCAGAAGTAGTTTTCAAGGATTTTCGAGAGTGTATTGTAAAGTACCCATTGGTATATCATATTTGAAAAGGGACAAGCATTAATCTTAACAAAGGGATCACTTCGGCCTGGTGCTTGTAAGTTTTGAATTTTAACCAAAAATCTTGATAGGGTGAAAGGGGCTGTCAAAAAACTCGAGTCCCCGAATACCAATTCTTAAGTCTTGTTTTTAAGAGATAAGGGTGATGAAAATAGAATAAAACGTGGTTTCGTCTTCTTCCTTGGTCGTTGATTGAAGCACAATGTTGGTTCTTTTCTTTATCTTTTTTTTCCTGTGTCATTCGTGATATGGAAATCTGACTAAAAATAAGTATCTGTGGCTTCGAACATTTGATGTTTATAATTTTTTACACGAAAAATTACAATGAATTTAGAATCTAAAATTTGGAAAATTCTAAAATTTTCATCGGTTGATTTATTCGAATCAAGGTTACACTTTTGCAGTCGTCGTTTAAATAAAAACAGAAAATAAAAAGAACGAAATTAATGTTTGAAAAATTCACTCGTACGCAGAAAATCCGGCATAATAAGAAAATAACTCCAAAATTTGCAATAATACAAATGTATAAAATTATTTAAGCTAAAAATGAACGTCATCTCCTACCCTTTTATTCTCAAAATTTCCCTCCCTCCGCAAATAACATTCGCCAGACCCGAATAATACGATTTTCGCGAAATTTTTTTCTTCGTTATATCGTTCCAGTGAAAAACAGGGAGGAAAAAAAATAAAAAATGCTAAAAATCGAATGGCAACTTTTTACTACTCGAGTATATAATTTAAAAAATTCAAACACAAATGATTCTTTTCATGGGGCTTTTTTTGCTGGCAAAAAAATTCGTCGCTCGCTTAAATATCCAAAACGTGTCGCGAATTAATGTATTATTTAGTATCTCTATGTGAAAATGTCGTACTTATGTAGCGTTGGTAAAGCGTGTCGAGAATGCTGGAAATGTACCAGAAAAAAAATCGAATGCTGAGGATGAAGGGAGACTATGTTTTCTTTTCACGTACGATGTTGTATCGAGTAGTACTCCGGTGTTGGGTACTTTAATTGAATACCTACTTTTTGTCGGCAATTTTTAACGTCGACGGTTATAATGTAATTTCGAAATTATCACCGATTGGCAGAAATTACCTGAATGACGCGAGGCGTTTCGGAAAGGGTATGAGATGGCCGCAGACGATTGGAAAATCAATCGATGTAATTTGTTTTCGCAAAAAGATTTTTTCAATTTTTTTTCTAATCAGAAAATTCTGATTTTTTGTAAGTCTTGGATATGATATTATGAAGAGATGATGGTACCAAAATTTTATTTTATTTTTTTTCCGATTTTAATCAGGTACTTAAATTTGTCAAGAAATACCTACCAGTCGTTCTAAAAAAATTGACAAAAATCCACTTTTTTATTTTCTGTCATCCAATATTGAAAATTTTTTATGACATCTTGTTCAAAAAAGAATAAAATCAACTTTTAAAGGGTGTGAATCTTTTTTTATTTCGTACAATTTCATGAAATATTGAATTTTTATTACAATGACGTCATGAGTCAGATTGAATATCGTGATTGAAGTTTTAAATGTGTGAATTCGGAGTAGAATTTAAATGTGACGCCGCATACGAAAAGGGTGTAACAGGCCAAAAACGCGTTTCGAAAAAAACGCATTTTAAGTTTTGAACTTGAATTTCTCCCGTTTAAGGAAACCTTAAGGGGCGGGGTTTGATTTTTCAGGTTCTGTGTGTCTCTGGCTCACTCTCGCGGCAATTTTCCGAACCATTTGGGTCAAAAAATGATTTTTTGGCGATTTCTTGAATTTTTTTTGATTTTTTTAAAAAATTGAAAAACTCAATTTTGGCGGTTTTGAAAGGAAAAATCGACCGGGCGATGGTTTTGTGGTATTCTGCATTGGATTATATGCTGATTTAATAAAAAAAAAAAAAAATTTTGACCATTTTTGATTTTTTTGAAAAATTGAAAAAACTCAATTTCGGCGATTTTGACGGGAAAAATCGACCGGGTGATGGTTTTGTGGTATTCTGCATTGGATTATATGCTGATTTAATAAAAAAAATTGAAAAAAAAAATTTGACCATTTTTGACCATTTTTGATTTTTTTGCCTTACGTAAAAGCGGTTTTTCAGCACTTTAAAAGCGAGTAATCGATCTGGCGATACGTTTTTCGGATTCTACGTGAAATTCTACATAAGGATTGATATGTAACTCAAAAAACGTTTTTTGGCCTGCTACACCCTTTTCGTATGCGGCGTCACAAATGTAAATAGAGGAAAATAGAAAATATTTTCCATCCCCCTCTCCACCTATACCTGTTTTTTTGATATAATTTTTCGAAAAAAATTGCCCCAATCGCACAAAAAATTGAAAGTCTTATTATATCAACTAATGAATAATTTATTTTGTTTTTTGTTTCAGGTGAGTCATGAATCTTCATCGTTACTATTGGAATTGCAAGTATAGTTATAAGTAAGTTTTTTTTCATGATTTTCAAGGAAATCTCATTTTAATAATCATTCAATTGAGTAATACTTCATTATTTTGATATATCTGAGTATATCCCTGTATCATCTATAGGACCCAATTCAATGAAATAAGTTTTAAGTTTAGATTAGGGATTTAGTTCTCAAAATTATATTTTGTAATCCGAGCTTCCAATTGCTCTTGTATAGGTGGCGAGGGTGCTCACACTCCCAGTGTCCCTTCTCACTCCTTGACGTTAACAGTTTTTGAATCAATTGTATTCCATTTTCTAGCCAGGGTAGCCCGAATAGTTTCAATTTAAAGTAAACATCCTTAGCAAATTTGGTCAAAATCCAGAGTATGTTTTTTTTTTTTCAATCTGCATTAATATGCAATGGGTTCATTCCATGTCAGTTCGAACAGGTTTTGACCTTGGGTCTTTCGATTTCGCTCAACTTTTTTTTACAGGTTCTCTTCGGTGGTCGAATCAAGGCATCTTCATTTCAATCCAAATCCTGCAGGGACGGGGGGGGAGAGGAGGGTTGTAATTTTCGTACAATTGGGATTTTTGGTGAAATGGCTCAACTTTGAAGGCTCATATGTATCTCGAGATTGGTTGGGTCCGAGATAAATCTGTTAGTGCAGTTTTGTAGAGAACTGAAAGGAGATTCAAACGAGATAATCACATTTTGAAAAGTTCAAAGTTGAACTTTTGTGATGAAAGCTCAACTTTCATGATAAGTACAAAAGATGAGGACTACCGTTTAAAAATCTGAAAAAAATTCTGCAAGGAGAATTTTTTATGTGTTTTTCAACTAATTACTTTTCTAGATTGGATCTCAACACACCCTAAGGGGCACAAGGGTCCCAAATTTTGGCCAAAATTGAAAAAAATTGAAAAAATAAAGTAACACGTCGATTTTTACTAATTTGAAGGCGCTGAGTTGGAATATGTGCTCATTTTTTTCATTCTACCCCTCTGAACCCCAGCCCTCCTGATGAGGTTAAAATTCAAAAAAATGAAAAATAACGAGTGACTTGTCGTTTGTAAGGTTTTCGAGTTCGAATATTCGCTTATTTTTTGGATTCAACCTCTTAGTACCCTCCCCCGTCTCTAGTCACAATTTAGAAAAACATAACTTTTTAAAAAATTTTGGTAATTTGGGGATCAGTGTGGGGTACAGGGGAGGCGGATCGAGAAAGTAAGTTGAGAATAGAGCTCAGCACCCTCGAATTGGTAGAAATCGATATGACATACGCTATTTTCATTGTTTCCATGCATTTTTTCAAAATTGGAGAACTAGGGGGCGGGGCATTAAAGGGTTGAATTCAAAAAATAAGCAAATATTCTGTGTTTGTGCATTGTATTTTTCAAGGCAGTTCGATTCATATAATATCTATTTTTTCCATCGCAGATTTTTTTTTGTTATTTGTTGTTTCCTTGGTGTACATCTACTTGGATTTGATATGGTACCAGGCATCATAGCGTGGTTACTTTTTAGTAACTTGGTTACTTTTTTCGAGACAAGTTACTTTTGGTTACTATTTCCACTTCAAAAGTTACTTTGGTTACTTTTTACCTCTAAAAGTTACTTTTTTCCAAAATTTCTCAAAAAATTTACCTTTTTTTCACAATTCTTCTCTAAAAATTGATTTTTTCAAGCGTAAAGTGTCTGTTAGTTTCGGTTTAGTCGAGTTTTGGAGACTTTTTTGTTTCAAAAAATTTCGCCCTCGCTCCGCTCGGGCAGTACATTGATACCTCTGTTTCTTGAATACACTATCATTCCCTAAATTTGAATCAGTCAAAATTGGTGTATTTAAGTATATAGTGAAATAATTTTCATCAAAAACTAGAGATTTTCACCCATATTTTAGTCAAAACTCCAATCAATTTCCAATTTGTCAAATAAAAATCAGTAATTTTGATTAATATTTCAATGAAAAATCACTGATTTTCATATAAATTTACAGGGTAGGTAGGCTAGGTACTCACTTTTTTTTACTGAATTTTGACACACCCTCATTTTTTAAAAATTCTTCCCCGCCCTTGCATAATGTCTGATTAAGTCCCGGAGTCGAGCAGATTCAATCCAAGCTCAATAAAAAAATGAAATTTTACCCCAAAAGTGTTCAGAGAAGTGCATTTTATTACTCTTCAAAAATAATTTTTCTTATTTCTTACATTAGAATATAACTTTCTAAATCTACATCAATCAAGTTTTATAAAAACTCTACCTTTTTGAACCAATAAAATAATTTTCATTGATATTGCAGTCAAAAGTCGTTGATTTCTTAGTCGATTTTCAATTAACCAGAAAAAAATCAGTAATTTTGACTAAACGATCAATGCGAATCACTGATTTTCATTTATATTCATCTCACTGATTCAGATTTAGAGAATTCTTGCAATTTTTCAGTTTTTCTTCGCTTTTATCTGTATTACATGTTTTCATCTGTCCACTGAAATTAACCTGACTTTACGAGCACTACTGTAAAAAAAGATTTTGAAGTTTGTTACAAATTTTTACCCCCCTCTCACCCCATTTTTCTCCAATTCTCAGCCCCTCCCTTACATAATTTCTGGGAGCGCTTATAAGTTATAATAATTGCATTAAGTACATACAATACATGTTTTTTTTTTTTTTTTTTTTTTACAAATTTCACCATTAAAAATTGAGTTTTTGGTTACTTTTTGGTAATACATTGGTTACTTTTTCTCCCAAATTGGGTTACTAAAGTTACTTTTTTCCCACCAAATTTCACTATGATGCCTGGATACTTGAAAAGTATTTCATGACTAATTAAAAATTCTTCATTACCAACTTTATTTTTATAGGTATCGATACAGAGTGGTTTAAATGATGCGAATGCGATTTATATTTTGATTTTTTAATACATTTTAATTATCTACAAATTACTATGAATAATAAAAAAAACTGATTGAATAATAAGTACCTGCCTACATACTTAAAATGCTTATCACGTAACAATTATCTCATCACCGGTTTACTGTAATCTGTAATTACGACGTTGTTCAAGGAAAAAAGAACTCCTGCAAAACAAGTAAAATAATCTCAGGGAGTTATATTGAAACATTTCGGTTTCACTAATATAAAAAAAGGTGGTCCTTCAAAAAAATTTTCAATTTTTCAAGATCCTCCCCCTCCCCTTAATTGGGCACCACTCCATGAAAAAATAACTTTACGGCTTTAGATTTCTTATGAAATTTTGAATCGGAACAGCAATTTTTCATTTTTTTGGGTCCAGGTGGGAGAGGGGTGCAAAAGATGATTACACAGTGTGACTAGAAAAAAAAAACAAGTAAAATTTGATAAAAATATTTCAAATAGATTTTTTGCTAAAAAAGAATAAAAATTAGGTTTCAGGGATATTCAGAGCATCTGAATTCAATTCTGGAGACACTTTGGGGAGGGGGGGAGTTCGAGGTGAAAAAATGTCTCAGAAACATCGAGTATATGGTATCAAAATCTATATTTTTTACCCACAGAGTCCGTTTCCGATGTCATTCCACCAAGAAATCCAAAATGGGCCTAAAGCGGAGATAGCGGAGAGGGGTCGAATCGAAAATTTTTCAGAACTATCGAGTTTTGTATCAAAATCAATGTTTTTTAACCTGCGAGTCCGTTTCCGATATCATTTCATTAAAAACCCAATGGACCCATAGGGAAAGTGGGGAACAGGTCAAATTAAACATTTTTATCGATGTTTTTCATTTAAGGAAGAAAGGTGAGGAATATCTCGTTCCAGGAGATCGTGGATTGAATTAGAAGTCAAAAAAACCTTAGAATTGGATTCTAGGCGTCAAAAAACATGCATTTTGACACCCCACTTGATAATTCTGAAAAATCCTTGATTTGGCCCTTCTCCTCTCCTCTTTTATGGACCAATTTTGGGTTTTCTGATCAATGAATTGACATCGGAAACGGACTTTGCGTGTAAAAAAACATGGATACATGACAGCCCCCCCCTCCTATGGGATACTAGTTACAGTTTGAAGTCGAAGTGTCTCCAGAATCGAATTCAGATGCTCTGAAAACCCCTGGAACCTAATTTTGATTCTTTTTCAACAAAATCTCTATTTGAAATATTTTGATATTTACTCGTTTTTTTTTTGCTTTGAATACCTACATATGCATCGATTGAACTAAAAATTTCTGTGCATTATTTTTCCAGGGGAGGGGGTTCCGAAAAATATTCAAATAATTTTTTTCCCACCAAACATAAAGGGCCACCCTAATGTAGAAGTCTAAGACTTACCGATGGATTGTAATTGCAAAGGCATAATGATAATTCGCGTGTGGCGTCCAGTAGTTCGGCCTCATTAGTAGAAGCTGTGATACATAAATATTATTGGAAATGAATTACATGAAGGGTGAAGGAGCATATTTCCCCCTAGCTCCAACCTTCTTCGAGGTAGGAGGCTGAAATTTTGTTTGGTAGTTTTGTAAGTATGTAGCTCAAAACGTATCACTTCTGTGAATTTGGTCGAAATTTAAGATACTGTATGATTTTTTTTACTCCATTCTAATCTCTGTAATTGCAACAAAAAGAAATATTTTTTCCAAAAAATCATGCAACAAATCACATTTTTCATTGAAAAGTTTGTTTCTGATTTTTATACCTAGGTACTGTGATTTCTTTCATTTTTGGCAATTTTATTCAGTTTTGAATGCTTTTTGATATCTTGCATGTAGATATGCGTTAATATGTTATTAGTTTTTTTTTACGAGATAGCTTACTTTTCAAGATTAACTATGTAGATATTTGGCTAAAGTTCGGGAAATAAATTTAAAAAACGTTATTTCCAAAACTTTGTGTAATCCTGGAGCTCTTGGGTGCGTTCATTTTGGGTTTTGAAATTACTAGTACACAATTTTAAGTCCTCAACAGACTTTGATTATGTCCAAATTCGTTCTTTTAAATTCAGAAACTGCTGTTTAGCACTTTTTTGTCGTTTGATTTATTATAAAATAGCCATTTAATTTTGGTAAGGTGACAAAATTATCGATTCGAATGTTCCAAGAACAATGTTTATAAACAATTTTGAACCCAAAGTGAATCCATCTCCACTGACTTCAATCAATTTAGCTTAAATTTTTACTTTGACATTTTCTAACCTGCTTTAGCCTCTCCTTAAAATTTCTGCTCAACCGAATTCATTGATATAAAAACGATTGTGTTTCAAACGTAATTTTAGTGATGAAAATAATTGGGTCTGGCTAAATTTTTTTAAAAAGTTTGAGAGAGCGGACTTCTTTTGATACCTACCTATTTTCAAAGGTTGTAGGTAAAATTTAGAAAGAATTAAAAAATGATACTTTATGTAAATGTATTTTTAAAAAATTCGAGTGGAAGATGTTAGAAATTAAATTCAATCTTTGAAGGTTTCGTGCAAGGATTGATTTTTTTTTTAATTTTCGGGGTGGGCTAATTTTTGGGGATGTCTTTCTATAGCCTGTTAGCCATCCCCATCAGTACTTCCTCGACCTAAATCATATTAAGCTCTACTCACGTTTAAGTGCGCACCCTTTGAATGCGTTTCGATAATAATCTTGCAGATGTGGAAAAGTTATATCTAACGCAGATTCTACATCAAGAACATTGTCATCATCTATCTGTAATTTTACAATAAAGAGAAATATTTTAGTTATTTTTGGACGTGTTGGTTTAGCGTTAATTGAAAAATCAGCAAATTACTAGGCTCAACGTCTTCCAAACACACACCACGTAGTTCTGTAAAAAAAAAAAAAGAAAATAAGAAAACTATATAGGTTTATAGGTACCTACTTACTTATCAACAAAACTGTAAATTTCATAAACGATAATTTGTAAATGCTTTTATGTCTTGCGCAATCATTCATTTTCAATGTATTATTGCTACGTTTAAATTTTTTCAAAATTCTTACTATTCAACTTCCTTATAATTTTTCTATCTATAATGTATGTACTTGGTTCAAAATTTTTTCCAGCATTGAATTTTTTCAATTTTTTTCTGAACATTGAAAAAAAAACACCCAACTTAAAATAATAATTTAAAAAAACTCAAAAGTATTTTTTTTAAATTTCAGGTTGATTTTGAAAAATTGTGAAAAAGTTCAAAGAACTTGAGGAATTGGAGAGAATAAATTTTGAGAAAATTTAAAGAAATTTTTTTCATTTACTTAATGGTGTAAAACTTTGTTTCAATGTAGAGAGAAAAAATTGAGAAAATTTGAAAATATTTTGAGATATGTACCTGATTGAAATCGTATTTTTTAAATAACAAAAACAGCTGGAATTTGATATATACCTACCTTATGTTCTATGGTATATAGGTATATACCCAACCTACTTTCTACCTTCCGAATCGATTGAAAACGATTTTGATGTTGAAGTATTCGTTTATGTTCCTTTAGTAATTTGTATAATTGTCGTTGTGTTACGTTATCGTTATAAGATGAGTCATGTTTAGAGTTAAGTCATCGGTGAATAGTTAGTCAGTTAGTCATTGTAAAGTAGTTGTACAGTACGTTATGTGTAGTCGAGAGACGCACGTCACCTTTTGAACAGTTGAACCATAGTTAGTTATTAGTTTTAGTTTTGTGAGTTTATTTCGTGAATATAAGTTTGAGTACCTGAGTAAGTGTTTCTATACTTTATCATGGCAGCAGAGCGTTTGAGTGACGATTATCCGGCCAGTAATTAGCTGGAGAGTCTATGTACTCAACCTCGAACGCCCATGCCGAAGTTCCGAAGTAATAAGTTTTTAATTATAATTAACGTAAACGATTTCGTGTGCTAAAATAAGTCCGATGTTTTTAGAATTAAAATTAAAATCCGAAGTGTACCTGAAAATAAGTGCTAATAATACGTAAGTGTATAATACAATCTTTATTTCGATAAATTTAACTATAAACAGTGATATCCGATGCTATTTAATAAATAATAATTAATACCGATGTCAAAATTAACAAAAATTTAATATTTCCGATGTTTTTCTAATAATTCAATCATTATAGCAATAGCCGATGACGTCATAGCCGATGATGTGGTGAAAATAGCCGACGCCATTGTAAACAAACAACATTGCATCAGACCACGCTGTTTGGTCAATGTTTGTCTTGTTGAAATATGAAATTTTCGTCTCCGAAGAAATTAGTAGTTCTATTGTGATTTTAAGCATTTTTCAAGTGTTTTTTGTGATTTTTGTGTTAATTAAACGTCTTTTGAACTTCCGAAGGTAAGAAAAGCCACGAATCGTAAATAATTTTTAGTTAAAATTTCACCATATCCATATTTCTCGGAATCGGCGAAATGGACACCGTCAAAACGTGCCCAAGTAACCAATTCCGGAAAATAATATAAATTTTATAACATTTCGATGACATTCCGATGATATTTTAAACCCCTTATGGGTACGTGCGAAAATTCATAATGTAAAATGCACAGTATAAAGTTGATCGTATATTTATAAATCTAGACCTATTTTACGTGGTAAATGCCAGTGTTTTGATGTATTGTTTCGACTGGCATTCGATTTAAAAAGCCTAAATGCATGGGTGAGCTAGATAGTACTCGATTATAGACAGTGACAAATCCGACGTAGTAAAATTATAACATTACCGATGTATAAAGGAAGCCGATGTAAACGCACTTGATTTCATCCCAAGTTGCAATCTTTTCCGATGAATTTATTAATACTTTGTAGAAATAATATCCGACGGGGAGTTATTCAAACCTACGGGTCTCCCATATAGGCCTTAATTCAATGCCGAAGTGGCGACTAGACGAGTTGTTTAATAATCAACTGGATGATCGTCAGCTTTTCTTATATTAAAGTAAGTCGTCTTGAAATCTAAACAGAAACGATACCAAGTCACTACGTCTATTTTCGATAACAGATATCTCATGTTGTACGATTGAGATTACTATCTAGTTCGCAAGCAGTTTGTGACGTTGAGGGGTTTCATGTGCCGTTCCTGACTCACTTCTTCCGATCGAACTGGCGATATTGAATAGCATGTGCCGTTCCTGCAGACGTTCATATCGCTGCAGATTAGTCTAGCGCTCTAAGACTGGTCTGTACTTGCCAAATGGCGAGCTCCTAAAAAAATCGATGCAATCTGACAATATATTAAAGCCGATGTGTTTACCGATGAATATAAAATAAGAAAATAAATATAATTCCGAAGATAATAATTTAAACGTGATATTTCAGAAGATGTCAGATAGACGATCCCGACGTGATGATGACCGAGATAGTCGAGATAATCGCCGACCTCGTACTCGATCAAGATCGGGCGAACACCGAAGTGTATTAATCAACCCTAACGATTTAGAAAGATTACGCCGAGCCGAACAAGAATTGCATCGTAGAGTAAGTTAAATCAAAGCCGAAGTTTATTTTATTTTTCAAAATCATAAAAGTTGAAAACGGTAAAATACGTTCGTTCACATACCAATTCAAAATTCTATAAGTAAATACTATTACAGGAGCTAGCCTCTCAACATGAGCAAAACAACTCGACCACGTCTCTAGATCCAAGCAGGTCTTCTAGTAGAGTAGAGAATAGGTCAGTCGGTAATAATTCAAACAATCAAGCCGCCTCTAATCAGAATAATTCGAAACCGTCTAATACAGGTAATAACTCCGATGAAAATGATAACAATTCGCATAGCGAATCTTCCGAAGAATCCGATGAAAATGAAAATGAAAATGAATTAATATCCGAAGAAAATGAAAAACAGATTGAATCTGAATCCGATGACGAACAAGCCGAAGAAATTGTAGTCGAAGCCGAAGTACATCCTATTCCAGTTAATGCTACGCCGACGAATACCACAATTACGCCGATGAAATCTAAAGTTGCAAAACCTACCGAAGCGAATAAAACAATAATACCGATGCCAAATTCAAACAATACGATTGCTATTGTCGTGTCACAACCTGAAATTCAAACTAATCCTGAAATTCCGAAGCTTAAACATAAACCGTTCGTATTGAAAGAAGAATCCCAAGCCGATGATGAAAGCGATGAGAATCATGAGCGTAATAAAAAGAAGAAAAATAAACAGACGAAACGTAAACAAACCAAATCAAAATCGAGTACTGAGAAAAATTCGAAGAAAAAGAAAACTGCCACCCCCCTCCAACAATCGAAGGAAAAAGACGACCATGGACGGAGAACGGAGGAGACGTCGAATAAAAATGCCGAAGATTCAGATTATTTTGAAGGCCAAGACGACGAAGAAGATGATCGTTTTGTACATTCAGAAAAATCTGAAGACGAATTTGAAAAAGAAGAAACAGAAGAAGAACAAGAAGAAAACGAAGACTCAGAAGACTCCGATTCATCCTCTTCGTCCAGTTCGTCTGATTCATCGAGTACGGAGGAGGATTCCGATGAAAATGGCAATAAGAAGCGTAAACGCAAGAAATCGAAGAAAAATTCGAAGAAATCTAAAAAGTCCAAAAAGTCGAAGAAATCCAAGAAATCGAAGAAATCTACAACAAACTCTGCCGAAGCATCTACGTCAACGCCGAAGTCCACTACGGGTACCGATGAACAGATCAGAATTCAACAATTTCGGAACGCACCCCTAGTTGGAAAATACAAACTGACGAAGAATGAACATTACGATGTATGGTATGCCAGGTTAACTAGTGAACTTTTAGGCATGGGGTTAAACCCAGAAGCCGAAAAGATTACTAAGACCGACAACATCCATATGAAAAATACGTTAATGATGCGACTGGACAAACAATATATCGAAGAAATCGTCCATTGTAAAACTTTTAAACGTGCGATTAAAATTCTGAAAGATACCAGACGTGCTGAAACGAACGCTACGCCGAGGGCTGTTATACAGCAATTCTTTAAATTGAAGCTTTATCATAATGAAACGATCAGTGACTACTTTCATCGCATACGTAGGGCTAGAATTCAACATCACGCAATTACTAATAAAAATATTCCTTTATACGATGTTTTTAATCAAATCCGACATGGTTGTGAACGAAGGTATCCATATATAAACACCGAAATCGATATTAAAGGCGGAGATTATCCGAAGGTAACTATACGTGAACTTAAAAACATTTTGCTTAAACAGGAAGCCGAAGCCCGTGAACGTAATGCTCCAGCTCGAGCAAATTTCGCCCATCAAAGGGGAAATAACAACCGAAGAAACTTCGCACCTCACGCCCCCCAAAATTTCGGGCAACGGCAACCGCGTCTTGTAAATCCAAATACCGATGAAATACGATGTTTCCATTGCGAAGGCCGAAATCATACGAAGGAAGAATGTTGGTATAAGGGCCAGAAACGATGTTATGGGTGTGGAGAAATGGGGCACGAACGAAAGAAATGTCCCCTTCCCCCCGATCAGCAACGCCCCCGCGGAAGAAACGAACGCAGTGAGTATAGGTCTTTCAGAGGTCGTAGACCGTCTGGAAGATCCTACGGTAAACGTACTTTTAGGAATAGTAAATTTAATAACAATCCGAAGTTTTATAATAACAAAAGTAACCGAGGGTACCGAGGTAACAGAAATGGCTCGTATAATAATGTAGGATATCAAAAAATTCAAATCCGATGTTCTTTGCGGTACCGATGCCACAACAATTTCCGATGTATCAAAATTACGATCAACAAAATCAACGTGGAAATAATAATTCTGGTAGAGGAAATCGAAGACCATTCCGACGTAATAATAACCGAAACGATGACTCGCAGGGTAAATCTCAGCAGTCTCAAAAGAAATCCGAAAATTAATTAAGCCGAAGTTATTTTTGTTAGAAGATTGTTTAATTTCCGAAAGCTTTTCTATTATTTTAACCAAAGAAATTTTTAATTTGCTAGGGAAGCTTTTTATTTATTTTAGAATATGTTTTATTTTAGATTACGAAGAAAATACGTTTAACGAAGTTTACCGAAAAACCCAGACCAAATTGCTAATCGAAAAGTAAAAGAAATTTCGCGAAGAAGAAGTCAATAAAGCAAGAAAAGTTGTAATGGATTTACCACACGTTCAGAGCTCGAAGAAGTCGAAATCCCCCCCTAAAAAGTCACCGCCGAAGAAACCCTTGCCGATGAAACCCCCGCCGAAGAAAACCCCGCCGACGAAACCAAATATCCCCCCTAAAACGACTGAGCATCTCGGTAAAAAGAAAGATAAAACACCACCGCCTACGAAAAATCCGAAGAATGAGCGAGCCGAACGAAAATCCCAAATTGCTGAAAAGTTACGACGTATTACCGAACAAAGACAAAGATTAGAAGAAGAAGAACGTAAAATTTTAAGAGAAGAGCAAGAACTTAACGCCAGACGACGCGCTATCGAGACGCAAATCAATGAAAAATTAAAAGAAGTCGAATTAGCTCAACAACACGTTGTAAAATTGCTCGATGAAGTGGAAGAATTGAAAGCGGAGTATGATACAACGATCGACAATACGCCGGAATCGCCCACGTCGGAAGAATCTGCGACCAGCGCAACAAAGATGCGGACGTCTACGGTAAAAATGACAATCGATAATCAAGAACCCCCTCCACCTCCGAAGACGATACCGCCAGACGGAACTTACGTACCATACGAATACATGGCGTGGAATGTGGAAAAACAAAAGTTACAACGAATGAGACCGGGATTTATACCGAAGAACGTTATTCCATATTTTGTAAACAACCCGAATTATAATCCTAATGCTTTGCCGCCTACGTCTGTTGAGCAAGAAACACCTGCCGCTCACCAATCGCTGATTAATGAAATTTTACGTAAACAATATATCGAACAAGCGACTTTTATAGAGCCCGAACAACAACAAGTTCAACCGCCAGTCAAGCCGATTCGTACCATCGATATCACCGACGATGATATACCGGAAACGAACACGATAAGTACGATCGATATTACCGGCGATCCACCGATGGATTTAGGTGAAAATGAACAATCGGTAACAATCGAAACTAGCCCGACTCCGGAGAATAAACAAAAATCAAAATCACCATCACCGAAACCAGCAGAAACGGTCATTAAGAAACCTGCCGAAGTTAAAACCAAAATCGAAAAGAAACCGGTGAAAGCTACGTCTAAAAGATTCGAAACCGTTAAAAAGTCATCGCAAGTAAAACCCACCGATGTAAAAAGATTAAAATCAGCCGATGATCCGAAGAAAAGTACCGATGCTTCGAATAAGGTTGCCGATGTGAAACATAAGAAGCCAGAAAAACAACGACCAATATATTTACCACCAAAACGAAAAGAATACGATACAGGCTCCCGTAATGATAACGTGCAACAAGCTGGAACATCACGTGAATTCGTACCCCGCGATCCTCGTATAAACGTTCGGGGCCCAAAAAGAAACGAAAACCAAGAACCGGCGCCGACTCCACAAACCGGCGGTACAGTGCAGGAAGATTGGGACGAAGAAGTGCGACTAAATCCTAGTCAAAATTTTACATATAACGCTTATCGATCCGTCCTTCCGAGCTACGTTGACGAATTAATACACGAATCCCTCGCTCTCGTCCAATCGCGAATTGCGGTAGTAACCGAAGATCAATTGGTGGATCAAGGAATCCGAATCGACTACGCTATCGAAGAAGTAGCTGCTGCGTTTACTGCCGATGCTGCGTTGGATGCGACTACTGGTAAGAATTTAATTTTTATAGGCGATTCGGGCGCCACTACTCATATTGTTAAGGATAGCGTACATATAACCGAGCCGAAGGAATGTCTACGAACAATCGAAGGTATTAATCCTGATTCAAATTTAAAAGCAAACGTTACTGGTAATATTCAAGGCCGAAGTGTTCTTTGTGATAATTCTGTAAGTTTAGAAAATGTCTTAGTAGTTCCGAATATAATTGATAATTTATTATCGTTCCGAAGATTCATAGATCAAGGTCACACCGTAGTCTTGAATAATAAATGGGCAAAAGTCTTGGAAGGAAATACTAACAAAATTATTTTGAAAGGCAAATACAATCAACCGTTTTGGTATTTTATTATCCGAAGTGATCAAAATTTAGACAAGGGTTTGGTTACAAAAACTAGAAATAAAACGTATAAACGAAGCCGTTCACCTTCTCCTGTAGACCTATCCAATCTCTCCCTTCATCCTCCTAAGAAAAAGAAACCTAATCCGAAAGAAACGAAAATGGAAGTCGACTCCGAAGAACCGAAACTTACCCTAGACGAAATCGAAGCAAATAGGTTATTTCAAATGGAACAAGACTCCGACGACCTGGATAAAAGAGAGTTAATTGATAACATTCAGACAGACTACGAAATACCGCTAGAGTACAAAATTCATCCAAACGAGGGAGCGAATATTGAGCCGATGATGACTACCGAGGATTTCAGTGCATTTTCCAAAGAATGTATGAAATGGCATTGTAGATTAAATCACATGTCATACGAGAAAATGGTCCATCTTAAAGCATACAGTAATTTTTTAAAAGACGTACCACTAAATCGGAAACTTATCGAAGAATGCAACACGTGCAACATTGCCAACATGAGATAATTACCATTTAAAGAAAGAAGAACTCGAGCAAAACGTCCATTTCACACCATCCATTCGGATATCATGGGTCCAATTACACCAAAATCATTCAATAACGGATACCGATGGATAATCACCTTTATCGACGATTATAGCAGATTTGCAATGGCATATGTTATGCACAGTAAATCCGATGCACTAATTTGCTTTCAAAAATTCCTTGAAGAAATTAAAAACAAAACCGATGGAGCTGAAAATCGAACCGTACGAGTTTTTCGATCAGATAACGGAGGCGAATATATCTCAAAACCGTTCAAGAATTTTCTGAAAAGTCAAGGCATAAAACATCGAAAATCAGCACCTCGGACAAGTCAACACAACGGTACAGCCGAAAGATTCAATCAAACGATCATGGCCAGAGTTCGAGCTATGCTTGTGGATTCTGGATTACCATTATCGTTCTGGGATATCGCACTCAGTGCAGCAATACACGTATACAACAGAACACCTCACGCTGGAATTGGATTCAAATACCCACTAAAACAAGTATTCCCAGACGTAAATCTACGATTGAAACAACTCCGAAGATTTGGATGCATTGTATTTATGAAACGATTAGAAAGAATTTCACCAGTTGCGCCCAAAGGAATTTACGGCATTTTAGTCGGATACACACCTACTGGATACAAAATTTTATTACCTCAATCGAAGAAAATTATCAAAACGAAACACGCCAGACCGAAAGAATCAAGAGTATATAAACATTTATCCGGATTACCGAAAGACGAAACCGAACCTCTTATGAAAGAAAAAGATTGGCTTCTGGAATTTGATCAAATTTACCGAAGAGATGAAAATGGTGAAAAATTACCCGATACACCGTTAGTTGAAGATGATTCCGAAGATGAACAGCAACCGACGACATCCAGTGCTCCAGAACCAACTCCAAAGAAACGAGGGAGACCTGCAAAACCGAAACCTTCTCCATCTCAAAAAGACGAGGGAGAAAAATCAAACATTGCCGAAGATATTGAACCTGAACAAATTTTGTTAGCCGAAGAAGATTTACCCCTCGATAAAAACGCGATCGATATAAAACGACATTTCGAAGCTGAATTAGAACGAGTACGCGCCTATGCGATGTTAACCGAAGCTGTCGATGACCTTGAAGTTTACCCACTCATGTGTGGTTTAGCAGGCGATCCAATCTCAGTAGAACAGGCTCTGGCTGGACCAGATCGTGAATACTGGGAAGAAGCGCTAGCTGACGAATTAGGCTCACACGAACGACACGAATCATACATTTTTGTAAACCGTCCACCCCCCGAAGAAAATCCAGTAATCATAGACTCCATTGTTCTTTTAAAGACGAAAATTGACACGTGTGGAAGATTGAAGTACAAAGCAAGACTTGTAGCGCGTGGATTTAAAGACCCTAGGAGTTACTCCCTAGCGGAAATTTATTCACCCGTTTCAAGAATTACCACCATTCGTGTATCCTTCAGCATAATTAACAAATTTAATTTGGACGTATACCACCTCGACGTGAAGACAGCATTTTTACATGGAGATCTACAAGATATAACATATATGGAAATTCCGAAGTACATGAAAGTCGATGAACAGACGAGAAAATTGAAAGTCTTATTACTTAAGAAAGCGATTTATGGATTGAAACAAAGTCCTAAGCGTTGGAATGCCCACTTTAATCGAATAATGTTGAAAATTGGATTCGAACAAGACATCAACGATCCTTGTATCTACTGGCTTCGGAAGAAAAACATTCAAGCATTTCTCATACTTTATGTAGACGATATACTATTTGCTGGAAACAACGTAAGAATAATGGACAAAATTATCGATTTACTATTAGACGAATTGGAAATTGTAAATTTAGGCGAACCGAAGAAATTTGTAGGACTCGAAGTTATTCGTAAACGAAAAGAACAAATTTACATCTTACATCAGAAAAATTATACCATTGAAATTTTAAAAAGATTCAACATGCTGACTGCAAAATCCTATCCTATTCCGATGGTTCATCAAAATCGAAATGATAAGGAACGCCTGATGACACAATTACTCTTTGCTGGAATTGAGCCGAAGAATCGAAAAGAAAGAAAATGGTTTAAAAGCATCGAAAAGAAGAAACAATACGACGAAGCCCCCTTCCCCTACAAGGAAGCGATTGGCAGTTTGATGTACTTAGCAAACGGAACCAGACCAGACATCACTTACGCAGTTCATATGCTCAGTAGAAAACAAGTAAACCCCTCTCGTTACGATTGGGAGTGCGTTAAAAGAGTTTTTCGATACTTAGTTGGAACTCAGCATTATGGACTTACGTACACAGGGAGTGCCGATGGATTAATAGCCTACGCTGATTCGAGTTACGGAGATTGTCCGGATACCAAGAAATCTACCACTGGTACAGTAATTAAACTGTTCAATGACGTAGTTGCTTGGTCCAGCAAACGACAAGGAAACGTATCAACGTCGACGTGCGAAGCAGAATACGTAGCTTTAAATGCAGCTTTACAAGAAACTATCGCAATAAATGCTACCACTGTTCGCGCGATCAACCAGAATTACGAACCCTTTCATCTGTATGGAGACAACTCCGCGTCGATTCAATGTACGGAAAAACCTGGTGTCCCTTCCTTACGTCACATTCCTGACATAAAACTCCATCATATCCTAAACTTTGTCATTAACGAACGTGTGATCATTCATTGGGTCAGCTCTTCAGAGCAAGACGCCGATATTCTCACGAAACCTCTAACCAGGGAACCATTTAACCATCTCCGAAGTCGAATAGTTCAAGAAATACCTGAATTAAAATAATGTGCCGAAGATATAATCTATTCGAAGTTCTATTTACAAAGTTTTTTTTTCCATGTTATTATGTTTCTTTAGGTCCAAGAGATTTAAACGTAACTCTTGACGCAATTGCCGACCTGCGTCACGCCGCCGAAGTCCTGAATGTCGACTTACCAGCGGAAATCCACCGAATTTATAAAAAGTTACTTTTTGAAACAAAAACTCCCGAAGACCAATTAAAAGAAAAAAGAAAAGCGGCTCGACGGAGGAGTACGGAAAGACGGCAAATTGACCGCAGAATCGAAGAACGAGTCAAAGCATTATTCGATGACGATGGATTCGAGGAGATGACAGAAGCCGAAGAGAATCGCGCCGATGTACATTTAACGATCGATCCGAAGAAGATTTCGCAGGAAGAAGCAAGGACTTCCGATGTTGTTCGTACTCTTGTCGAAAGAATGGAAGCCGAAACAAACGAGTTAAATTACGATGAGGCTATGGACCTGTCACAAGAACGAACCGAAGGAAATCATGCCGAAGATATTATAGAAGACGTGCCGATGACTGAAGCGAGAGAGGAAGAGCTTTTACGAGTTTTAGAAGACAGTGCCGATGATGATTCAAAGAAGTAAAATTCTGTAAGTGTTTATTTTGGTTTCGAACCACTTTTCTTTTTTATTTGTTATTCGTTATTGTGAATTTATCGTTAAGTGTCTCCACTCAAAATTCAGAGGGAGTGTTGAAGTATTCGTTTATGTTCCTTTAGTAATTTGTATAATTGTCGTTGTGTTACGTTATCGTTATAAGATGAGTCATGTTTAGAGTTAAGTCATCGGTGAATAGTTAGTCAGTTAGTCATTGTAAAGTAGTTGTACAGTACGTTATGTGTAGTCGAGAGACGCACGTCACCTTTTGAACAGTTGAACCATAGTTAGTTATTAGTTTTAGTTTTGTGAGTTTATTTCGTGAATATAAGTTTGAGTACCTGAGTAAGTGTTTCTATACTTTATCATTTGAGACATTTCAAAGCCCCCCAGAAAAATTTGGAAGTATTCAGCTACTCCTTACGTTATTTCTTCATAACTAAAGTAGAACAAACGTAGTCATTTTACGGCCGTCTGTTTTGTACGAGCTCGGGACGGTTTGTGGAAGAGCCTTTTTTTTTTTACCAAGGACTGTGTAGCGAAATGACAGACGTACAATTTGTTCAAAAATAATATTTTTTTATCAACGTAATTTTTTTCACAACCAAGTTTTTTCTAGACTTGAATTTTTTCAACACAAAAAACTAAATTTTTTTCACGACTGAACTTTTTTCGTGAGACAATTTTTTATCAACTAAATTTTATTCGAAATTCAATTTTTTTCACAACTAAAATTTTTTCAACCCTGAAATTTTTTCTGGAGTACCTACAATTTTTTATCAACCAAATTCTTTTCTCAACTAGCATTTTTTCTACAACAAACTTTTTTCTCAATTCAATTTTTTCAACACCAATTTTTTTTCACAACCAACATATCGTGGTTTGAAGTTGTTAGGAATAATTCCTATCGCTTCAATATTATTGATATTGATATACATTTATGTAGCTAGTAGCTAGCTAGCTAGTTAGCTACCACCATACATCACATAAAAAATTATCCTTTCTTCCCCAATATGTTCGTCACAAATATCATACGTGAGAGTTTGAAAAACTGGAAAAAATTAATCTGAAAAAGCTATAAAAGTCGGGGAAAATCAATCTCAAAATATTTCGGACATCCTATATTTTTTTATACGTACGTTTATGATAAAAAATTTCATTTTCATCACAGAATTTCATGAGTTGGAAAAGTAACCAGGTAAAGCAAAGTTGAGAAAAGTAGGCAAAACATGCGAAAAAACATAAAAATACTTGCCGATGCTAAGTATATAAATTAATTAAGTTTGCGAAAGACACTGAAATAAAAATAACAAAATATATAGGTAACTCAATTACTCTCATACGCGACTGAGGACTTATGTTGCAGTCATGGAAATCGACGTATTCCTCTGAAAAATGAAAAAAAAAATTCAATCACCAAACGGCAAGATGTTAATCTTCACGATGCAGATTTAGGAAAGATAGATTTAAAAACTTACTTTGACTGGCACCGCTTTCTTCTGTACATACGTCGTGAAGTTTTTTCGCCATATCCACATATTCAGGAGGAATTTTTTTCATATGCTCTTCAATGTTACCCGCATGCTACATCCGCAATACGTGTTGAAACATTAATGAGCGCAATCAATTAAATTATAATAAGATCATCGGGATCAGTGTTTTCAGATTATTTGAAAAGGGAGTCGCAAATTTCACAGTTTCAACTCAAAATGTGTAACATAGGTAACAAGCAGGAAAAAAACAAAGAACCCGCCTTCATATAACTGAAAACAATACGTACCACATTAATTATGCTGTAACATAAAATCAACAGAGCAACGAAATTGAACATTTTTTTGACACAGGAAAATTCTGAACTAAACTGACACTGAAAGGGATTGAAGTAAAATATAAAAAATAGGTACATAAGATCTTCTCATCGACACCAGTTATTATGCTTTAAAATTCATTGTCAATGCGAGTTCGCGTAACTACATATTATATTAATTACAGCAATCGATAGATGCATGCAATAATTTCTAGTTTTAATTACTATTTACGTGTCCATCGTCGCCTATGGCCGCATACGAGCTACCTACTTGTTATTTCGGTGAAAATTTTTGATTTTTTCAACCATGACTTTGCTTATATTTTTTCAAGATCAGATCTTACTGCGATCCAATTCATCAATATTTAGAAAAAAACGGAGATAGATGAAAAGAATTTATTCTTCATGTAAAATATTCATATTAACCCCAATTGAAAGATTTCTTTGAAAGGGTTCTTTTACAAAATCATTCTAGTCCAGTAGAATTAACATTTCATAGGGAAAGACTCGGCGGCCAACCGATTTTTGGCTTTAATAGTCCATTTTCATGTCCTGAACATGAATCTGAGGTGTCCGGTCCCGTCCGGTGTGCGCGTCTCCCCCAAATTGTGGATCTTTGCTTCCAAAAACAGGGTTTTGGCCCATAACTGGCTAAATATTGGCGCTAGAGCAAAAATGAGGTCTATGAAACTTATTCTACGTCAAATTTCCTATCAGATGTCTTTTGAATGGTATTCACAAACCCAAGAGAGCTGGAGCTATAATTGATCAAAGGGAGGGGGTTTTATCCCAAAATATGATTTTTGGCTAATATCTGCTGAAATATTGATTCTAGTGCAAAAATGAGGGCTACAAAACTTAATCTACATCAAATTTCCAATCAAATGATATATGAATGACACGCACAAACCCAAGGGGGCTGAAGCTACAATTGAGCAAAAAAAAAAAGAGTGTTTTAATTTTATTTATAATACTAGTTAGTCGACAAAAAAATTTTGTTCTGTGTTACAGTTCTAAGGCTTAAATTCTGATTCTAGGAATCGAAATACACCAACATACTTATTCTTGGTTTTCAAAGTTTGCTTGGAGGGTGTGGGTGTGGGAGAAAGGGAGGGAGGGAGGGGGAGGGAGGGGGGGGGTCAAAAATGAAGTTTTTCGAGAACAATAAACACGAGCTTGAGAAAAAAAATTTCAAACATTTTTTTTGGCCTAGTCATATAGAAAATTTTACGGCGAATCGAATGGAATGAACCGCAGACCTCTATCTCATTTAGAAAAAAAATCACAGCCTAAAGTTTCCTAAATTCTGTGAAAAAATCTCTTTTTTTTTGCCATTCCTACCAAAATGTGACATTTCTGAGCAAACTAAGCGTCTTACGACAAAAATGATAAGAACTAAAATTGCAGAGAATTAAATTTCCTATCTGGTAAAAGTAGTTAGATTTTTTTGGGACGCATAGTTTTCAAGATATTTTTGTGTAAAGTTGAACATTAGTAACTTTTGGTAGCCAAAAATTGATTTTTTTTTTCATTTTTTTCTTAATTGCCTCTACTAAAGTTCAACTTTACTCGAAAATATCTTGAAAACTATGCATCCCAAAAAAATCTAACCGCTTCTACCAGATAGGAAATTTTATTCTCTACAATTTTGGTTCTTATCATTTCAGCAGATATATAAGCCAAAAATCAGATTTTTGGAGAAAACCCCCTCCCTTTGATCAATTATAGCTCCAGCCCCCTTGGGTTTGTGAATACCATTCAAAAGTCATCTGATAGGAAATTTGACGTAGAATACGTTTTATAGACCTAATTTTTGCTCTAGTGCCAATATTTTGGCAGTTATGGGCCAAAAACCTGATTTAGGGGGCAAAGATCCACAGTTTGGGGGAGACGCGCACACTGGACGGGACCGGACACCTCAGATTCATGTTCAGGGCATGAAAATAGACCATAAAAGCCAAAAATCGGTTGGCCGCCGAGTCTTTCCTTATGACCCCCTTTTTTTGGCTAATTCTACTGGACTATTCTGAAAATACAACGTTTGACGTTTTTGGAAGGGACAAATCACAAATCACAAATCACAGTAGAACAGCTTATATTGGACGATTTTTCGCTCTGGTGGTAGTTTGAGCTGCTGAACATGAATCTGTTGTAAATTTTTTCGTAAGACATTTTATATGTATTATGCAAAAAGAAGTGAGATGTTCTATTTTTACTTGTACTACCATAACTTACTTTATTCCCAGAGTAGGACACTATAATGAAAACAGGTGTGTTCGTCAAACATTTTGCTCCTTGGAAAACGACCGTACTAGTCCGAGCGGTGGAAATCCTTTGGCTCAGCCCCCGTATATCGCCTAGGCTGAAATTTTTTGGGGATACTTCTGCACCCAAATAACACAGGTCGACACAATTTTTGTGTCTGGGTTCCGATTGCCAAATTTTGATTGCGTTTCTGTAACTAATGAAGGGAAAAAAATTTTCTGATCAAAGTTTGCTGGAGAGGGGGGGGGGTGAAAAGTAAGATTTTTCTAGAACAATAAACACGGTCTTGAGAAAAAAATACACATTTTTTTTGACTTAGTTTTATAGGAAATTTTACGGTGACTCGAATGGAACAAACTGCAGATCTCTATCTCATTTTCTCATTTGTGATGTTCCACAGTAAAAGGGACCACTTCGTTAGATTTGTGAAAAATAAGGTAACTATACCACGTGATAGCCAATAAAATTTTGAAGAAAATGAGACTAACACAAAAAAATTTTGTTCATAACTCGCTGAGCAGTGAGTTTTCAAAAATGAAAGTTTAAAAACAAAATTTCGAGAAAACCGAGTTTTAAGTTTTGTATAGTTAAATTTTGGTCCAAGTATGCGATCTCTTGATTCCTTATATGGGTGATTCTAAATTTTCGCAGAAAACTCTGTATGGAGTAATTATCTCAGGAAATATACATGCTGGAACAATGCGGTTGGAATGTATAGATAGATAATCATCCCCCCTACATATTCCTGCGAAAATTATGGAGCAAAAAATATTCCTGTCCCCGAGGGGGCTAAAAAAGTAGTCCAAATGTCCTCGTCGTGGTCTGTACTTGATTTCGTGCTGAAGTCAAAATACTTCTGTTCTCTCCTATCGCAACTTTCCAAGCTGAACTATTGCACCAACTTAATGCAGATAGGTCCCATATTACTTATTATGGCGTTTAAAACATATTTCAAAGTCGATGAAGTACATTTTTAAAAGCTCAAAGTAGCGTACGGAATTTTTGGTCCTTCGTCGTGGCTTTTTTTCTCGAAAGGCTGAGAGAGACAGTTGGTTATTTTAGAATACAACAATTGGTCGAGTCGATACCTTGACATCATAAAATTACTGTCCAGCTATAGATTTGACTTCAGTGTTCATAATAATAACGATTTCGTGAAAGGAAAAAATTTTAGGTGATGAAAAAATGTACTTCGGAAAAAAATTTAGGTGAGAAAAAAATTTAATTTAGAAAAAATTTATGTACACCAGAAAAAATTTCAGTGTTGAAAAAATTTTAGTTTTCAAAAAAATTTAGTTTTCAAAAAAAACTGAATTCAGAAAAAAGTAGTTGATGAAAAATTGTACTCAGGAAAAAATATCAGTCGTGAAAAAAATTATATATTTTTTTTCAATTGCTAGAAGTATATTTCGGAAATGTTTGGGGAAAATTTTGCAGATCAGTGCAGCCAGTTATAAGTTGTGACATGCTACACTACAGAATTTACGTTGATCTCAAATTAATTTTTTTATCGTTTGAAAAATTCGTAATAATTGATATCAAACTGAATACTTGCTTGAACGCCGATAATAATTGAACTAATGATGTTTCGTCGTGTATTCCCCCCTTCATTCCTGAACACTTTACTGTCGTGCTATAATCTGTCGTGAAACTGTGTGATTGCTCGTCGTTTCTACACCTAATTTGGCCGTGCAAATGCTCGTCGTGATGACGCCCTTTTCTGGCGTGCAAACAAATATTTCCCTTTTTAAAATAGGACAATGACTGGTTTTATTGCTTTTTATTGCCCTAAACAATCTGAATTTTCAATAAAATTTCTCCTCACTCCGGAGTCAAGCCGAAGTCAGCTTTCTCCCTCGACTCCGGATGTCCAGCCGGGGTCAGGAGTCAACTTTTTGGTAGACTCCTATTCCCTGATTTCAGACTTCGACTCTTGACTCCTGCTTGACTCCGGAGTAGGGTGGGCCGAAAAACCATAAATTTTGATTTTTGAAAAGTTACCCCCACAAAAGTTGTTGGCTGGATAGACTAGAAAAATGAAAAAGTCCAAAATCGATTCATATCTTCCGATTGCGCAAAAGCCTTCAATTCTTCAGAAATTGTCAAAAAACATTTTCACAAATTTTTAAAAAATTCAAAAAAAATCAAAATTTATCAAAATCAATTTTAGAAATTATTTAGGGCCTATTTAAAGCGAAAAGCACAACTTTTTTGAAAAAATCCATGTTTTATAGGTTTTTTTTTTTAATTTCTCATATTTATTCACCTATGAAAAAAATTGAAAAGTCATAAAACACTGATTGTTTTCAAAAAATAAAAAAAGTGCTTTTTGGTCTGGATAGTCACTACAGAAGCTCTAAAATTAGTTTTAGTCAATTTTAAATTTTTTCAAAATTTTTGAAATTTTAAACTTTTGGCAATTTTTGAAGAATTGAAGGCTCTTGGCGCCATTGGAAGATATGAATCGATTTTGAAATTTTTCATTTCATTTTCCCAGTCTATTCATTCGACAACTTTTGTGAGGGATAACTTCAAAAATTAAAATTTTTGGTTTTTCGGCCCACCCTATTCCGGAATCAATTTGGAATTAGTTTGACTCCGATTTTGAAGCAGGCTCATTCTATGTCAACTCGACCAGGTTTTGACCTTGGGTCTTCCGATTTCGCTCAAAATTTTTTTACGAGTTCTCCTCGATGGCCTAATGAAGTAATCATCGTCATACCGATCCTAATCCTTCAGGAGGGTGGGGGGTGGCCCTTGTAATTTTTGTATAATTGGGACTTTTTGCGAAATTGCTTAACTTTGAAGGAGCATATCTCGAGATTGGTTCGGTCTAAGATAAATCTGTTCATGCTGTTTTGTAGAGAATTGAAAGGAGATTCAAAATTGATAATCACTTTTTGAAAAGTTCAAAGTTTGAGCTTTTGTGATGGAAGCTCAACTTTCGTAATACGTACAAAAGATGAAGGGCCCTATTAAAAAATCTGAAAAATTACTATGAAGAGAACTTTTAATGTATTTTTCAACTAATTACTTTTCAAGATGGGATCTCAATACCCCTGGGGGGCACAGGGGTCCTAAATTTTGGTCAAAATACAAAAAAATGGAAAAAGTGAAGTAATATATCAATTTCTACTAATTCGAAGGCGCTGAATTTGAATATGTGTTTAGTTTTTTCATTCGACCCCTCTGAACCCCCCAATCAGCCCCCTAATGAGGTCAAAATTCAAAAAAATGAAAAATAACGTATGACGTGTCGTTTGTTGGGTTTTTGATGGCGCTGAGTTCGAATATTTGCTTATTTTTGGGATTCGACCCTTTAGTGCCCCCTAGGCCCTAAGTTTGAAAAAAACACATGCAAAAAATGGAAATAGCATGTGTCATATCGATTTCTACTAATTCGAGGGTGCTGAGCTCGATTATCAACTTACTTTCTCGATCCGTCTCCTTCGTTCTCCACACTGACTCCAAAATTACTAAATCATTTAAAAAATCAATGTGTTTTTTCAAAATTTGGGGCTAGGGGGGCACTAATGGGTCGAATCCCAAAAATAAGCAAATATTCGAACTCAGCGCCCTCAAAAACCTAACAAACGACACGTCATACGTTATTTTTCATTTTTTTGAATTTTGACCTCATTAGGGGGCTGATAGGGGGGTTCAGAGGGGTCAAATGAAAAAACTAAGCACATATTCGAACTCAGCGCCTTCGAATTAGTAGAAATCGATATATTACTTCACTTTTTCCATTTTTTTGAATTTTGACCAAAATTTAGGACCCCTGTGCCCCCCAGGGGTATTGAGATCCCATCTTGAAAAGTAATTAGTTGAAAAATACATTAAAAGTTCTCTTCATAGTAATTTTTTCAGATTTTTTAATGGGGCCCTTCATCTTTTGTACTTATCATGAAAGTTGAGCTTCCATCACAAAAGCTCAACTTTGAACTTTTCAAAAAGTGATTATCAATTTTGAATCTCCTTTCAATTCTCTACAAAACAGCTTGAACAGATTTATCTTAGACCTAACCAATCTCGAGATATGCTCCTTCAAAGTTAAGCAATTTCGCAAAACATCCCAATTATACGAAAATTACAAGGGCCACCCCCGCCCCCGTGAAGGATTAGGATCGGAATGACGGTGATTCCTTCATTAGACCATCGAGGAGAACTCGTAAAAAAATTTTGAGTGAAATCGGAAGACCCAAGGTCAAAACCTGGTCGAGTTGACATAGAATGAGCCAGCAGGAAATAGAAATCAGCCAAAAAGTTGACTTCTGACTTAAGTTTGAATCCTTATAATCGGTCAAATTTTCTTGTTTGATAATACACAAAATGAATAATAGAAGGAAGTCCACTATTATGACACAGTGTGTCTTGTTTGATATTCTATGAAGTATTAAAAATACTCTCCAATGATGCCAGCTACCTGTAAGACAGCCAAGAAATAAATTTGATTAGTTGTTAGCCAGATACCCCGTTACTATTCAAATTTCCAACAGATACCTCGCTGCTTCTTATTGTACGGCTATCTGATCAAAATCTGCCTTATAGACTCAGCCGTCCAAAATATAATATTAATACATCTCGGCGGTAAAACGTTGTTATCGCGAATTCGGTTTTCCAAGGATTTATTTTGCTTGACGCGGTTCTCATTAGTCGCATCATTAATTCAAAGATGTAATAAAATTTTCAACTCCCTACACGAGATAAGCCTTTGTGGGCGAATTTCTAATTAAAAACTCTCGGCAACCAGCCTACAATACACCGAACGAACACGTCGTTAAGCGATCGTGTGCTGTGCGTTTTAAAAATAAAACCATTCGTGGAAAAGGAGGAAACTGCGGAAAAAAATTCGTCGAAAAAAAGGTTAAAAAGGTTTTTGTTCTGCTGCCGTGAGATACACGTCATATCTGTTGCATTGTCGAATAGAGAAGATAATAGCGCGGGTTTTCAGAGAACCACTTGTTTGAAAGTCACCACGCGCTTGCGGCTTGCTTTTGTACAAAGGCCGGCGAGCGGAGGAGAGTTTCGAAGCCTTTCTGTATCGAAATGAAAAACCAGAAACGTAGCGTTGCGTTTTTCAGGTATACGTAAGTTTTAGTACATAGTTCATTCGAGTTGCAATCTTGGTGTACGTGGCTCCTCCGGTGGATGCGAATGTTACGTAATTACCTGCGATTTTATCGACAGAAATGTTCCTAAATCGACGTCTTCGAAAATAATGCAGGTATGAATTTTTCGCTAGTTTTAACCTAATTTTTGGAAAATTTTCCAATTGTCTCGATTTTTTAAACGGCTTTTCTCGCGAGAAAATTTAAATTCGATTTTTTTTCCTTGCGAAAACCCAACTACTCGCGGGGAATTTAAATTTATACGACAAATTTCCGTAACATTTTTCCTTCCACTGTCGACTGGATTTTATTCGCTGGCGTTTCGTTACCGCGTCGTCGACGTCGAAGGTGCATTAAGGATGAAATTTATGCTAGACAGCGACGATATCGAAGCGTTTTCCTATTCACCTTACGGTGTTCGTTATTTAAAAAAAGAAAGTTGAACTTTTTTTCTCATTTTTTCGCACAAAAAACCAAATATTTTTCTCTATTCAACCACCGGCGGCTATTTTTTGTTAGTTTTTTCAACTGTTGTAATTTAACAAGCTCCCAGGGTTTCGTAAATTCCAAACTCGTCGATGTAATTTTTTTCTCGCCATTATTTCCCAATATTTGTTCTCGTGCGGAATTTTTCACTCGAAAAAATCTAATTCGGGTGACATCGAAATGACATCGGTTCCAAATGACATTCTAACTACGTTAAAAATGCAATTAAAAATCTGCTCGGATGAACTTTTTATCGTTTGAATTGTTAATGTATTTTTTAATTTTTTATTCCGGGATCAATTATCATCCGAGTTAATCCGTGAAGTTTTTCGTTTACGAAAATTTCCCACAATTTTCGTCAACTGATTTCCATCCCGAAAACTGCACCGAATTATAATTTAAAAGAGGAAAATAATTATAAATTATGATAAATCTGACACGATATCCTCGCGTCCGGTATCTTTATCAGTCTAAATGACAAAGCTTAGCTACCTTATCTTGGAAAATTATGCCATACTTTAAAACAGTTGAGCCAATCTTATAGTTAATCTGGTCGTCGGAGGCAGAAAGAGACTATTTCATCGAATTTTCTGCCGACGAATCGGTGCTGTTGCTGTATATATTATGAAGGCTGTGACCGTTTACACGACAAGGAACATGACACCGCTTTTTGACGTTACCTTGAGCCCCGGGGCGAGAAAACGTTTTAATTATTGTAATGTTATTTTGACAAGGCGAAATTAGGCTCGGTTTTCGTACCGAACCGAACCGACGTAACGGAGAAAAGGGTCGGTTATTTAAATATAGTTTGTTTTTCTTAGATTGAGCCGGCTCTAGCCCGAGTTGAGATGTTTATGAATTTTTTATCTCGCATACGACGTACAAAAACAGCTTATCTACGCAGTCGGGCTATCTTGAAATTGACGACGATGCTCCTCGAAGGACACCGAAAACGCGGTGCGAGGCGATGACGAAATGTTCTGCAAAGTGTTCCTTTATTTCTATTCTATTTTTTTCCCTCGAACGACGACGAGCGTATGAAAGTTTTATGATTGTGCTCGAAGTGGATTTTCTGCTGTGATTTTGTACTGAAATACAGAGCTGGAGCGTTTAGGGGTGTCGATTTGGATATTTTGAAAGTGAGAAGGTTTCCAAGTGAGGAGGGTGTTTGTGGGGTGGCTTGATGGTCACGGTTCGATAATTCGTGTTTCGAAAAACCTGGATGAGATTTTAACTCGGTGTGAATTATTGAAAGTCCGGCGTCTGAAAGTTTGCGATTTCGAAAGTCTCTGTTCTGGAGAACTATGCTTATTGGGTAATGTTGAAGATGTTTGGTAATTTGGTGCGAAAGGAACTTCTTTAAAAAAATTGCAGGTGGTTCAACTCTAACACTTCTAGCCAACTGAAAAAAATCGTTGCTTTTTTTAAATTAAAAATTACAAATAAATCAAAATTTTTAAACATTGCTAAAATTATAAGACAAAAAAATTTAAATGTTTGAAAATGAGGAAATGTCAGTTTAAAAAGGGCTTATTCAAATTTAACTAAAACTGGTACTTCCTACTTGGTGATATGAACTTCTGAAAAGTCAATTTTTGTTCAAAATCTTCTCAACATTTTTTAAAGTGCCTATTAAACTAAAAAATTCAAAAATATCTAATTTTTAGTAATCCTAAATTTGATTATGAATAGTGAAGTGAGTCAGTTTCAACGTATTTGAGCATTGAGACAATAAGAGAAGGAGGGATTGAATGAAGAAGTGACTAAAAAAAGTTACCCATCAGCATAAAAAAAGAACGTATGTAGGTGGTAAAGAACACCAGGAATAGTTGGAAAGATTTTTAAAATTTTCATATCTGATTAGTTGACTAAGCATGGAGTATTTATTTCTACTCAAACTTGTGGATGAAACATTTCTTACCTATTTTAAATAAATAGGTAGGTAACATGAATTCGTTTTTCTTACTTAAAACTTTTTTAAAATTTCTATTTATTTAAATTTTTTAAAAATTATGTACGATAAAAATTCTTGATTTTTTTTCAAATTTCCAAGCAAAGCATACTGAGAAAATTTGCCCATTTCCAATAATATTGTTGAAGTTGTTGAAGATAATTGTACCTACGTTTACTTTTATGTTGAGTCCACTTTTGGGGACTTGGGGTCATGTAGTGATCTTCAAATCAGCCTTTTCGGATTCCCTGTTAAATCTCCTATTTCTTTTTTTTTTTGGGGGGGGGGGGATCTGTGAAAAACTCAACTCAGATTTTAAGTTTTCCTAACTAAATGATACCTACATCAATAAAACTTCTTTAGGTAGTTGCACAGGAGTTAACCCTCTCCCCTTCTGTTCTATTCATTCCTTATCTCAAATTTGAAATTTTTTTAAAGCTCGTGACTAATTTTATCGTAGCTGAAAAAATTCTACAAAATTTTCCATTTATACCGAGCGAAGTGAGGCGGAAATTTGCAAGAAAAATTCTAATTTAATAAATAAAATTTTTCTGTTTCAATTAATTTTAAAAAACCTCAAATCTAGGTGCAATGATGCATACAATATCTTAAATTAATAACATCAGAATAAAAATTGGTCACTTCTACAGTATTTTAAAACAATTAAAGGGGAAATAGTTTTAAAAAAAATTGGGTTTCAAACATCGAAAATAAGTTTTAAGAAAAAAAATATATATTTAGTACTTAATAAATTATTCGAAATAATTTTGAGGAAAAATACAAAAAAAAATCACTTCTGTAGGATTTGAATTATTTTAAAACTATATGAGAGGAGAAATAAAATAAGACCGAGCGCAGCGAAAATGAAGTTTTTTAAAAATTTTTATTGCTTTAGTATACCTACCTACAGAAAAAAATCAATAAAGTGTGAAACTGTTTAATTTTCCAAACATGGGGAAATATGTATACAAATGATAAATTTTCCCCTAGAAAGTGATCATTCAATTCTGGTTTCTCTCTATAAAAACCATTAAAGTACAAAATATTCAACTTTCCTAATTTGGAGATAAATTTTCTCAACTTGAGAAAATATGAAAATTTTTCCAATTTTGGAAAGTATGAAAATTTTTCTGATTTTGGAACATACGAGAAAAATTTTTTCAACTTGGAAAAGTATGAAAATGTTTCCAATTTGAGAAAATTTGGCTACAAAATAGTATAAATTTTTCCAACTCGATAAAATGTGATTACAAATGGTAAATTTACCTGTAGGAAATTATCATTTTTTCTGCTCCCCCCTCCCCCCTTCCCCCAAAAAATATACTACTGTTCAGTTTTCCCAAATTGGGTAGATATGAGTACAAATTGTAAATTTTTCCACCTCATGGGTAGGAATGGTGAATTTTTCCAAATGAATTCTGGTAGCTCCTACATCCTACCCCTTATCGGTACCTCTCGGAAGAGGGGAAGGGGGGAGTAATTTTTGGGACTCTTGGGGAAGCAGGGTGATACCGGCCTTTAGACCATTTTTTTTGTATTCTTCGTTAAATTTACTATACTATTATACTGCATAAATAATCAGAAAATTTAAATACAGTCCATTTCTTAAATTCGTTTTTCTTAGAAACTACATGGATTTTATGCACTACCTACGTTCTCTTCTTGAATATTTTTCATTTTTCTCTTCCCCTAAGTTAATTTTTGACGTCAGAAACGAATTCCTCGTGAAATTTTAGTTCAGAAAAGTAGTTTTGGCAGCTTTTTTGATGATTGATACATAAAAACATGAGTAAAAACTTTGAACGAGTTTTTCTTAGTATTTGGTTTTTTTTGGAATTCAAGAATTTCTCAACTTCAAATATCTCTATCTCGGCGGAAAATCTACCTTAGATGCTCATCAAGCCTCCTTTATTATTTTTGCTAAAAAAATCATTATTGAAAAAGCTGAACGGGTCACATTTTCAATACGACTGGTCGACAAATTTCCTCTTTTTTAAAAATCTGAGTCAGAAAATTTTTCATTTTTACCCCCTCTCAGAGATTTTTGGGCGTTTCGTCCCTGCCCATCAGCTCGTGATATGTTGAAAAAATTGATAGGCAATTTTATCATGCAGCTTTTCGTACTTTCACGACCCAACCGAATCAAAAATTGGTCATTTTGCATTTTGACATTACATATATGTATTTGCAAAACTGCACAGGAAAAACGAAGATTTTACAAACTAAAATTCTCGTACATAAAAAAAGCGTACTTACGTAGGTGCGTACCTATACTACGTACTTGCATCGTAAAAACAAAAAATTGATGGGGGCCTACGAATGTACAAAAACATCGTATATACTGCATGTCTGCCAACGTAATAATTTTTATTATTCGGTAAACAGTAAACACAGCCGAAAGTACACAAGACCGGAGCAGCGTGGTGGTCGAAACACACGCAGTGTATAAGTTCAGCGTTCGCAGATAAGCAGATATTTGTATTAGTGGTTGTAAAATAGTATACGAGCGTCGGGGAGATTATACGTGTATACCTGCCTACGTATTCCCATATTATTATAATTCATCCTAAGAGAATTGTTTATCACTGGGTAAATTTAGTTTATTGAAACACGAGCATAAGGTCGCGGGGGGCCAAAGGTAAGTTTACCCACTTTTGGACGGGGAGTTCGAGGGTGAAAAAAAATCCAATTTAAAGCGTCGAATGTAGTATATTCGCATATACGAAGGATTTAGCGAACGTGACATAACAACGTCGAATTCCCCGACCGATTCGACGAGACGCAGACGGTCGCCCATCGCGATGCTATCAGCAGAGGAGGGACGAGGGTATAGATAAATTTTGTATTATGCAAATATAAACGACGAGGAATTACCTACATTCGCGTATGTTCATTAATAATGCGCGCAAACATCATTAACATCGATTTCGATTAGAATTGGCAAAATATGTGTAGATATTATTTTTCTGTAATAATCGACGACGTAATGGAGCGAACTTGTGCACATTGTCGTGGAAAAAGACTTCGTGTCGCATCGTTCGATTAAAACGCACGCTATTCGGGGCACCGTAGTAGGTAATCTGCCTCCCCTTCTTGTCGTCTTACAGTCTACCACGATCAGGTTTTTTTTTTTTAGAAAACATGCAACGAAAATTTAAGCTTGTTCTAGTGATACGAGTTTTTCCCTTTTTTGGTCTCTTTCGTGCCCCGGTACGTTTTGTTTGCGAAATTCGTAATAAAATTTCTTTTGATCTTTACGCTATCGATGATGGCCGAAGGTATAATTGCGAGCTGGGTATTGAGTGTGTAGCAGAGCTCTGCACGATACGATATTCCATCGCTTAAATATCGTATCGTATCGTATTAAAAGAAAAAAAAACGATTACGATGTCATATCGTATCGGATTGAAGAGGAAAAAACGATTCCGATATCATATCGTATCGGGTTGAAGAGAACTAAACGATTCCGATATGTTATCGTATCGTATTAAAAATGAATAAACGATTTTGATATCGTATGGCATCGTATTAAAAACGATTAAGATTCCGAAATCGTATTTATCGTATTGAAAAAGATTATCGTCCGTGCAATTTACTTAGGCGGCTGACCGTAAAGCAAGGAGTATCTGTTTCCCGAAAATGCTCTGGTGGAGGCTCATTTTTTTTTCGTTTTTTTTTTTCAAAGCCCATTATCTGAGACGTTCAGACTTCAGAGGTCCAAATTTTTTTCCAATCGTAATTTTTTCACACCAAAATTTTTTTACTAAACTAAATTTTTTTAAAAACGTAATTTTCACACACCTAAATTTTTTTTCTCAACTAAATTTTTTTCAAAACGTAATTTTTTCACACCAAAATTTTTTTTCTCAACTAAATTTTTTTCAAAACGTAATTTTCACGAACCTAAATTTTTTTTCTTAACTAAATTTTTTTCAAAACGTAATTTTCACACACCTAAATTTTTTTCTCAACTAAATTTTTTTCAAAACGTAATTTTCACACAACACATATCTAAATTTTTTTTCTCAACTAAATTTTTTTCAAAACGTAATTTTCACACAACACACACCTAAATTTTTTTTCTCAACAAATTTTTTTTCGAAACGTAATTTTGTTGAGAAAAAAAATTTAGGTGTGTGAAAATTACGTTTTGAAAAAAATTTTGGTGTGTAAAAATTACGTTTTGAAAAAAATTTATTTGAGAAAAAAAATTTAGGTGTGTGAAAATGAAAATAACGTTTTGAAAAAAATTTAGTTGAGAAAAAAAAATTAGGTGTGTGAAAAATTGAAAATTACGTTTTGAAAAAAATTTAGTTTAGTAAAAAAATTTTGGTGTGAAAAAATTACGATTGGAAAAAAATTTTGGACTCAGAAAAAAAAAAAACGAAAAAAAATGAGCCTCCACCAGAGCATTTTCGGGAAACAGACACTCTTGCAGAAGAAACGATGTCATACCATATAACATCGTATCGTATCGTATCGTATTATTACGATGCGATGCGATGTATATTAAATCATATCATTCAATACGATGCGATGTCATATCGTTTTTTTTTAAATCGGTTAGTGCATTGCCGATTCTACATCGCCATCGTTTAAAACGATATGATATAACGATGAAAAATATCGTATCGTGCAGAGCTCTAGTGTGTAGACGCGATATTGTCCATGTGCATTCGACAACGACCTACGTGTATCGTTTATGGAACTATTTTTTACCATTTTTTTACGTCCACTATGGTAAAAGGTAGCTTTAATATATTGGCGAGCTTCTGCGAGTTCAATGCATTTTATATACTTTGGTAGTGTTTGTCTTTGAGTTGTTACATGGGTAGCATATTTTTGCAGCTTGGGAGTAATTTAGAGGGCGAATGATTACTATTTTATCGCGCCTTGGAGATTATTCCTACCTTTGATGAAATTGACCATATTTTTAGTTCCAGGGGTGTCGTCGAATTTGAAACCGATGGACGTAAAAATATTAATCATTTTTGACTTCGTTAAATTTTTTATAAGTAAAATTTCGAGCCGAAACACCAAAAAAATCAAAAGTACATCATAACTGGACCCCGTGTTCAAAATTTCAGGTGCTGAAGTTCATTTCTCGATTTTTGGCGAATTTTTGAAATTTCAAAATTACCTCCGCCCTGTAAAATATGAAAATTTGATGTAATGAAGGAAAAAAGCTGAAATTTGGTATATACCCTATTTTCGACCTCCCGAATTGATTGGAAGCGGTTTCGAGACGTTTCGGAGCCACCAGAATATTTTGGAATTTTCCAGTGCTGGAGAAAAGCCCATAAAAATGGTCCATATGCATTTCAGCACTTATAATCGTGGATTATCGATATTGGTGACCTATTTGATCGATAAAAACACAATTTTCCAAAATTCGTAACTTTGAGTTCAAATCCGCATTTTTGGGCAGGAAAGTGGTGGAATAAGGGGGTCATTTGGCCTCAAGTGGAACTTTGTAAAAATTCTTATTCCATTCGATTTGGATTGGTAAAATATGATTTTAGAGCGCATGAGCGAATTTTTATTTCATCCCCGGGGGGCTGGGGGCCCAAAATACGCGATTTTCAAGCTAAAACCTTTTAAAAATTCTCTCTCCGCGAGTTTTCAACAGATTTTTTTCAAACTTGACACATAGGTAGGGTACTAGAAGGGAGTGCTCTGGTATTTTTTCAGATTTTTCCGACCACTTTAATGACCTTGAATTTGACTTTGAAAATTTCAAATCGCCTTAGGGAGCACAGCCTTGATGCTGTCTCAAAAATGTTTTCAAATTAAAATTTCCTAATGTATTTTACACTGCTGAGAATTTTTTCAGATTTTTTCAAGTGGTGGAAATTGGTCAAACATTCAAAAAACTGGTGTAATTCATCATTTTTGTTGCTTAAAATCATTGTTTTTCATCAATTTTTCATTTTTTATAGTTTCCTGCTAAAAATATTATTATTTACTCGCCGTGTCCCATTTCGACCTTTATTCATTAATTTCTTACAACTATGATGTTTTGAGCGAATTTACTACTAAATTCGCTCAAAACATCATATTCAAAACGTTAAATTCAGACTGCAACGCGTTTTAAGAGACGATTTCAACACAAACTCGTACATCATCCCATTTTTCTCTTCAAACAAGACAAAAATGGTTGAAAACTGTGAAATTTTCAGTTTTTTGTCTTGTTTGAAGAGAAAAATGGGATGATATTCGTAGTCTGAATTTAACGTTTTGAATTGATCTTGAACCTTTTCGTAAGAAATTCTCAGTGGAAAAATCCCTCAGGATCCCAAAAAACTGTCAGCATTACTTCTGCTTTCTGTTTGAACCGCATCTCCGCAACAGGTCTTGCGTTTTTGACTGTCATTTCAACATACGTGTAGCTACCGCGATCGTAAATATGCCATTGGATAGCAAATTGATTCCTCTTTCCAACGAGCCGTCTACTATTTTCGTAGCTCGTCTACAGAACGAGCTACGGGCAAACAGGAAATCATTAATGAACAGCCTTTGTACCCTATTTTCGACCTCCCGAATCGATTGGAAGCGGTTTCAAGACGTTTCGGAGCCACCAGAATATTTTGAAATTTTCCAGCGCTGGAGAAAAGCCCATAAAAATGGCCCATATGCACTTTAGCACCTATAATCGTGGATTATCCGTATTGGTAGCCTATTTGATCTATTAAAACAGAATTTTTTGAAATTCGCAACTTTGAGTTGAAATGGCAAAAAATTAATTTTTTTCCAGTAAAATTGTCATCAGCCAAAAAATAAAATTTGAACTCAAAGTTGAAAATTTCGGAAAATTGTATTTCAACCGATCAAATAGGTCACCAATATTGGTTATTCACGATTAAAGGTGCTGATGCTCATATGGACCATTTTTATTGGCTTTTCTCCAGCACTGGAAAATTCCAAAATATTCTGGTGGCTCCGAAACGTCTCGAAACCGCTTCCAATCGATTCGGGAGGTCGAAAATAGGGTGTATACCAAATTTAATCTTTTTTTGTTCATTAGATCAAATTTTCATATTTTGCAGGGCGGAGGTAATTTTGAAATTTCAAAAATTCACCAAAAATCGAGAAATGAACTTCAGCACCTGAAATTATGGATACGGGGTCCTGTTATGATGTACTTTCGTTTTTTTCTGTTTGGGCTCAAAATTTTACTTTGAGTTGGGATATGTCCCTTGTAAGGTAGATTTTTCGCCGAGATATAGGGACATTTGAAGTTGAGAAATTCTTGAATTCCAAAAAAACAAAATTATGAGAAAAACACGTTCAAAGTTTTTACTTATGTTTTTTATGTATCAATAATCAAAAAAGCTACCAAAACTATTTTTCTGAACTAAAATTTCACGAGGAATTTGTTTCTGACGTCAAAAATTGACTTGGGGAAGAGAAAATGCTTCCAATCTACCCGATTTTTTTTTCATGTTCCTTTTTCATAGATGAACAATTTGAGACCAAAATTACAACCCTACAGGCAAAATTGGCGAAGAAAATGGAAAAAAACGAAATCGCATCGGTGAAAATTTTTTTACGCATTCTTTGATCTTATATTGTGAATAATATTTGTAATAAATTCTATAGCATAATTGTGAATTTTGATGGCGCATGGTGTTAGATTTCGATAAAATCATCGTTTTTTAAAACAACTCTATCTTATGTAATCTGGTTTTTGAATGCGATTTTGTTTTTTCTAGTTTTTTCCGCGAGTTTTGGCTGTAGAGTTGTCGTTTTAGTCTCATTTTGTTTATCTGTGAAAGAAGGATATAAAAAAGTTATTTTCGGGTAGATTCCGCTCATTGCGAATGAAATCAGCTCGTGGTCGAAATTAGGAACCCAAAATTTCAAAATCGATTTTTGAGTTCCCTCAGATAAAATCACAAAAAATACAAAAAATGATTGTATCAGCTAAAAATTTTAGGGGGTGGTAGAGGAAGGATCAAGGCATTTTTTAAGCTCTTTCCGATGTTTCTATCTCAAAAAGTCTTTAATTTATATTGTAGAGTTCAAAATCCACATTCTATATCACTTATTACTTACCTATTAGGTAGGCACTAATAAAATTCAAATTTTTAATCGAAAAAAATATGAAGTGCAAACTTCATCGTTTTTGCGTTTCCTCAGATCCATAAAAGTAATCAAACTTGATGCAATTACTTTTTTATTCAATTTTAAAATTTATACAAACGTAATATTTTCAGTCATTTATCAAGATCATGTAAATATCCCCCCCCCCAACACACAAAAAAAATACATACGTGTTTTTTTATTCATTAATTAGATATGTAAGTGTTATAGGTAATAATGGGACCAAGTATCAATAAACAAAAAAAAAAATTTTTCCTAATTTTTTGAAAAATTGGAAATTTTGAACCCTTTCCAGGTGGTGGGGTAAAACTGAAAGGCCCAAAATGTTTACTATGCTCCTCTGACGACTTCGGAACTTGGAACATCCCTACTTTTTTTTTCGTCCTCATTATGAGATAAAAATTTCAGGAGGAATTACTTTGAATTTTCAATTGGTAGAACTTTTTTTCCAAATCAAGATGAACAAAATTTTAATCATTGCTTCAGGTTGCCGATTTGCTTCTTCATAATTTGATTATGGTACTTATAAAAATTTTTAATTTAAAGAATCATTTTTACGTGAAATTTCGAGCGATTTGCAAATTTAACAAATCCTATCGAGGTCGACCTCTCGCATCGTAAATTCCAAATATTTTTTAGCCCAGTTTTCTGTGTCCTGATGGAAAGGAAAAAAGTCAGAATGACCAAGGAGATCAGGAGATTCAAAGGATTTTTTCTAAGAGCTCGGGGATCCAAAAATTCCACATGATCGAGTTTCATTTCAAAACCTACCAAATATAAAAAAAAACCTAGATAAATCGGATCTAAAAATTCTTCATATCCACCTAAACAGATACGTACTTCCGTTAATGGATATTTTAAACATTCGATTAAATAAAAACCCCAACTTACAACTCGAGAATCAATATAAAACGAAAAGGAAAAAAATTACAGCGAATTGTAAAACACTTTATTCGATGAGTAATATTCTAAACGATAAAATTTTCGCGTCGAATTCACCAAAAAAAAAAAATATCCTAAAAAGAACTGTATACTAAATTAATAAAAAGCCGTTGGCGAAATTGTACGTATTTTCGTATTTTTTCCTTATTGAGGCTGACGAAGAAACGAAGGACGATGAAAAAAAAACGACGTAAATTGCGTTACAGCTGAGAAAAGTATTGTAAAAGTAAATCCGATAAGTGTATCTCACCAATGGTATGTAATTAACAGCTCCATGGCTCCAGTTAGGGCTGAAAAAATGGCTAAATTTCGGCATGTTTGCGTGGAAAAACACGAGATAATATGGGATGATTTTTAAACTTTCGAACTTTTTTCTCCATTAAAGAAAATATTTTCACTTTGAACCCGGCCGGCGCGGCGTGGTACGACGATAAAAAACAGATTTACTTGAAATTTCGTCTTTTGTCCTAAGTATCCGCGATGTAGTACAGGATGCTGGTGTGTTTGGCGACGATAATGTAGGTAAAGCGGATTAAACAGATTATGATTCTGTTCGCTGTATGCTTTTCGTTTTATAAATCCGTTTTAATTAGTTTTATTCTCCGGGTTTTTTCCCATTTTTGGTACGTACCGTGTTTTTATAGCGAGAAATATACGAGCGGTAAATGCATACAGAAGGACACCAAATAAGAGCTTTTAATTTGATTAAATTTTCGATAGCGAATAAATCAAATCGTTCGCGTCGGTAGGGCTTTTTCCGTGTTCTCTTTTGTTGGCTGCGTTCATTAAAAAATTGCTTTCGCCAGGGCTTTTCTGAATTCTTGGTTTGGTGGTAATTTTAATGAGGGATTTGTCTCATGGCGAGGTTTTTCACCCAAGAAGGATTTTTATATAGCTTTAAGTGTACATCGTTGTAGTGTCAGTAAATTAGCATCAAATTCTCCCCTTCTAATAGACTTTTTTGAAGTACGGTTGTTCAAACCTGATTTTTAAACACGGGGCGGGTTATTCTTAATCTTTTTTTCGGAAATTGAAGGGAAGGAAGTTGTATTGTTATATCTGGGCTTCAAATATCGCGATAAAAAATACATCTCCCTGACTCGTTTGAAATTCTTCATGAGTATTTTTTCGAATTTTTGAAATTCAATCCATTTATTTCTCAATTTTAATTATTGAAAATTTTTTGATTTGAAAATTTTAATTTTCAAAATTAAAAATGTGTGATATTTTCTTCAAATTCTAGAAGTGGATTTCTTCTTTGAAGTTATGAAAAAAAAAATCATTGGAAACAATGGACAAAATGCAACTTTTTTTTCAAAAAAAAATTATGACAAATGGAAAGTAAAGATTGAGAGATTTGAAAAAAATTGAAAATCGGTCCATTATAACTCGCGTAATGATTTTTTGAAAGTTGTGTTTTCTCATAGCGTTGAAAAACAAAGGCGTGGTCAAATCTGGTGCAGTGACGTCAAGAATTGGAATTTTCGTTTTAAATTCTTGACGTCATAGCATCAGATTTGACCACGCCTCCGTTTTTCAAAGCTAGAAGAAAACGCGCATATTTCAAAATATCATTACGCTAATTCTAATGGGCTATTTTCATTTTTTGTTAAATCTTAATCTTTTAATGTCTATTTTCGATTTGCCCTTAATTTTTGTTTAAAAAAAATTATTGCAACATGTCCAATGGGCCGGGGGGGGGGTGTCAAGCTATAAAAATGATGATAAAATTTTGGTGATCGAATTTTAAGATCGACATTCGTTGCTTTTAAAAACTTGGAATTGGACGAATTAATATATCGCACCCCTAGTGCAATAACAACACATCTCAAAAAAATTTGACCTTCATATTTTTTCCTGAAACGTGCTCATCTTTGATCAGTTTTCAATTTACATCAAAAATAAAGAAGTTCATTTTTTTTGAGATGTGTTGTTATTGCACTGGAGGTGCGATATTACCATGACTTTTTGCTGGCCTTTCGAAAGATTGGAAAGATTTTAATAAATCGGCTGACCCAATAACATTTTTTATGTTTTTTAAAAACTTGAAGAAATTTTATAGGAAATTTATACAATGACAATTTATCAACCTTTTGCCTGATTTTTAAAAATTTAGAAAAATTTGAAAGATAGTTGATGTAATGACATTTTATTAGAATTTTGTCCGATTTTAATTTTATTTGAATCCTTTTTATTGATTTCTTTGTTCAATATTTTTTTTATATCTCATTTTTCAGATTTTTTTTAAAAATTTGGTTATGAAAATTTTGAAAATTTAAAGCTTGAACTACTTACTGTTGAAATATTTTCAAAAGTATCATTTTTAATTTTTGAATGTTTTACTTTTTTTTTTGGTCAACTAGCTACTAGAGTATTATTTTTATTTAAAAACTTGAAAATGTTACCTTAATTTTTTCAACTTTTCTTAAAATTTTAAAATTGATAAAAAATTTGTGTTTGTTGAAAAATTTTAAAAGTTGTATTAGTTTTCCTTTATTGGTTTCAAAACATTCAGATTTTTTACCTTGAAATACTTGTCTTTAACATTTTTGAAATTTGCCTTTTTCCAAGTAATTAATTTAACTTTTGAAAGAAAACCGGATTATGAATTCAAAAATTTAAGATTCTAAAAGTAATGCAATACAAATATTACCTACCTGTTTCAGTTCTTGATTTTTTTTAAAGTTTCTTAGTAGGTATTCTCTTGAAAAAAATCTGTACTCTGGTGCATATTCCTGAAATTTAATGACAATGGGAAGTAATCTATAGATATTCAAAAATTTCAAAATTTTGTCACAATTTCCTTAAATTTGTCTTTATTTTTATTTTCTTGATCATTGTTAAATTGTTTTTCGAAAATAAAATCATGATTTTTATTTTAAAACTTCATAATGTTGCCTTGTTTGACAATTTCACTCAAAGATTTAAAAATTGATCTTTATCAATGATGTGATTTTACTCGATTTTTGTAAAATTCATGAAATTTAATTTTTGTGAAATATCATCTTTTCAAGTTTTTAAAAAAAAATTAAAGTAATTTTTTTATAATCTACATCCAATTACCTACCGAATGATGTATTTGGTTGGCTCTTTCCCCTGTATTTTCTTCCCAGTAGGCCTGCTGATTATAGAAATTAAAATCGATCAATCGATTATTCGAATTTTAATCGATTAGAAAAATAATCGATTAATCGACGCCCGATTTATCGATTAAGAATAATTGCCCGGATAATCTATTAAAAATTATCGCCCGATTTTCTCAAATCGACCAATTAATTTACCTTCGCCCCCTCCCCTTCTCCGTCCTGGGACAAAAATATGCAATCCAATTTCAGTTCTTTGTTTCATGTGAAAATCTTCAGTCTGGGCAAAAATCTCGGGGTTGAAAATGAAAAATCTGTCGACTAATATTATTAACTAGACACACTGTGCCATAATAGCGGATTTCCTTTTTATTTTGTGTATTGTGAAACTGGAAAATTTAACCAATCACAAGGGTTCTTACTTTTACTTGATATTAACTTTATGCTGGTCTAAAATATGTCATTTGCTGAATCCTTGCTAAGAAATTTATGATACCTCAAAAGTTCAATAAAACCTGTCTTTATCCCAGCCTTTAAAATTCCGACACAATAGTTGGCCCATCACAAAGAAAAAGAAACAAAAGAAATTCCATTAAAAATTTTATCGAATTTCATTGTTTCATTTTCTTTGTGGTGGGTCACCTGCTGCGAGAGAAATTTGCTGACTCATTATTTTTTTTAAAATGAAAATTTTCCAACCAGATGTTTTGAAAACAAAAAACAAAAATTCGTGCTTTTTGATCTACTTTTTTGACTTCCAAAAAAACGACCGATTAGACGATTAAAAATAGTCGGCCGATTAATCGATTAAAAATAATCGGTCGATTAAACGATTAAAATAATCGAATAACCGATTAAGAATTTTGGCCGATTTTAAAGAAAAAAATAATCGATTAATCGATTATCGCTTATAATCGCCAGTCCTATACTTCCCAGTACATTGCGTTAAAGAAAAATAGTGCCAGTGAAGCAAGATGTAAATTGAAAATGGGGCAAGATGCAAACATTGTTTTTAAATACGAATTTTTCGAAAAAGTCACATATGGTACTAAAGATGGTCAAATTGATATTTTTGTGATATTTTTTCCAGGATATCACATTTTTGCTTTAATTTTTAGATAGAATATCAAAAATATCAAAAGTTTGCCTAAAATATCGGAAAATAAATCAAGGCAGCATCAATTATGAATACAAAGGTTTTAGAACTCCTCCTTTCAAAAATTACGCTTCTATTTAAATCTGTAGTATCCACCTCAAATGTACTTGAGTAAATTTTACAAAAAAATTCAAGATTTTTTATCATGTCTTCACTGTTCGCATCTTGCCCCATGGGTGGGACAGGATGCAAAAAAGTGAAAAAAATTTCAAAAAATTCTATAGGTTGAGGTATGCACCAAAATCGAATTTTTTTCAGCGAAATGAAAATTAAATGTTTGAACTTTAATTTGTTGCAAGAATTAGACAATTTGACCAATTTTGAATAGATTTGGCAGAATATTTGGCCTAGGTTGGTGCATCCTGCCCTGGCTTCCCATATATTTTAGGATCTTGATTTTTTTTTTTATGAGGGAAAATATTTTTAATTTTATAATTTTCAAATTAGATCCATAATTTTGAATTTATTTTGCAAAATTTTCAAAAAATTTCATTATTTCTGTTTGAAAAATTTCGAGGTTGCTTGCATAAAATTCTTGAAATCCAAATCTGCTGTGACAGGGTTAAAGATGGTCTTGAAATTACTTTTATTTGGGTATCACATCACATCATTTCAATTTCCACTTACAATTTTCTGGAAACCAGTTCAATTAAGTATTAAAAATTTTATTAAATCTTATTTTTGATAAAAAAATTATTAAATTCTGATTCTCAGACGTCTTTAAGCATTACAAAACCTCTATCCTTGGCACGTGTAACTCAAACAATACCGAAACTATGAAATTTTTTAATCTCGTAAAGTTGGCTTATTCGCCAAAATCCCCCCACCCCTCATCTTTCGTTACAAATAAACTCTCACTTAATCGCCCAGCAGGACCCCACGATATTAAAAATAGGAAAAAAACAAGTCAAAAATCCCCAGTAATATTTCATCGCGTCAAAGGTACACTACGATCGTACATAATGAGCACGAACATGCACGTTTATAATCAAGTCAAAGGTTGGTTCGATCATTAAAGAAATATTACTTCATTAAATGCCACCCAGAGCGTTTCGTATAAACTCGTATTTTTTCCTTCGATCGAATATAACCCGCTATGCGACTCGATGCCCCTGATATAAAAATTTTTCAAAATTAATATCCGTACCTGCAATATTACCTTGGAATCGTACACTGCCACCAACTTATGCACCATCGTCGTGTTTATCGTCATATTTTCTAATCGCTTCTCTACGTCTACGTCGAAGCGATTTCTCACCCTGTGATATTACTACAAAAAGATCTCAGCTTATGGAATTTCTTATTAAACGTCTCTAGCTGTTGAAAAAATTTCACTCTGTCGTCCGTATCCGAGGATTGAATCGTATTACACGACGATATTGCAAAATTATAAGTTTATCTTGGCGTTCGGCGATTCATTGTATTAAATTCGTCGTCGTGTATATGACAACGTACGTATACCGAGTCAGCTCAAAGCTCGTATAGCATAGGCAAGGTGGTAGTAATATTTATCAGCTTCTTGTACCTTGTCGTATCCGACGTATCCGTTTTTCGGCTTCGGTGGCGGGCGACGTGATTGTAAATAATACAAACATGCAGATTTACTTCCAATTTACTTCCACACGTTGAGTCTTATTACGTTCTAACCCATTTCGACATTTACCGACCAATCTCGTCGCGTTACCTTTCTTATTTCGCATTCCGGCGATGATAAACTTTATACGTCATTTTGGGCAAAGCGAACAGCGGGAATTAATTAATGGGTACGAAGGAGCGAAGCAGGCGGCGTCAGATTTTCCATATCTTCGTATCTACCTTGATGCTTCGCCTTCGCGAATACGAAACGGGTCAACCTTAGACCGGAGACGAATTTCGAACCTTGGATGTGCCGGTATTAGCTTTTTGTACAAATATTGATACGTGTGAAATATCTCTCTGGGGAAATATCGAACGTAGCTGGTTGTTGCACTTGAACTACGCCACGTTGCCTTCGACATCGGCGTAGAAAACGAATACCTAAACTACATAAGCCTCGATAAAAAAAAAGTCCTACGAAATACTCGCTATAAAATATTCGGCGCTGACGAGAAATACTAAATTACATAATGTCAATTTTTTCCTTATTTTTTGTGACGAAAGTCAAGTCGTTTCGTCGCGCTATTAAAATAACGATTCGACGTCTCGTACGCACCCAACGTTGTAATTTTACGACCGGAATTTTTTCCACATCCATTGTCATTTACATATTTATAAAATTGTTAGCAGGATCACTTCGATGGCCATGTACCACACCGAAACCTCATATTGAGGCAGCATTTTTTCCCTCGACCAAAATTACGACCGTCGAGTAAATTATAACGCGGTTAATTTGAACATAGAACGAATGAAAAATTACTCTTTTTTTCCTCCTCCTACACTTTTATTTCGTAAAACCGAGAACGCGTTAATTAATGATGGTATTTCTCGACTTAATTTCTTCTCGGTTCTTTCAATTTTTTCTACCCCAAAGACCGAAAGGGAAAATACTGAATGCACAACTTTTTATGAAAATTATTTGTTTTTCTTGTATAATTTTTTTCCCTCAGACGACCGAGGGCCCGCGACTCAAAAGCGTGAAACTGTTCTGTGTTATTTGTCGCGACTTCATTAATTTCTCTGTAATGATTAAAAACGTCGCGTTGCTCGTCGGCGTGTCTTTTTTGCGCTCCCTTTATTCAGCCGGTTTTAAAATTGTTTAAAGAATTAATGCTCGAGTGTATTTTAAAATAAATTATACGCTTGATCGTGAAAGATGTCGAGATGCCTATGCCTGCGTCCTGTGCCTTTTTTGTTTTTTACTTTTCAAACGTAATGAATGAGTTGGATCGTCACTGAGCGTGTAATGTCGTTGGCTGACTCGTCAGCGTAATGGTTTTATGAGGATTTAATCCGCCGGAGGAGAATTTTTCCATGTTGGAATTTTTTTTGAATTTTAGAGTGAAAGATGGTTTAAATTGATTGAGAAAGAATTGGAATGGGAAATTTTGAAATATTGCAGTGAGTTGCGTCATTTGGTTGAAATTTGCTGAGTCAGAGAATTTCCGAGTAATTGAAACTTTTAGATGTTGCAAATAAAATGACCATTTCACCCAAAAAATGACCATTTTCAACCAAAAAACGACGATTTTTAACTAAAAACTGACAAATTTCATCAAAAACTGACGATTTTAAACCGAAAAATTACAATTTTTATCGAAAAATGACAATTTTTATCGAAAAATGACAAATGACCATTTTTGATCATAAATGACAATTTTGAATGAAAAATGACAATTTCACCCAAAAAATTGACCATTTTCAACCAAAAAACGACGATTTTTTAACTGAAAAATGACAAATTTCATCAAAAATTGACGATGAAATTTTTTTGTGGAAATTTGTCACTCGAGGTTCTACCTCTAAAAGCAAGAGTGAGATTTTTTGAAAGAACATGTTCCAAACCCTCTGTACTCAAAAATTCACCTGTCAACGCCGATTTTTCAATTTTTCGTTAATTTTTAACCTTTCCGGAACAGAATTTCACCATTTCCAACAATTCTGGAGTTTACAGAGAGATTTTAATTTCCTCCAGTACTTCCAAAGCTCTCCAGAAGGTGTGAAAACTATTTTTGGACAACTAAAAAATCGAGCCTTCGTATTCAATTCCAGAGGCGCACCCAGGGGGCTCAGGGGGCTCGAGCCTCCCCTTAAGCTTGACAAGGAGATTTCTTTATTATAAAAATGTCAAAAAAGAGTATGATTTAAATTTTTTTTTGCTATACCACTCTTTAAATTTAAATCAGTTGAATTTGCAAAAATGCTGTAGTTTTTAATCAGTAAAATAATTTTCATTGAAAACGAGTGATTTTTCACTGATTTTTCGGTCAAAACTTACTAATTTCTCAGTCAATGACCCATTTATCAGAAAAAATCAGTAATTTTGACTGAAAAAATCATTAAATCTCCCCATTTTTCAATTTTTCTTCGCTCAAATTTGTAGGTAGGTATATATATTTTGCCTACTGAAAATACCCAAACTACTCCACTCCCACTGAAATAACAGGTTACTTCATTTTTTCATTGAATTTTGACCCCCCCCATTTTTCTCAAAATCTGAGCCCCCTTACATAATTTCTGGGTTCGCCTACGTTCAATTCTCTTAGAATAATTTGAAGAGAAAATCCACTTTCATAAACGCAATTTAGGGAGGGGCTGAGAATTCGAGAAAAATAGGGGGGGGACATCAATGAAAAAAAATTAAGTACCTAATTTGCTATTTCAGTGGCGTTGGCGTAGTCGGGGATATTTTCAATGGGCGGATAATACATAACCAGATTTAAGTGAAGAAAATTAGGAAAATTGCAGAATTTTTCGGAACAAACAATCAATACACCCCTTAAATCTTAATTAGTAAAATTTACCTGTTTGAATCAGAGAAATTAATTTTACTGAAAATTAGTGATTTTTCACTGATATTTCAGTCAAAATTAATGATTTTTTCTGAAAAATTAGGAATTTATTGAGAAATTAGTGATTTTTGATTGAAAGATCAATGAAAATCATTTCGCTGATTATTAAAGACAGAATTTCATCAAAGACAGATTCGGATTTAGAGAGTTATACATATGTTTATTCAAGAAATAGAATGACTAAAATACTGCCCGAGCGAAGCAAGAGCGAAATTTTTTTGAAAAATTATGTTTGAAGAGTAAAAAATGCACTTTTTCACATTTTTGTTACAAGGAAACTTCTTTCCGATTTGAGAGGGGGGCTCGAACCCCTTGACCCCCCTGGGTGCGCTTATGTCCACTTTGACGCAAATTCTGGATGGACACCATTAGATCGCCATCGAACAAAGGTTGGTTAAAAAAACTCACTCGAGGTAATCGATGCGTTCATCCACTTCAAAGGAAACAAAAACTCGATTCATTTTTCCCAATTTAATTTTCACGTTTTCTAGACAAAGTTGAAAGTACTGGCGAAAATCAAATCTCCCTGGAGATTCCAGAATGGTCGGAAAAGGTAAAAGTGGGAATCATTAATGTATTCGCAGCTAACCTGTTTCGCGTTATTTAAGTTGCCTATCGGAGTCGCCTTGAAAAGAAAGTATCTCGTATTTACGGCGAATTGGTTATGCAATTCTATTAACGTGATTTTTTCTTTTCGAAAATAAGCAGGTTTGTCTGGAAATCGGACGACGATTTTTAGCTGGCGGCTCCGAAATGGCTTGAAATGATGAAATTTGGCTTCGATGGGTCACCCCCCCCCCCACACACAGCCATAGATTATCATACTTTTGCTGAAAAATGACGATTTCAAAAATTTTTATCAGAAATTGAAAAATTAAGTTGGGCAGTTTACGATTCCATGGGTTTTGGAATATGCTTCTTTCAAAAATCTATCCTTATTCAGATCATTGATGATCAACTCATTATAATTCTTTCATAAAAAAACTGGTTGAAATTTGGAGAAAATATCAAGTTTACATCTTACGATTACGAGACTTCATTAATTGTATTTGATTTTGGGGACTTTGAAGGTGTTCTGTAATTAGTTTGAAATCGTCTTTATGTATTTTTCTATAAAAAGTGGAACAAATTTCATAAAATGTGAAAATGAATTTTCAAAAATTTCTAAAATGAAAAAGTTTAAAAAACAAAAAATGAAGGATTTTTCCAAATAATACCTTATTGAAAATTTTATTGTTGAAATTGGTAAAAATCATGAAAAGAATTTGAAAAGGAATTAAAAATTTGAAATTTTGAATAAAAAAAATTAAAACTGAATTTTTATTAATGCTAAATTTTTTCGAAACTGTAAATAGAAACTAATTCATTTTTTTACAAAATTAATAAGTATGGTGAAAAGTTGAGAAAATAATCAATGAAGCCAATTTTCAGAACATTAATACAAATTGTTTTGATGTAGGTAGGTAGTTAAAAGTTTTCAAAAAATTCAAGAATTAAAATATTTTGAAAAAGTTCAGGGTGAAAAGAGAAAAAAGTTTTGATGAATTCGAAGAACAAATTGAAACACGTTTTCAAATTCTTGTTCAAAAATTTCAATTTTGTTATAGAAAATTTTCCAGATCAAAATTATAAAAAAATTGAAAGTTTTAAAACCGAGTAAAAGTCTAAAATTTTTCAAATTCATCAAAAAAAGTGGAAAAAATGTAATTGAAAGCAATGATTAGAAAAATGTTAATTTAAAAAAAATATTTTCAATTATTATAATTGAAAAAAAAAATCAGAAAATATTGATTTTTTCGGCTCATTTATCCAGTTAATTGATGAGTATAAATTAGAATTTTTATTCAAGACAAAGATTATTCAAGAATAATCTGTGCCTTTTCCTTTCCTTTCTCTCTCCTTCCTTCCCCTTTTCCTCTCTCCGCCTTCTTTCCCTCCCACCATTTCCAAAAATGACGAAAAACACAGAGGCTGAAACTTTACTTCATTTGCTAGTGATCAGGGAAGGAGGAGGGAAGTTTATCGAAAATTGAAGTTGAAATCGAAACTAAAACTCGAAATACCTAAAAACTTAATTACAAAATCTGAAACTGAAACCGGTCATTGGTAAATTGAAACTTATTCGTGAAACCTAAACATTATTTTTTCAGCTTTCTGTTGCTCTTGATTTTTTGGCCTTTTCTCAAAATTAACTCGAACCGAGGGAATTCACGTAAATTATATTACAACGTTGTCGACCTTTTTACACACAATGAAAAATTTTAACGATAAATTTTCTTTTCCTTGAACATTGACCCGTTGAGTTAGTTTCGTTACATGCGACAACGACGAAGATTGAATCAAGGTATTGCATTTTTCATGAACGACATTATTTATACATGTACATTTGTGCTACAAAAAGATGTAGAAAAAGGGTATTTTTTTCCTACTTCTTAGCTTATCAATTAACGTTCACTAACTGTAGCCATTTTGTTGAATTATTAAGAGAGAAAAAAAATGTTGAACTGTGCGACGTCGGGCGTCGTGAAAAAAGTAATTAATTTTCTAGCTTATTTCGTCGTGTTCATTTTCAAATTAGGTCATTTTTTTCGGTCACATATTGCACATATAAGATGACGTTTGTTCGTATCGATTTTTCAACGTTCACTTTACTTACGCGTATTTTTTCGTCGAAAAATTTGAAATCCCCAAAATCCATGCACAAAGTGAGATAAATGACAAGGTAATTATACGTATTCGAGAATACGGATTTATTATACTTACGTTTCGTGCGTCTCGACTTATAGCTAAGGATTTGAAAAGCGTACAGATTTGAAAATTGCCAAAATTTCTGGCGCAAGGCTTGTCATAAACGCTGCTACGTATTAATTCCATCATGCCATTGTATTATTTATTCCATTAGTATTTTCATTTATTTACATTTACGTTTTCTAGCGTTATTATATTTATGCACAAAGACGAGAGAGAAACTTCATTAACTTGGTTGAACGTTAATCTGAAAGATGTGCTGAAGGTGGTGTTCATTATTTTGGTATAGTATTCGTTACGTAATAGAATGCGCCTCTAAGACGATGAATTTATGTATTTGAGACCCATTCGTGGTCTTTGCGATGCGGCTATGGCGAGTTTGTGAAATTATTATAAGCACGATGTGAAAATAGAGCGAACGCGTGAAAGCTTTCGTGACTTTGGAAAGCTCAACGATTCGGACCAAACAGCAAGAAAACAAATTGCTGAGTTTTTAATTTTTGTTGAATATCGTTGAATAGCATATTGAACTTGAAACAAATCGAGTAATTAAAAAAATACGAATTTGATAATTTTTGGATTTAAAAAATGTAGAAATCTGCGCAGGTATTTACGACGACGAAAGCCAGATTAATAATTAGACAGAAAATAACCGAAAATTTTTAAAGACGCAGTAATAATTCAACGTTTTAATTTATCGCACCGCGACTGCCTTTTTTTTTCACGAGCGAGACGAAACAAACGAAAAGAAAAAGAAAGGCTTCACTTTGTCGTGAAAATTAAATCTCAACTTTTGTTTAATTACGGCGTTCGTTTTGAAATTGTTACGTAATTTTTTTGCGCGAAATTAAACCGAGTATTTTGTTTGTTGGCGCAAAGCCCAAGAATTTGGCCAAACGCCATTAAAAATAATTTTACAATTTTTTGCAATATTGAAAGGAACCAGGCCACAATTGAAGAACGAAATTTTGGCACTTAGGAGCTTCTCACGTTATCACGCTGATTTGCAATTTCAGACTAGACGGCTCTCCCGCGGAGAATATTTTTGCTGGATTTTTTAGCCCGAATTGTAGTGCGATTGGATATCGAGTGATTTTGGGTGAATTTTTCGTGCTGGTATGAAAAGTAGGTAATTGAGGAAAGAGGAAGAAGAGAGTACGAAAGTCGTGTGAAGTGTATTTTATGATTTTGGGTCCTGAAAAATTCGTATTTTTTTCATCAAAAATGTTTGATAATTTCTAGTTAACGTTTAGTTCAATCATGAGCAATTTGAGATTTGTGTTGAATTATTGATCCAACATCCAGATTTTTTCTGGTAGGAGGTGGGGAACTAAAATGTCATTTTAAGTATTGATCCAATATCCAGATTTTTTCTGGGAGGTGGGGGGATTAAAATATCACAGTGTACGATCTTTTTTTAAATTTTGGATTTTGGATTCAAATATTATATTATTATTTTTTGATGCCAAAATTTGATATTTTCAGACCTTTTACAATGAGAGGTATTCCAACTGTCAGAAATTTTTTGGGGACGAAACAAAAGTATATCGAAAGTACCTCATGAAAGAACCCTGTATCTAAAATTTTAGGTGCTAAGATTCATTTCTCGAATTTTGACGAATTTTTGAAAATTAAAAATTACCCTATGGCTGCAAAAATATAGAATTCATGACACTAAGAGCTAAAAATTTGTACCCATTTATGGAGGCCTGTTTTCTAGCGCTGAATTTGATTTTGAACTAGTTTTTACCTCTGGCTATAAATCATTCCCTGTACAGCGGAATAAAAATTCAGATTTTTGGAAAATGTAGTGTTGAGTGTCAAAATCTATGGTTTTTAGGGTGCCTGCTAAATTTGATTTTGAACCAATCTTTACTTTATCCAATGAATTATAACCATCAAAGGGATTGGAAATGCAGTTTTTTAAAAAAAAATTTCTGGTGCTGATTCAAACTCCTGGATCTGGTCGGCGCACGTACTTTTCTAGTTTTTGAGCCCGGAATGATCATTGGAATGGAATTTTCATCCCAAAAAAATCATCTCACGATTTTTTCGTGCATTTTTGGGCTACGATTAATTTGGGATGAATTTTCATCGCAGAACTAATTGCACGTATTTTTTTAGTTTTTGAAGCCAGAACGATCATTGGAATGAATTTTCATTCCAAAAAATCATCTCACGATTTTTCCAGGCATTTTTGGGCAGCGATTAATTCTGCGATTAATTTCATCGTCTAATTAATCGCACGTATTTTTCTAGTTTTTGAGGCCGGAATGATCATTGGAATGAGTTTTCATCGCAAAAATCATCTCACGATGTTTCCGAGCATTTTTGGGCTGCGATTAATTTGAGATGAATTTTCATCGCAGAATTAATCGCAGTATTTTTCTAGTTTTTGAGGCCGGAATGATCATTGGAATGAGTTTTCATCGCAAAAATCATCTCACGATGTTTCCGAGCATTTTTGGGCTGCGATTAATTTGAGATGAATTTTCATCTCAGAATTAATCGCTCGTATTTTTCTAGTTTTTGAGGCCGGAATGATCATTGGAATGGATTTTCATTCCAAAAACATCATCTCTCGGTTTGTCCAGTCATTTTTGGGCTGCGAATAATTTCATTGCTTCATCAGAAAAAGTGAAAACGCTATATAATATAAAATTAAATTCAGTGTCCCAGAAATACATATTTTTGATACCATCACGATATTTTCAAAAAAAAATTATTTTCAATCTCCTGTACAGTGGGGAGTTTATCAGAAGTGAAAACGAGTTCGAAATCAAATTCAGCGTCCAAAAAACAATTTTTCTTGAAAATTGTGCCCACTACTTTAGAAAACAATTGTTTGGTCCCCCTGAATAACGTTTCAATACTGAAGTAACCCCTTATCTTACTTTGAGCAAAATCGAAGTAGGTAAAGAATTTTTAACCTCCTCATAAAAATGAGGATGAGGGTACCTCTTCAGCGGAAAGCCGAAAACCACTGTGGCTGGGGCGATTGTTAATACCATACATTCTGGACTTTGTAAATAACTTTTCACAGTACAAAAATTGGACTCTTTTTGAACTTTTTTTTCAACCCAATTTTCCGAAAAAATCCGTAAACCTTTATTTTTCAAACTTCCAGATTTGTTAGGGAATTTGATGTGGAGTAAAATGTCTGTGAAGTATTTTTTCGTTAGATTGCAAAAAAAATTTAAAGGTCAAAAAATTGAAAATTCTGAACCGATATATTTTTTCATCTCAGACTGAATATTTTTTATTAAAAAAATGACATTTTTAAAACAAATTTGATATGATTTGAACTTTATTTTAAACTAATAACATTGAAATATCATTTTCTGATGGGGCGGGAGCTTTTTAGCCTCTTCTTTGATCAAGTTTTGAGTAATTTTGCGTTTCAAGATTAGTTTATACAGTACTTCTTATCTCTTTGGTGATTATGAATTTCTCATTTCTCCGATATGGTTCTTTTTTGTGTCTTTTCATTTCTAAAAATAATTTTCTCGTGGAAAAGAAAAGTAAAATGAACAAATTTCCAACCAAGAATAATTTTCGATTTTCTTGAATTTTTTTTAAAGCCACACTTTCAAAAAAATTTTAATTCAATTTTTTTCAACGTGGATGAAGTTTGTACGTAAGTTATGAATTTCATCTCATTCTTTTTCAATTTTTTTTTGTAATACTAATTAAATTTATAGTATTTCTCTTCATCAATTTTTTCTAAATTCTGATTAATTGAAAAATGAAATTTTATTGTTATAAGAGGAGCCGGACTAATATTGTCCCTTCCCCCTTCCCCCTTTGACTGATTCCCTGGAATCTCTTCACCCCTTTCGTCACCATAATGTAATAGGTATGTCACGAAGCGAAACTTTTTTCAATTTTGTATTGCATTTTTCCTTATTGTTGAATTAAAAAAAATATTTTCCCCTTCCCCTCCCCAACAAATCAATACCGTACCTTATTTTCACCAAAATAGATACTTTCAATATCGGATACGAATTCGTCTCATCTGTTGCTTACAAAGATACCATCTTTCAACCAACTTATTCAACTTTTGGTCTCCGGTCTTCATTACCAGTATTTTTTGAAGTACATTTTTTTACACTCGGTAGTAAATTCGCTGGACGCATTTTATAGCTTATTGATCCCGAAAGATTCGACAAGTTCGGTCTCTCGTTGGAAAAGTTTTTAAAAAATATGAAAATTTGATTAGTTACAGTATGGACGCCGTTGGCACTGCCTTCCTTCGCCCTTCGCCATTTTCGCGGTTTACGAGTAATATGCATCGGTAAGTACGACTGCGACGAACGAATGAAGCTGGAGAACTCGACGTTTTATGGCTTTCGGTCTCGTAGAATTTCCAAGTTATATACGTTAACCAGCGGCAACGGAAAAAGTTTTTAATTATTAAACACGCCAAGTTTTTTAATTTACGTAATAAGTGACGAACGAGATTGAATATTAGCGTATTTTTGTGTCGAAGAAGCTCTTTTGTTGTTGCAAGGTATTTTTTTCCCTCTGTACGTCCAACCTTTGAAATGATATCTCGTTATAAGAAGTTTTCTATTATTCGACGAACCTACGTAGACTTTTTATTCCAGCTACATTGACGCAGATAAATAAGGTTAAGTTTAAAGAGTACCTAGCTTGGGGTTTTCGCCAAATCCACAGATATAAGTATAAGATTCCTTGTAATTAATTTTTATTACGTTCACCTGCGTTGCGATGGTTTCATTTGTGCTCCTAATTGCGTAGGTATTTCTGAATAGTCATATCTTGGACGAGACTTCGATCGAGATGGAGGGCTGGAGGGGTATATTTGCGTGGTCGGTTTACTGTGGGCAAATAAAGCGGAATTTTTTTCCGGCCTTGTTTTTCCTTAACTATGTTAATACATCAGCTTTGTTTTCCTCTTCACCTGGGCATGTGTTTGGTCGCTGGACGCCAGATTTGTGATGGATGAGCGGCCATATTCGCGTTAATGGACACGCTATCCAGAAAGCAGTTTTCGCCGGCAAGTTACTCGCCAGCCCAGCTCGGTAGAAAAATTAACGCGAGAAAGCTCGCCCTTTAAAGTTTACGATAAACGATTAACGGCTAAATTCGTCCGCAGCTACAGATTTTTATTAATAAAACCTTCGCTAGGAGCTCGCCGTGCCTTAACTTAACGCTGCCTCGTAAGAAAATGGTACAATTAACGTAGCCCTTTGATACCTTCGTAAACGTATAATTTCGCCTCGCACTTAACCGTAAATTTGAATTCTATAGGCCTATGTGTTGGAATTAAAAAATTACTCCGGCTTAATTCGTTCCTTAAAATAATATAAATTTTCGAATGCAGTAAAATTCACGTTAGGTGCGCGGATACGCATTAAGAAGGTGCATTGCATACCTCGCCTTCGTACCGTAGGTATTCTTATGAAGAAAAAAAATAATTCCGTAGGTTTAATATATCCGTGTGAATTCCCCAGAGAAATATGAGAATCGCGTAAAACGAAAATGGCTTCTTTTAAACCCAAACCCTTATAAAAATTGAATTCGGAAACCAATTTCGAAAACGTACAACTCAAGGTTCGCGTATAAAGTACCTGCGAATCGTACGTACACGTCATTATTTTCAACGCTATATACGCAAAAGAAACTAAATCAACCAAGTGTTGGTATTAAGATGATTATCCGATGTATTATACACAAAGTATTTCTCTTTTGCTTTATTTTTTCCTTACAACTTTTTACCAGTCTTTTTCTTCGTCCGATTATTCCTTTGATAAGGTTGTGAAATAGTGTTGCTTAAGCTGCGAAAGCCAGCGAGGTGACAAATCTTTGTAATTTCTTAGAACGCCGGAGTTGTACTCGTAGAAAGGAAGAAGGTACGTGGTGAGGATTTTTTAATGTCGAGTTTGTCGTCGTTGATTATCTTTATAATTTTAAAGGTGTTTTTTTTGCCCTTTTTCGCGTTGGTTTTATTATTGAAATGTCTACAGAGTGGTTCGAAAATTGCGCAGGGTTTTTAGTTTTGAAAATCGTGCTTACTGAGTTGCATTTTAAAATGGAGGAGAGGGGTTGATGTGTATGAATTAAAAAAAAAATGCTATTTGCAAAAAAAATATTGAAAGTGGTTTCAATTTTAGGAATTTTACTTTGATGCAGTTCAAAATGGAAATGTGGGTTTTCGCATTCCAACAACGTTTTTGTTGCATTTAAAATTAGTAATTGGGAAAGAGAGCGTGGGAGATTCTTCTTCATTCATATTTTCTTCAAACGTGGATAAAATCTATTGCAGTGATAAAATTTCATTAAGGATACTTACTACTTACTTCAACCTGAAAAATATTTCAAATTTAGCTTCATTCTAAAAATTTTTAATGGATAGGTAGGTACCTATGTGTAGTGCAGAGAATCAATCCATTAAAAAAGACAGAAAATAAATATGAAAATTTGGCGACCAAAACTTGAAAGCAAAATTTTCAAATAATTTACCTATAATTGAAAATATGTACTTACTTGCTGTTTGAATCGTTTTTTGACTAGTATGTATTTGTGTAAAACTCTCAAAAATCCTTAAAGAATATCTTCTTATTTAAATGCGTCTGATCTAAAGGAAAACTTATGTTTCAATGTGTAGTTTTTCTTTGTTAATATTAACATTTTTTTGGGGGGGGGGGGATTTGTTTCTAATAGTTTGGAATTTAGGAATATGTACCAAATTTTTATTTATTTTTTTTCAAATTGAAAATAACTGAAATTGTTAAAAAATATTTTGAAAATATGTCCAAAACTCTCAACTTCTCAATTTGTTTGTGATTAGTTAAAATTTTAAGCAAAAATTATCACTAATCTAGAAGAAAAAAGAAAAAAATTCATTGTTTTTATTTTCTAGAAGTTAAAATTTTTCAAATTTCCATTTCCATCTCCTCTTCCTCGAATTTCTGATTCGCTTTCGGTTTACGTCTCCGATTCCAAAATTGCATTTTGTCTTTATTGAAAATTGAACTTTGCTGCATTCCAAAATTCAAGTTTCATTTTATTTTAAGACGTCTGGAAATTCTTATACGAAAAACTACGACTGACGTATTGATATATTCTGGATTCAGCTTCCTTTCCCTCAAACATTCTTAAAAAGTCAGCATATTTTCTGAAAAAAAAATTGTTGGAAAATTTTGAAATCAAATAAAAAAAACTGAAGAAATACAGAAATAAGTAATTGAAAAAAACACACTATAAAAATTGAAGTTTTCCAAAAATATACTTAGACACCTAAAATTTAATGTATATCATCGAATAGATATAACTAAGATTCCGCATTTACTAAATTAGGTCTGATATCCTTATTTCGAAAGTTGGTTTAAAGCAAGTGATTTTTGAAAACTTTATTCCGTTAAATTTGGCACTCAGTTGTTTGAAATGGTCAAAATTCATCAACAAATTTTTTAAAGAGATTTGCATAAATGACTATTCTTAAAAAATTCGCTCAATTGCATTTGGTAACTAAGCTCATTTTTTCAAATTCGTCAAAATATTTGGTGATGTCAATTTTTGAAAAATTTGCTCAATAAATTTGGCAATTTACTATTTTTTTTTTGAACAAATATTTTCAGAAATGGTAATCTATGAAATATCTAGAAATGTTTATTATTTTAAAAATTCAAAGCTGATTGTGTGTCAGAAATAGTCGGAACTATGTGAATTGTGAGGAGGAGAATGAAATGGAGTGCACACCACTGGCACCTTTTTCGTTTTTGAAGTAGTTTTGAAAAGTGGTAATTTTTACTACTCGTTCATAAAATTCCTAAAATTCAAACCTCGATTTTTTTTTGCAGAGCACGTTTTTTAAACAATCGACCAAACAATGATTGGAAGTGTATAAAAATGTATAACCAACCCCTCATCTCAAAGTAGGGGGTGGGCCCTCTGTAGAAAAAGTTGCAGTTTCTCCCGAGAATAGCTCAGCTGCAGTGAAAAATTCGAAAAATTGGTTCAAACAAACGTTGTAGAGCATTAAAAGAAGAACATTTTACTTTTTTACTTCATTTCTACGTGGCCTTGGCGGCGAGCTATTGCAAAAAGAAAAATAAGTGGCTTCAAGATCAAAAATTTTTCATAAACTCAAAAAATTATGCATTTGTAGACCTGGTATAAAATCCAATGAACTAATAGTCCAGCTAGTAGGTTTCTGGGGTTTTTGTGGTCGCTGAACTCTATTTTCATAATCATTTAACTTCTATACCCAAATTAAGCCCGAAAATAGGAGGGTTCAGAACTGTTGAAAAATTTTTGATTTTTTTTCTTTTTGCAATAGCTCGACCCCAAGACCACGTAGAAAAAACGTGAAAAAAGTAAAATGTTCGTCTCTTAATGCTCTACAACGTTTGTTTGAACCGATTTTTAGAATTTTTCACTTTAGCTGAGCTATCCTTGGGAGAAACTGCAACTTTCTCTACAGAGGGTCCACCCCCACTTTGAGATGAGGGGTCGGTTATACATTTTTCGTATTCAACATATTGTTAGGATGTACTAGGCAAAAGAACCGTTCTTAAAAGTCGGTTTAGCCGATTTTTGGTAATTATTTGTGTTAATGAAACCCTAGCTTCGCTCCAAAACGTTCTAGAAAAAAATAGTTGGGACAAAAAACGTTCGTCTTCTAATGTTCTATAATCTTGTTTCAACATTTTTTTTCATATTTTTGTAATTTGAAGAGGTATTGTCGAAAAACTAAAATTTGAACCACCTCACCCCTCAAAAGGGGGACAAAATATTTCCCGATTTTAGGAAAAGTCGGATATGTTGAAATGCACCTCCTACAAAGCTTATATACGGACTTTCCTGTTTCCCAGAATTTTTTAGGGGTTTCGGCTTTTTAAAATCTAAATTTTCCGTACTATTAGGTGTTAAAAATTGGTTTTTGAGTTGACCCTGATTTTGGGATTTTCAGAAGGAGTATAATCAAGGGGGAACCTCAACTCAAAAACCAATTTTTGACACCTACAGGTGGTTTCTATATCAAGGCTCACATATACCTATACTTTTTTTTTTAAAACTAAAATGTCAATTTTTCCAAAATTCTTGGATACCAGAGATACAGTGATTTTTTTCACGTAAAAACATATTACTTTTCTTTCTTGACCACAGAACTAACAAATTTCCCAATTTTTTCCAGCCATAATCTATAAATTTTTCATTTTTGAGCAATTTCAGTTGAAAAAATTCTCATTTCCAGCACTCTCGTCTTGTAATTCTGAACTTGTCTCGTCTTTCTTTCACCTATCACTTTTTCAACACATTTGAGAAAAAAATTACCCTTTGAAGTTAAATACAGGGTTCAGTAATCGATAAATTGACCTTCCCTGAGAAAAATCCCCTAATCACTCTGTCTAAATTTATATCGACATCTTCGCACATTACAAGACACCACTAAACCAAAACTTGCCGACAAAGCAGCAATTTTCCCATCACCAACGACCTTATAATCACACCCGACGGGTAAAATCCACCACACACGCGATATAGAAATAAAATACACGTCGCGTCGTGTACGAAATATTAAAAAAAAAATTCCTGCACAGAAAAATTGACATCAAAAATGACACTTAACGCAACAACAACCGTAACATTTTAAGACGATTCGGTCGTCTGTTTCGACTGGAATCCCTTCATTCGTCCTTGGCAATATCGAATGCGTTTTGTTTCTAGCAAAAAAGAAAAAAAAGGGGGGAAACATATCTGTAGATACATTTTCTATAATAAAAGCTTTCGACTAACGTACAACCGTTCACAAAAGCTGCAAAAATTCACTTTTGTATAAACTTTCAATAAAGTTGCCATAGTCTTTTTGTCTTCTTTTATTCTTGCTTTCGTATATAATTAGATTTCCAAAGCTAATTATGAAGTTTACGTTTGGCAATTTAAGTATAGTTTTATTTAAGTTTATCGCGTTAAAACGTTATATAAAAGTTTTACGAAAACGTATAGCCGACCCTTTGGGAAACATATTTCTCGAATACTTTGTCGAGATTTTTTTTCCACTTCTTCCCAATTCCAAAAATTTTCCTACGTCTTTTCACATGCGGTTACGAGATACGAGCTTCGAAATGGATAGATAAGTTTAAGACGTAAAACTTTCTTCGATCGGATACCATCGAATTCCAGTACCAGCCTAGTTATCTCATTACCTTGGAAATCTTTGGTCAATTAACCCAATAACATACGATGAGTGCGAGTAGATAGAACTCTATATCGATGAGTCTTTTTACCGCAACAATGCGGAAATTCGCGACTACGAAACGGTAGCCATATCGACAATACGAATAAAACTTTCGCCGTATAGGTACCTACACGATGCGAAAATAATGAAAAATACACCCTCGAAACGTTATTGTTACAATATGGTAATATGAAACTTTGAAGTAACATTCGCCAGTTATAAATATTATCAAACAAAGAACCTACATACGTGTAACTGTATCATTGCAACGTATACAATAAACAGATAGCATAGGTACAATGCAGTAAGCGAATAAAGTTTATAAATACACATATAAAAAGCCTAAGTACCACCAAGTAATAAATTGCACTCCGCCGTTTAAAAACACAACTGTATAGCAACTGCACGCATTCCCATCAGCTCGCCAATTAGCAGTGGTTATATGAAGCTGTGCACGTAATACAATGTGAAATTTTCCTCGATTGGTATGTATGTGCTTTGTGTACAACTTGGTAAAGTTTGCGTTTCAACGTAGGCACCAACCTATAATTTCCCTTGTTTTGCCAACAAACTTGGTACAAATTATTATAATTTCAGACAAAAAATGAAAGTGAAAATGTTAACATAATTTCAAACAAGTGTCGTTTTGTTCTCAAAAGAAAATATGTCGGGACTTAATAATGTGCCTTTGGAGTCTCATTTCTGATAAGAGGTTGATCTGACAAGGGAGGTATCCCAACTCTAAGTAAAATTTTGAGCCCAAATAAAAGAAAATCGAAAGTACATCATAACAGGACACCGTATCCAAAATTTCAGGTGCTGAAGTTCATTTCTCGATTTTTGGCGAATTTTTGAAATTTCAGAATTACCTCCGCTCTGCGAAATATGAAAATTTTATCTAATCAACGAAAAAAGCTGAAATTTGGTATATACCCTATTTTCGACATCCCGAATCGATTGGATGGAGTTTCGAGACGTTTCGGAGCCACCAGAAAATTTTGGAATTTTCCAGCGCTGAAGAAAATACCATAAAAATGGCCAATATGCACTTCAGCACCTATAATCGCGGATTATCCATATTGGTGACCTATTTAAACGATTAAAACACAATTTTCCAATAGTTCGTTATGAGACGAGGAATAAATCTTACAGACTGGGAAAATTACCAGTCGATTTCTCTCATTTTTACCAATTTTTCTTGAAATTTTCAACGCGCTGGTCAAAAAAATATTTTCGAGATGTCAGGCTAAAAATCTCAGCAATCTTGATAATCTACAGAAAAATAAAAGGGAAACAATTTTTACACCTTCTGGTCTACTACTGTTGTACGCACCAATAACCAGCCCGCATCACGTTATTCAAGTTGCCGATCGAATCCGCCTTAAATATACACGTGTCCCGTATTTACGGCGAATCGGTTAGGCAATTTTATCAACGTGATATTTTCTTCAGTTTAAATCTGTTAGGAATTCGAAAGTTTATCGTAAGTTCATCTAACAATGGAGGTATCCCAACTCAAAGTAAAATTTTGAGCCAAAAAAAAAAGGAAATCGAAAGTACATCATAACAGGAAACCGTATCCAAAATTTCAGGCGCTGAAGTTCATTTCTCGATTTTTGGAGAATTTTTGAAATTTCAAAATTAGCTCCGCTCTGCGAAATATGAAAATTTGATCTAATCAACGAAAAAGGCTGAAATTTGGTATATACCCTATTTTCGACCTTCCGAATCGATTGGAAGCGGTTTCGAGACGTTTTGGAGCCACCAGATAATTTTGGAATTTTCCAGCACTTGAGAAAAGCCTATAAAAATGGCTCATATGAATTTCAGCACCTTTAATCACGGAATATTCATATTGGTGACCTATTTGATCGATTGAACCACCATTTTCCAAAATTTGTAACTTTAAGTTCAAATTTGCATTTTTGGGCAAGAAATTTTCCTGGAAAAAATTTTAAAATTCGCCTAATACGCATACATCGAGGTAAAAAGTTAAAACTTGGTAAATATCCTATTTTTGACCTCCCGTATCGAATGGAAGCGGTTTCAAGACGTTTCAGAGCAATCAGAAAATTTTTATTTTCCAGGAAAATTTCTTGCCCAAAAATGCGAATTTGAACTCAAAGTTACGAATTTTGGAAAATTGTGTTTCAATCGATCAAATAGGTCACCAATATGAGTAATCCGCGATTATAGGTGCTGAAGTGCATATGGACGATTTTTATGGGCTTTTGTTCAGCGCTGGAAAATTCCAAAATTTTCTGATGGCTCTGAAACGTTTTGAAACCGTTCCCAATCGATTCGGGAGGTCGAAAATAGGGTAAGTATATACCAAATTTTAGCTATTTTTGTTGATTAGATAAAATTTTTATACTTTGCAGGGCGGAGGTAATTTTAAAATTTCAAAAATTCGCCAAAAATCGAGAAATGAACTTCAGCACCTGAAATTTTGGTTACGGTGTTCTGTTATGACGCACTTTCGATTTTATTTTATTTGGGCTCAAAATTTTACTTTGATTTGGAATACCTCCCTTGTGAGTCGATAAGAGTGTATTTTGAGAAACAGAAAGGAGATGGTGATTTATGGAAGTGAATTTAAAAACATGACTACGAAAAAAATTGAATTGAATTTTGAGCGAGAAAATTTCAGTTATTTATTCACACAAAAAAAATTCATCAAAACTTGAATATAAGTTGAGCACTCTCTTACAAAATTTTCCAAATCTTTAGTTAGGCGGTGGCACGCATAATCGAAAGTTTCTTTATAGAAAAAAATCATGTATTTCTACACAAGAAAGTTTGATTTTATAAAATTTTGAAACTTATTCACGTAAATACAAATTTATTAATACGCAAATGTAGATACCGTTCAACAAAACCAACAAAATTTTTCATTCACTCAAGTTGACAGACTTTGAATAAATAATTAAAAATCCCGAGGAAAATTGGAAATGAAAATTTTTTATGAATACAATTTCGCCCCTGTCGTTCAGAAGTTGGGAAAACATTCCTACAAAATTCAGGAGATGTTGCATAGTTGATAGATGGAAAGCTGTGCTTCTATATTGAAACACCCTCTACCAATATTATGGAATTTTTGGTACTTTGAAGTTTGAAGTATGTAGTGCCAAAAACTAACTACTGTACTTCGAGATTTCAGTTTTACGGAATCTAATTCTTTAGCGTTTTTAAACCCTGAATCCCTTTTTCGAACTTTTTCCAAGTTACTAGAGGTTTGAATCTAATTTTAATATTTTTTCTTTCTCTTTCTTGATAAAAAGTAGAATTTTAAAAAATCCTATTTTACGACTTGAAAATTTACTCTAGAACCATTTTTTAAAAACATTTCCACGGAAAATTTTTTAGTTTTTAAAAATTGTTTCATGTTTTTAATGGGATATCAGCACCTAAGTGAATTTTCTTCCTCTCCTGGACCTGGATGGAGAAATACAGTAAGAAATTCGAAGATTTAAGTCTGAAAATATCAAACTCAGTGGTTCCGCTTTTAATACCACTCTAAACTTGATTTCAAATGTATCTTCACCCGTCCATCAAAAAAACCAATTATTTCAAATTAAAATTGGAAAATTTCTAGAAAAATGCTAAATTTTTAAATACTTAGTTGTTAAATTTTGATAAACCGTAAGACGGGGTTACTTTGGGCCACGGCAGATGGTGGTAATTTGGTGCTTTCATCCGTGGCCCAAAGTTGACCCCCGAAGCCCAAAGTAACCCCGTCTTACAGAACTCAATTTTTTTTCATAAAATCGGAAAATCATTGAAAAAATGTATAAGTTTGGAAAAATTTATTAGAATAGGTAACTAATTGAAATTTTGTGTAATGTTTCACATTTCAACCAAATCGTTCAACGACTAATAATTGATGCAATAATTTTGTAAAGTCTGTAAAAAGTTATTTTTAAAAATTTCCTAAAATTTGAAAAATTTGACTTGAAAAATTTTTCTGAGAACATAAAAAGACCCAATTTTATTCTTAAATTGTAATTTTCATAAAATGTTTGCTCTTGATTTTCTCAACGAATTATATTCATTTTTCTTAAATAGAATAAAAATCGAATATTTACCATTTGTAATTTTTTGAATATACCTAAGAGTGAGTGGGGAGGGAGGAGGGAATGAAAATTTGAAGATTTGATTTTGAATTTTTTAGAAGTTAAAAAGTGGCTCGTTCTTAGTGTCTTTACTGTGAGAAGCATTGGCTCAGAGGTGGAAAATGACGATAAAATATCGCTCAAATTTTCAAGAAAAAATGAAAAAATCGATTTTAAAAATTTTGTTTATTGATGATTTACTCGACTATTCCTATTAAACAAAAATAAAAAAATTGTCAGTCTTATTTTTTCATGCTGCTTTTATTTTCTTTTTTTTTACAACCCCAGCCAATTTTTTAAATAGGATTCGAGAATATGAGTTGAAAAAATACATCTTCCATCAAAAGCAGAAAAATTACAATGTGTTTCTGTTTCAAAATAATAATTATTCGATTAAAAATTTCCAAATTTTGATCTCCGATGGGATGATGAATTTGAAGATTCAAGTTGAAAAATTGAAATTTTAATTGTAAGTATCTTAATATTTATCATTTTACAATTTTTTAATTTTTTTTTACCAAAGGATGATCATGGGGGGGGGGAATTTCCTTTTCCCAAGAGATTAAAAATAACTTGGCAGTATTTTGTCTTCATTCGCATAATATTTCTCTACTCCTCCGCATTTAAACTTTTTTTTTTTCAAAAATCACCTCCTTTTTTGATTTTTCTAGTCATATATACATAATGAACTTTTTTTTTGATTTTCTGACACCGAAATTGTTGCCTTTTGCATGTTTTGCCCTCTCCTTGTAAAAATTCAAAAAAATAACATGGAAAATTTCACGCCCCTTCTTTAAAATTTTCCTCAGAATTTCAAGGCTGTTTTTTCAATCCCTTTTTTAATTTTCCAAAAAAAAATAAAAAAACAACTCACCTCAGTTATACCTACGCCTTCTTTAATTTTATTGTTCTATTGACACAGTTTCCCTGCGAAATGTTTTTCACCTATAAAAAATACGTCTTCATGCCATTACCTTCAACCAAATCTCAATCCACTAACAATAATCATTTGGAATTTTCTGTTCGCAGTTCTACCGTGACCTATCAACCTACCCAATCGTAAACTCGTCGAATTCGAACCACGCAGCGTCAAAAAAACATCAAATTTAATCGCCCGTCGCTTAAAAATCAGCTGCCCACGCAAATCGCGTCATCGAAATTCAAAACGTTGTGAAGCGGATGGAGGATTGTGGTAAGTGTTATAAATGCATACATAACGCTATACATCTTCTGTTAGAGATACGTACTACGTACTATGTGTGGGTCATTTAGCTCCTAAACGAACTTAACATCGGATCAACATCGTCATCGTATTAAGTTAACGTTTATCCATTATTTAGCTCGATAACGTCGCCATCTTTACCATGGGGAGACAGTATGCATATATTTTCTACACAGTACACGATAATCTTATACCTAAAACTAAAAGTACGAACCTAACGAGGGAGAAACGAGCAGGAAGAGATGTTGAAAAGGACCATCTACTGTAGGAGACGAAACGTCTGCATATAAATTTAACTGCTTAGTAAGCGAGGTATTTCACGTTGGCGTCGTGCAATTTGCATATCTTAATTTTTATATATACGATACGAAAGTGTATACGGAAAAGTAATTTTTACTCTGGTAGGTAATAAGTTACAATTAATGGAGTGTGGGAAGAAGCTGCGATGAAAAATCCGTCTTACGAGTATATCTACTCTGGGAAAATATTAAAAGACGATGGCGTGGAATTGCTTTTCAATAAACGGATGCCGAGGTCGAAGGTCGCGGTGCTGAATTTTACACATTTTTCTTCGGGTCTCGGTGCGAGTTGAAATTCAATATATTTTTCGTCGATAAAACGATTACTCGGGTGGTTTTTGCAAAAACGCCATAGGTAGTAATTAGAGCTCGGTTGCGGCGAATTGTCTCGTAAATGGTATGGTTAATTACGACGACGATAGCATTTATTTAGTAGATGGATTACACCGTATCGAATTTCCAACCCTTGCTATAACGGTAATTAAAAAATACACCGAGAATTACGTACCACGACCGCGTATTATGCGAACAATGTACATTTAACGGGACAGTTTTTCTTTTCAAAGGTACCACCGCGGAGAATCATCGAGTTTGCATAATTTAATTATGTGTACCTTTGGAAATAAAAACACCGTCCCGAGAAAGGTTAACGAACCGATTTTATTTCGCTAATTAAAAAATAAATCTGCTTTAATGAGAATTCAATGGCCGATTAATAATTGACATCGTGTAACCGAAGCGAAGGGGAATTATAAAAAATATCGTCGTTTAATCCGATATCGTACCGAAGGTATTCGACGATACTGATTCGAACAATTGACGATTGTACATTTAGGTTGGATTTTTTTCCTCGACCGTGTTGCTCTTTTTTTTTTCATCGATGGTATTTATATCTGCTATATTTTGGTGTCTAGCAGTGCTGTAAGACCTGCGAGTCTTTATTTTGTCTTGAATTTTGCTCGTGATTCCTGATGGCCTGCATTTGTCTTGTATTTTTGTCAAAAATGTCAGAATGACCAGTTTTTTTTTCAATAATAGGTTTTTGGAATTCTACAACAAGGGGTTGGCAGGTCAAATATTTTCGTTGAACCCCTGCTGACCTCCCGTTGTGTCAGCATTTCAGGCACTCACAAAGGCTAGTTTTATTGCCCCTTCGAGACCTTTTTGTCCTGTTATTTTCCACCAGCCGGTTGAATTGAATTCGAGACTCTTTTTGCCAACGCCACTCCGGTATGGTTAAGCGGAGAAACAGGTTATGGGTATGGCCCCTCCCATTTTTAACGTCAACCTCGGCGGTTCCACAGCTCTCAGCTCAGTCTAGTTTTGACTCTCCTACTGAATGGTTAACTTGAACACAATGAAACTTCGAAACTTTTAATTACAGGCATCATAGCAGGTCACTTTTTTCGACTTTGGTCACTAAAAGTCACTTTTTTCATTCAAAGGTCACTAAAAGTCACTTTGTTCGCATTTTTACGTAAAAATTGCTATTTTTCAAAATTCTTCAAGAAAAAAATTAGAAGTTGATGATTTTTCAAAAAAATTTTCCTCTCGCTTCGCTCGGGCAGTATTTCAATAATTAAGGTATATTTATAAATTTGAAAAAATTATATTTTTTAAAAATCAGTAAAGTAATTGATTTTTGAGTCAATTCCCCATTTGACAGAATAAATCAGTAATTTTGACTAAAATAAATCAACCAAACAATTGAAATATCACAGATTTTCAGATAAATTCAACTCACTGATTCGAAAAGGCACAGTTTTACGAAAATTGACTGATTTAGATTTAGAGAGTAGATACCTAATAACTATATAGGTCATGTAATAATTGTTTGTTCCAAAAATCTCGTCATTTTTCAATTTTTCTTTGCTCAAATCTGTATATTCAAATTAATTATGTATATCTGTCTCCTAAAGTGCCACTAAAAAAAAAATAGATTTTTAGATTACCTAATTTTTTCATTGAATTTTGACCCCCTCCCCACATTTTTCTTGAATTCCCACCCATTTTTTTTAGCTTAGTGGTGGTGAAATAAAAAACCAGAACTTTACGAATTCTGGAACATTTTTGGAAATTTTTCAACATTAGAATTCGGCAACACTGTGTGTTACAACCGCAATGAAATTATTATTTGTTTAGTTTTGACGAAGGAATTTAATAAAATTATTCACGTCGTTTCAGTTTATCTTTAAAATGATTGCAGGGCACTCAAAAAAATTGTTCCCCCCCCATCTAAAAAATTGAATTTTTGGTTACATTTTGCTCATTTTTTGATTACTTTTTGGTTACTTTTTGTTCGAAAAAAGTTACTAAAAGTTACTTAATTTTGATAGAATTTCGCTATGATACCTGGAATGAAATTATTCACGCCGTTTCAGTTGATTTATCTTTGAAATGTTTGCAGAAAACTACACAAAAATCCCCCCCCCCCGAAAAAATCGAATTTTTGATTAGGTACTTTTAGTCATTTTTTGGTCACTTTTTGCTCAAAAAAGTCACTAAAAGTCACTTTTTTTCTTCGAAATTTCACTATGATGCCTGTAATTACCTATTCTCTTAATCTTCGGGCTTGATAAATTCAACCAATTTTAGGCATTTTTCAAAACTTTCATCTTGACATTTCAAAAACGGCTCATCTCATGTCAACTTTTCCAAAAGATGTCCAGTGAAGTCGATTTTTTTGTCCTGTTGCTTGTGGAAATAAGTCGCTGAAAGAAGAACAGTGGTGCTAACCGGAGGCTCACGATGCGATGATTTGAGCCGGAATGGCGAGGGTTTGAAAATTTTTAAAAATTATGAGGTTTGAAAATTGAAATCGTCAATTACGAGGACAAGAATTGTTCTCAAAATGATTTTTTTTTATGACTTACCTACTATTTTCAAAAGAAAATTTATCGGTGTGTGCGAAATGAGTGTTGCCATTTTGCAAAACATAAAAAATCCATTTAAACACTTCAACGCTATATTTCTCCCTCCATTTTTTCATGTCTAAAATTGTAAAGATAAATTTCAGCACCAAGAAAAAAAAATTGCAGACACGAGAAAAAAAGTTGGAAAGAGAAATATCAGTGTTGAAAAAAAATGAAAAAAGTTGTAGACCTGAGAAAAAAAAATGAAAAATTCAAAAATACCTACAATTTTCCACAATTTTTCGATTTAAAACGAAAATTTTACAAAAAATTAAAAAAATTGGGTCTTTAAATTTTTTTTTGAAAAAATGCAAAATTTTAAAACCTCAACTTTTGTTGCAGGGCGCGGGGAGGGGGGATTAAAGAGTGAAAAAATTCACATACATATTTTCCATTTTCCAGGTCATTTCACGACAATTTTCTCCCGATGTTCGCCAAAATTCGAAAAAAATTGTTAAACGACCCACCAAAACAAAAGTCTTGTCAACGGTAAACACATCTTAATATCTCAGAACTGAGAAGAGATACCAAGACGGTTCAAACGGCAATGTATTCTACATTGATGATCGATAATAGTCCTTCCTATAGGGTGTTCACAAATTGAGAAACCGGTTTGGGTCAAAAAATGGTGGTCTGAATTTTCTATTGAAATATAGTCTACGCACTAACGCGATTAACATATGATAATTGTTTTTTTGAAACCGGTTCAGCTGCAGTTTCGAACCAGTTGTCAATAATATTCGAAAAAGTGGAGATATGAAGAAAAGTTTGAAACAAATTAACCTAGACCAATATTTATGAATTCAAATAAAAATACACAAGTGAAACAAAATTAGAAAAATAATTGCGTTCTTGAATCAGGTATTACATAAGAATAGTGAAATTCATATTTAGGTACTCGAGGGCCTAAATATTCGCGAGAATAACTGTGAAATGCAACTAACTATGCAATTAGAAAGTATCTGGATCTACAATTTTTCTCATATCCGATATGATACCGGCTTCAGTATTCCTGGAGATTCTTTTCTGCTACTCTTAATCATGACCGCTTTTCGATTTTCATTTGATTTTAAAAAATCTATGATTTCACGTGAAAAAGCTATTTGGTTTTCTAAAAGTTTTTGTAATACGAGAAATATAATACACAAAATACACAAAATACACAAATAAACAAGCAGCGATTTCAGCTGTTTCTTGCATTTTGCCAATTCTTGTTGAATTTCGTCGGAGGGTTTCGGAGACTGGGGTAAAGAAGGCGAAATCGATGTGAAGATTTTTCTCAGCTTTATTTGAAGAAACGCCACTTTGTGGAGAACTTCGCCAGAGAATTTTAATTCTTCATCCAGAGCAGGGCCATTAACATAGGTCTCGATCTTAGCTTGATTTTTCACAAATGATTCGTAAAGTTGCAAAAGATGATGATGTAATGTTTCAGCTTCTACTGCGTCCAAGTCACATTTCCATTCAATCAGATTGATTTGCTCGATTAAAAAATTACGTTTTTTGTACTGAGAGTTCAAGTCGGCTGCGATAACGGTAGGACGATCGGTTGTATATAGATCGTTAATATTAGTGGGGCCAGTTATCTCATCTAATTTCGTCAAAGATCTTGATTCAACTGATTCGAATTTTTTTTTCAACGTTTCTTGAAGGCGAATGATTTTTTTGTGGGCGTATTCCGTCAAATCGAAGCATTTAGGCAAAGCTTCGTCAGCAATATAGGCGTTGTCTGAATAAATCTTTAAATACTCACGTTCGATTGACAAAAATTGTTCGCGGTAGGAAATAAGGATGTCGTTAAATTTGCGAGCTTCGATTGCATTAATCTCATCTCCTAGGTGGACTATTTGTAATTCCAAATCGACGATTTTTTTAAGAATATCAAAACACATTGTATCGACTTCGGTGTACCCACGTTCGTAACTGGAAATACGAATATCGTTTACTTTTACTGAATGAATTATACGACGCGAAAACACGAATTTCGATTTTAACAATACTTTTTTAAATGGTTAGAAATATTAAAACCAGGATACGAGTTTCTTTTTGTGTAATTTCAATATTGATATCTAATGAGAAATAAAACAATAATTCAATTTATCATGAATTTCTGAGAAGAAATGACCAACTACCCAAACCCATACCAAATTACGAATGAAGATTGATGGCAAATACGACCCATTTCGATTACAGAGTTCGAGATTCCTAGATCAACAGTCTGATAACTTCGACAGCTCATCTTTAATAACGATAATCAGATATCAATTACAATTATCATTAAGGAGATAAAAATTGATAGAAAAATGAAAGAAATCACACACTTGTCCAAAAGAACCAGATATCATCCCCTCAAATTCATCCCTAATTTTCTACCCACTTCTGGTTTGTAATGATTTCGGAACCAGTTCCTTTGAAATTAGCTACATCATCCAAAGATTATTCACGATTTCAATTTTTTGTTGAACTTTTTTTTTTACACTTATTGATAACTTTTGACACCTAAAATCAATTTTCTAGCGAAGAAAGCGTTCAACGAAAACATTGAATAGAACATAAATTGTAGAGCGTAAAATTTCCATTCTGTAGAATTCGTTTTGTGTAAAATCTTTCATCCTCGCTTTATTCGGGTTCAAAAAGTTTATTTTTTCCCCTAAAATGGCCAAGTAAGTAATATTTTTAAAAATTTCATAGCACCCGATTTTTTTTTCAAGCCTAACTCAAAAAATACATAGATATCCAGTACTGTGAAAAGCTTATATCGCCGGGCTACTGGGAGAAATTTTGGTAAGACCAAGGGGAAGCCAAAGGGTTAGTCCACAGTCCAACCAGCAAACAGTGCACTAGAAATCAAAATCAGCATGCTTTTTTGCGCGACAAAAAGATCAGTTGGCTTTTTATATGTATGGGTCCCATAGTCCCGAAAAAATGTATTTTGGATTTTTACTATTGCACAATAGGTCGGGTTGGGCTTAAAAACCCCCCGTTTCCCCCCTTTTTTAAATTTGGCCGGGAACAAAAAATTTTTTCACAGACTGGTAGCGGACAATCCCCTGACTCCAAATATATGTCTACTTCCTTGGACAACGTGCACAGTAGAGTGCCAGCGCCCTTAACGTGTGATTTTTGCAATATTTGGCCATTTTCGGCTCAATAATGGCTCCATAGGCGTCATATCGTCTGCGGGACAAAAAAAAACCATCTCAACAGAAACATGGATTCATTCCATACCCATTAAGCCAAAGTTTATGGAAAACGGTTGGCACAATAGGTTGTGGTGAATTTTTGAAGTTGAGAAAACGCATAATTTTCGTCCTCTTTTGTTAAAACCGAATTACCGAAAACATTTCGGAAACTGGAGTTGCGACCTATCAAAATGGGTTAAAATTTCACGAGCAGAACAAAGATATTAGTGAAAATGTAATTTGAGCATTTTTGAATATTTTTGAGCAATTGGGTCAATTTTTGAGTATTTTCTGAAAATTGACATATGACCTATGAAATTGGGATAAAATTTCACCAAAAACTTGAAAATGTTGACCAATTTTTTTTGAATTTTTTTGAAAATTTTGAGCATGGGCCAATTTTTGAGTAGTAAGTATGTATTTTTAAATAAGTAATTGACGTGTGTGACCTATCAAAATGGGGTAAAATTTTACGAGCAACACAAAGATATTGGTTGCAATGTAATTTGAACATTTTTGAGCAATTTTGAGCCCAAAATCTGGATATTTTAGTTTTGAGAATTTTGAGCACAGGCCAATTTATGAGTGTTTTTAAATAATTAACATATGACCCATCAAAATAGGTTCAAATTATACGAGCAGCACAGAAATATAAATGAAAATGTAACTTCCGCATTTTTGAGCGATTTTGAGCTCAAAATCAGGGTAATTTTAATGTATTTTCCTTGAATTAACATGTAACTTATGAAAATGAAGTAGAATTTTACCAAAAATTTCATTTAGGTACGAAGATGATTGAGTTTCCCGTTTTTTAATTTTTTTTGGTTGTTTATTTCTGTTTATTCTGTTTTAATTACTTACCTACATGCTCAACAAATTTTTTGCGTAGAGGTACCTATATTCTTGAGTTTTGGCAATTTCTATCTCTTTCATTGCACACAATTTCCTAAAAATGTTAGCTCATTTTAATAGGTCACATGTTAATTATTTGAAAATACTCATAAATTGGCCTGTGCTCAAAATTCTCAAAACTAAAATTATCCAGATTTTGGGCTCAAAATTGCTCAAAAATGTTCAAATTACATTGCAACCAACATCTTTGTGTTGCTCGTAAAATTTTACTCCATTTTGATACGTCACACACGTCAATTATTCATTTAAAAATACCTATTTACTCAAAAATTGGCCAATGCTCAAAATTTTCAAAAAAATTCAAAAAAATTTGGTCAACATTTTCAAGTTTTTGGTGAAATTTTATCTTAATTTCATAGGTCATACGTCAATTTTCGAAAAATATTCAAAACTTGACCCAATATTGGGCTCAGAAAATGCTCAAATTACATTTTCACTAATATCTTGTACTGCTCGTGAAATTTTAACCTATTTTAATAGGTCGCAACCCCAGTTTCTAAAATTTTTTCAGTAATTCGGTTTTAACAAAAGTGGGCGAAAATGATGCGTTTTCTCAGCTTCAAAAATTCACTACAACCTATTGTGGCGACCGTTTTCCATAAACTTTGGCTTAATTGGTATGGAATGAATCCATGTTTCTGTTGAGATGGTTTTTTTTTGTCCCGCAGACCATATGACGCCTATGGAGCCATTATTGAGCCAAAGATGGCCAAATTTTGCAAAAAATCACACATTAAGGGCGCTGGCACTCCATTGTGCACGTTTCCCAAGGAAGTAAACATATATTTGGAGTCAGGGGAGTGTCCGCTACCAGTCTGTGAAAAATTTTTTTGTCCCCGGTTAAATTTAAAAAGTGGGGGAAAACGGGAGTTTTTAAGCCCCAGCCCCCTATTGTGCAAGAGCAAAAATCCAAAATACATTTTTTCGGGACTATGGGACCCATACACATAAAAAGCCAACTGATTTTTTTGTCTCGAAAAAGCACGCTCAATGAACACTTTTTGCCAGTTGGATTGTAGACTAGGTGTAATGTTTGTGTGACATGTTCCTAACCTCACTTTTTTGAAATTGATTGGGCACCAATAAGGGAAGAGTGGATGGTTTCCCTACCCCTCCGAAGTTTGAAAAATTCAGGTGAAAAAGTTTAAGTAAAAAATAGAATTTTTGACTCCACCACCCCTCCTTCCTCTTATAGAAAATCTTAAAATCTTAAAAAAATTTAAAAAACGAAAAATTGAAGCGAAAAATAAAACTTTTGATCCTCCTGTAAAAAAATTCGCAAAAAGTTTGAAAAACATACACCCTGTATAACGACCCTGAAGTGCTGTCCAACGAAAACAACGACGAGAAATTTTTTAATGAAATTCTTCAGTAAGTCGACGTATCGACATGGACGACTACTGTCATTTGTCATGTTTTTTTTCACCGGTCATCAGAAAACATGGGTTTCTTTTCGTACTACATCGAGTTTCACGATAAATTAAACCTCTTCGTGTTTATTTTTTCAGTAAGCCTTTCTTTCCTCTAAAAAAAATTCGTTCGAATCGTAATGACATGATAATATTTCCAAAGGGCTTCTCTACCGCACGTATAAAAATAGCCAACTTTTTCTTATATATACGTAGCCCAAAGTACGTTTTACTGGGTAATCGACAATAATAAAATAGCTCGACGATATGAACTAGACGACGGTCACTTCTATTCGTATAGTTGTCATAACACAAATACGGAGCTTGTCAATAATGATGGTTCTGGAGGGCAATATGCCTATCGTATGAGCGCCCGTGTATGCCATTTGTAAAAAATTGTTTCCATTTCGACTTGGACGTGTTATCTCGCCAAAGCAGCGATTCTCAAATAACCTTGCTGCGTACTCTTGGCTCGGCTATATAATGGAATGAGATCCGTCGTGGGTTTTTTCTCCCCCGTTTCGCTCATGCTTGGGGATATGGTTACAAATTATAGTGTTTTGTGCGGAATCGTCGGCGGTCGTTTGGTCGCCGCGGAATATTTCTCCAAGACCGTGTCGAAAGTTCGCAACTTTGATGCGGGCAAGTTTCGATGCCAAGATGAGTTGAATCGTTTTCGTGGTTTGGGAAGATAGGTTCAGTGGAGGTACTGATGTATTGTTGTTTGGATTGTGAGGCAAGATGAGATGAGTGGTGGGAATTTGTGTTGAAGGGTTTGTTGGAAATTTGTATCGTTTTTGGTCGATTTTCTGAGGATAATAGTGAAGTGTTTATTTTGTTTTATTTTTTGCGGGGCTTTCAGAATTTCCGTCGTACGGGGGTTTGGTTTACAGCATATATTCTAACTCGTCAAGCAATATATGTTTGAGAAAATTTTGCTGATAATGAATAACTATTGTTATTTTATTCGATCGAATACCTTTAATTGTTATAAAGGCTGAGAAATTTTAAAAAAATGTTTCAAAGTGAATATCTATTTATAATGACATCAAAACTGTTTTGAAACTTGTAAAACACGATGTCTATTCGTCGAGAAAATTGATAAAAACTAGTGGCTTGAAAAGTTGTGAATGAATGCCAAGAATTTCGGTCAAAAATTTTGAAAAATTGAGAACTTTATCTAAAATTTATAATTTGTCTAAATGAATAAGGATGTGATTTAAAAAAAATTCATAATAGGACCTAATAATTTCTTCATAAAAATTCTTGTGGAGGAGAGGAGGGGTAGAAAACAAAATTAAATCATTGAAATTTTGTACAAAATTCGAAATTCATTTTTCCTGACTTAATAGAGTAATTATTCACAATAATTTGGTTCTTGGATTGTAATTTCGGAGAAAATATGTTTATTTCTGTATTGTGTGATTTTCTTATCAATTTTTTTATTGAAGGGGGGAGTATAGATGACAAAAAATGTAAAATTGGCATAAAAAAAAGAAGAAAGAACAAGAAAGCTAAATAAATATAAAATTCAGAAAAAGGTCGAAGTGTTCACTTTCTAAATTTTGATAAACACCATGTGAAAAGAGGTTCAACTGTGAAAAAAATCATTAAATTCTGAAAAAAATTCAAAGTGTCAAAAAATTTGCTAAAATATCTCGAGGATTGTTTGAAAAAGCACAAATACTGTCAGTCAGAATCGTTCCTAAAATCGTTAAAATGGTTTGAAAAATTTTTTACCTAACCTATGTACACTAAAAATATGTACCTAGTGTAAATCATATAAATGTAATCAAAAAACGCTCTTAAAATCAAAATGCCATTGAAATTGACAATGACAAAATATTATTCAAATTAGGTACTCGAAAAAAGAGAAAAATTATGATTTCTTCCAGAAATGCGACGAAAAAATAAAAACTTCTAATTCAATGATGAAAAAGGAAACTATAAATAAGGATTCAAATGTTGGGTTGAAGTAGCTTGATTTTTTAATTTTTTGGATAAGCTTGGTTTTTTGTTTTTTTCTCATGCCCCTTAAAAATAAATAGATTTTTCCCCTTAAAAATAAGTAAATTTTTTCTCTTAAAAATAAACAGAGTTTTTCCCCTGAAAATAAGCAGATTCCCCCCTTAAAAATGAATCGATTTTTCCCCTTAAAAATAAATGGATTTTCCCCTTAAAAACAGATAGATTTTTCCCCTAAAAATAGTTTTTTTGAAATTTTTTTTTGAAAATTATTTAAAGTTTTTGATTTATTTTGAAAAATTTGAAACCTGAAGATGAATGAGTACCTATTCGACTTCCTTTTGTTTTTCGACAAAAAACTGAAATAATTTTTCATGAGTCTAATCAATAATTCTGTTTTTTCCCCTTTTCATTTTGATGTTGTTTGCTTTTTTGTTTTTCCAACGATTTTGATGTATACCCCAACGAGTTTGAAAATCGTCTGCAACTCTGACAAAAATTGACCAAAATTCAAAAACGCATATATATTTGGAGGCGTCTCTCAAAGAGGAATCCAACAATATATTTAATTTTGAATTTTGCAGCATTGCTTAAAAATTTGCGAAAAACCAACTCCAATGATTTTGTCATAGTAAGCAGGAAATTCAATGATGTAGGAAATTGTATTTACTTAACCGGGTTAAGAATTTGCCAAAATTCAAAAGTAAAATACTATTAGATTCGTCTTGGCGTGACGATTGAGTATCGAATATCGAATATCGTCAGAATCAGAGTCATAGCCATAGGTGCTAGTATAATGATTTCTAGTAAAAAAAAATTGAGAAAAATTTCAGACCTGAGAACAAAATGTTGAGAAAAAACTTGAGGTTGAAAAAAAAATGGAAAACTGAAATGACCTCTGAGATGGAATTAATTTTCACAAATAATCCAACTTTTTTTTGGATCTTCCCTGGGTGAGATGATTTTTAAAATGAAAATTACGTTCACATAATCATTCCATGATTTTTCTGGGTGTGAGACGATTGTTGGGACGAAAATTATTTTCACAAATCATCCCGTAATTTCTTCATTTCTTCGGAGTTGAAAAAATTTTGAAAAAAAAATTCAGCGTAGAAAAAAGTTGTAAAAAAATTGAGATGACCTTTGGAATGAAAATCAATTTCACAAATCTTCCTATTACCGATCGTCATCAGAAATTTTGAGAAAAATTTCGGACCTGAGAAAATTTCTTAAGAAGTGCAAAAATTTTGAGAAAAAAATTTGGCGTTGAAAAAACTTGGAAAAATTGAATAATTTTCAACGTCGTTTTTTAAAAAACGACAATTTTCTAAAATATCAATTTATTGTTCATTTTTGGTTGTTTCTTCAAAAACTTCGAAAAACGATCTACTTCGAATATCAATTTTTTTCAACTCTGACATGTAGGTATGATTCTGCAGTTTTTTTCTTAAAAATTATTATTTTGTAACTTTTTAGGTATTTTTTAAAGGGGTTTAATATTTTTGATTTTTTTTGGAAAAATTCAAAAACCAAAGGGAACTGAATCTTTAAGATAGGTAGGCATTTTTACCGAAGACTTATTATTTTTTTAAAGGGTTTAATATTTTTGAATTTTTTGGAAAATGTTTTTTGTTTTTGTTTTTGGAGAATGGACTGTATTTTTAATTTGTGAATATACTTAAAGTTTTCAAAAAAAATAATCAGAAAAAAATTCGAACTAGGGAATTGAGCTAGGAAAAATTGGAATATGGCATGATTTTTAGAATAAGTTTCCCAAATAGAGAAATATTTTATGAAAATCAAGAATACATTTTTACCTGCTCCAACATAGTGACGGTTCAGTTTTACAATTTCACTTTCATTTTTCAATTACTTTCAGCTTATTTCCTTCCCCTCCTTCTTGGCGATCATTACCTATTATTGATTTTATCAAAATCTTCGATTTTAAAAGCTAGTACATCTTTAAAATTTCACTCGTTGACATCCCTTATTTAAATTGCCAAAAGTATTTATAATTTGTGGGAAACAATGCCTCCCAGTTTTTTTGCTTTTTTAATATACTTAATTTTTTGTTTTTTGTCATCTCGTTTATTTTCGCCATCAAATTAACTCATCTGTTCTCCAGTCGATAAGCGTTGTTCATTTCATGAAAGCGAAATTTACGAAATTCCGAGTGTATTTCCTTCCAGGAAATAAGGTCAACTAGGTATAGAGGTAAACTAACGTGGGTATACCTTCTGGATACAAATGGTTCATATGGGAATTGGCCACATACCTACCTAGCTGCGAAAGAACTCAGCTCGATGTATTTTCGTATTTCGTCGATACGTAGTCGATATTACCCGACGTATTTTTATCGATAAATGAATAACATCAATAAGAAGATATAATTTCCCGCTTGCGAAGCCCGTAAATCAGGCAAATCGTCGAAATAAACTCGCGACAACGTAATCCGCGAAATAAATATCGGTCAATTTAGTCGCCCACTTGAAAAAATAAATCGTATTATGTAAACCATTCGTAAATACGTTTCAGGTATATTAAGCTCCCACCTTGAGACTTTTTTCTAACTTTCAAAAAACACAAAATCGATAGAATATAATTTATCAACTCGGTTTCGATGACAATTGGTAAAAATTTTCATTTTTCTCCTCCGCAGCTCTTTGGTACGTAGAAAATATCCGACGCAATGTGGGTAACGCCAGTTGTACTTTAATGGCGCGTGATTAAAAAGGGCAAAAAAAAAGCGACTCGTAGAAAGTTGGAAGAAAAATGGAGTTGGTAACACGACCTATTGACTCGGTCGATGTATTAATTTATTTATTCAAAAGTGGTCACGCGATTTCGCATGTGTCGCGGTTAATTCGAGTATTTAAAAAGTCGAACGCTTAGATTTCACGTTTGGTCTTCGCCGGGTGGGTTGTTTTCTTTTTCGATGCATTTTCCGTCTTCGAAATGTCCGATGATTTTCAATTGGGGGGGAGAGGGGGTGAGACGTCGAAAGGTGTTATTATAAGGCGGCGTAAGCTTTAATGGGCACGATAATTATAAAGTACGAAACGACAAAAAGCCAAATGAATTCTGGACACGAATCCGACGTGTCTGCTGGACTCGCGCAGCCCAAGTATAGGAAATGGATTACCTATTTCTCGAGCTAGGTAGCGATTGATAAGCCGATATGGGATTCGATTTTTATACAAAGTTTGCCCGGATTCGTTACTTTGAGGCGATTATTGGATATACTGCGCGATTTCGCGAGGTGTTCGATTGAAATGCTGTTACTTTTATTTAACCATCTACATTCAGCGATGGGCTTTGATTAACTTCTGCCATCTCAATTAAGGCTTTTGAAAAACTGCTCGATTCATTTCCCGCTGACCGAGCTGAATTTATAGCCGGATCATCGCAATTGGCTTTATTCGAGTAGTTTTAATACGATTTCGAGCGTGTTCCTTCTTTCTTTATCTTTTTTTAACGAATAAATTTCATTATGGCGATAGAATTTTGGCTCGACGTTGGATCAAACAGCTCGTCGAAATAACGTCGCTATGTAATCTCATTTTTTTAATGCTGCGGAAAGAAAAGAAGAACGTTCATTAAAAGTATATTTGATCCATCTTTTAACTTTCGCCGAGCTTTCGTTCGGTTGAAATTTCCTTACCGTGGGCTTTTCCTTTTTCGCGCAACGTCGAATAAAAAAATAGAAAAGAAAAGGAAAATAGAGGAGCTTGGTACGTATACATACGATCGTCGGAAAATACCAAAAAAAAGGGGAAGAAAGGCTTCAATTGAGCGTGACTTGATGCGTGTCAAGAATTAATTTCTGCGATTAGATGTTCTCAATTTTCGATGAAAATAGTTCGGCCGCGATATAAGCCACGTTCTTTTTTCCACCGTCGGCTGTTTGATGTTGTGTAAAAGTAACTCTATTATCGGCTTCTTTCACCCTCGAAAATTGCCGGCTGCGGATTAAATACCTTCCGAAAAGATTCCGAGTTGGTGAAAAAAAAAACACGAGCTCGTGGAATTAATTTTAATTCGCGAGGTAGATATTTTTTTAATCGAATGTAATGGGTGCTCGGTCAAGTTAATTTGTTGGCGTATATACCATTACCATAAGGGCACGTTTGGAACACGTGCGGTTTAATGCAGTACACAAATGTACCATTGAATATAAATTTCGTTCGAAATATATTCCCGTGGTGGAAATTTTTCTTAAAATTCGATAAATTTTTTCCTAAAATTCGATAAAATTTTTTCCTAGGGTTGTTGCATGTCAATTCGAACACTTTGAATTTGGGACTTCGGATTACACTCAATTTTTTTTACGAGATTCTCTTTTCTCAAAGATTAGAAAATCATCGTTGTTTGAGCTCCAGCTGCTTCGGGGGCTCCGAGAGGGGCTTTGTTGTTTCTTTGCCTCTGCTATTTTGCAATGATCCAACTTTGATTGCTTATTTCATAACAGGGTATGCACCGATCGCGAAAGTCGCAAAATTGATCCAGATTTCATCAAAAGTCGTGAATTTTTCCGAAATTAAGTACTTGATTTTTTTCGCCTTGTACAAAATAGAAAAAGTGAAGAAATTTCACCTTTTTGAACATTTTTTCTAAAAAATTTCCCCCTCGCTTCACTCGGGCTCATAAATTTTCAAACCACATTCTTAAATTATAAACCTTCTTTCAACTTTTTCCTTCTACATATTTCAGACAATTGAATGTTTTGAAGTGGAAAAAATATGTCTTTGTGGGAGACTTGGTAGCGATCAATATTGGAATTTTCAAATAAGGGAGTATCGTGTCTATTCTCGGGAAAATCTAAAAAAATCGGAGAATTTTGAAATTTTCAGTGGGATGTTTTAAAAATTTAGAAGGAAAAATCATTTGGAAATATGTTTATTTTTTGCTGTTTTTAAAATAAATTCTTCAAAAAAAAATTCGCCCTCGCTTCGCATGGGCCAAATAATCACATCATTTGAATTAGTAATCTGCTAATGTTTCAGATTTCCTATGAATTTTTTTCTCAATTTTGGGTTCAAAATCGGATTTAATCCGTTCTAACATGATTTTTCGTAAAAATTTTCACCCTCACTTTCCTCAGGCAGAAACTATTCATTTTCTTTAACATAAAATAACTCACTTTTAGAAAATTTTTGTGAAAAATTGTATTTTTTTAAAATTAAAGACGTATTTTCTTCCGCGTATGAAATTTTTCCTGTAATAAATTTGATCTCGTTGATTTTTTTGGGGGTGGGAGGGAGGGAGTGAAATTGAGAGGTAGATACTAGATATCTTGGAAAAAGAAAATCTGTAGAAACCTTGCATCAATAAAACTAATGATAGGTACTTGGAGTAATTTGATTTACCCAGTTAGAAAGAGGGTTACAAGGAGGCTCGGAAAATTTCAAAGTTCAAAATTGAGCTTTTTAGGTTCCTCGAAATTTAAAGTAATTTCAAAGGCACTTGAAAAGAACAGAGATTTCGAGTTTTCGACATTCGATTCTTTAAAATTTTTGATCGGGGAAAGATTTTTTCAATTTTTTCCACCCCTCAGGGGATGAGTTTTATTGGAGTGGAAACTATCAAAAAACACGTGAAAAAAATCTCAAAAAATTTTTAAATTACTGCCTGGATTCATTTATTTCTAGAGTTATTCTTACCTCAACGCAAAAGTCAACACAAAAGAGGTGGGGAGAAGGGGAGATGAGACCAAAATTGAAAAATGTTCACGTATCGAAGTCCATGTTTTTTCGGTTAGATCGATTTAAAACCTAAAACTGGGCCCTTGAGGGGGGGAGGGGTGTTGTGACCACAATTGAGCATTTTTTAATTTTATTGAGCTAGGTGTCAAAATCATTTTTTTTTTACTCTTTGAAACCATTCCTGAGGCCATTTTTACTTCAAAGCCAAAAGTTTATTTTATGGGGTGAGATGGAGAGTTCAAACTTGGAACCATTCAATGAAAATTTTCCAGTTTTGGTCTCACTCCTACCTACCCTTGAACCATGTAGTCCGAACCCATTAAAACATTAAAAAAAGAAAAAAAAGGTCTGTTTTTACGTTTATAGTAAAAGTGGCTCCAGAAATGGATTCATTATGAAATTCTTAAGTCTTAAAATTCAATACATATTTCTAACGATTGGGAGAAAAAATTGATTCAATCAATTGACGAAAACATAATGCATTCGAGTTCATAATACCAGAATATCATAATTAGCAACTGGCTGCACTGACGTACAAAATTTTCAAAGCAAAATTTTAAATTTTTTATTTCTGATGATTGAAAACAAAATTATTGTCAATTTTTTAAACGATAAAAAATTATTCGAGGTCAACGTAAATTCCATGGTGTAGCATGTCACCATTTGTAACTGGCTGCACTGACAAACAAAATTTTCCGAAATATACTTCTAGTGATTGAAAAAATATATATAATATTTTCAGACGAAAAAATAATCAATTCAAAGTCGATATAAATTCCGTATTTTGGAATTTTATGATTTGCTGTTGGCTGCACTGGTGTATAAAATTTTCAATTTTTTTCCAAAATTCACTTTCAGTGATTGAAATTTTTTTATTCAATTACTCGATGAAAAAAAAAATCATTTCTTCTTAGTAAAAATTTCTTATTATTGGAATATTGGAATCTGCAACTTTTCAACCCCCTGGTACCAGTCTGAGTTATAATCAGAGAAGGATGGCGTTGGTTTAGGGAGATGTAGAAACTGAAATTGAATCTTTTAAGTGCTAACAAGGCTTCTCACACAATTTTGATTGACTAAAAAACACAAAAAACAACGTTTTTTCAAAAGAAGGTGCACTTTGAGCATCCTTTGCTCTCCTCCCCTTGCCCCCAGGGGGCTCAAATTTTTTTTGGGAGGTCTCCCACTTAAAGTAAACCACCCCACCAAATTTGGTCAAAATTCAAGAATTTTGTTTTTTTTTTCACTCCACCCTAATGGGCATGTTGCTTTAGAGTGACGGTGGTGCTTAAATAGATACGAGGCGAGACAGCCATGATCTGACAGAGTCTGGCTTGAGAAGAAATATGAGAATCGATAAACTGGGCTAAATTGGAATAAAAAAGTGAGTCCATCAACTCTCATAACCTGTAACCTTTTTTTTTTTCTTTAAAGGGACCTCATTCTACACAAATGGAAGTGAGGTAAGATAATTGGAATTGTGCGATACAAGTAACCTGCAACTTGTAACCTGCAATCTGCAACCTGCAATCAGCAAATGGTGAATCATTTGAAGAAAAATTTAATCCAAAAAATAATTCAATTGACCTAAAAATGACCCCTACTTACCGAACTACGTAATACAGAAAATATACCTACTTGAAATTAGAGCAAAAAATGGATGTGGAAAAATTTACCTCGTCGTTTTTCTCCGAAACGTATACCCAGCGAGTTTGTTACGTAAGATGACAATAGCGTCGAATTACAAACACACTCACATTCGACTCAATGTTGAACTTATTCCCTGGGCAAACAAGACAACACGTATTTCATATCAAGATGTGAACTGCGTTCAAAAGGCATAATTTTATATAACTTTAAGCTGCGCTTTATTCCCATTTCTCTACTCTCCTTTGTCGTTTCCGATTTCTCGCGTGATTTTTTTCTCTTCTACTTCGACGTAGGTAGATTTTTTTCTCCGAAAAGAAATCTCTGTGCAAATATTTCCGATGTATATTTTTTAGTTCTTTTTGGTTTATTCGAGTCGACTTGTGGATCTAATTTTTGAAATGTGTTTGACATCCTATTTTTTTCTCTTTTTTGCCTTCGAATGGGGAAAAAATATCATCAAAATAAATAAAGGCTGTCGTATGTAGGTGTTAAAAACTGAACTAGATTGTGTTCTGATTTAGACCGTATAAAATGGTTAAATTCTTGAATAGTACGTCAACCAGTCGCCGGGAAAAAATTAACTGTACAACGATTCATTAGCCGCTCAGTTATTGTTGCGGAATTTCACTCTTAAGGGTATAATTTTCTAGCATTGTAGGGGTTGTTGCGTTCGAACATGGCGCAATTTAGCAGTAACGTTGTAATGTCGCAACGTTACACAAACTTAAAGACGTATACAGAAAGGCGATACTGAGGGGCCTGAAGGGTGGTTTCGATTCGTGTTATTTAAACGTGTGCCTTGGTCTTGGTACCTGTGAGGGTGTGTGATTCACCGTATGCTAATTTTTACACGTGTGTGGTTGTCTATGGCACAGATTGTGTTTTGTGTGTTTCTCGTCCTACTGCAGGATTGTTTTCTTCTTTAAACCATATTGTATAAGAATACGCTGGTGTTTGGTCGTTTACGTGTATTCTGGGGGAAATGAGGAGAGGAGGAGAAATTCGACGATGAAAAATCGTATTATAATTACATTGGTTATGGGCGATGATCGTGTGGCTAAATTTTTGCCTTCCTGGTGCATATAATAACCATTTTTCATTTACGTATAAAAAATCACTTGCCAGTGGTTAGCTCGACTCGACGAGCGTTTCGAATCATTTACCGTATCGAGGCAAATGAGCTGAAAAACACTGAAAGTATGCAAATGCCTTCGATGCCCTTTAAAGCGTCGAAAAGAATATTATTTCGGGTTAATAAATTCTCATATCGATTTGTTTTTTTTTCATATTCGGTTATTGTTTTCGAGTGTTTTGAATTTTTTTTTTTGGTGATTGAGAGGTGGATTATGGATGATTTATGAAAGATGACGAATGGTGGAGGGGGGAGGGAGGGAGTCGAAATGATTCTGAAATTAAATCGAGCTTTCGAATTTGTGATAGAGGTGAAATCGAATTGCAATAAATAATTCGAAGAGTCGAGGAGACTGAAAATAATCATGATTTTGATTTATCCACGCCTGGTTTTGTTTTTTAAACGAGAAAAGGTTGAAAGAAGAAGCAGATGAATTTTTCTAATCGAGCTCAGAGTAATAGATGATGAAGTAATCGTGCATTTTTTCTTTGAAAACAATTTCCTGTATTGAAATACTTATCTTTTGAGTTACCTATGATATTATATTTCTGTTTCGTCATTGTGTTCGAAAACCTCCATAGTCAGAATTTTAGCTGCCAAAGTTAAAATTTTGATTTTTAATAAGTAAATTTCTGAAAAATTGAAAATTGTGGCAGATTTGTTGAAAATTAGTCCATATTTGATATTGACTTCTTTAAATAGAATTTCATTGTTTCCAACCATTTTAGAGCTTCAAATAAGACTTATTTTTCCCAATATATTTGAATTTATCCAGAAAACGTGAGAATGCATTCTTTCTTATAAGGGAGGTATCCCTACTCGAAGTAAAATTTTGAGCGCAAACAAAAAGAAATCGAAAGTACATCATAACAGGACTCCGTATCCAAAATTTTAGGTGCTGAAGTTTATTTCTCGATTTTTCGCGAATTTTTGAAATTTCAAAATTACGTCTCCCTTGGAAAATATGAAAATTTGATCTGATCAACGAAAAAAGCTGAAATTTGGTATATACCCTATTTTCAACCACCCGAATCGATTGGAAACAGTTTCAAAACGTTTCGAAGCCATCAGAAAATTTTAGAATTTTCCAGCGCTGTGCGCTGGAGAAAAGCCCATAAAAATGGGCCATATGCACTTCAGCACCTATAATCGCGGATTATCTTTGTTGGTGACCTATTTGATCGATTAAAACACAATTTTCCAAAATTCGTAACTTTGAGTTCAAATTCGCATTTTTGAGCAAGAAATTTTCCTGGAAAAAATTTAAAAATTCGCCTAATGCGCATGCATTGAAGTAAAAAGTTGAAACTTGGTAGATACCCCATTTTCGACCTCTCGAACCGAATGGAAATGGTTTTGAGACGTTTCGGAGCAATCAGAAAATTTTGAAATTTTCTAGTGCTGGAAAAAAGCCCATAAAAATGGCCCATATGCACTTCAGCACCTATAATCGATTGGTGACCTATTTGATCGATTAAAGCACAATTCACGGAAAATCGCAACTTCGAGTTCAAATTCGCATTTTTGGACAGGATATTTTTCTGGAAAAAATTCTAAAACATCCCCCTTGCACACGTAACTGGGTATAAAGCTGAAACTTGGTATATACTCTATTTTCGACCTCCTAAATCGATAGGAAAAGGTTTCGAGACGTTTTGGAGCTAGGTACCAGAAAATTTTGGAATTTTCCAGCACATGAAAAAAGAAATAGCCATATTAGTACAGACATTTTAGCTAAAATAAGGCCCTGACCCAAAAAAAAATTAGCAGGAAGGGGAAGTTTCGTATATAAGCTTAGTAAAGTGTGTATTTTAATATTCTCGAACTTCCCTAAAATCGGTGAATATTTTGACCCCCTTTTGGGGGGTGAGGGGGTTCAAATTTTCGTTTTTCGGCTATAACTTTCAAAATTACGTATTTACGAAAAAATGGTTGAAACAAAAGTTGTAGAGAATAAAAAAACAAACAATTTTTCTATTTATAATTTTTTCCTAGAACGTCATGGGAGGGAGCTAGAGTCTTTAGAAAAAACTCAATTTTGAAAATTTTCCATTACCAGAAAAAATCACCAAAAATCGAGTTAATCGACTTTTAGGAGCGGCTCTTTTGCATAGTACATCCTATTACAATGTAGAATAAGAAAAATGTATAACCGACCCCTTATCTCAAAGTGGGGGGGGGGGTGGACCCTCCGAAGAAAAAGTCGCAAAATTGGATTTAAAGGCTTCGAATATCCCAAGCCCGACTGACAAAATTTGAAAAAAAAAATTGAAAAAAACGTTAACGAATCACTTACTAACGCTGGCGTCTTTTTGGGAAAAATCGCTGACGAAACGCTGACGTTTTCGCGACGAATTCGTCATATAATGGTTAGAAATTCGTTAGTTGTTACTTTATTACTCATAAAAAAATTTGAAAAATTTATGTCTCGTTAGGGATTCGAACCCGAGACCCTCGGCATAATAGGCGACCACTCTAATAACCATTGAGCTACCAGTGCTATTTAATATCCCCTGGAATCAAATTTTTAATATTTTTCTTCAATTTATCGATTATAAATATTTTAATAAATGTTTCCTTGTTTTCCTAGAATTTGAAAAAAATTGGAACCAAACTTCCAAAAGACCACATTTTCTTCCTGCAATTCAAACCGTTGGCAAACATATTCACTCAAACTCAAGATACCTAATCTGCCTATTTACCGAATCGAGGAATCCACTTTCCCTATGAAACACTCTATAGAAACACTTTACCTTTTCGCATCTTCGAATCGATAAATCTGCTTACATTTGTGTAATTGGGTAATCTATATTGCAGCGTCGTCAGATCGGAAGACGATAAACTGCAACTGACACTGTATGATTTGTTTCTTTTCGAAACGTAGAAATATCCGACGAATTTGTCCTTTAAAATTGAACCCAGAGCTCGTTTTTTTTTCTCATCATACCTGTTGACGCTTCGGCGTGATGACATTGTATTGTATACAGTCGAAGACATTTACGTTGTTTCGCTTCGGCGGTTGGCGCATTTAGTGCGACACTAATGGATGGAATTTCCCCCCTTTTCTTTCAAAATATCGAACTTTTTCTCAGCCTATTTTTTTTCCTTATCTGAACTATTCGGAGAAAAAAAACATTTTACACTGATAATAACGATATTTATGGTACATTGTGCGAGAGATAACTTTGTAAATGGAGCCTTGTCCGCGTGATGTATTAGAGCCGATGCTCACCTACGGAAGTGCTATGTAAGAAAACACGCGAAAGTTTAACGTTGCACGTCGATATTTTCCAAAGTCTGTATGATTTATTCAACAATCGTGCGTTTCGTGTACCACAGGTAGAAAAGAAATTGCGCAAGTGAAAATTATTTGTTTGTTTTTGTGAACTTTTCAGTTTTCACTCTTCGTTCAGACGATAGATGATGGCGAAATGAGGTCCACCCCGAGTGTTTTCTCGAATTGAGTTAAAATTACTTCTCAGCTGTGCCTCGCGATGAGAACTCCGAACGAGAGATTTTTCCATTTTGAAATCTTTAATAATTTAATTGGACACGTTTTTCGTTCTCGTAATATTTCCAGTTGTATCGTACTATACCTGAATGAAAAAGCTTTTTAATTTGGTTTCTACACCGTAGAAAAATATTCTATATGCTGTACATGTGCCAGGCTCTCCTACAAAAGGGATTTTTTTTACGTCGTGCTATTTTATCAGTATATGGCGTTGAAAAATATGCTCGTAATGATGTTATAAAAAATAGTCGATTACCAAAAGCTCAAAGCTGCGTATATGTTAAACGTTATACCTACCTACGAGAACATTTTATCCGAAGCTCGTTTATAGGTTGGTCGTTGGTCAGATATAGATATATACGATACGAGAGTAAAAAAATGGTTTTAAATTACCGTAAAAATAGTATAACTTATACTGCGTATTTGCGCCGAGCAGGAGGGAAAAAAACATTTACATAATTTCTCATATTTACAATTTTTTCTACAGTTCTTTACCTTCGAATGTTCTGGTATAGGGTATAGAATTACATATTTAAAATTGAACATAACCGAGTGTTATTCTTGCTTTTATCGCATTTATGTTTATATTACCGATGGAATAGTTGATCTCTAAATAATACGAAGCCATGTAATAGCGTCGTATGCTGCGCCCTCGTGCACGAAACTTTCGTACCTTGTTTTCTGACGTTTTCGTAAGTTAAATTTTCGCGAAACCCGAATTAAATATGCGCCATGCAGCAGTCGAAGAAATTTACCTACGCGAAATTTTCGCATTAAATATTCACTAGCTCTCGACAATGAGACGTCGTTTTTTGATACAGCATTTAGCATTTCGCTGTAATCAATTTTCTCCTCTGGTGTTCTCTTTATCTCTTGAAATCATTTTGTTTGCTCCCGCTCTGCTGATTAATTTCCCATCAAAGGAGCCAACCGGTGAAATGAGATTGCAATATGTTTATCTTTCTGTGAAATTTTCAAATAAAAATAATTAAAGAAAATGCTTACGTGTGAGATGTGCCTACGTACTTGGGGTACTTTGTATTGCGTGTAATCGTTTTTCGCATTGATTAATATTTCGAACGTAGGCGAGCCTGCGTTTAGTCTGCTCGCGAGTTATAAACTAATTAGTAGAGTTATTCAATTTATTTATAAATTGGTTATTCGCAAGGTTGTTTTGTTGCGGTCGTGGTGCCGGTGTTGGGGAGTCGTTTCATGAGTTTCATTTTAATAATTCCAGTTTTATTAGTCGGCGGTTTTCGGATCCGAATAAACCTCGGGTGAAGCTGGGTGGTGGAAATGTGAAAAGAGGATTTTTTCGAGTTATGTACGTATTTTGATTAGGTATTGTTATTATACAAATGATTAATTAGTACGAGATGGAAAATATCTTCGGAATCGTTCAAAGAGAATTTGGGTGTTTGATTCGAGCATGGTGTCGTGTTTGTGTAATTTTTAATTTTTAATTTGGTGATGGCAAAGTAGATTTCGCAGTAATGCTGGAAAAGAAGTAATTTTGGGACATCTTTGTAACGTTTTGATAATATTTCTATAAGGTTTTAATGCCAGTTTTCGATTCATATTTTGTTGTGCGTATTGAAAATCCCATAACTTTTTCATTCTGGTTTTTATAAGGAATCTGTCACGTCTTTGAAATATTGTTGTGCTGTATCGGTAACGTTTTGATGTATTTTTGAAAGGAAATCGAAGCTATTTTTGCAACTTTTCTGAAATTTCACAGAAAGCAAAAAAAGACAATAATTGTCTTTAAGTTTTGAGAAAAACTCCTATTTTTATACAGTTTTGCGTTTAGAAATTTAAAAAAATTGTGAAAAAAGATGCAAACATTTTGAAAAAATCCAAAACAAAATATTTTTTTAGAGCTGTTAGTCAATTTTGCCGAAAAAAATAAATACGGATTTTACGAATGGTTTTTGTAATATTTGCAAAAAATTTCCAACTTAGACTTTTCCATACAAATTTTTGAAACATTTGTTCAATTTTCAAGAGCTTATTTGATTTTTTGCAATAATTTCATTTTTAAAAATTTTTCTTGTTCGTCGGAAATTTTTGATTGTTTAAAATACCTTTACTTTTCAGAATGTTTAGGAAATTCTTCATTTTTAGAAGATCGTGTAGGTTAAGGAAATGTTTAATTTTTGAAATATTGTTTAACGTTTGGAAACCGGTTTGAGTTTTGAATGGTTGTTGTATATTTAAAAATGGGAAGTATAATGACAGCCATATGTTGAGACAGGAATAGGTGGTATTAACAACAAATACGTCTGTTAAAACCTGAAAATTTTGAACGACAGAGTAGGCTATCTTCACAACTATTTTTATTCATGAATCACGACAACTCTCCCAGACAGAAATGAGTGTTTGAGCGACAAAGAAAGATTTTAAACGACTACATAGAGAAGGTTCAAATTTTTGTGAAAGAAGATTACTGAGCAATTGAAATAAGGTGAGATAACATAATTCATAATTTTACGCACAGTGGAAATTAATAGATTTGGTGATAAATTATTTGCTCGAATGTAAAAAAACATTATCTCATTCTTAGACCATACACTCAGTTAGGAATGCAAATTTGTTTAGTTGTAGCCAGGGCTACAAGAATGATGAAATTTTGGTTCCTGTTCTTGTTCTCATTTTTTCATTCTCGTACTCGTTCTTCAATAATATTTAATATCGTTCTCGTTCTTGTTCTTCAATTTTTTTGTTCTTTTTGGTTCTTTATTTTTCTAAAAAACTCAAAAATATTGGCGTTTTTCAAGCAAAAATTTGAAAAAATGCAAAATTATTGTTCTTGTTCTCGTTCTTTATTTATCATTCTTGTTCTCATTCTTGTTCTTTTAATGCTTTCAAAGTTGTTCTTGTTCTCGTTCTCAAAATTTTTGGTTCTTTTTTTAGGCATATAAGCAAACCCTACCCCAGTAGGCTGCATCACATGAACGAACTGAACGAACGTTGATTCAAACGACATGTTACGATGTGAATGTGATGAATTTTTATTTTCATTTTAATGGATTCAAAATATTAAAAAGATACACAAAAATAGAAAACAAGCAGGGTCGCAGACGACCTGGCAATAGGGTCCCCGGAATTTTGATTTTCAGTGATATTGACTATTTAAAAAAAAATTGTCAAAATTCAACAAACTCGGAAAAAATTTTGAAGTTGAAATTTTTTTTAAATTTATGAAGTAAAGACCAATTAATATTGTTAAAGCTTCTGGGATGAAAATAAATTAGGTCCCTTTTCTTTACATAATATGGTTTTGGTTGAAAAAAAATTTCAAAAAATTCAAGCTTGGAAATTTTTTTCAAAAATTCTGGGTCGGAAATTTTGAGAAAAATAATTTGAATTGGAAAAAATGTTGAGAAAAGGAATAAACGCATTTCTGAAAAATTTGAAATTGGAAAAAAATTATTGAAATTAAACTGAAATTAGAATTAGGAATTAGACTTCAGAAAAAGGAACTACTCCACACAAAACAAAATTATCCGTCCCATGTATAAAAATAGACTTCCGTTATTTAAATTTTCTCTCTTCTAATTGGTTTACTAACACGATGCAGCTTGACGTCATCGAAGTACAAGCCAATAAGATTCTTCAATCGATCTAATGAAAATCGCAAAGATGACGATGATGAATGAGTGATTTTAATAGGGCTCCTCGACCTCCGAAGGCCGGGAACCCTAAAAATGGTTATGAACTTGATATTGGAAAATAGAAATACAAAGAGCCAAATATAGTACTTTAAATTATGGTATGGTATTGAAATATCTGTAACATTCAGTACCAGTACCTACTTTGACAATGACAATATGATTTCATTTTTAAATTTTGATCAGAGTTTTAACTCTCAAAAACGGCCCTGTTTTGTTTTTGATAAAATTAAAATGTTTCGTTTTTTTAGAAACTTTTTTTTCGTTTTTGTATTTTTTTTTTAAATTCGAAATGTGAATACATACAGTGAATGATAGTTGTAATTCAACTTATAAGGCGAAATCTTGAAAAAATTGGATTTTTCAATCATAATCAGAAAAAACTGAGATTTTATAGAGAAAAGAAACACGAAAAAGAGAAATGAACCTGTCCTTTTATTTTTCGTTTCATGGGATCATGATTTAATGAAATAATGATTCATTTTTTATTCCAGTTTATGAAGACATAAAGACATTCATTAAAAAACACGACATTTTCCCCGTTTTCTTGCTCTTTTGATAATTTTTTTGACGTTTCATCGTCATAATATTTAATTACTATGTAACTATGTAAATGAACCATCATTATTTCATTAAATCATGATCCCATGAAACAAAAAATAAAAGGACAAGTTCAGTTTTCATTTTCATGTTTTTTTTTTTTCTGTACCTATAAAATCTTCAGTTTTTTTTATGATTATGATTGAAAAATCCAAATTTTTCAAGATTTCGTCTCATAAGTTGAATTACAACTACATACTTTAAAGATGATGAACCATAGTTGTTCGAATAGTATGAGCAATGAACGATTCTGCACAAGGAATACGCGTGATTGCAGCCCACTGGGGTAGGGTTTGCTTATATGCTTTTTTTAGTTCTTTGTTGGTTTGTTCTTTGTTCTTGTTCGTTCTTGCATGGTTGTAGCAGGTTCCTATGCAGGTGAAGTCTGTTCCATTTGGCCAAGAACAGAAGCTTGCCAGGCCAACAAAATAGAAAACAGCATTATTAATGCAATGATAATTTTATTTTAACTGTACAGTGTCCAGACTGATAAAATTTGAAAAAAAAAATGAAAAAAAAAACGTTTACAAATCGCTTACTAGAACTGTCGTTTTTTGAGACAAATTGTGCACAAAACGCTAACATTTTTGCGACAAATTCCTCATACATTAGTTGGAAATTATTTGTTAGTTGTTACCTTATTACTCATAAAAATTTATGTCGCATTAGAGATTCGAACTATAGACACTGGACCTACAATAAGACCGGTAACTGCAGACAGAGGGGGTAAGATGGGAATAACTGAATATTGAGTTGTTCCAATTTATCCCGCTGGGTGCTCTTGGCTGCGCTGCACAGCGCAGAATCGACTGCGCAGTCGTTTTTCTGCTTCAACTTGTTCCCCTCTACATACCGAGACATCAACGCTCAGTGTGCTCGCTACTTCCCGGATGTGTTCGTTTATGGTATTTGTGTTATCACAACAAAAATTCGACTGCAGCGCAGCCAAGAGCACCCAGCAGAGCGATTGGAATAACTCATGAAATTTTGCCAATATGGCTGAGAGGTACCGGCCTTATCGTAGGTCCAGTGTCTATAATGCAAACCCAAGACCCCCAGCATAATGGGCGACCTCTCTAACCATTGAGCTACCAGTTCTATTTGACAATTTGCATTTGACAATAGTATGTTGGATTTTTTTTCTTGAGAATTTTTTACAATTTTGTTTACAATTCCTTGTCAATTGCAGTGTTGTCAAAGTTCGTGAACTTTTAGAAAATGAACGTGAACGCGTTCGCGAACGAGCCACATTTTCGTGAACGTGAACTGAACACGTTCATTTCATGATGAACGTGAACTGAACGCGTTCATGCCCAGAAAAATTGAACGTGAACGTCGTGAACGCGACGTTCACCACAGATTTTCAGGGCTAGCAAAATCGCAGGAATAAGCTTGCTCTTGCGGCTCTTGTGTCTTGTCGTGTTGTCGTGTTGCGTGTCAATGCGCGATTATAGAGAGAGACTGCAGAATAACGCTGGTTTGCCTAGCTCCCTGCGCCTTGCCAGGGCAGTAAGAATGTGAACAGCAACAAAAACGACTGCAAAAGATCAACAAAACAGCCGCTTGGTGAACTGATAAGCGCCAAGCGGCTGTTTTGTTGGTCATTTGCAGTCGTTTTTGTTGCTGTTTACATTCTTACTGCACAAGAAAAAATTTTTAAATGAACGCGTTCAGTTCACTTTCATTTGCTTGTGAACGTGAACTGAACGCGTTCATTTTTAAACGAACGTGAACTGAACGCGTTCATTTTTTTCATGAACTTTGACAACACTGGTCAATTGAAACAAATTCAAACTAACGAATTGCTAACTAAAACACTGATGAATTCGTCGCAAAATTGTTAGCATTTTGTGAGCGATTTGTCTCAAAAAAACGTCAGTCGGAGTTAGCGATTTGTTAACTAAAAATTGATTATTCCAAAAGAAATCGAGAGTTAGCTTCATTTTCGCTAGTCTCGCTAACAAATCTTCAGCAAATTTGTCAGTCGGGGTCATTTAAAAATATTTCTGTGTCGTGATTGTAGCGTAATCCATTGCAGTGCGAGAAAAATTTGTTGACCTGTGATTTTTTATTTGTCGTTCAATGTATTCTTCAAACATGAAATAAATATTTTAGTCCTTTAAAGAACTTCCCTGTCGTGCATTTTCTTCGCCTGTAGCAATTTAATTTTTTGTAGTTTAGATACCCTATTTTTGTCGTGGATTCACCCTTTTTTGTCGCAATGATAAATCATACCCTTTAAAAAAATCATGCATTTTTGTAGAATTGTTCAAGTTTTGGGGAAAATTGTTCTAGTTTAAGAAATTATTCAACTTGTAGAAAGACTTGTAAATCAAGTTCCTATGCAAATAACTGCCCTGGTTTTTCATAAAGTATTTCTGACGCCCCGCCCACAGAAGGGAAAGAGCACAAACGAAAATAATGTCAACACAAAAGAGCACAAACCAAGCACAATCGATTAACCTCACTCCCGTCCCTCTCCCTCGAATGGACGGGGCACTATTTCTAACGCCCGCGCGCCCCATAAATGATCTATGTTTTTTCGGGGGAAGGGAATGAGGACAAACCGATGTAGAATCTTGCAATTTTTATAAAATTATTGTCCAAGTTTTGGATATTTCTGCAATCAATTATTGCAAAATCGTCCAGTCAATTTTCAGAAGATTATCTAGGTTGTGGAAAAAACTGCGTAAGTTTTGGAAAACCGTCGAAGTTTGGTGAAAATGTCAGTGTTTTGAAAAAATCTTCAATTTCTAAAAAACTTTGAAATCATTAAATTTTTAAAAAATTGTTGAAATTTTGGAACATTTTCCAATTTTTAGAAAAATGTGAAAATTTTGGAAAGTTCTTCAATTTTTGGGAAATCATTCTACGCTGTTGTTACATAAGAAAAAAAATGGTCCAGCAGCTTAAGTCGTCGGGGACCTCCATTGCAGGCATGTGAAATTTCAAAAACGGTTCTACAGATACCTAAAATTTTGAAACCTCTGCCATTTTTATTGCAATTCTGTTTCGTTTTCCGTTTTTTTTTTTCAGTTTTTTCACTGCTGTGTTTTTTTTAAATCTTATTTATAATGGGTTCATACTGTTCTAATTTTATTTCTTATGATGTCCACAAATGTTTTTTTATTACTTACGTAATATTTTTCGTTTTTTTTATTTTTAGAAAAAATGACAATTTTTTAGAAATAGGTACCGTACCAAAATTCAAAAAATTATAAAATTTAAATTTTTTGAAAAAATGATTATTTTCAGTAAAAATTATCATTATTGATAAAAATTTCCATTTTCAGAAAAAAACTTGAATTTTTTGTTTTTCAAAAAAACTTTTTTTTGAATAAAATTATCATTTTTTGTAACAATTTTTATTTTCTTGATTTCTTAGCTACGACCTTTCTCAAAAATAACTGTTCTTTAATAAAACCAAAATCTGAGAAAGAAGCCAAGGTAGGTACATGTATTTACAACCGATTTGGTCTATGCTTGCTCATCGAAGCTTTTTTCAATTAATTTTAGAAAACATGTCTTCTCAAATCTTGAAATGAGTACCGTTTTTCCAAACTGAGCTAACTTCAAAAACCGTGCATGAGGAAAGGGCCTTAGGTGCCATTTTTTTTCAGAAAGGGCCTTGAGTGCGATTTTTTCTGGGAAAAAAATTACACCTGGGGCCCTTTCTGGAAAAAAATGGCACCTAAGGCCCTTTCCTCATGCACGGTTTTTGAAGTTAGCTCAGTTTGGAAAAACGGTACTCACTGGCAAATTTCATGGATTTTTTTACCTTTGTCCTTAACAAGGGGCTTTGAAAAAAATATTACATTGTTCAATTTTGTTGCTACTTGTTTTGAAAAATGAATACGGCTGTTTTCCGGATTTTATTCCTCATTCGTTTAAATTTTCATACCTCGATTACCTCGAAAAACAAAGTCGTTTCTCTTGAAACTGTACGTATCAAATAACGTACTTCTGCAATATTTGATACTCACAGGATCCACATCTACCCCCAGTCTCTGGGGTCCCTCATTCTGAGAACTTAAAAAATTAATCATAATTCATTCGTCGCAGAAAACAAAAATTCTACCTTCATTCTTGACGCGTTTCCGCAGATAAGTATATTTCAAAACGTCAGTTTAATCCCCATCGACTTATTTGTACCAGCAATTGGCGATAATAAAGAAAGTTACCTCGGCGTATTCTCGATGGAAACCACTAAGTAATTCTTAATTCGAGTCGATTAATTATACGAAACAATAAGCCCATCAAGCAACCCCTAAATGCTTACATTTATTCCGAGTGTATCTTATATACCAATTCGAAATTCATCGAAATCGGTCACAGTGGCCGTTTAACAAGTCAATTTAAAAGCCTCTATAATTACCCGATAAGGATGTACACTTCACTTCGCAAGGCAAATATAAATTTGCATTATATCTGGACGCGCAGCCTACTTACCGTTGTCTCATTATTGGAAAACTTACGCTGATTAAACAGTTATCTAAAGTTGGCATTATTTACCATCAGCGTTATACTTTCAAATTGCTCATTGCTTTTGTGTATAAAAAGTTTTAGAACGGTTATGGGGCCAGAATGGTAATTTACAATATGATTACTTAACCCATTAATAAAGTTACTATCACGTTACGTTTCGTGACTGTTTACCGAATTAATTTTCTTTCAATATTTTAGTCGAACTGATAGCTTTGACGGCTCGAAGGTCTGTCAAGTTTACGTTGACTGTGTCCCGATGTCCAGCTATTATTACTTAAAAATTAATACCAAAGGTTGGTTTGTTTTGAGAGGTGAAAGCAGTATCGAAACTCGACCGAGTGGCCAAATTCTTGAAAATTTGTTAATAATATAGCGACAAAATGCTGATGCGGACGTGGTTACGAGCTTTTGGGCTATTTTTCGTCAAGTATTTGTTTTTAGCCTGCATTATGAATAATAAACGTGGAATGCGGATAAGGTTAGTGATTAATAAGACGATGAGAGAATTCGGCTGGTACCTATTTTCTACCCTCAGGTATTTGGTAAAAGTGGTAAATTTTTGTATGCAAGTCGATAAATTATCTCGACATAAAATAAGGAAAGGATATGGCCGGATAAGCAGTGAATTCTGCCCCTGGCGTTTTTGAGCTCCCAAACACCTTAAATAAGGTATATTGACTTGAAAAAATTTTCACAAAATTTTTGGTCCCTTACCCTCTTTCTTTCGAAACCTATGACCATTTTATTGCATTATTTTCAAGAATTTTTAATTTCAACGGAAGTGAAGAAAATTTTCTGTTCTTTGGCACAAAGTTATATCTTGTAGAGGCGTATTTATGATAATTTTTTCAACAAGTTTGCTGCACTTTTTCACGTTTTTTTTTGGCTCTTTGAAGTTTTCAGTCGAGAAAAACACCATATAAGCGAAGAGCGAACACCCTGGGAAAATTACGAAAAAAATACGTTTTTAATGCAGATTTTTTTGTGAATTTGTTTTTGGTCATTTTTTTGAACTAAGGGCCAAACATTTCCAAAAACCGTACAGAAATGTTGTTATTTTAGCAGATTTTTCAAATTTTGAGCATTTTATACAAAAAGAAATTATAAAATGGAAAGGCTAATTCCATATTCATGTTCAGCAGGTCAAAATACTCAGATGAACACCCTTTTGAGATCATTTTACTGGAAGTCTCGAAAATAACTTTTTTGCCATGAAAAATCAGCGAAAAAAGTAAATTTTGAAACTTTTTTTTTGAAACTTTAAGCGAAACTGGTGCAAAAAGAGTGTTTTTCAAGGTATTTTGATCTGGGAGTTGCTATTTACCACTTCAGTCGTGAAGAATGGTCATAAAAGTGAACGATCTTGCTCATCCTATAAATGTCTTTTTTTAAATTTATGTTTTCATCATTTCGTTCGCCTTTATTTTTCAGTTGACGTAAAAAATTATTGAAATTAAAAATGTATTCTAAAGATTCAAAACAAAAATCCCAAAATACAAGAAATTCATGGTTTTTCACACGTCTCTATGGCATAATGAGCAACTATTGTCAAATATCAATGCAATTTGCATTGACTGTAAATAAATTTAATTCGTTTCTATATTTTACGAACTCTTAATATTATTTTTGCCAAAAATGTGATTTTGACGATGTGAGTCCAAATTTATTCCAAGTTCCAAATTATGCACCTCAGTACCTCCAAATTTTTTTAATATGGTATCCAATTTTAATTTTTCCAGCTGTAAAATTTTTAAATTAAAATTTTCTTAAATTATAAATTTTTCCCATTATTGAGTTGAAAAAAAGAAAAAAAATTGAAAAACAAGGCTGAAATCTTTTAAAAAATCAGGATAAGGAAAAAATTGAGGGAAAAGAAAAAATTTTTGAGTTAGAAGAGATTTTTAGAAATTTTACAATTCGAAAAAAATCACTAATTTCAGTATTAAAATTTTTTTCAACCCAATATTTAAAATAATTTTTCCCAGTAATTTTAAAACCTTTTTTTCAGTTTTCTTACAACTTGAAATGTTTAAAATTTTTCTAATTGAAAATTTTCTATAATTTTTTCCAACTTCGAGTTTTTTAAAAAAAGTGTAACCTCATGTTTTTCAAAATTTCTTTTTGGTTTTGCTCATTAATCAAATTTTAAAATAATGAAAATTAAATTAAACAGTATAGTTAATTTAAATTGCTCATCACGTTATTTGAAAGTTCCAGGTTTCAATTAAACTTATCTGAGTACTGAAATTCGTGGAAAAAAATGGAAAATTCAATACCTACCTCCATCTATATTTAAAAAATTAAGTAAATGAAGGATGAATGAAAAATTGAAAATAAAGAGGACAATGGACTTAGATAAATTATTTCGAATTGGCACGAATGATATTTTTGTTTGAACTCTGAACATTCATGTGAACGAATTCGGAATCACTATTTTTTTACGTAGTAATTTTTCATATCCCAGTGCAATTAGACAAAAAATTCCAGAGTGCGGGAATAATTCCGATCCAAGGTTTTTTTGGCTTAAATGATTCAGAACACTGTACCAAACAATATGGTAAAACTTCCTGGTCCCTAAGAGGTGCCGGAAACCCCTGAGGAGGGGTTGACCCCCCCATGGTGGTTTTGCTTATAACCCGGAAAAACTACATTTTTCAAAAAATTAGTTATGTACAATATTAATCAGCGTTAAATTTGTTACAAAATAGCTCTCTTCACTTTTTCGTGAAAAACGCAAACTAGACCCACAAATGCCCCCGAAAAAAAAACCACTGCAACTTTAAAATTGCGCCAAAGCCATAAAAATAAAGATAAGACTTTCTGGTTTGCGGGATTTGATTCCTTGTAGTATTTCGAGTCGGAAATGTTTTTTTTCATTTTTTCGCCCCCGCGATGAGGGTGAACCAAAGGTGATTACAAGTATGACTGAAGAAAAAAAAACGATAAAAATTTTATGAAGGTATTTCAAACAGATTTTACGGAGGAAAAAAATTAAAATTCGATTCCAGAGGCTATTCAGAAGTTTCTGAATCCATTTTTGGGGTCATTTTGACCTCAAACTTGAACCAGAACCTACAGTGGCGAGAGGGGAGAGTCGAGGGGAAAAGTGTCTCGTAAATATCGAGTGGGGTATCAAAATCCATGTTTTTTTTACTCGCGGGGTCCGTTTCCGGTGTCATTTCATCAAAAAATCCCAAAGGGACCCCTAGGGGAGGTATTGGGGAGGGGCCAAATTGGAAATTTCTCCAAATTATCAAGTGGGGTATCAAAATCAATGTTTTTTTACTCGCGGTGTCCGTTTCCGATGTCATTTCATCAAAAAACCCCAACCTTGGTAGGTACTTACCTTCCCATAACAAGTAGTTGTAAATCTAGTGAAATATTCAAAATTCAAATTTGAACCATTAAGTATCTCACGATATTTTCATAATTGAAAATGGGAAAAATGATCTAACGTGGTAGCGATACAACACGATATTAGTGCATTTCTATGTTTTTTATTGGGGGCAGGGAGGGGGTAATCCCGTCTCAGGGATTGTGGTTGGGGTTATGAGCGAATTTCCCTGAGAAATGGTTCTAGGGGTCAAAAAACGTGCATTTATCGAAATGTGAAACTTCTCATACTAAGACTAGGTACATATTCCTCATGTATACGTTTTCGTCGTATATAGTTTACAAATGAAAAAAAATCACAAAGAGTAAAAGCTTCTCGCTCACTCGTTAGAATAAAATTAACATTTTGATGCACACAGGAAAGATCCCCAGTGCAAAACCTCGATCTTGAGCCTCTTTAATGTAAAAGCATTTGAAAACGTTCCGGCGCGTTCATCTCGTGTCGCGACCCACCTTACCCCTTTGACTCGACTCCTCCTTTCGTATAAATTGTAGCGTCGTACAGCTTCATAATTTTCGCAATTTACAAAACCATTTTACAGCACGTGGAAATCAATGTTTCGGAAAATAAATCTTTCTTTAAAGCAATATTACACGAAGGTTGCCTATTAAAGGCTTTTACCATTTTGTTTTCATTAAATATGTATGCATCGCATACACGCTTTCATGCCATGTAAGAGTATAAAACAACCAATGAAATACATAATTGAAACTTTAAAAGCCAATTGGTATCGTATGGCGTTTATCATGTAAAACAAGCCCGATAAATTATTCCTTCGAGTGTCTTTTTTTACGAAAGACGTTGTCACTTGGGATATACGCGTAATTATCATTATTTTACTAAGGTGTATTTTTCCGTCTGTGTGATAGGTTGAAGGGGTTGAAAATTTTATTACGAAGAGTTTGAGTTATTATGCTGAATTTTTTCTTTTGAAAAGACTGACAGGTTGGGGATTGAAATTTTAACTGATTTTTAGAATGACATGTATATGAAAATATTAGCGATGAAAATTAGATTTGTGCCTAATATCGATTTCTAAAGATCGAATTTGATTTTTATGAAAATTATGGAGCATCTGGCGAGATTTCGATTTTCTTCAGTGTTTTCAAATTTCTCCAAAATAAGCTGAGTTCAACTTCTTCCAATTACTTTGATGAGAAAATTAGACCTGAATTGCGATTGAGAGCCAACGTGATGAAATTTTCAGATTTAAAATATGAAAATATCACGTTAATAGAATTGCCTAACTGATTCGCCGTAAAAACGCGACGTTTTAGTATTTACGGCGAAATCGATAGGCAACTTCAATTACACGTTTGTCCAGAAGGCATGAAAATCAATTGGGTGGCTAAAAATCTACTAATCAATTGGGTGGCTAAAAATCTACTTCATGTTTCAAGTTGGGTGTTCAACTAAGAAAATTTTTCTTTATTGCGATCTTTGAGCGAAAATTTCAGGTATGTTTTTCTGGTCTACGTTTAATTCAATTATTGGAAATTTAAAATCAAAATACCTATGTACTAGAAAAATCAAAATCATGCTGGAGGCTCCAGAATTACAGCAAATGGTGAAGGTGATAATTCTGTTATTGATCTATGTTTCAATCATTTTATTAGAAAAGTACTTACCCCCCCCCCCCCCCAAAAAAAACACGTTAGTGTGAGGAAAAAAATTATTTTTAAGTTTCGAAAATTCACTAAAAATTGAAAAATTAGTTTTGGCTGTTGAAATTTTGGCTACATAGAATTTGGAACATGCCCTTTTCAAAAGTCGCGTATTTGTTCAAATTGAAAGCTGACATCTAGATTAACTCCCTGTTGTAAGTAAATGGTTCATTTTTTATAATGAAGATTTTTGAATAATTTTAATTCTCGACTATTTTAGACGTCTTTTCAAGTTCTTAAAACCTTCTACACCCCCCCCCCCCCCTCACAAATTAACCACAACCTATCTCAAAAATTGAAAAACTGAAGGAAAAAATTTGAAAGCTGAAAAAAATTATTGGAAAAATGATACCAGAAAAGGTTCTATTATAGATTTCATCGTCTGAAAACACCTTTTTTCAATCTCTTTTTACCTCGAGCCCTTTTTTGATCAGGAGTACTTTTCACAAAATCATGTTAGATTGTTTTGCAAAAAATTCAAAAAAATTAATTTTGAGGAATTTTTCAACGAAGTGGTCTTAATGCAAATATTTTTATTCAAAATGATAATTTCTGACGATCTTACACCGTTACCTTCTTCTTCACCTCGATGAATTTTCAAAAATGAAGAATTTTTTTCAAAAATGGGATCAAAATTTGAAAATTGTTCATATTTTCATTGAAAATTTTCTGAAAATTAATTTTCTTTCAGAATGAAAAATCACGAAAAAGTGATTTTTTCAAGTAGATATTTAGCTCTTGAAAAAAGAAAAAAGGTCAAGTTCAAAAGTGATTGTAAATAGGATTTTAGAGTAACAATATCCCTAATTATTGAGACCATTTTTGGTAAAATCATGATAAGAAACCCCAAATAGTTATGATTCTTGTGCTTGGGGATGGGGAACCTCAAAATTCAAGATGAAAATGATAAAAGTTTAATATCGGACCAAATTTTGGACCAAGAGTCATGAATTTTGTATTCATCTAGAGGAATCTGCCCTCATTACTTAATCCTCAGAAATCTAATTTTCGAGGTACGAATTGATGATTTCTGATGAATACCGAAACGCAGCATGTGCAATATTTCATATTTTCTTGGTTGCATAAAATCAGCTTGAAATACGAGTATGTATCAAAACAAATCGTTAAAATGATATTTATTTTTTAATAACAGAAACTCGTTCAAATTATATTTTTGAGAAATAATGTGAATAAAATCGTGTCCAATATTTTTTTCATAAAATATGATCCAAATCACTCATTTGCGAGGAAATTGTTTTCAACTTCGCATAAAAATTGTTGAAAGGCAATACGAATTAGAGTTGGGTTACCTATGGAAGATGGGAAAATAGAGTTTATTAGTCCAAAATTTTCGATTGAAATGAGTCGATTTTTTTCTGATTTTTTTCGACATGAAAGTACGATTTTTTCCAACTCAAAACGAGAATTTTTAAAAGTAAAGATCACATTTGAAATTTTTTTGGCTCCCAACTCCTATTAGGGGGTGTGAGAGGAGTCCAAAGTTAACCTATCTGACCTTTGTTCGATCTAGGCCTGGCCGAATTCAAGATGTTGTGAGAATGTGTTTATATTATAATATTCTATCAATTTGAACAATTTTTGCCTTATTTGGACAATTTTTTTTTTCTTACTCAATATCCATAATTTTTCATAAATGTGAACTTTTTATTAGAAAACGATCAATACTAAGGGTAAGGTTGCCATATTTCGACCACTTTTTTTCAAACTTCTACCAATCGAAGACTTTTTGACGTAGAAACGTCAAAAATGGCTTTAAAAATACCTTGATCCTTCCTCTACCACTCCCTAAAATTTTGAGCCTATACTTACAATCATTTTTTGTATTTTTTGCGATTTTTTTTCTGAGGGAACTCAAAAATCGATTTTGAAATTTTGGGTTCCTAATTTCGACCACCAGCTGATTTCGCCCACATAAGGCGGAATCTACCCAAAAAGAATTTTTTCATGTTCTTTTTTGACAGATAAACAAAATGAAACCAAAACGACAACCCTACAGTCAAAACTCGTGGAGAAAATCAGAAAAAACAAAATCGCATTCAAAAAACAGATTACATAAGATAGTATAGCTGGTCGAGATTAGGGCACCCCAAAAAATTTGAGCTTTGGTGAAAATTTTTGTTGCGTACCTCCAGTTGTTTTCAAAAAAGATGATTTTATCGAAATCTGACACCATGCCCCATCACAATTTACAATTATTTGATAGAATTTATTAAAAAAATTATTCATAATTTGAGATCAAAGAATATGTAAAAAAAAAATTTCACCTATGCGATTTCGTTTTTTTCAATTTTCTCCGCTAATTTTGCCTGTAGGGTTGTGATTTTGGTCTCAAATTGTTCATCTATGAAAAAGGAACGTGAAAAAATTTTTTCCGTGTAGATTGCGTCCATAGCGGCCGAAATCGGCCGGTGGTCGAAATTAGGAAGCGGTCGAAGTTAGGGCACTTTACCCTTATACAATATTTTTAAAATCATTTTTGTGATTTATTTTTCCAAAATTTTTCTGGTCATCATATCCAACAATTTCAATTGATGTTATGACGTTTTAAAATTTTTTCAGTGGTATTCGATAATTTTCGTGATTTTTACGCAATATTTTCAACAATTTTCAACATTTGTAAATTTCGATAAATATAATTTTTAACAATTTTTTTTAAAACATCTGAATCTCATTTATTTTTACCGATCTAAACAATAGCAAATTTTATTAATAAACTTTAAAACTTATTTTATTCATTGACTTTGAATCGATGAACTGGGTAGTTCAATACGTAGGAGTAGGTTTATATTCATTTTTATTTATACTTTCGTCTTTACTGCTCGTTTTCCTTATTCTTTTCTATATTTAGAAACGAACAGAGACAAAGCCTACAAAAAAATTTCCTTCAGGAAAACTGTCTGTTTTTTTTTTTTTTAATGAAATAACGAAGTTGATTTCTTCTATTACCGAATTTATTATGATTTTTCTTTAACTTGAATACGCCCACGGTACCGGGGTATTTTTTTCGTGCTCGAAAATTGGCTTATTACATTTCAGGCAAACGTTTGTTTTCTCCTGTTCCGTTTTTTTTTTGTTGTCTTTGTAATTTTTTTACCAAGATGTCTATGCAACCTTTACGAGAAATTTTCTAGGTATTTTCAATACATAATTTAAAATTTAAAATTTAAAATTCTCTTGGATTCATTTTCAGAGAGAACTTTGCTTTTGTTTTTTAAACGCCGAAGTTGGTACATAAAAAGTTTGAAATTTCAGAGCAGTAAATTTTTCCAAATTCGACGACTACCCGGGTATTATTCGAAGGGAAGTTTTGAATTGCAAATTCTAATGTAAGGAGGCCGTATGCAAAGTGGAAATTATCCGGATTAATCGTTAATTGAGCAGATTAGCCGTTTACGACGAATCGAAATTCTGTATCCAATTTATCGTCTTCGTGAAAGAAACTCAGACACGAGGAGATGCTATTACGTGTAGCAACATTTCAGAGGTGTTGAATTTTTTAACGAGCCGTCTTGGGCTGCGTCGTGGCATAAAAGAGAATACCAAAATCGCTTGTATATCTTTTGTGTTTGTGGAAATTTATTACCGAGGTACTCGACGCGAACTAAGAAACGGGGCTAAGGAGTGAAAATCTTATGCAGTAAAGTTTCTTTTACAATTATCTTTTTGCGAGGCGTTTAAAAGTTCACCTCATCGGTCACCTGTTTTATCGATTTGCTCGCTCGTTGTATCTTTCTACTCATTATAAATATCAAAACAATGAATCCGAGGTGCAATTTACGTATTTTTTTAGTCATTTTTCCCGATAGAAGTGAGCTGTGTCTTCGTTGGGGCTTTTATCTTTGTCGTGTCTCATTATATCGATGATTTATGTATTCAGATTGTGTAGTCAAAGCGTGTGCTGTGCGACGTCATTGTGCATATGCAAGTTGGAAAAAAATTGACATAAATTTTCGACGTTTGTTTGACGTCGTGAAAAAAATCCACCAAGGCGTGAACGGATTTATTAGAAGATGTCGCCGCTTAATCCTTTGATGTGATTTTTTTCGTAGTTGCCCTTTGATGCGAAAATTTTCTAGTATTTTTCATTCCTCAGTGGTTTTTTTTGTACATACGCCGCTCGAAGAATTTTTTTCTTAAAAAATTTGATAAAATTATCATAAATTACTATGTATTTTGCGTGCATGCCTTGATCTAGCGAGAGCATAATTTGTTGCGGTACGGCGAAATAATATTAACGCTGATACGCCCGTCGTCGGTCTGCCGGATTAGCGAAGATCGCTGGAATAAATTGAATAAGCTTTTCTCTCTTTCTAGCGATTATTATTACTCGCGTTGGTATATGAAAATTCACGTATGATATTTGCATTCGCGTTTTCATCGCTTTTCACCAGAGCCAATGAGAGAAAGAAGCGAAAAAGTGGAAGAAAAAACAGCTCAGAAATGAAATTTTCATTACGTCCATTCGCTCGCCGTACATGTAAACGAAAAATCCCATTTACTTTTTGTAATTTTCATCTTCATATTTGTTCAATGTGAAATTTCTTATTCGCGTGTAAAAATAAAGGCGGCGTAATCGGATTACTCGCGGTTATTTGATTTTTTTTACGTTCGTACGCCAACGAGTCTTTTTTTTTCTCTAGCCCAAAGGTCAGATTAACGATTAAAAAGTTGCCAACCTGTCGATTTTTTCTTCATTCGAGAAACGAATTTCCTGTTTGGCGAAGCAGACGAGGTGTTTTTTTTTCCTCGTTGTTTTTCGTGCAGTTTATCGACGTCGTCGTTCTATATTGTGTTTGCGATTTAAATAGGCGACGGGTGTAGGTTTTGGGTACGTAGACGTACCTGTTGTTTGTATAGAAGTTCCAAATTACGAGAAGAATGCGCGCCAGTCTGATTTTAATGCCATTCGACGCACGGTTGGCTGCGACGATAACGCATCTGTGCTGAAAGTTCGTTGTTTAAAGTAAGAAATTTTGCCTGATATTAATTTTCACCTTTTGAATGTGTTCTGTTGTTTTAAACTCTTTGTGTTGGGCTGTGCGTTTACCAGCAAGTGGGAAGTTATACATTTGTAGTTTGGTCTGATACGAGTAAGCTAGTTGGAAATTTGGCGAGGGATGAGAAAATTTTGCGTGGAATTAGAATTAGCAAAATTATCTTGAAATTGTGTTCGAATGGAATCTTTAGTTTTTTTTTCAAATTCTTAAACGAGAAATGTGTTTGGTGATGTTCGAAAAATTGAAGAAGAAATGATAAATTTCTGTTGAAATGACTCGAATTTTTTGATCATAGTTTGAAGTAGTTGGTAGAAATATGGCAAAATTTTTGAAATTGGACAGTGAAATTGTGAAAAAATTGTCCTGAAATTTTTGTTTGAATGAATGTTTCAATTTTTCAGATCGTAATTAAGAAATAAATCTTAAAATCTGACGAAGTATTGATAAGTAATTGAGAAAAGCATACAAGGTACGATAAGGATGTATTTCAGTCAAAGAAGTAAAAATAGAAAATTCAGAGGTATGGATTAGTCAAGTGAAAAATTTGTGTTGACGATGAGTGGAAAGCTGGGTGGGATTTGAAGATTGAAGTGATCTAAACGGGACTGGTGTGGTGAGTTGGAAGAGAGGGGTTGTTGAAAATTATTCCAAACTTCTGGATGCTTCGATCTGAAAAAAATTTACACTGAAAAAATGTTGCGAGACAGAAAAAAATTGAAAAAAAGCAATTGACATTCCATAAGAGGCAAGGGAGAAAAAATGCTCCTGAAACAACTCATTAAAATGTAACGTGTTATGATCAAGTATGCCAATTTTTTTAGTTTTTTGTTCCAATCAATTGTGGAGGTTGATATTTTCATCTTTCAGTGATTTAATTGAAACATTTTTTTTCAATTCGAATTTTTTTGAAACTGATTTTTTTTTAAAATAGGCGTTAATACTTAATATTTTATTCAGAACCATTTTTTGATGGTATAATAACTCGAAGTATTTATCTAAAAAATATTTCTCAAATCAAAAATAAAAACTTTCCCATTTTCAAACCTTGAAAAATAAAATAAAAGGAATAATATGTATTTTAAATCTAATAATTATGAGAAAAAAATACTTCAATTCTGATGTACAAAAAAACCTTGTCGTTTTCAAGCAGGGAAACGTGGCCGAACAAAATGCTTACATATTCAAGATCAGGTTATTACCTCGTATTAAAAATAACGAGTTGAGAAAATTGCCCTGAAGCTAATGTAAAATAAATGGAATATACGACGCAATGAAACCTTTTTTCCATTTCAATGTCAGATATTGAAAAAAAGAAAGGCCACTGACTGAAAAAAAAAACGTTAAGATGTTTAAAATATCTATTTAATTTGAATTTTTTTTTTGTCTCTAAATTTTCGATATCTTTGTCCAGTCTGTTAGAGGAACACAGGGGATAACATTTTGCCACAGTAATTAAATGATGTTTTAGTCTACCTAAATGATGTAGGGGTTCAGATTACGAAGCTATAAAAAAACAGTCGAATGTATAGAAAAAAAATTGTATAATGAACTATAAAAAAAAATTGACGATGAATTCAACTGAAAAATTCATGACCATAGAAAGAGTTTAATAAAGAAATTAAAATTTCCTGATGAAACCATAAAAATTTTGATGAAATAATGGGTACATGATAAAGTTAGGAACTGCTGGTAGAAAAAAATTGATGAAGGAATAAGTTTCCTTCGGGAATTGTTGGAAAATTTTTAAAAACTGTTATGAAATTTGTCTCGAACTTGATGATTTTTGATGGAATGAAGCAATCAAGTACAATTTTGAAATAAAGTGAAAAATCTCGTTGAAGATGAAAAAGCTCATCTGTCTTGCATAAATAATCAAACATCTAGTACGTGTATTTTGCAAAGGAGCTGATAAATTCAATAAAATAACCTGAAAAATCTAGAAAATTCAAAGAAAATTAATTTTGAAAAATGACAGCACAGTTTTTCTGAATTTTTGCGAGTGGAGAAAGATTCTATGAGTGAGGGAGGGGAGACAAGAAATGTAAATTTTTGAAGAAGTCTAGAAAAAGTCAAAATGTACAATTTCTTGATTTTTGTAGATATTTTGGTTAAAAAGTAAAGTAAAAAAAAAAGTTTTATGAATTATGTAGGATGAGTTTGAAGAAGAAACAGAAAATATTAAGGTTTGATGAAGCAAAAATTTTGTGATGATGTTGCAAAAATTTGATGAAAAATCGTGAAGTTTGATGAAACAAAAATAAGTTCTGGGCGGCTATTCTTGAAATTCTTTATCCGAGTTATTTTTGCTATTCGTGTTATTTTTTTGACAAGTGTCATTTTTATTCGACTTTATGTTTACAATAAATAACGAAAATAAAGACCCCAAAAATTCATTTAAAAATTGTTGGCCAGTAAAAAGTGAAGATGAAAACAAATTTCATTGGTCATTTTATCAAAAAATTGGGTTTGACGAATTGATAACGAGCAGCAAAATGCGAATTTCAAGAATCGACTTTATTATAGATGCAAATAACGTAAATAGTGGTGATTTTTGAATTACGTGAATAGCACAAATGACTCGGATAAAGAATTTCAAGAATAGCCGCCCTGTGATGTGATAAAAATTTCAAATAGGGAGGCATCCCAACTCAAAGTAAAATTTTGAGCTGGAATAAAAATAAATCGAAAGTACATAATAAAATAATCTCAAATCCAAAATTTCAGGTGCTGAAGTTCATTTCTCGAATTTTGGTGAATTTTTTGAAATTTCAATGAAAGTTGGTAGATACCCTATTTTTGACTTACCCAATCGATTGAAAACGGTTTCGAGACGTTTTGAAGCCTCCATAAAATTGTGATAATTTCCAATTTTCAAAATTTTCTCAGAAAAATTTTCTTTCCAAATATGTGAATTTGAACTCGAAGTTACAAATTTTGGAAAATTGTGCTTTAATCAATCAAATAGATCACCAATATGTGTAATTCGCGATTATAGGTGCTGAAGTTCATATGGACCAATTTTATCTGGGGTTTTCCAGCGCTGGAAAATTTCAAAATTTTCTGGTGGCTTCGAAACGTCTCAAACCCGCTTTCAATCTATGTATTTGGCTGGTCAAAAACAGGGTACCTACTTATATACCAAATTTCAGCTTTTTTCGTTGAATAGATTAAATTTTCATATTTTGTAGGGCAATGAGGTGCTTTTTCAATTTGAATCAGTCAAATTGACTGATTAAAAAGGGCAGAATTGAGTCACTGAAGAAATCAGTGACAAATTTACTGATTAAATTAGTGAATTTTCATTTTTGAATCTGTAATTTTTTTCTTAATTACTGATTCAATCAGTAAATTGAAATTTTTACTGATTAATTTCAATAGTTGAGAAGAAAATCACAGATTCAAAAATGAAAATTTACTAATTGAATCAGTGATTTTTCACTGATTGGCAGTCAAATTTCACAGATTAACTGTGGAATCGGTGGAATTTCACTGCCAATCCAGTGACTCAATTTTGTCGATTTGAATCAGTCAATCTTCAGTTTTTGACTGATTCGAATTAAGAATGTGATTTTGAAATTTCCAAAAATTCGCCAAAATTTGAAAAATGAACTTCATCACCTGAAAGTTTCTATATGGGGTTCTTTTACGATGTGCTTCCGATTTATTTTTATTTGGGCTTAAAATTTTACTTCGAGTTGGAATACCTCCTTTGTAAGTTCATATAAAAATTTTGGGTTGAAGGGAAGGAAAAGTTTGACGAAAGAGCTACAAAGTTTGTTTATACCATTTTCATTTTTTTCTGATGAAAGCAGTTCATGATGCCATTGTAGAAAAGTTCATTGAAGCTACGAAATTAATATTGATTTCTGGACAAATTATGCAAACGTCGCGTGTTTGTTCAATTTCTCGTGTTCTTCCTATGTTATTCGCTCAATTTAGAAAATCATTGATGAAGTTTCCTTTTGGGTATGAAGAAAATCATGTAGCTAGTCTGAATCTGCAATACCTTTACAAGAAAATTTCGAGTTTCACATTTGACATAAAATTTTGAAGGCTCCTGGCGCAGAACCCCCCTTCGAAGTTTGTGGTGAATTGAATGAATTTTCAATCGGTACGACACCTACGAATCTCAAATATCAACGTTATAACTAAATTTTCATTTTATCAGAACACATGTTCATTTTTTTTCTGCTCACGAAACCTTTATCACGATGGACTGATGTGTTGAAATGTTGCATTTGACGTCATTCACGATGTAACTGATATGTCTGCTATCTAGCCAAGCAAAAGACTATGGATATTTTGCTATTTCGCTGTTTGTTGATGATATAAACATTACTTCTTGTATTCTCATCACTGTCAAAATATCATACGTAGGTACCTAGTACCTACATACTATAAAAGAAAAACACGTACGCGAAAATAATATACAGGGATGTTTTCGCTGTTATTTTTAGCCGGTTCGTCGTAATTGCAGATACATTATCTTGCGAAAATTCCAGACACGTGGTAATATTGCTTTGCAGTTCTTCGTAAACGTTTGCGAGCAGTTCCGGAGAACATATTGAAACGATTATTATACAACTTGAAGATACCTATTTTAAAAGTTTATTTCGCTAAATAACTGAAACTCGTGTGTAGCGACTGCGAGATTTCATCGTATGTACCAAGTATAACTTTTCGTACGACCTACGAGTAGGCGTCGAGTTGAGTATAACTGCCTTGGCGGAATTAATTTTGTATTTTTTTATACTTTACCTACTTTTTTTTTCCAAGAGAGAGAGAGAGTTTTCGTATACTTTGTATCTTTAAATGCTAGTATGTTTTGTGCTGTGTCTTTTCTCGCTATAACGATGGTCTCAAGTATAAAGGATAGTTTATTTACTTTTGCGATGACTTTCACTGAAACGAACTAGCAGTATTGTTTCAATTTTATGTGCTCGAGGATATGGGAATGTGAATGTATAGGTATACCTATAAAGTTCAAAGTACAAGTTAGTTCCAGGTGCAAAGGTCATCAGTCTTTGCATTTGGCATTTATAGCTTTTTATGTGGGTACCCGGAATGAACGAGGGTTATTGGTGAATTATTTATAAAAATTTGACTTGAATGATTATTTTAAACAAAACTGATTCGAAATATTGAATATTCAACTTTCAAAAGTAATTTTTCACTTTCAATAAACATCCAAACCACTCGTTCTTTTTTACCATTTTTTGACGGTATTTCGATCTGAAAAAAGATTTTAAAAATTTAACGATAAAAACCGTCTGATAAAATATTCAAAGATACAAAAATTGGTTTGAAAAATAATCTGAAGGTTTGAAAATTTAATGTTGAATAAAGTTGTGTGTAAAAATACAGGGCGAATCTTTCGTTGTGTTGATCAAATTTTAAACCTGCATTGAAGACACGAAAAAAGTGACGAACTTTGAGGTTTGCGAAATTCGATTTCTTTAAGTTTTTTAAGCCGAGAACGATAGCTTCAAGATTTTTCCAGACCTATGAGACGAGGGTCAAATTGAATTGAAGTTGAAGTCGAAAAAAAGTGTAAAAAGTTGCTAAATTGTGTAACTACAATTTTAAAGTCATGTTCAAGGTACATAAACTGTTCTTGGGGAGGCAGGCGAGAACCGAATTAAACTGCTGCCATGGATTCATTTTCGGGCCAATTTTTGACCTTTAAAAGTGAAGGAGTGCGATAAATATTGAACAATTTTCAACCGTATCGGATAAGATATCGAAAATCATGTCTTTTGATTCTATAGAATTGATTTTTTGGGTTATTTTGACCCCAAACTCATCTCACAAATCATTTCACGCTTTTTCAAGGAGTAAGGTGACTTTCGCTGTAAAAATAATGTTCACAAATCATCCCACGACTTTTCCGAGCTTATGTGACTGAGATGATTTTTGGGGTGGATTTTTATACAAAAAAATATTTTTCATTTTTTCCGAGAGTTTCAGCTGAAATGATTTTTGGGGTGCATTTCTATGTTAAAAAATATTCCACATTTTTTTCGAGAGTTTCAGCTGGTAGGATTTTTGGGATGAACTTTCACTCCGAATCACCCCATGAATTTTCCAAACTTTTGAGGCTGGAATGATTTCTTTTTGGATGAAAAACAATTTCAAAAATTATCCCAGGCATTATTCGAGTTTTTGAGGCTGGGTTGAATAGAATTCTAATTTTCATCGCAAAAATCATCCTCACCGCAATAGCTCCGAAAAATAATCCAAGCCTCAAAAGCTTTGAAAAAATATGGGATGATTTGTGAAGTTGATTTTCATCCCAAAATCCATCCCGGTCTCAAAAGCTCGAATAAAGCCTGGAATGATTTTTGGGATTGATTTTCATCCAAAAAGTCATCTCATCTATGAATGTTGGAAAAAAAATCGTGGGATGATCGTTGGGATGAAAATTCATCTCAAAAATTATTCCAGTCTCAAAGCTCGAAAAAATCGTGCGATGATTTGTGAAAATTATTTTCATCACAAAAAAATCATCTCATCCCAGCCTCAAACGTGTAGGATGATATGTAAAAATTATTTTCACCTCAGAAATCATCTGTGTCCTAAAAGTTTGGAAATTTCATCTCAGCCTCAAAATCTTGAATAGATCATCACAGCCTCAAAAGCTCGGAAAATCGTAGGATGATTTATGAGATTGAATTTAATTCCAACTTCGAAAGCTCGGAAAAGTTGTGAGATGATTTTTTGGATGAAAATTCAAGTTAACCCTTAGTGGGAAAAATGGGATCAAAATTGAAAATTTTTCAGCATTATCAAACCAGGCATCGAAATCCATAAATTATCTTTTGGTTTCTTATATCTTTTTTTTTCTTGACCCCAAACTCAAAAGTCAACCCTGGGGTGGAAAACTTGGATTGAAATTGAACATTTTTCTACTACGTCGAGCGAGGTAGGTATCGAAATCCACGTTTTTTCATATTCTGAATTCATTTTTGATCTCAAAAGTTTATTCTCAGTGATAGGAAAATTGGATGGAAATTGAAAATATTTTGGTATCATCTCTCAATTTCTTTTTGGGATTGAAAAAAAAGAACATAAGACAATTAAAAGAAATCAAAAATTTGAAACACAAAAAATAATCAAAAATGATTGAAATCAATTTTAGAGTTTATTTAATGACTGTCCAGACCACAAAGCTTAATTTTTTGAGAAAATTAATGTTTTATATTTATTTTTCATGGATCGAAATCTTCAAAAGTTGTAATGCAAGTACTGATTTTTTGAAAAAAATGAGCTCTTTGATTCGACAAAAAAACTCTAAAGTTGATTGGAATCATTTTAAGATTTTTTGAATTTTTGAAATTTACGATTAGTGAGTAAGGTACTATGTAAGTACATACATTGATTCTTCGTTAATTTACGAAGAGATGAAGACTCCTGGGTGATCGAAGGATATTTTCTTATCAAGTGATTTCAGTTATTTTTATTTTTTAGCCTCCCAACATCATAACTTTCCCACGGTACTACAACCCAAAAATAAGCATCAATTTTTTCGATCCACCTCAATTTAATGGGAGGAAAATCGAAATCAAAATATTTTTCAATTTTTAATTCACCGAATACCTATTCATCAAAAAAAATCTAAAAAATTTACTAAGAAAGCATTCCGCGAGTAAAACAAATTTTTAAATTCATTCAAGGCTCGTTTCGATTATCGCTGAAAGAAAATTCTACTTTTGATTAATTTTCAGTTTCAATTTCTCTTACATAATTAATTTTTTATCAACGAGAAATTAAAAGAGTTTCGGAAAATCCATCAAAAATCGAAACCTCGTAGAACTTTATCCAAAAACGCCGTCAATTTTCAAAAAAATATATTAAAAAGGGTCGAAATCAAACCACGTAGCGGTTTCCTGTTTGACGACTATATCTTCCAATTAGTGCGTAGATTAATTAACTACCTACATCAATTAGCGTATTCGCTGAACAGAAATTGAGATCGAGTCGTTTTTCATTGATACCTACGCGGAGGAGTTAATTTATTCGCGAAAATATAATTTCGAACCCAGGTAAAACCTACGTTTTAATATTGACGTTCGGCGTGTTTATTTGCACGTCGGTTGAATATTAAACTTATATTTAATTCTCCACTTGGTATATTTGAATAAATTTTTAAAAACGATCGCAAAAACGTTACAAAATTCAGTTTTTTTCCAAGAGAACAGGAACGAGGAGAAGCCAAACTTGATAAAAAAAATAAACGCAGCATCAATTTTTAAGACGTTTTTAACGAGGCAGCTTTTAGCATTGGAAAAAAGTCGAAAGAATATAAAACATATTCTCGTATAAAACGTTCAATTAAATGTAATGGAATTTCGGTCGAGTATTTTTTTCACTTTGAAAAAAATTCGATACGATTTTCGACTCGAAAATAAAATCGAGTGAGCATTTCGTTAGGTAATTTGAACAATGTATACATAGAAAAACGATAAAAGCGTTTTTGCCAATACCATTTGAGAAAATTTTCTTACATACAAAAACTATAGAGTTTGAAGTCTCGAAAGATTAAACTCGCTGACGTATCGATTACCATCGTGCGAAAAAAAAGAAACTCAGTTGGCACTTCGAGTGCTCTAATTTGCGATGAAAATGTTCTTAATGGAATGATGTATGGGCGAAGAACGCAGCCATCGGGCGAAACGAAGTGAACGTGAAATTTAGTAAACTTTTCATTAGTATATGGTTCAAAGCGAGGTATAAATTAGTGAATACCTTTCGGGGCGAGAATCCGTTCGCTATTACCGAATATTACTTCTGAATGAGTTGTTTTTAGATAGCAACACGTTGGCTGAGATGTTGGTTTTATTACGTATATGGTCAGTTCTGTGTCGGAGGATTTTTATTAGCAGGGTTGTTTGGGCTTTTGCGGTAACGAATCCAGGCTCCGACAATAAAGGTAGCGCGTGAAATATGAATATATGAAGGTTAGGTATACTCAATGCCAGCCCTATACATTGGTACGTTTGGATTCTATTTTTATCGCGTCTATATAACCATCCCTGTGTATACCTATTGCCGCGTGCTATAAGTAGTTTTCTCTCGTACGTCTGTGGGGAGTTGTTGAGTTGAGAATTAATTTTCATCCGGTGAGATTTTGATATACACGGAATTTGTTTATTCCTTTGCTCTTCCTATCTATATCGTGCAAAATCTAATTATTTTTTCTTCGTGCTTTATTCGTATTCCGAATATATTATGATAGATTAAGATGAATTAGCTCGATTCTGGGAGTTCATTTTGGTTTAAGGGCTATTCCATACTAATACAGACCAAAAATGAAGTCGGCGTTTCCGATTTCACTCAATTTTTTTTACGAGTTCCCCTTGGTAGTCTATTCACAAAACCACGATAATTTTTTTCCAACCCTCAAGAGGGTGGGGGGGGGGTGAGCCTCGTAATTTTTATACAATTGCGATTTTCAGCCAAATTACCCAACTTTGAAGGCTCATATCTCGAGGTGGGTTGTACTTGGGCTAAAACTGTTTGCAGGGTCTGAAAGAGAATTAATTGCAGATTCAAAAACGATAATAATATTTTTAAAAGCTCTAAGTTGAACTTTTATGGTGAAAGCTCAACTTTCATGATGATAACGAAAGATGAAAGCTACAATTTAAAAATCTGAAAAAATTACAGTAAGTAGACCTTTTTACTCTTGTTTCAACCAATAAATTTTCAAGGTGAGATCTCTGGACTCCTGGGGGGTACAGGGGTCCACATTTTTGACTAAGATTCAAAAAAATCGAAAAAGTAAAGTAACACATCGATTTCTACTAATTTGAAGGCGCTGATTTCGAATATGTACTTAGTTTTTTCAATCGACCCTTATGAACCCTCCTAGTAGCCACCTTGATACGGCCAAAATTCAAAAAAATGAAAAATAACGTGTGACCTGTCGTTTGTTAGGTTTTTGAGGGCGCTGAGTTCGAAAATTTGCTTATTTTTTGGATCTGACCCATCAGTGCCCTTCTAGTCTCCCAATTCTGGGAAAAAGTATGTTGAGAAATGAAAATATCGTGTGGCATATCGATTCTAACTAATTTGAAGGCGTATAATTCGAATATCGACTTACTTTTTGTTCCGATCCCCTCTCCGTGCTCTAACAGACCACCTCCTCCAGTCTTGAGTGATCAACACGGAATTGAGTTTTTCAAAAAATCACTGTGATGGGGTTGGATCAAAAATCTACGCCCTCAAATTAGTTAGAATCGAAATGCCAGTGGCGAAGCTAGCGTGTAAGCTTGTAGGCTGAGCTTCAGGGGCGTAGCGAAATGGGGGGTTAGGGGGGGCGACTCGCCCCCCCACATACAATGCTAGTAGAAAAAGTTGGCAAATTCGTCTCAAAATGAGAAAAGTTGGCAAATTTGACCAAAAACAAGAAAATTTTTGGGGTAAACATCGCTTTTTCAGAAATTACCAACTCTGAAATTAGGTACCTCCCGATTCTAAAATTTTCAAAAACTTTGGCCTCGCTGCGCTCGGCTTTATTGTATGTATTTCATCTACATCATGCAAAAGTGATTTTGTTCATATTTTTTCTCAAAATTATTTCTATTCACCTAATTTTATTGTATTTTTTTCTCCTCAAAACTCATTTTCGATGTTTGAAAATGAAAAATTTTAAACGCTTTGGCCTCGCTGCGCTCGGCCTCATCATATTTCTCCCTCAATAATTTCAAAGTAAAAGTGGTGAATTTTTTACTCAAGTTTATTAATCTAAAACATTGTTTTATTTCGCCCTGAACTTGAGGTTTTATAAAATTTTCGCCCTCGCATCGTTCGGGCCAAATTCATTTCGCTCGCATTTCCATTGAAATTACAAAATTTTTTAAATAAATTATAATTTTTCTCGAACTTTTCCACCCTTACTTTGTTAGGGACAAATTGACCATTTTCACTGATTTTTTCAACTTCGAGTAGATACATAGATACATTGAAATTACACAGGGAAAAGCTATGAATAATTGAATGAGAGGGAGAAGCGGTCAAAAAATTTAGTTCAGTCTGAAAATTTGTGCCATCCATCCCCGCCCCCAAAAAGTCAGTCTGTTTCGTGCTTAAATAAATTGGTGTTCAAAATTTTTCAAAAATCAAGCCAGAAATTCTGAGATTTTGCCCCCTCAATTCAATATTCAGACTTCGGTACGTCACTGCACACTTTGCAACACCATTTTATGAAACCTAGATTTTACTTCAATATTTCATTTCGTTCATAAGGCGCACCCAACGGGAAGGCACAAATGGCTCGAGCTCCCCCCCCCCCAAGCTCGGAAAGGAGATTTTTTATAAAAATGTGAAAAAAGTGCATTTTTTTTGGTATTCAAACATGATTTTTCGAAAAAATGTCGCCCTCGCTTCGCTCGGGCAATATTTTAATCATATTTTCTTAAATGAATCTGAATCAGTCTTCGATGAAATTCTGCCTTTGAGAATCAGTGAAACGATTTTCTTTGAAAATTAATGATTTTTCATTGATTTCTCAATCAGTTCCCATTTGTCAGGAAAAATCAATATTTATTTTGACTCGACTGAAAGATCGGTGAAAAATCACTGATTCTCAGTTAAAGTCATTCCACTGATTCAAACAGGTAAATTTTACCAATTCAGATTTCAGGAGTTGATTGTTTGTTCCTAAAAATTCCGCAATTTTCAAATTTTTTCTTTGCTCAAATCCGTTTATCCCCCTATTTTTCCTCGAATTCTCAGCCCTTCCCTAAAATAATTTCTGGGCACGCTTATGACTTCATCTCTAAAGTTGGCAAATTTCAGTTTCAAAGTTGGAAAAATCGAGAACGTCACCCCCCCCCCCCCCCTCCCAGAAAAAACACTTCGCTACGCCACTGCTGAGCTTACATCAAAATTTTGAAAACAGGGAAGGAAAAAAATTATTTCCATCTAAAATAAAATTCTGAATCCAAAACCATTTGAAAGAATCAAAAAACCACATTAAAAAACCTTAATTTATTCGTATTTCGCGTTGCGGTGAAGCTTTCAAGATTCTGCTTCAATTGTAGCTTGGTTTGACTATCGTTGCGCATGCGCAGATCGACCTGCGTGGCATGGAAGGGTAAATGGAAGGTTGCGTTCGTAACCGGTGGTTATGAGCCAGCTTCACCAGCGTTTTGATTTTAAATTCAGACATTTCTTTTCAGTGTTTGATGCTTTGTAATTCCGTCAAATTTGAATTTAATCAAAATATGAACATGACTTATTTTATTCACAATTTCATAATCTACAAAATTACATAGTTATATTCATTTTTTAATAAAATTGAAAATTAAAAGAGTTACGAAGGATTAAAGTTGAAAAAAAATCAAGTATTTCTAATTTCACAAAGTAAAGTAAATTGATTGGTAATTTTATTCATTAAACAGCAGAGTTTACAAAAAAAAAATATTATTTTATTACGCATTCAAAAAAATTTATCGTAGAAGTTGAAGGAACCTAGATTTATAGTGAAATTTCGATTTTATTTTTTTTAAGGTGATGCTTGTGTTGTGTTATTTTTATTCAAGTTCAAATTTAGATACTTCGCGTATTTTTTTAAGCAAAACGGTGTCCTTAATAGACAAGTTGAACCAAATTTTGTTCTTAAAAAATTATGATAAATCAAAAGTAGATATTAAAATATGAAGATCAAAAAAAATTTTGAAAATCGGTCCATTAGAACCCGCGTAATGATTTTTTGAAAGTTGCGTTTTCTCGTAGCTTTGAAAAACGGGAGGGGGGCTGGTCAAATCTGGTGCTGTGACGTCAGGAATTGGAATTTTCGTTTTAAATATTGAAAATACTTGGTTGGTGGGTTATTGAAATATTTTATAAGTATTACTTATTCATTACTTACACTGTTATCAATATGTCAAAATCTTTACTGCATTTTTCCAAATTGTGGATGTAAAAAAAAAAAATGCCGATAAATTCTTTTTTACATCGCTTCAAACCCCGAAATAAAAAAAAAATATTGAAAAAACAAAGTAAGAAATAAAATTTAAAAATATAGTAAAAATAATTACGCGCGAGTGCGCGCCACGTCGCGAATTTAAAATGAAAATTCCAATTCCTGACGTCACAGTACCAGATTTGACCACGCCTCCGTTTTTCAAAGCTACAAGAAAACGCAACTTTCAAAAAATCATTACGCGAGTTCTAATGGACCGATTTTCAAATTTATTTTTTCAATCTTCATCTCTTAATGTCTACTTTTGATTTATCATAATTTTTTTAAGAAAAAAATTTCGCGCAACTCGTCTATTAAATGAGAAGTCGTTGCCCGCCCTTCACCTCCCAATTTTTTTTTTGGATTACAGTGGGATAGATTTATCACTTTCTAGCTTACATTCGATTTTTCCTTAGCTTTGCCTCTGGATATGCCACACGGCTCATTCTATGTCAACTCGACCAGGTTTTGACCTTGGGTCTTCCGATTTCGCTCAAATTTTTTTTACGAGTTCTCCTCGATGGGCTAATGAAGGAATCACCGTCATTCCGATCCTAATCCTTCAGAGGGGCGGGGGGTGGCCCTTGTAATTTTCGTATAATTGGAATTTTTTGCGAAATTGCTTAACTTTGAAGGAGCCTATCTCGAGATTGCTTAGGTCTAAGATAAATCTGTTCATGCTGTTTTGTAGAGAATTGAAAGGAGATTCAAAATTGATAATCACTTTTTGAAAAGTTCAAAGTTGAGCTTGTGTGATGGAAGCTCAACTTTCATGATAAGTACAAAAGATGAAGGGCCCCATTAAAAAATCTGAAAAAATTACTATGAAGAGAACTTTTAATGTATTTTTCAACTAATTACTTTTCAAAATGGGATCCTAATACCCCTGGGGGGCACAGGGGTCCTAAATTTTGGTCAAAATTCAAAAAAATGGGAAAAGTGATGTAATATGTCGATTTCTACTAATTCGAAGGCGCTGAGTTCGAATATGTGCTTAGTTTTTTCATTCGATCCCTCTGAACCCTCCTATCAGCCCCCTAATGAGGTCAAAATTCAAAAAAATGAAAAATAACGTATGACGTGTCGTTTATTGGGTTTTTGAGTGCACTGAGTTCGAATATTTGCATATTTTTGGGATTCGACCCTTTAGTGCCCCCCTAGCCCCCAATATTGAAAAAACACATGCAAAAAATGGAAATAGCATGTGTCATATCGATTTCTACTAAATCGAGGGTGCTGAGCTCGATTATCAACTTACTTTCTCGATCCGCCTCCTTCGTTCTCCACACTGACTCCAAAATTACTAAATCATTTAAAAAATCAATGTGTTTTTTCAAAATTGGGAGCTAGGGGGGCACTAAAGGGTCGAATCCCTAAAATAAGCAAATATTCGAACTCAGTGCGGGTCCACATTTTTGACTAAAATTCAAAAAAATCGAAAAAGTAAAGTAATACGTCGATTTCTACTAATTTGAAACCGCTGATTTCGAATATGTACTCAGTTTTTTCAATCGACCCCTATGAACCCTCCTAGTAGCCACCTTGATACCGCCAAAATTCAAAAAAATGAAAAATAATGTGTGACCTGTCGTTTGTTAGGTTTTTGAGGGCGCTGAGTTCGAAAATTTGCTTATTTTTTGGATCTAACCCATCAGTGCCCTTCTAGTCTCCCAATTCTGGAAAAAAGTATGTGGAGAAATGAAAATATCGTGTGGTATATCGATTCTAACTAATTTGAAGGCGTAGAATTCGAATATCGACTTACTTTTTGTTCCGATCCCCTCTCCGTGCTCTAACAGACCACCTCCTCCAGTCTTGAGTGATCAACACGGAATTGAGTTTTTCAAAAAATCACGGTGATGGGGTTGGATCAAAAATCTACGCCTTCAAATTAGTTAGAATCGAAATGCCAGTGGCGAAGCTAGCGTGTAAGCTTGTAGGCTGAGCTTCAGGGGCGTAGCGAATGGGGGGTTAGGGGGGGCGACTCGCCCCCCCACATACAATGCTAGTAGAAAAAGTTGGCAAATTCGTCTCAAAATGAGAAAAGTTGGCAAATTTGACCAAAAATAAGAAAATTTTTGGGGTAAACATCGCTTTTTCAGAAATTACCAACTCTGAAATTATACCTCCCAATTCTAAAATTTTCAAAAACTTTGGCCTCGCTGCGCTCGGCTTTATTGTATGTATTTCATCTACATCATGCAAAAGTGATTTTGTTCATATTTTTTCTCAAAATTATTTCTATTCACCTAATTTTATTGTATTTTTTTCTCCTCAAAACTCATTTTCGATGTTTGAAAATGAAAAATTTTAAACGCTTTGGCCTCGCTGCGCTCGGCCTCATCATATTTCTCCCTCAATAATTTCAAAGTAAAAGTGGTGAATTTTTTACTCAAGTTTATTAATCTAAAACATTGTTTTATTTCGCCCTGAACTTGAGGTTTTATAAAATTTTCGCCCTCGCATCGTTCGGGCCAAATTCATTTCGCTCGCATTTCCATTGAAATTACAAAATTTTTTAAATAAATTATAATTTTTCTCGAACTTTTCCACCCTTACTTTGTTAGGGACAAATTGACCATTTTCACTGATTTTTTTCAACTTCGAGTAGATACATAGATACATTGAAATTACACAGGGAAAAGCTATGAATAATTGAATGAGAGGGAGAAGCGGTCAAAAAATTTAGTTCAGTCTGAAAATTTGTGCCATCCATCCCCGCCCCCAAAAAGTCAGTCTGTTTCGTGCTTAAATAAATTGGTGTTCAAAATTTTTCAAAAATCAAGCCAGAAATTCTGAGATTTTGCCCCCTCAATTCAATATTCAGACTTCGGTACGTCACTGCACACTTTGCAACACCATTTTATGAAACCTAGATTTTACTTCAATATTTCATTTCGTTCATAAGGCGCACCCAACGGGAAGGCACAAATGGCTCGAGCTCCCCCCCCCCCAAGCTCGGAAAGGAGATTTTTTATAAAAATGTGAAAAAAGTGCATTTTTTTTGGTATTCAAACATGATTTTTCGAAAAAATGTCGCCCTCGCTTCGCTCGGGCAATATTTTAATCATATTTTCTTAAATGAATCTGAATCAGTCTTCGATGAAATTCTGCCTTTGAGAATCAGTGAAACGATTTTCTTTGAAAATTAATGATTTTTCATTGATTTCTCAATCAGTTCCCATTTGTCAGGAAAAATCAATATTTATTTTGACTCGACTGAAAGATCGGTGAAAAATCACTGATTCTCAGTTAAAGTCATTCCACTGATTCAAACAGGTAAATTTTACCAATTCAGATTTCAGGAGTTGATTGTTTGTTCCTAAAAATTCCGCAATTTTCAAATTTTTTCTTTGCTCAAATCCGTTTATCCCCCTATTTTTCCTCGAATTCTCAGCCCTTCCCTAAAATAATTTCTTGGGCACGCTTATGACTTCATCTCTAAAGTTGGCAAATTTCAGTTTCAAAGTTGGAAAAATCGAGAACGTCACCCCCCCCCCCCCCCTCCCAGAAAAAACACTTCGCTACGCCACTGCTGAGCTTACATCAAAATTTTGAAAACAGGGAAGGAAAAAAATTATTTCCATCTAAAATAAAATTCTGAATCCAAAACCATTCGAAAGAATCCGAAAACCACATTAAATAACCTTAATTTATTCCTATTTCGCGTTGCGATGAAGCTCTCAAGATTCTGCTTCAATTGTAGCTTGGTTTGACTATCGTTGCGCATGCGCAGATCGATCTGCGTGGCATGGAAGGGTAAATGGAAGGTTGCGTTCGTAACCGGTGGTTATGAGCCAGCTTCACCAGCGTTTTGATTTTAAATTGAGACATTTCTTTTCAGTGCTTGATGCTTTGTAATTCCGTCAAATTTGAATTTAATCAAAATATGAACATGACTTATTTTATTCACAATTTCATAATCTACAAAATTAGTTATATTCATTTTTTAATAAAATTGAAAATTAAAAGAGTTACGAAGGATTAAAGTTGAAAAAAAATCAAGTATTTCTAATTTCACAAAGTAAAGTAAATTGATTGGTAATTTTATTCATTAAACAGCAGAGTTTACAAAAAAAAAATATTATTTTATTACGCATTCAAAAAAATTTATCGTAGAATTTGAAGGAACCTAGATTTATAGTGAAATTTCGATTTTATTTTTGTTAAGGTGATGCTTGTGTTGTGTTCTTTTTATTCAAGTTCAAATTTGGATACTTCGCGTATTTTTTTAAGCAAAACGGTGTCCTTAATAGACAAGTTGAACCAAATTTTGTTCTTAAAAAATTATGATAAATCAAAAGTAGATATTAAAATATGAAGATCAAAAAAAATTTTGAAAATCGGTCCATTAGAACCCGCGTAATGATTTTTTGAAAGTTGCGTTTTCTCGTAGCTTTGAAAAACGGGAGGGGGCTGGTCAAATCTGGTGCTGTGACGTCAGGAATTGGAATTTTCGTTTTAAATATTGAAAATACTTGGTTGGTGGGTTATTGAAATATTTTATAAGTATTACTTATTCATTACTTACACTGTTATCAATATGTCAAAATCTTTACTGCATTTTTCCAAATTGTGGATGTAAAAAAAAAATGCCGATAAATTCTTTTTTACATCGCTTCAAACCCCGAAATAAAAAAAAATATTGAAAAAACAAAGTAAGAAATAAAATTAAAAAATATAGTAAAAATAATTACGCGCGAGTGCGCGCCACGTCGCGAATTTAAAATGAAAATTCCAATTCCTGACGTCACAGTACCAGATTTGACCACGCCTCCGTTTTTCAAAGCTACAAGAAAACGCAACTTTCAAAACATCATTACGCGAGTTCTAATGGACCGATTTTCAAATTTATTTTTTCAATCTTCATCTCTTAATGTCTACTTTTGATTTATCATAATTTTTTTAAGAAAAAAATTTCGCGCAACTCGTCTATTGAATGAGAAGTCGTTGCCCGCCCTTCACCTCCCAATTTTTTTTTGGATTACAGTGGGATAGATTTATCACTTTCTAGCTTACATTCGATTTTTCCTTAGCTTTGCCTCTGGATATGCCACACGGCTCATTCTATGTCAACTCGACCAGGTTTTGACCTTGGGTCTTCCGATTTCGCTCAAATTTTTTTTACGAGTTCTCCTCGATGGGCTAATGAAGGAATCACCGTCATTCCGATCCTAATCCTTCAGAGGGGCGGGGGGTGGCCCTTGTAATTTTCGTATAATTGGAATTTTTTGCGAAATTGCTTAACTTTGAAGGAGCCTATCTCGAGATTGCTTAGGTCTAAGATAAATCTGTTCATGCTGTTTTGTAGAGAATTGAAAGGAGATTCAAAATTGATAATCACTTTTTGAAAAGTTCAAAGTTGAGCTTGTGTGATGGAAGCTCAACTTTCATGATAAGTACAAAAGATGAAGGGCCCCATTAAAAAATCTGAAAAAATTACTATGAAGAGAACTTTTAATGTATTTTTCAACTAATTACTTTTCAAAATGGGATCCTAATACCCCTGGGGGGCACAGGGGTCCTAAATTTTGGTCAAAATTCAAAAAAATGGGAAAAGTGATGTAATATGTCGATTTCTACTAATTCGAAGGCGCTGAGTTCGAATATGTGCTTAGTTTTTTCATTCGATCCCTCTGAACCCTCCTATCAGCCCCCTAATGAGGTCAAAATTCAAAAAAATGAAAAATAACGTATGACGTGTCGTTTATTGGGTTTTTGAGTGCACTGAGTTCGAATATTTGCATATTTTTGGGATTCGACCCTTTAGTGCCCCCCTAGCCCCCAATATTGAAAAAACACATGCAAAAAATGGAAATAGCATGTGTCATATCGATTTCTACTAAATCGAGGGTGCTGAGCTCGATTATCAACTTACTTTCTCGATCCGCCTCCTTCGTTCTCCACACTGACTCCAAAATTACTAAATCATTTAAAAAATCAATGTGTTTTTTCAAAATTGGGAGCTAGGGGGGCACTAAAGGGTCGAATCCCTAAAATAAGCAAATATTCGAACTCAGTGCCCTCAAAAACCCAATAAACGACACGTCATACGTTATTTTTCATTTTTTTGAATTTTGACCTCATTAGGGGGCTGATAGGGGGGTTCAGAGGGATCGAATGAATAAACTAAGCACATATTCGAACTCAGCGCCTTCGAATTAGTAGAAATCGACATATTACATCACTTTTCCCATTTTTTTGAATTTTGACCAAAATTTAGGACCTCTGTGCCCCCCAGGGGTATTAGGATCCCATTTTGAAAAGTAATTAGTTGAAAAATACATTAAAAGTTCTCTTCATAGTAATTTTTTCAGATTTTTTAATGGGGCCCTTCACCTTTTGTACTTATCATGAAAGTTGAGCTTCCATCACACAAGCTCAACTTTGAACTTTTCAAAAAGTGATTATCAATTTTGAATCTCCTTTCAATTCTCTACAAAACAGCATGAACAGATTTATCTTAGACCTAAGCAATCTCGAGATAGGCTCCTTCAAAGTTAAGCAATTTCGCAAAAAATCCCAATTATACGAAAATTACAAGGGCCACCCCCCGCCCCTCTGAAGGATTAGGATCGGAATGACGGTGATTCCTTCATTAGACCATCGAGGAGAACTCGTAAAAAAAATTTGAGCGAAATCGGAAGACCCAAGGTCAAAACCTGGTCGAATTGACATGGAATGAGCCACACGATATTTTCATTTCTCAACATACTTTTTCCTAAAATTGGGAGACTAGAAGGGCAATGATGAGTAAAATCCAAAAATAAGCAAATTTTCGAACTCAACGCCCACAAAAACCTAACAAACGACAGGTCACACGTTATTTTTCATTTTTTGAATTTTGACCCTATCAATGAGGCGAATAGGGGGTTCAGAGAAGTCGATTGAAAAAACTGAGTACATATTAGAAATCAGGACCCTCGAATTAGTAGTAATCGATGTGCTACTTTATTTTTGCAATTTTTTTGAATTTTGGTCAAAATTGCGAACCCCTGTACCCCTCGGGGGTTTAGAGATCCCATCTTGAAAATTTATTGGTTAAAAAAATGGTAAAAAGGGCTACTCACTGTAATTTTTCAGATTTTTAGATGGTAGATTTCATCTTTTGTTCTTATTATGAAAGTTGAGCTTCCACCACCAAAGTTCAACTTTGAGCTTTTCAAAATGCGATTACCGTTTTTGAATCTCCTATTAATTATCTTTCAGACCCTGCTAACAGTTCTTGCCCAAGTATAACCTATCTCTACTTATATATAAACCTTCGAAGTTGAGTAATTTGGCTAAAAGTCGCAATTGCATAAAAATTACAAGGCCCACCCTCCAGCCCCCTCGAGGGTTAGAACAGAAATGATCGTGATTTTTTGAATAGACCATCAATGGGAGCTCGTAAAAAAAAATTTGAGCAAAATCGGAAGACTCGACTTCATTTTTGGTCCGTTTTAGTATGGAATAGCCCCTGAGTTTTGTCGTCACATCTCCATAGAGATCTCCTCCCTCCTTGGTCCGAATTTATCTCTGCAAAATCTTAAATTAATCAAAATTCTCAATTTTCGACTCGAGTTTTGTACAAAAGAGGAATTTTTCGTTTTGTATGAAAAATTCCCACGACGTTGCGTTCTACGCGTTGATATCATCTCGTCTCTGCTGTTTTCGCCGCATCGAATTCGAATATTGCTGTTGTAGTTGAATTTCACGGGGCGATATAGAAAAAGAAATAAATTTGATTTTAGCATTTTAACGATAAAGAGAGAAAAAAAATAACGATTTAACTGTTTTGTTCGTTACATAACGCAGTAGCAGATGCTCTCTTATTGAGTTTGTGTTTCTTTTCCTTTTGCCTTTTTACGACGATACATCAATGGGAAAATGTCTCTAAGTGAAGTGCCATTTACTGGCAATGGCGGTATATTTACGACGACGAAATTCATAAAGTAATGAATAAAAAAGTCCCGAAGAATGGGTTTAAGAAATGTAATTTTTGGCCAAAGGTTCGACATTATTTGATATTTTAGTACTTTACAAACGCCATTTGTGCGATCGGTTTTATTATTCGGTTGTTAATTTCGGCGGAATTTATTTGTCGTATAATTTTTTATATGCTGGGGCTTTGTTCGGGCGGTGAAATAAAATCGTCGAGCCAATTGATGGCGATGTTTAAAAATGAATGTCTTTGTTTTCTGAGGTCGTATATTTTTTGGAGTGGAGGAGGCAAAGGGGATTCGCGTGTGTTTGGAGTTAGGTTCGAATAGTTGGATTGGAATTTCGAAGAATCGAATATTGAAAATGAGTCAGCAAATTTGAACCTTTGATATGTAAAATAGAGACAATTTTTATACCATTTAATAGATATTTTCTCTCGAGAATTATTTTCCAAGAAATAAATCTTGAGATACCGCAGGTGTGAAGTATTACATTGACAAAATCTCGTTGTTGCGAGAATGATTATTTTTTAAAGCTATGTTTTCCTCATTTTGTATGCAGTTTGTTTCATTCTATTTTTGGATTTATGGAAATTTATGTACTATTTCTGTAATTTTTTTTTTCAAAGTCACTATGATTGATTCCACTTGAAAAGCAGATAAAATATTTATTTTATTGGATACTTTTCAATCTTGGGGTAATTTTTTTGAGAAATTTCACTCAATTTTTGAAAGGACTTTGAAAAGTTTTTCCCATTATTTTCATCTTTTGACGTAAATTCAGCACCACCTACTTCACTTCTAAGTAAATTTCCTTCTACTGTTGGAAAAAGCTTTTTAACGTTATCTTCAGCCCCTTCCTATTCCTGCACCTGAACCATTACCTAATCAAAGTAGCCCATTCACAGTGATAAAAATTATGATAGAATTAAATGTGAAATTCAGCTGAAAACGTTTTTAAAAATCCTGGTTACACAAGAAATTTTACTATTTCTAAATTTTTGTTTGTGATTTTATGACTTTAAATTTCGCGCGGTTTTAATTGTTCATTTACAAAACAGCAACATTGGTTTTTTATTTTTGAGCCAGTTTTTATTATGTATTTTAAAATAAATAGTTAATAATTTTGTTTTAAATCATTTTCAGTTTTCATTAATTTTTCTCCAAATACGAATTTTGGATTTCAGTTTTTGATTTTGATTTCTAAAATGGGTTTAAGATTTGATTTTTAGTTTTCAGAACTTTTTTTTTCTATTTTCTGTCTTGAGTAAATTTTTTTCAGTGTCGATTTTACAATTTGCGAAGTATTAGGTATGTTTCGTTTTTTTAATTTTTTTTATCATATCAGCTTATATTTTTTGGGTTTCAAATTATTGGGTTCAGTGTTTGATTTCGAAATTTTGGTTCTTGGTTTGATTTTTTGAATACTTTTGTTTCTGACATTGGTTTTTCATTTTCAAATCTACCGGTTTGATTTATAATTTCAGTCAATATTTTTGATTTTCAAAACGTTGATTTCTGATTTTAAATTACAAAATTTCAGTTTTTGAATTCGTTTTTACAATTTCCCAATTATTTGTTTTGGTTTGAATTTCAAAATTTTTCAATTTTTGTTTTCAATTACAGTTCTTAGAATATTGTTGTTGTTTTTGATTTTCAAAACGTTGATTTCAGATTTTTAATGCCAAAATTTCAGTTTTTGAATTCGGTCTTGCAATTTTCCAAATATTTGTTTTGGTTTTCAATTGTCGTTTTAAAATTTTTAAACATCAAATTCACTGTTGGGGTTCAGTTTTTGATTGAAACTTTTTGGTTTCGATTTGAATTTCAGAATTTTTTAATTTTCGTTTTCAATCGCAGTTTTTAGAATAATGTTGTTTTTGATTTTCAAAGTATAAATTTCACTTTTTGATCTGAAAATTATGGTCTGTGATTTTAAGAAGATTGATTTTAGGTTTTGATTACCAAAGAGGAAACAAAATTTTAGTTTTCGATTTAAGTTCGATGATTTTTCAAGTTATTTTTAGTTTCTGTCTTTGATATTTAATTTTAAAAATTGTGTGAAGGTTTTTGATTTTTAGAATGTTAATTTTAATTTCTGATCACAAAATTTTGCATTTTGCTTTTCAGAATGTCTATTTGCTAATTTTAGTTTTTGACTTTTCAGAATATCAATTTTAGTTTTTCATTGCATACTGGACTTGGGGGTTTGATTTGTATAATTTTAATTTCAGTTTTTGATTTAAAAAATTCAAGATTTGATTAAAAAATTCAAATTTTTGATTCAAAAGTTTCAGTTTTTGATTCAAAAATTTCAGTTTTTGATTTCAAAATATTTTGATTTTGACGACAGAATTTGAATTTTCAAAATTTCAGAACCTTTCATTTCAGTTTTTTACTACCCACAAAATTTTGGGGTTTAATTCAGATTTAATAATTTGCCAACGTTTTGTTTTTGATTTTTTAATTTTCAGTATATTAATTTTTGATTACGATAGCAAAATTTGAGTTTTTGATTGTTCAGAATATTTATTTCAATATTTTGTCGCAAAATTTTGGTTTTTGATTTGAGTTTCATGATTCCTCAAGATTTTATTTTTGTTTTTGAATTTAACTCTCAAACTGAATACTGTAAACGTTTTTGATTTTCAAAGCATTGACTTCAGTTTTTGATTTAAAAATTTTGTTTTTGATTTGAATTTTACAATTGAGTTTTTGTTTTTAATTTTAGTTCTTAAAGTAAGTATTGGTTTTTGGTTTTTGATTTCCAAACATCGCTCTCTTTTATTTTATTTTTGAATTATTGATTCTAATTTTCAGGATAATTTGAGTTTTGGTTCACGGATTTCAGAATTATTGGCTCAAATTTTTGCTTCTGAAATTGCGGTTTAATATTTTTGGCGAATTTCAGGAATATTTTTCAAAATATCCGCTGTAGTTTTTAATGACAAATTGTTCTATTTCACTTGGCTGAGTTGGGGTGGAGGGGGAGGGGGGTAAACGCAGCGTAATGTACAAAAAATGAAATCTAACGATTGGAAACGTTTAGGAAGGCAACCGCTAATTTAAAAAAGAAACAATTTATTTCAATTAAATAGGTAAAAATAATTTTTCTCCGCTTCCCAATTTTCAGTTTTGTTTATTTTGGTTTTACGATCTCAAAGTAAGTTTTCAGAATTTAAAATAGCAGGAAATTATTTGCTTTTGAAATTTTTCCTTCGGATAGAAACACTCGTAATATCAAAGTGAGGCAAAAATGTGTCCACAGACATACTTTTATATGTAAACTAACGCAACAAAATGTGTCTTTTCCCAGTAAAAAAAATAAAAACCAACGTAACCCAAATTCCATCACTTTGATCCTAAAATTTTATTACCTCGCTTAATATAACCTAATCAGCACACCAAATAAGATACCGGTAGCTTTAATGTAAACAAACTGTATAATTTTCGAACCACTGCGAATTTCGTTGGTATTTAATAAAGATGAATTTTTAAAAGCGTTCGCCCGTAAAATAATGATACCGAGATTGTTTAAATTTTAAAATTATTCAAAAATTTCGTTTAAAAAAAGTGAATTTGAATATATAATTTGGCCGACGAGTTATCGCCCAGATTTTCTAGCCTAAAAGCTAAAAGATTCTGTCGAATTTATGTACCCTTATGGCTGCTTAGAACTGATTCTCTGCTCGTATAAATTCCCAAACAAAACAACTCTTGAAGAGCGTATAGTATTTTGATGATGAAATTAGCACGTTTGTCTTTGTATTTTAATAACGTTTTAATTTCTTACGTCGAAATTTCGAAAAACGAAAAGCTGAAAATCATATCAAACAGGAGCACTCGAAACGGCGCAGATTAAAATATTAAAAATTCACTGAACCGTGATCGCGCGAATAATCCGGTGGAAAAAGTTTATCGAAGAGTGCCTGCTTCGTTGCACGATGCTTCGTCTCGTATGAGCTCGAGCATTAGGGAAACAGGCGCGGAGAAAAATCGCATTAGGATTTTTTTTTTCTTAACGTGTTTATTTGTCGAATAGAATTGCCAGAATCGAATGCACTGCGCGAAAATCTGACACATGGACGTATTTTATACTCGGTGTATCTACTCGTTGCCATACGTATGTGTATCGCGAAGAGTCTATAAATTGCTCGACGAATTGATAGCTGTCAAGATTTACATTAATGGAAAAGTGATAGTTGTTCGTTTAGCCAAATCGAATACCACGCAGGGTGTAGGTTTTCCCTGGTATATTATGTACACAGACGTGTGTACATTTCCTGCGTATACTTATTTTCATTTTTTTTTTCAAAATTCCCCCGCAAGTGTATAAATTTCACAAATATACACAAAACCCGAATCTCTCGTGATGGTTGCTATATTACAGGTAGTATACGCCGGAATGGGGTTTAACCGTATACCTGTAATTTTCTTTCGGTGTTCATTTACCTAATGGATCTAGACAGGTTAATAATTAATTTTCATTTTTCAATAGGTAACGCTATCTCGCTGAGTTTCTGCTCATGTCAGATAGCACGGTATCGTTTTAATCAGCGTGAAAATTTACCTTTGAAAAATGAAAGTTTCTGTTGGCTATGATTTTTACCTGGATGCAGGTTTTTGCCACCGAGAACGTTTCAGTAGGTCGTGATTGTTTGGTGTACGATATTGATAGATGGGTTATATAATTAAAATGGTCACTTCATCGTATTTTTTTTACAGAATCGATGGAAATTTATTGAAATGGATGTGTAGAGATTTGAGAAGTTTTGGGAGTTGGATTTTTACTGGACTTTTATCTGAAAGAAAAATTTAATTGGGCGACGAAGATTTTGTGTTTGGGTTGAAAATAGGCTTAATCGAAAGTTTTGACATTGAAATGAAAACAAAAAAATTTCTGTTTGATTTGATTTTGTGTTTGTGATCTATTATTACGGGCTTTTTAGCTAAAATAAAGCCCAAACCTAAAATAAATTAGCAGAAAGGGGAAGTTTCGGATATAAGCTCAGTAAGGCACGTATTTTAATATTTCCGAACTTCCCTAAAATTGGTAAATATTTTGACCCCTTTTTGAGGGGTGAGGGGGTTCAAATTTTGGTTTTTCACCCATAACTTTCGAAATTACGCATTTACGAAAAAAAAGTTGAAACAAAAATTGTAGAGAATTAAAAAACAAATAATTTTGTTATTTACAGTTTTTTCCTAGAATGTCATGGAAGGGAGCTGGGGCTTTTCGAAAAAAATCAATTTTGAAAATTCCCTATTAACAGAAATAATTACCAAAAATCGAGTTATTCGACTTTTGGGAGCGGTTTCTTTGCATAGTACATCCCTTTACTATGTAGAACAAGAAAAATGTATAGCCGACCCCTCATCACAAAGTAGGGGGTGGACCCTCCGTAGAAAAAGTCGCGTTTTCCCCCAAGCATAGCTCAGCTACAGTGGAAAATTCGAAAAATTGGTTCAAACAAACGTTGTAGAGCGCTGAAAGACAAACATTTTACTTTTTTTACTTTTTTTCTGCGTGGTCTTGGAAGCAAGTTATTGCAAGAAGAAAAAAAGCGGCGCGGCGTTTAAAAATTTTTCATCAACTCAATAAATTACTCATGTGTAGATCTAGTATAAAATATAGCGAGCCGATAGCCCAAAAAGTGGAGTTCTGGGGTTTTTGTGATCACTGAACTCGATTTTTATAGTCATTTAATTCTTGGACCCAAATTAGACCTCAAAAGGCGAGGTTCGAAATTCGTAAAAAAATGTTGAACGCTGCGCCGATTTTTTTTCTTTTTGCGATAACTCGCCAACGCGACCACATAGAAAAAAAGTAAAAAAAGTAAAAAAAGTAAAATGTTCGTCTTTCAACGCTCTACAACGTTTGTTTGAACCAATTTTTCGAATTTTCCACTGTAGCTGAGCTATGCTTGGGGAAAAACGTGACTTTTTCTAGGGAGAGTCCACCCCCTACTTTGTGATGAGGGGTCGGCTATACATTTTTCTTGTTCTACATAGTAATGGGATGTACTATGCAAAAAAACCGCTCCCAAAAGTCGATTAACCCGATTTTTGGTAATTATTTCTGTTAATAGGGAATTTTCAAAATTGATTTTTTTTGAAAAGCCCCAGCTCCCTTCCATGACGTCCTAGGAAAAACTGTAAATAACAAAATTATTTGTTTTTTAATTCTCTACAATTTTTGTTTCAACTTTTTTTTTCGTAAATGCGTAATTTCGAAAGTTATGGGTGAAAAACCAAAATTTGAACCCCCTCACCCCCAAAAAGTTATCAAAATATTTACCAATTTTAGGGAAGTTCGGGAATATTAAAATACGTGCCTTACTGAGCTTATATCCGAAACTTCCCCTTTCTGCTCATTTTTTTTTGGGTCAAAACCTAAAAAGTCCGTATTATATACCTAAACAGATTATTGTCGTTGCTCCAAGCACGATGAAAAACGACCAGTTTCAAAATATTAAAAAACAAAAACCACTTTTCGAGAAAAACGCGTTAAAATTTACCATTTTTGAAACAATTGTAATTTTTTTTCCAGAACGGAAATAAAATTGCGAAATTTTCAGCAAATAACCGTAAGGTCCCTTTTATTAAAATGAACTTGAACTTTGAGCTTTTGAAATTTTTCGAGGTACAAAGTGCTGAAGACTGTTATTTTGACCATTTTTGAAACAATTTTGGTAATTTTTTTGCAGCACATAAATAAAATCGTGAAATTTTCACCAAAAAACCCTAACGTCCCTTTTATTTTTCGAAAAAACCCTAACGTTCCTTTTATTTCTAATTTTTTTTTCGACTTTACTCAAGAAAAATTGGCGTAACTCGCCTAAAAATCACTTCTGAGGTCTGGGACCACTTCCATTTGAATTTTAAGGAAATTTCCTATCAGAATCAAAAAAAAAAAATTGACCTTCCTACCCTAAGGTCCCTTTTATTATGCGCCGTCACATATGTAGATTATTAGTCGTTTCTGATCGTTTCTTCAAAAACGACGAAAAACGACCATTTTCCATTTTTAATTTTCCAATATTATAAAATGGCTGTATTTTGTCGTTCCTCCAAAAACGACAAAAATGACCAGTTAAAAAAATTCTAAAATGGTCGTTTATACGTATGTAGTTGTTTCTTGTAGTTTCTTCCAAAACGACAAAGAACGATCGTTTTCCAATGAATTAAGTGGGTCGTTTTTTGTTGTTTTTCCCAAAACGATGAAAAAACACGAATTTTAAAAATAATTCAAAAATAGTCGTTTCTTCAAAAACTGCGAAAACCGACCACTTTAAAAATTCTAAATAGTAGTTTTTAGTCGTTTTGTTGAAAACGACGAAAAAACGACAATTTTTAAATATTCTATTAACGTATTTTTTCTTCGACTCGAAACTGTTTGAATTACAAAAATATTACGAGTTCGCCGGAAAATCATGGCAAACGTTTGATTTTTTTGGTTGAACCATACAAAAAGAGCCAATTTTAGGTTTATTTGGAAAAATTCAAAAATCTTTCAAAGTACTTAAATTTTTGTGAAATTATGAAATTTGTTTTTTTTTCAAAAACGACGAAAAACGACCTTTTTCAACTATTTTAAACCGGTCGTTTCTTGCCGTTTCTCTAAAAACAACGAAAAATGACCAGTTCAAAAATTCTAAAATAGTCGTTTCTTCGAAAAAACGACCTGTTTCAAAAATTCTAAAGCAGTCTTTTCTGGTCTTTTCTTCAAAAACGAAACTGGTCGTTCATGTGTTTCTGTAAAAACGACGAAAAACAACCCTTTTTCTATGTTTTAAATTTGTCGTTTCTCCAAAAACGACGAAGAACCACCAGTTTCAAAAATTCTAAAATAGTCATTTCCAGTCGTTTCTTCAAAAAACGACGAAAAACGACCACTTAAAAAATTCTAAAATTGTCGTTTCTAGTCTTTTTTAGTCGTTTCTTCAAAAACAACGAAAAACTACTTTTTTTCAATACTCTAAATTTGTCGTTTCTTGTCATTTTTTCAAAAACGACGAAAAACAAGCAGAAAATCACTAAAATCTAGTTATTGTTTCGAAAAGGACACGAAGTCTCATTTTTAGTCGTTCAAATTTAATGTTACGTGTTCTGGAAATAGGTTTACAGAATTTTTCTGGACGCAAACTGCGTTATTCAAGTTGCCTATCGAATTTACCGTAAATATGTGCGTTTCGAAAATTTACGGCGAACCGGTTATGCAATTCTATTAACGTCTTTTTTCTTCTACTCGAAACTCACCAAACTACGTTATTCAAGTTGCCTATCGAATTTACCGTAAATATGTGGGTTTCGAAAATTTACGGCGAACCGGTTATGCAATTCTATTAACGCCTTTTTTCTTCTACTCGAAACTCTTTGAATTACAAAAATATTACTAGTCGCCGGAAAATCATGACAAACGTTTGATTTTTTTAGTTGAACAATACAAAAAGAGCCAATTTCAGGTTCATTTGGAAAAATTTAAAAATCTTTCAAAGTACTTAAATTTATGCGAAATTATGAAATTTTTCCAATTTTTATTAGAAAATAAAGATTGTTAATTTTTTGTCATTTCATCAAAAATAAAAAAATCAAATTGGAGAATTGAAATTTTGTTTATGAGGTGGTTGAAACCAGTGATGCTGTGAACCTCTCCGAGCATTTCTCGAATTCTTTTCCATTTTCCCACTCGGTTGTCGGTTCTTCCTCCAAATTTTTACTCCTTCTTAAAAAACCACAGTTGTTCATACCGAGTTTTAAAAAACAAGGTAAAACATTTTTTTGTTCGTTAAAGTAGAAAATTAATTTCTTGAAAATTTCTGGTAACAGTGTTACCCATAACCGAAAAATGGCTCATTTTTTAAGCGTTTGTGTGAAAAATTTCAATTTGGTAAAAATCAAAAAAATCTTTAAATTCACATCTGCAGCTTTTTAATCACTACTTGTAAAAAGAAAACAGTAACGGTTCAGGGAAGTATAAAAACCTTAAATAGTACTTTTTTAAGAGATGGCTGAGGTTCTCAGCGGTGGTACGGTTCACAAAAGTAGCCCAAATGTTTTTTTTTTTCGAAAATGACTCTACTTCAAAGTTCCTGTGCTCCGTTCGAGGTGGTCAATTTTTTTTTAGAAGTCTCCTGCTCAATATAAACTACCTATCTCTTCAATAAAATCTGTTTGAAACGTTCAATCCAAAAATTCTAATATTTTTCAAATCAGAAGCGGATACATTGCGTGTTTCCGTTTTGGGTTGAGTATAGTCGAAATAATTTTCCATCTAATTTGAATTTCGACAATTTTAAAATTATTTCCAAGTTTTGAAATAAATATTTTCACATTTTAAAAATTTTAAGTATTTTTTCCAAGTTGAAAATTTTAAAATATTTTTTCCAAATATTTGGTGCATGGATTTTGAAAATTTTCATACATTCTCGAATTTAAAAAAAAACTCTAAATATTCTCAAGTTTTGAAAATTTTCAAATATTTCAAATTTAAAAAATGTTTAAGTATTTAATTATTTTTGAACTACCTATATATAATTTTTTTTTAGTGCAGTAAAATATTATTCATGTTTTTTCACCTGTACCCCAAGTTTCAAAGATTTATTAAAAATTTGGTGTTTTCGTGTTTTGAGTTTTCGAAATTTTCGTTTAAAAAATGATTTTTTTCCAATATTTTTACACCAATTCAAATATTTTTATTCGATGAGATCGTAAGTGTTGATTTTTCTATTTTAAATTTCTCCACTTCCGCCTTCCTTCATTTAAACAAATTTATATTTGTATATCTCTCGAAGAAGGGGAAAACAATAAAAATTTTCATAGATTTTTTGGTCTTCTGAATTTGTTTCCACGACTCGAATTGCCCATACTTCTCTTACCCAATACCCATTCTGATTTAATTAATCCAACTCTTCGAACTTTCTGTTTACTCTTTTTACCAATAACGGTCGCTCAACAATCAACATCCTTCCCTTTCTTAAATAATCCCAAGCTGTCCTAGTGTTCAAATTTTTATTTGCTTGATCGTCGACGAGTATTAGCGCTGAAATTTATATAAAGTCCGTAGAACTGGAATGCGCGTAGGTGTTGCTTTTCTGAAGCAGTTTCCTGTTACTTAATTTATTTAAAAAAATGAAAACCTTTTTATACACTTCTTTTAAGCGAAACGGTTCCCAAATAGTAGGCTAATAAATCCTAATTTTTGACGTAGAAAATTCTTTCAAATTGAGAAAGGGCGAAGGTCGCTGCTCAAGTTGATGGCAGCTTTACCATCGATTACCAAACTAGATACCGGGAACTACGTAGGCGGATGTTTTCTTTAAATATTTGAAAAATTACTAAAATTCAGATGACGAGACGTCTGTTGACAGCCTAAATGCCACCAAGACTCTCTCGTATTATATTTGACATTATTTGAAACCTACGTATCAATTCGTCGATCGCAGGCAATCACTTTCAATCATTCTATGCCATTTGGTGAAATCAGTACACATCCAGTGGACAAATGGTTTTTCGCTGGATTTAAATTTCTGCCTTTTACCCACGTATACGGTACGTTCCGGTTGGCAAAACTTGAAATCGGCGTATACGTGAAATATTAATGATTTCTTGCGACGAATTTTCAAAATGACAGTTCCAAACGATCCGCTAGGACGAGATTTTCTATACAAATGAATCCAACATACATAAATAGTCTTTTAAGTAAACGAATATGGCACCATGGTGGAAACAGCCGCACACCGAAACAGAGATATCTTCGATGGCAAAAAATCCTCTCGACAGTTGAAATAATCGTCGTTTATTGTTTATGATATTTGATTAATGCTGATGCCCTTACATCTCCGTATGCGACTCGATTAATGTTACAAAACCTAAAAGTAATTCATAATCTTTCGAAAAATTTGACAACAGCTCGCTTTTACAAATACGTCCGCGTATATGGCGGATTAAGTGTATATAAAATATGTGTACACGTTAATTTGACATCTCGTATACGTACTTACGTATTTTACACGTTTTTTGGTCCATCTGCATCGCCGGATGACAAGAAACCGTAATTTTTTTTCGTTAACGAATCCGTAGCGTAGTTTCGAAGCATTTTGAAATTGTTCGTAGTTGACAGGTTCTACCCGTCGAGTGTTTTATTAATTCCAATTGTTTATTTTATACGTACTCCGGCACGATGTACAGCGAAACGCGCCGTATCATCGTATTTATAAACAACCCTTGCTCTCGCTGTGTCGGAATCGTCTCCGTAGCCGTCATTTCGAATTTAATTTCTTATTTAGAGAGACGTACGGACGCAGACCTTTGTATACACTTACCCGTAATGTTATCTACGACCCAGCGAACGGTTCGGTTTATTAAAATGGAACTTTCCCATCATTTTTTCCCTTTGTTATCTACAAAAGTGTCCATATTGTAAACGTGTCTATTTATTCCAAAAACCAATCGTTTTTAATTAACATTCAGGTAAATATATCGAAAGGGTTGAATCAGGCATCGTAGTTCGTCAATTTTTCCATCAAAAGTCACTTTGGCCGCTTTTTTCATCAAAAGGGAACTTTTCATCACGTTTCCCCAAATCCTTTTTTTGATTTTTTTTTTAAATAAGAAAAAATAATAAAAATTGATATTTTTTTCTTGAAAAAAAAAAAATGTACCTACATCATGACACTAACCTAGGTGCTGTAACCTGTTGAATTGAGGAATCTCGCTGAGCAGGAAAGATTAGTAAACCAGGGTGTCCACTTTTTGGAAAACCTGAAAAAATCAAACAATTTTAATATTCAGAAAAAGTCAGAGAATTTTAGAATTTTCTCTAAATTTTTTTTAAAATCCCCCAAAAATAAATCATCAAAAAAAGTCATGGGCGGAGATACGGGGAGGGGGCATGGGGGCTCAAGCCTCCCTCAATTTTAAATCAGCCCCGCAAATCATTTTCATGCATATGTTTCACTCAAAAAAAATTCGCAAACACCTAATTTTCAAGAGATGAATTACGTATCAATATATGACGAATTTCCTGTTTTTTTTTTCAAGTTACCTACTAAAATGATCTTTTGATGAAGAAAATGATTACTTAGGTGCTTACTAGTAATCGATCAAAAACGATGCACAATTGGGGATTGTTGAAACGGGAATTTTTTCAATAATTCTGTAAATTTTGTTTTACCATGAAGCAAAAAAATACGAAATTTCGTAAAAAAAACTTGGAAAATCACGAAATTTCCACACCAAAGATATGGAATTTTCCAAACAACAAACTATTAAAAAACGAATTATTTGAAAATCATCAATTTTTCAAATTTTAGCCCTCGCTTAGCTCGGGCATTTGAAAATGAAATTATATTTAAGAATGAAAGGTTGAAGATTTCGCCTTCATTTTAATATTAAAATTTGATTTAAGTATAATAGTGTAGGCAAATAAGGAAATAAAAAAACATTTTTAGCTAGCTAAGATTTTATCGCCAAAAACTGTCGAGGGTGGTCCCCTGACTAACCCCTAAAAAGTCCGCACCCCCTAGACCCCTTGCTAAATTTTTTATGGAGGCTCCACCCCCCTCAAAACTGGGTTTTCCCAAATAACTTCTCAGGATTTGATTTTACGGCAAAAGTAGCTCAGTACTTTTTTGTTCTACGCTCAATTTCAAACATCTTTTGTATGAACAATTTTTTTCGTACGACCAATATCAGAGGAGATGGAGCGTCCTGAAAGAAGGGGGTTTTGGAAAATATGATATTATTTGAAAACGCGATAATATGTATAAAATCGCACTAAACTGTATGTTTTGGGCATGAAAATAGTAGTATTACGTAAATTGATGGCATTAATACAACTTGACCCCCCTTTCCCTACCTATGTACTCACCCCACCTTACCCACTTGTTTTAATTTAGCACTAGTAATATGACTGAGGGGTGGGGAGGGGTGGACACAATGGGAGGGGGAAGAGGGAAAATGCTTCAAGATCATCTTTCCCCTCCCATTGTGTCCACCCCTCCCCACCCCTCAGTCATATTACTAGTGCTAAATTAAAACAAGTGGGTAAGGTGGGGTGAGTACATAGGTAGGGAAAGGGGGGTCAAGTTGTATTAATACCATCAATTTACGTAATACTACTATTTTCATGCCCAAAACATACAGTTTAGTGCGATTTTATACATATTATCGCGTTTTCAAATAATATCATATTTTCCAAAACCCCCTTCCTTCAGGACGCTCCATCTCCTCTGATATTGGTCGTACGAAAAAAATTGTTCATACAAAAGATGTTTGAAATTGAGCGTAGAACAAAAAAGTACTGAGCTACTTTTGCCGTAAAATCAAATCCTGAGAAGTTATTTGGGAAAACCCAGTTTTGAGGGGGGTGGAGCCTCCATAAAAAATTTAGCAAGGGGTCTAGGGGGTGCGGACTTTTTAGGGGTTAGTCAGGGGACAACCCTCGACAGTTTTTGGCGATAAAATCTTAGCTAGCTAAAAATGTTTTTTTTTTTCTTAAAAATAGCGCTAATTTGCCTACACTATAAGAAATTAATAAATTTAGCGTTTGGATTCCTTTTTCTTCAAAAATTTTCGTCCTCGGTTCGCTCGGGGTTGATAACTTTAATTTGACACAATTCATTCTCAAAATGATGGTACGTATGAACCCTCTTTCTACCATTGATTTTTCATAATGAAAAAAAGTTGAGTAAAAATCTTGTAATGATGAGAAAAGAAAATTTTTTGAGAGGGTCGAAAATGAACTTTTTTTTAAAAACTGAGGCTCAAGCCTCCCTCCCAAGTTACGGTCCATCTTCGCCTATGACAAAAGTGTTGTTTTGCTTTTTTTATTATAAATTTTTCAACAAATTTCACCAGATCGATATTCAATCTTTCACTCCTACCTATAGGGCGTTCATAAATGATTGAGAAACCGGGTTGGGTCAAAAAATGACATCTGTTTTTTTTTTATTGAAATAAAGTCTACACACTGACGAGAATTAAATGTGATATGTTTTTTTGAAACCGGTTCAGTAGTTTTGAACCAGTTGTCAATAATATCCAAAAAAGTAGAGTTAAGAAAAAAAGTTTGAAACAAAAGTTGTACAGAATTAAAAAATAATATTTTTTTGTTCCATAACTTTTTTCCATCTTGCAATGGAAAGAAGTTGTACAAAAGGTTTGAGTACTTTTTTCTTTTTCAAGCCATAACTCGATTCTCCGTTGCTACATGAAAAAATAATTACAGAACGTAAAATGTTCAGTTTTTAATTCTCTACAATTTTTATTCAACACTTCTTTTTGATATCTCCACTTTTTTGAAATCGGTGCATGAACATTTTACGTTTTGTAATTTTTTTTCATCTAGGAATGGAGAACAGTTATGACTTAAAAAAGAGAAAATTATAACTCAAGTTCTCTATATCATAATTTCTTTCCATTGAAAGATGAAAAAAAAAGTTGTGGCACAAAAAATTATTGTGTGTTTTAATTCTCTACAACTTTTGTTTCAATTTTTTTTCATATCTCCACTTTTTCGGATATTATTGACAACCGGTCCGAAACTACTGAACCGGTTTCAAAAAAACATCAAATTTTAATCACATTAGTGTGTAAAACCCGGACTCCAATTTTTTGACCCAAACCGGTTTTATAATTTATGGACACCCTATAGTTATAGGACTGAACGTTTGATTATCGATCTTCAATGTCCTCGTCGCCAGGAATGACATCATTTATGTATTTCATTTTTCAAAGTTTCATAACTTTTCTTCAAAATGAAGTTTTTCCTATTTTTATTTGAATTTTTTTTGTATTTAATTCAAATCCCCAAGTTTTTATGCGAGGGAGGGGGGCAGTCGAAATTTTTTAGGAATAAATTTAAGTCGTTTTTGTGGCTGGAAAAAGGGGATCTAAAAATCTTATAAAAAAATTAGTAGGTAGTGGTTTTTGAAAAAAAAAAACAAGTTAAACATCACACATTTTAAATCATGCTTGTACACAATTTCGGGTAGTAAGTACCTACTTCACGCGAAAAAAAAACTTTCCCTCCCCGGGGCTTCATAAATATCATATGTAAAAGGTCTGGAAAACTTCGAAATTTTTGAAAAGTGGTCATTTTTCTCATTATTAAGCCACTTTTTCTGAAAATTTTGGCTGCAATGCCTGGTTGATCGGTCGGATGGCAACGTCGCGGTGAAAATTTATTCATTAATCGTAGAAGAAAATTTTTATATTACCATTCCAAGCACGCATTCGAGGCGAACAAAACTTTGTTACTTTTTATACAATGGTGATGAAAGTTTCCCATTGAATGGTGAAGGTAGAATACGCTCATTTTCGACGGTGCACTAGTTTATTCGCTAGGGAAGCATTTTTAAATTCCGATGTGGTAGAATTACGAAACATACAAATTATTCTGCTTGTTTTTAGTATGTATGATGGGTACATAGCTCGGGCGTTATGCTACATATACGAATGTTCTTTTTTTTTCAGGGCCACCAAGCACATGAATTATCGTTGTCGAAAACTAGATAAAGAATACGCTAGCAAACGAAGAAAAAAAATAGAGGTAAGGGAAGGTTTATAGTTTATAGTTTTATTTACGTGGGTGTCCGGGTTGGAGGAAAGGAAGACGCGAATTGCGGACTCGAGAGAGAAATTCTTATATCATAATTATCGTATAAGCTTGTTTCTTCGATGGTCGTAGTCGTATTTTCGCATGGCGAGTTTATCCTTATATCCGGTTCATTTATCCGTGTTTATTTCTCCAGGGTCAAGTTTGCAATCGATTTTGATGGCAGGTTGTATCCGAATCGTTGAACAAATTGGTCGTGAAATGATTCAAATGCTTATGGGTACTTACTAAAGAACGTGTAATCGATTGTATTCGATGGCAGAAAGCGAGAAATAAGCGTGTTTAAGGAAGTAGCACGTTCTTGGGTGGTTCAAAAATGTGCGGTGGTGTAGGATGAAAAACTTGAAGGTAGGGCTCGGTGGATTTTGATGCGATTAAAATTTAGTTCGAAATGAAAGCGTATTTTAAATGGGTGATTTTGTTTTTTCCAAGGGATACATCAAACAGTCGAATGTTGTTTTGTACTTTGAAAAAGTCGACGAGTGGTTAAAAGATTATAAAAATCGTCAGACGTAAATATTCGCGATTGACAACTCCAGTAGAGGGCGGTGCTACTGAAACGAAAACATGTGTTTTCTCATGGAAAATCCATGATTTTTTAAAATCAATTGAAAATGCTCCCTCGTATCCTAAATTGAGATTACGGGGGGGGGGGGGGGTAAGGAAGCTCTTCAATTTCAAAACTGAATTGAAATACGAACTCAGCACCCTCGAAAACATCACAAACGATGTGTCACATACTTAGTATCATTGACATTTTTTGAAATTTTGACTCAATGACTCAAATTTGAGGGTAAGGGGATGAGTATGGAGGAATCAAATCGAAAAATTGAGTCCGAAATCATTATGAAATGATATGTCACACAGTATTTTTGGTTTTAGTAAAATTGTTAGCCTCATCAGTAAACCCTTTGAAGGGAAGGGTGAATTCTTGGTAATTTTTTCACCGTCACAGCAAAAATAATTTGTTAAAAATTATCAACTAGATGTCGTAAAGGCTAACGAAATGCCAACTGACAGTAATTTCAGAACGTCCTTACAAATGAGGTGGGAGGTCTCCCAACTCAAAGTAAAATTTAAAAATCAAAAATACATCATAACAGGACCTCGTATCCAAAATTTCAGGCGCTGAAGCTCATTTCTCGATTTTTGGCGAATTTCTGAAATTTCAAAATTACGTCTGCCTTGGGAAATATAAAAATTTGATCTAATCAACGAAAAAAGCTGAAATTTGGTATACACTCTATTTTCAACCTCCCGAATCGATTTCAAGCGATTTCGAGACGTTTCGGAGCCACCAGAAAATTTTGGAATTTTCCAACGCTGGAGAAAGGTCCATAAAAATGGCCCATATGCAATTCAGCACCTATAATTGCGGATTATCCATGTTGGTGAACTATTTGATCGATTAAAACACAATTTTCCAAAATTCGTAACTTTGAGTTCAAATTCGCATTCTCGGGTAGGATATTTTTCTGGAAAAAATTCCAAATTATCCCCCTTGCACACGTAACTGGGTAAAAAGCTGAAACTTCGTATATACCCTATTTTCGAATTCCCAAATCGATGGGAAGTGGTTTTGAGACGTTTCGGAGCTACCAAAAAATCTTGAAATTTTCCAGCACATAAAAAAAATTTCTTGCCCAAAAATACGAATTTGAACTCAAAGTTACGAATTTTAGAATATTGTGTTTCAATCCATTAAATAGGTCATCAATATGGATAATCCGCGATTATAGGAGCTGAATTATTGCATATGGGCCATTTTTATGGGCCTTTCTCCAGCGCGGAAATGACTCCTGGCGCAGAAAGCAGCGCTGTAAAATTCCAAAATTTTCTGGTGATTCCGAAACGTCTCGAAATCGCTTCCAATCGATTCAGGAGGTTGAAAATGGGGTATATTACAAAATTTCAGCTTTTTCCGTTGATTAGATCAAATTTTAATATTTCGCAGGGTGCAGCTAATTTTGAAATTTCAAAAATTTGCCAAAAATCGAGAAATGAACTTCAGCACCTGAAATTTTGGATACGGAATCCTATTATGATGTACTTTTGATTTTTTTTTTTGTTTGAGCTCAAAATTTTACTTTGAATTGGTATACCTCGTTGTTAGTGAAAAGAGTGAAAAAGGGACTATACTTTTAATTAGACTTTTTTGTAAAAAGTAGGCCTCGTAAATAGGGGGAAAATATTCTCTGAAAGTTGACGAATTATTGTTATTTTATTTAGTTATTTTGAAAGAGAGGTGACGTTGTATTTTCGATACAAAAGCAAAAGGAAAAACGAACTAGGGTGATATGTTTGACTCCATTTTGTACATGAAGAATCCACACAAACCTCCAATCTAAAAAAAAAACATAGAAAATTTAATATTTTCCATTCTAAATTCGTTGTCTGGATCTGCAACTGATTGATTTTTTCTGATTAAATAAATTCTGTTGAGAGAGCTGCTCTCATCTGTTTTCATTCTGCCACCTAATGATTGGGCTCAGCTTTGAAGAATAAATCTGTTTTTTTTTTTTTTTTTTAATAGGTAATTGAAAAATTAAGATTTAAAGCTGATATCCTTCTTTTCCCTTTCATTTCCTTTCCCAAAAGTAATTCATATTTTTTTTTACATGTTATATTGGCCTCAATGAAAAAAAAATTGTAAAAATTTGAATTTTTTTTGAAAAAATTCTAAATTTTATTCACTTCCTGCTGTAGAAATTTTAATTCAGTAGCTTTTGAAAAAGTTGTTTTTTCTCTCTTTTACATGATATTTACGTTTGAAGAACCAAAAATTAATTTTTGTTGCTCTTGAAAATAAAAATAATAATAAAAAATTGGCCAAATACGTGAAATTTCGTTGAATGGACTTTTCCAATATATTTTTCAGGTTTTCAAATATTTGACAACTTTTGATATTTGGTGCTTAAATTTTTTTCTTGTTCATTTTCAGCATCTGGAACTGTTTAAAAAAATGAACTTGTCAAATGGAAAAAAAGACTGGGAACAAATTTTCAAATAAAAAACGTAAAAAATCCCTAAGTAAATTGCTCATTTGACTAAATGAATTACTTCTGACCCACTAGAAAAAAAAAGTAAACAGAAAAAAATTCAACTAAAAACATAAAAACAATTTAAAACAATTTGTAATAATTTTTTTTCGACTTTTACGGCTGATCTATTCCCAAGTAAAATGCTGCTGTATTTGAAAGACAGTAAAAAGAAAGATTTACGATAAAGGACTACTTTATCATCATTTGTGTTTCGCTAAATCATCAGTTTTTCATTAGTTTACCAGTAGCCATTCCTCGGAAAAAATTTACGAGTGTTTCAGTTTAATGTAATTTTCTTTTTTTTTTTGCATAACGATAACCCCTCCCTCATTTCTCCTTCAAAAATTCACAGTTCAGGCGAGTTAAACTTTTATGTATTTCGAAGCAATTGTTTAATTATCTAGTTTTTATTTTCGTTCAAAGGAGACGTAAATATTTGTGCGTAGGTGGAAGAATACAAACGCCTTTGCGAAGCAATTTTTTTTCAATTATTTCGTGCGTATATTTGCATCGAAATAAAGCGAATTCTTTATCTCTATCACGAACATAAATTCGATACCCTTATACAATATAGCTTTTCGACAAATTTTCTCTATCAACTGATCTCTTCCCCTATTCCCCTTCCATCTTAATCTTTTATCTAAGCATTTTTTTATACCCTAAGTGCGTTTTCATTTCGCAATTTATTCGCGGCTACGTGGCTTACGATGAGGTGTTTGTGTTGGCAAACGCCAGCATCGTCGATACGGAAGTAATGAAGCGTTGTTGACGTAACTCAAGCGTCAGCTAGGTCCAAGGGGAAGGGGGATGTGACGGCAGGGAATTTATGCAGGTTGATTTTTATTAAAAAAAGAGCAGCAGAAAAAAGGCAGGAAGTACATAGCCATTGTTGATAGATGAATAGGGGCGTGTGTAAGATTCGTTTTTTAACAGGTGTTTGGAAGATTAATGAAATAGCTCGGGGGTTGCGTAAAATACGCCATCGATCCGGGTACGAGGACGGAGTGGCAATTTTGCGGGTTTTCTTTTCACCTAGAAGCGATTGTGGGGCAGAGGACCCATCATGGGGTAAAGAGGATGAGGAGTTATGAAAGATCGGTATTTCAGGTACGTACTGTACGTATTAGAAGCGACGGTGCGGTATTTTTGTGTGTCCGAATGGTGTCGTTATAAATTGTGACCTGTCGTCGCATTAGTGATGTAGGTTTTTACGATCGTACTACGTACAACGAAAAATACACGGAAGGCTTGTACTGGTGGCAATTTTTCTCGTCCGACGATATTGTTAAACGTGTTAGGTACGAAAAGCCATTAATTTTAACTGCAGGCGCGGTGCTTTCGCGATACTTTTGGAAGTCTTCCTCGAGTGAATTGTTTTGCATCGGTTTTTATATCGCGTACCTGTGTATATTATTTAATACGTTGATTAGCGAGCACACAGGGAGAATTTCAGTTTGATTATTACCGAATATGACCACTGCTAGTTTGACCGTTGCCTCGATGGTGACGTAATTGTAAATTAACTGGTGGTTGTTGCGGTATCGCAGCCATAATTGCAGTTGAATTTGGTCTCTGGGACGTGGGAAGACAAGAGATTTATTTTTTCTGTAGTTTGATGTATCCATAGTGCCACAGAAGGTTACCAGTTGATATTAATTTTTGCCAAAGATTGGATTTCGAATTGGATTTCGACGATTTAAGTTGAAATTCATTCAAGGGCAAATTTTTTCGGTTCTAAATTTTTCCAGCTTCTTTAATTCTATTTTTTTCAAAATTGTATATAATTATACAACTTTTCCAGCTTCAAAATTTTAAAAAATTTGAATTTTCTCAAAATTTTTCAACCTGATTTTTTAAATTTTCTACCGAAATTTAATTTTGAAAAACATGAAGTTGAAAATTTTTTTGGAAAATTTGAAGTTGGAAATATTTTAAAGTAAGTTTTAATTAGAAAAATTGTAGAATTAAAAAAAAATTTACGAAAAATTTTGAAATTATTAGATAAAAATTTTTGGATTGGAAGAATTCAAAAAAAAGTTAAGTAGGTATGTTGAAAAAAATTGAATAGATCAAAGTTAGAAAATTTTTAGTTCTAATTTCCAACCGTAAAATTTTTTCAAATTTAAATTTTCTCAGAATTTTTCCAAATTTGATTTTTTAAACATGTTTTAAAATCTTTTTCAACTCAAAAATGAAGCGGTGAAAATTATTCCTCCCAGCTTTGCACCAAAAGGTGAGCAGGGTTTTTGACTGCTGTGCTGTGAACTGGTTTCCACGCTTGTGTAGTCAAGTATCTATGTTAATAGGTAGGCGAGAAAGAGAGATTTGGTAAGCAGGTTTTTGGCTTGTGACTCGTCAGAGGTGCACTACTTACAACTAAAAGCTTCTAGAAAGTTCTACTCATACCTGGTTTAAGAGTAGAGCTTGGTTAGCGAATCCTCTCAGCCAATCACACACCTGCGTCTCTCTCCTAACAATATTGTGCCACCTCTGTCGATCAGCAATTTGTTAGTTTGTATTTTACATGTTGTTGCACAAACATCTACTTCACAATGTATTTGTACTTTACCTAGAATTCAGTGTTCAACGAATATCCGGATACCCGACTGACAAAATTTGAAAAAAACAATAACTAATCGTTAACTACAGCTGGCGTTTATTTGGGAAAAATCACTGACGAAACGCTAACGTTTTCTCAACGAATTTGTCAAATATTAGTTAGAAATTCGTTAGTTGTTACCTTATTACTCATAAAAAAATTCGAAAAATCTAAGTCTCGTTAGGGGTTCGAACCCGAGACCCCCGGCATATTAGGCGACCTCTCTAACCATTGAGCTACCAGTGCTATTTATCAATTTGCATTTGACAACGGTATTTTGGATTTTTTTATTCTTTCTTGAGAATAGTTTACAATTTTGTTTACAATTCCTTGTCAATTGAAACAACTTCAAACTAACGAATTGCCAACTATAACACTGGTGAATTCCTCATGAAAACCTTAGCGTTTCGTGAACGATTTTTCCCAAATAAACGCCAGCTGTAGTTAACGATTTGTCAACTAAAAATCGTTTACTCGACAAAAAATCGAGAGCCTGCTACATTTTCGCTAGTCTCGCTAACGATTTCCAAATTTAAATTTTCACTGAATTTTTCCAATTTTGATTTCTTAAGAGGGTGCTCTACGCTTTGCGGGAATTAATTCTGGCCTATCTGCAACTTACAAGGCACAAACTCGAATTTTCGTTTTTTTGGATTATAAAGTGATAAAATGATGAAACAACGAACGAATATGATTTTAGAACGTAGAAAGAAGAAAATAAAAGCATTTGGAAGTTTCAATTGTCGTTATAATTATTTTTATTGTACTTGAAAGAAACGCAAGGTTTGATGACGGTTCTTGCAAGATTTTTCGGGGACTATTGAATCAAATTTGATGAAATTTGGATATGTGGTGTAAAATAACATTTCTGATAGGCTGAAAGAGTCCTTTTTCCATTTTTCTCAAAATTTCGAAAAATATTTCAATTTTAATTTTTTTTCAATCAAAATCAAAAAAAGGGCTCTTTCAGCCTGTCAGGAATGCTTTTTTATATAACATATTAAAATTTCAACAAATTTGATTCAGTAGTCCCAGAGAATTCTTGTAAAAACCGTCATCAAATCTTACATTTTTTCTAAGTTCAATAAAAATAATTATAATGACAATTGAAACTTCCAAATGCTTTTATTTTCTTCTTTCTACGTTCTAAAATCATATTCGTTCGTTTTTTCATCATTTTATCGTTTTTTAATCCAAAAAAATGAAAATTCGATTTTGCGCCTTGTAAGTTTCAGATAGGCCAGAATTAATTCCCGCAAAGCGTAGAGCACCCTCTTAAACATTTTTTAAAATTTCTTCCAACTCGAAAATTTTTTCTAATGATTTAAAAATTTTTCCTCAATTTTTTTCAATTGGGAGTTTTTTAAAAAAATTTCGATTTCATATTTTTCAAAATTCCTTTCAAATCAATAATTGGAAGAAATTTTAAAAAATCTGAATGCTAAAATTTGAAAAAAAAATTTAATACATCAGTTGGACAAATTTTAAAATTGGATGCAATTTTGTATAAAAATTAGAATTTAAGAAATAGAAAAAATTTAGACTTGATAAAATATCAACTTTGAATAAATTTGGCCTTTGATCGTCGAAATCCCATTTTTAGCAAAAATGATTAGGAACCAGCCAGAAATTTCATACGATGAAAAAATTTCTATTTTCCCCTCTCTTCTTTTTCTTCTCACTTTTCGTACACAAAAACCCAATTTCCGATCGAGTTATTTATACGTAGGTGTAAATTTCATACGCTGAAATACACTAATTCTCGCCTTATGACGTTTTATGCCCTGTCTAGTGAAATATGAATTATTGCATTTAGAACGCAACAGAAATAACGTTCATTACGATGGTTTTTTGAACACGGGTATAAGTTTTTACGAGTAAAACAAACAGCCAAAGAGTCGGAGTTGGTTTTTTGCTTTAAAGAAACGTGGTGCATTTTTCGAAAGGTTAAAAGGCAGCAACGTAAAGGAACGAAGACGATTCGGAGAACTACGAAGAGAATTTTACGCTAAAATTGGTACAGCAGCTTTCGTGTTTCAAATTAGATTTGAAAAAGTAACGAAAAAGTATGTTTTTCCAACTGACCTAATCTGTGCTATGTTCTCCGGCGACGTTTTTCGTATGTACCTTCCTACCCTTTTATATTCTTACTTTTGTTATTTGTACAGTGTGTTTCGTAAGTGGAGTATGTCCAAAGATGAGGTAATTAGGCAACTTGTCGTGATACCAAAGATGTATGTTTGCATCGGATTTGAATTTCAGGTGATACATAGATTGATTTTTAGAAATGAATTTGTGGAAAATTTTCCAATTGATTGTGGTGTTAGATGCAAGGGAGATATTGCACTTTTTGGTTAAAAACTCCATTTGACAAATAATATTCTCCATAAATTTTTCGTTCTATTTGATATCATTGTATATTTGTTGTGGGGGGGGGGGGGGTGAGATCCAATTTTTTGAAAGTTAATGGATATTTTTCACAAATTTTTTTCATTTTTTTTTTTAGCTCTGATCTAAATTATTGAAAACTTAAGTCAAGTACTTTTTTCTGATAGATTTAATAAAACACAAAAAAATTTCAGATGTGAAAATTTTTGGTCTCTTCTTTGGTGAGATAAGGTCACTAAAGCCCTATTTTTCAAAAAAAATTGGTTTTCGTGTTCATTTAATTTGGAGGCTAGGGAAGCACCCATACTTGAACACAAAATAGGCTGCCAATTTCCTAAATCGATGAATCTATTTAATTTACGAAACACCCTATACCCAAACGGACGTTCTTTTGCATCGTATCTCTCATTTTGTTACTTACTGGTGACGAATGCGAGGCGAGGCGTAAATCGAAATCGGATTTAGTGTCAAATATGACGCTCTCTCATACGGTTCACACTGTATTGGAATACATAGCAAGTGTATTTTGCCGGATAACGTCTTATCATCGCGACAAGCTCTCGTGGAAATGAGATTTTCACTTGCTACATAGTTTATTTCGTCTTGATTTTTGGATAAAGACGTATTGTAATTTTTGTCGGCAGCCTCGCGATGATATTGTTTTTATTTGGTAGGTATTCGACGAGTATGTAGTTGTGGGATGGTATTTGACGATTATGATTCTTATTTTTTTTTCCTGGCGTATGGATTGACGTTGGCGGTTTATAGAAATATGATATGAAATATTTTTCGTACGAGAGGGTTCGAAAAAAGAGAAAGTTGATATTCTGAGAAACGTACGAGTCTGCGGTGGTGATGGGTTGCATTCGTAATTTTGTGTGTGGTTTGTCGTGTGTTATCAAATTTTGTTGTTTAATATAATATGTTTTAAACGAGAATATTTTTAGAGTTTTTGGAATTTTTTCTATCCAGTGTGCAAAATTTTATTTTAATTCTCGACTATCCAGAAATGTGCAGAAGTGCAGATTTATTTGGAAAAGGCAAAATAATGTTAATTTGCAATTAGAGGGATTTACCTAACGTAGATATTTGCATTGGAATTGCATTCTTCAAACTCGTTGTTGAAGAATAAACGCTCATTTTTGGTTGAAAATTGAAATACTACCTTTACGTATTTTCATCATTTCGTTTAGGACAAAAATAAAATTTTGGGCTAAAATTTTTGCGAATTTTTGAAAATTCAAAATTACCTCATGGCCTAGCAAAAGTTCAAAATGGGTATGAAAATTTGATCTAATGGATGTAAAATAGCTGAAATTTAGTTTATTCTCCATTTTCAATATTCCAAATTGACTGGAAGCAGTTTCGAGACGATCTAGAGCCACCAAAAAAAATCAACATTTTTTTCAAGCCTTGAAAAAAAAAATTCCGGAGAAAAGATGGATTTGACTTGGTAAGTAAAGAATTTTGGAAAATTGTGCTTTAATCAATCAAATACTTTAACAATGTAGGTAACTCATATTTTTAGAGCTAAAGTTCGTACGGACCATTTTTATGGACTATTTATCAAGCAAGAAAATTTTAAAATTTTCTGGAACATCCAGAACGTCTTGAAACCGTGTCAAATCGACTTGAAAGATCAAAAATAAGGTATGAATTAAATTTTGACTCGGAAGAATTGATTTTTAACTTTCTGTCTGATAAACTGAAAATGAAAAATTTTATGAAAGATGTTCTTCGTTATTTTTATTTATTATACATTTTCTCGATAAATTAAATTTATACTTGATTAAAATTCCTTTTTTTCAGCCACCTTTTTGAAAAAAGTTCATTTACGCTTCCCTTACTCTCCTCTCAGAAAAATATTTTTCCTAGGGTACTTACTACTTACCCAATTTCTGGAGGATGTATGTCCTTGAAAAATTGGAAAAATCGGAGTCCTTTACGCAATGAAATTTTTTTAGATCAAATCATATCAAACCATAGGTATCTGATTTGTTTAGAATTACATCAAATTTTATCTGTTTTGATAAAATTGTATCTCGAAATGTCCTAATAAAATTATATCAAGATAAGAATCTTGAAAGGGTATGAAAAAAGGGATTGAAAGAATTAGATGCAATCAGATGTGATCAGAAGAGAACAAATTTGATGCAAAATCAAGTGATTTTTCAAGGAATATGTAATGTGATTAAATGCAAACACTTCAGCGCATAGACGAAATTTAGAATATATGTATTTCTCTTGGGAATAAACTGCGAGGGAGGGGGAGGGGTGGTGGTGAAACTTGGAAAATTTCAATTTTGCAGTTTTCCAGAGTGATATAATATCGAAATCTATAATTATTTTCAAAGGCGTAGAATACGAATTTGGAAATATTTTTCTATTAGGAATGAATGGTTGGGTGGGGATGGAGTAGAAAAGTAATGAAGAGACTTCGAAAACTTCGATTTTGCAATTTTGAGCGACATATCGGAATATATGTTTTCGAGGGCGTAGAATACGAATTTGACAATATTTTTCTTTAAGAGATGAAAGAGTTGGGGTAAAGAATGGGAGATAAGACTTGGAAAATTACAATTTTGCAATTTTACGTGTGATATATTGAAAACATGGATTTCGTTATATTACTCAAATGAATTGTGAAATCGAAAATTTTCAAGACGCATCCCTTCTCCCACCTTGACCCTTCGTCCCTAAGAGAAAAATATTGCCAAATTCGTATTCTACGCCCTCGAAAGTATTGATTTCGATACGTCATTCGAAAAATTTAAACTTTCGATCACCTCCTACCCCTCCCTCACCCAACCTCTTATTCCTAAATACATATGAACGAATTCGTAAAAATCTAAAAATCCATTACCCCAACAATCATTCCTAAGAGAAATTCTATTCTAGACATTCTAAAAATATAGATTTTGATATAACACTCGGGAAAATTACAAAATTCAAATTTTACCCGGTCTTAACCCCTCTCTACTCCACCCCTTCAATCTTAGGAGAAAAATATTGTCAAATTTTTATTTCACACCCCAAAAAACATAGATTTCGATGCCTATATCACTCGAAAAATTACAAAAATCACATTTTGCCAGGACTCACTCCCCTCTCTACTTCAACCCTTCATTACTAGGAGAAAAATATTGTCAAATTTGTATCCTACGCCACGAAAACATATTGATTTCGATATACCACTCAAAAAATTGAAATTTTCAAAGTCTCAACCCTTTCCCCACCCAACCTTTCATTCCTAATGGAAAAATATGGACGAATTCGTGTTTTACGCCCTTAAAAACATAGATTTAGATATATCACTCGAAAAATTGAAAATTTCCCTGTCTCATCACTCCTTCCTACCCCTCCCCCGCACAACCCCCTTCATTCCTAACGGAAAAATATCGATGAATTCGTATTCTACGCCCTCGAAAACATAGATTTTGATATATCACTCGAAAAATTGCAAAATTGCAATTTTTCCATGTTTTACTAGCTTTTTTTCTTAAATTTCGAATTTTGAAGCTCCAGCCCTCCAAGGGGCGGAAAAATTCGCGAAATATGTCCAAAAATTTTATAAAATTGTAATAAACAAGAAAATCAAAAAATAAAATCACATATCGCCAGATATGATATAAAAGAAACATTCGTTGTGATTACAATTTTTTAAATTTTATCAAATTGCATTGAAAGTCACATCTAATCAGTTCTAATTAGATCTAAACAGATATGATTAGATCTTAGAAATATGAATTGATGCAATTAGATATGATTTGATGTAGTTTAATAAAATTAGATTGGGACCTTTTTGAGATATGATCAGATCTAAATTTTTTCATAGGACTTTGTAAAAAAAATTGTGATAAAAGTTCAAAAATTTGAAAAATTTAGTCAATTTTTAAAAATAATTTTGTTTAGTTATTGAACCAATATTTGCGATTTTTTCCACCCAATTTTATACTTACTTACAGATATTTTGATTTTACTTTTTTGATTTCTGAAAATAACTTCCAGCCAAATATAATCTTTCTTATGTTATTTTCCAATTTTTGAATTTTTTCCATCCTTTTCGCGCGTATAAAATTACCGCTCGAGTAAATTTTTACCGCATTAATATCGCATACACGTATAAGCTCATACCCAAACCCAAATGTGTTTCATTTCTCAGTTTTACTCGATGTAATTCCTTAGCGGAAACGCAAACTAAATAGTGTAATTCGCTGCGCCATATAATACGTCTAAGGGTACCTATGTATTTAAGTAGTTCTATTGTTTACCCCTTTTTTTTTCATTGTTCCTCGGTACCACACGTAGTGTTCGGTAACAATGGCAAATGAACACCACCTACTTAACGCATAATTTATATTGAAACAAATGTCGTACTTATAGCGTTAATGTTATCTTGTGTGACGTTTACTTGGCCTTTTGTGTTACGTACCGCTTACACACGTTTAATGGGTAAAGAGATAGCAAGCTTTGGCATTGATTCTGTTAGCGAGTGTGCGATGTGGCGGGATACGTTTCTCTCTCGTGATGCTACGTTCTATGTATGTAGGTAGTTCAACTTACCATAGTGTGAGGACTTTTATTGGACTTGATTTACATAATTTTTACTTCATTAGGATTCATATTCTTATACCGTTTAGATTTCGGGTTCTGTATGTGGCGTGAATGAAATTGAAATTTTACCAGAGTTATGTGTCCGAGGGTTTACTCATTTCGTCGTATAGTGTTTTCCTCGCTCGAAATCCTGAATTAGATTAAATTTTTCCAGCATGATGTTTTGAAAAAACTTGTGCGGTGATTTCGGTTCTATTGTTATAATTTCGAATTGTTGATTTTTTTAATTAAAAAATTTGAAGAAAAAATGCGAAGTTGGATCAATAAGATTTGTTTTGTGAGAGCTGTTTGTTGTCTAGATACAGAGTAAAAAGGTGCTCGAAAAATACCTGAATTTTGTATCTTTGAAATTTCGTGTATGATGCTGCAAATGTGAGGTAAACATTGCTTCCTCATTTTCACAAGGAGGGGAGGGAGGTTTTTTTTTGCTTCAATTTTCTTCATAGAGGTTATTTCAAAGGAGTAAATTTCCCAAATAAGTTACGCAAGTTTTGTTTCAAGGCAAAAGCTTTTAAATCATGGTTATATTTTGGAGATACTTTTTTTTATAAAATGCCACATAATAAATTTGAATAAAAAAGGTCGTAGAATTGATTCCTACTTTTCTTGAAGTCATAACCGAATTGATTCTCATTTTTTTTAAAGTCGCAATCAAAATTACCCCCACTTTTTTGGATTTTTAGGGAGGTACTAATTGATTCTCAATATAGCTAGTAAGAATTTAGTCAAATGTTTGGATTTTTTTCAAAATTTCAATATAGTTTAGATAGGTCGATAGCCTGCTGAAAAATAATTATAAATTCACAAACGTTTCATTATTTAAAATTGGAAATGAATGAATATCAAAACTCTCAATCTTGATACCGGTGATCGATTTCATGATGTATTATTACGAAAAATTTTAAAAAAAATACATGGGCAAAAATGATGATTTAAAAACATTTTCCAATTAAATTTTATAGTTGGAAGAAATATTTTGAGGAAAATCTCAAAGTTAAAATTTGAAAAAACTTGGGATCATAAACTAAAAATTTTGAAAAATTTTGAGAAAAAATAGAGAAAATTTGAAAAAATTAAATTCTTAGAATTTAGAGTTAGAAAAATTGAACTTGACAAAAAAAAAATTCAAAATTTGAAAATATATGGTGTCGCTGCTTGAGAAAATCACAATTTATAAACCTCTCTTTATGATTGACATTTCATGTTTTCAATACCTATTACAACTTCTCTGATTCAATGCAAAAAAAAATCGAAATAATTTGAAAGAGAAAGAAAATAATAAACAGATCCATAAAACAATAAGTCCACAGCATTGACATCATGATCAGTTCATGTGAAATGCAACCCGCAAAATAGAACCAATCTAATCTTCAAATAATTCTCGAATGTAGGTATAGTTGGGTTGGATGGAAAAATATCATGTATTTTTATGTACTTAACTATAACTAAAAATGCTTGTTTAAAGAGATTTTTCAGTGGATGCAGTAAATTTTTTCCATTTTTTTTGTTTGGTGGATCAGCTTTGAGCCAGATGATTTTTCAATTGGGCTTAGCCCACTCAACCCACCCGCTGGTTACGTCTCTGTCAATTTCACCAAAATTTTATTGATAGCTAATTTTTGATGGGTTTTGTTGAGTCAAATGCAAAAGTTGAGTTCCAAATCTTCTTCCTACTTAGTCAAAATTCCAGCTATTCTAGTTGTTGTTGTTGTTTTTTTTTAATTTGTGGCTGTTTCAAAAATTTAAAAATTATCAAAAATGAAATATTTTTGAAATAATTAAAGTTTTTAGGTGCTTTTCTTATAAAATTTATGAAAATTCAGCGTCCACCTAAACCGAATTTCAAGTAAAAAATCGTCTCTCGATACCTGAAGTAAAATTCCATGAATTTTTTTAACCTTCGAAAAATTAATAGTAAATTCTTCAAAAAAAAAGTTGAAATTTTTAAATAGGCTTGTGTGCCTACTCGCGTATTTTTAGAAATATTTCAAGTTTCTCTAATAAATTTGAAAAAAAATTCAACTCTAATTCATGCCTGCTCCAAAAGAAGCATAAAATAAAATCTATAGTTTACGGGAGAGGGAGGGAGGGAGGGAGGGAGGGAAGGAAGGATGAAGTGATATTTACAAAATTCATCCGCCAACCCGAAAAATTCCTCTCTTTGAAATAACCCCACACCAATTTACCTCCGTTTCACAGCAACTTGTGCACAACGTAGTGATGTTAAATCAGGCGCGTATTTTAAATTTCTGACGCTTACGTTCGAGCATTTTCGAACTCCCCAAAAATTACAAAAATAAAATCGGGAGAGGGGAGAGGATTAGAACATGAGGAGGGAATCAGATCGAAGTAAGTCGATATTCGAACTTGGCAACCTCAAATTAGGGAGGATCATTGTGCTATACCTGCTATAAAATTTTTTCGCCCAGGTATGTTTTTTCAAAATTTGGAGCTGGGGAGGGCACTGAAGGATTGGATCGAAAAAAATAAGCAGATATTCGAACTCAGTGCTCTCAAAAACCTAACAAAGGGCACTCGCATGTTTCTAATTTTTTTTTTGATTTTCACTTCATCAGGGGGCAGGTAGGGGGTTCAGTGGAGTCAGATGAAAAAATGAATTTATATTCGAACTCAGCATCTTCGAATTAGTAAAAATCGACGTGTTGCATTATTTTTGTATTTTTTTCTCAATTTTGGTCAAAATTGAGAACCCTTGTACCCTCGAGAGAATTGAGATCCCATTTTAAAAATTGTTTGGTTGAAAAGAGAGAAAGAAGTCATATTTTTGCAATTTTTGTACTCATCGTGAAAGTTGAGATTTCTCCAAAAAAGTTCAACTTTGAGCTTTTCAAAATCTGATTATCATTTTTGAATTTCCCATCAATTCTCTTTCAAATCCTGCAAACGGGTTTACCCTGAGTACAAAAACTGATCTCGAAATAAAAACCACCAAAGTTAAGTAGTTGCAAGGTTCACCCCCCCCGCCTCTTCGAGGGATGGGATGAAAATAATGGCAATCATTTCATTTGATCGTCAATGCAGGCATCATAGCAGGTCACTTTTTTAGGGTGTGTATCACTTTTTTCAGCTTTGGTCACTAAAAGTCACTTTTTTCCTCTCAAAGTCACTTTTTTCACATTTTCAAGCAAAAATTCAAATTTTCACGTAAAAATTGCAATTTTTCAAAATTCTTCAAGAAAAAAAATTAAAAGTTGATAATGAATTTTCAAAAAAATTTGCCCTCACTTCGCTCGGACAATATTTCAATAATTCTATTTCTAAATTTGAAAAAATTCTGTATTTTAAACTCAGTAAAGTAATTGATTTTTTAATCAACTCCCTATTTGACAGAATAAATCAATAATTTTGATTAAAATAAATCAATCAAACAATTGAACTATCGCAGATTTTCAGATAAATTAATTTCACTGATTCAAAAAGACACAGTTTTGCGAAAATTGACTGATTTAGATTTTGAAAGTAGATATCGGTCATATATTAATCGTTTGTTCCAAAAATCTCGTCATTTTTCAATTTTTCTTTGCTCAAATCTGTATAATTAAATTAATTATGTATATCTGCCTCTGAAATGCCACTAAAAAAAAATTAGATTTTTAGATTACCTAATTTTTTCATGGAATTTTGACCCCCTCCCTTCATTTTTTCTTGAATTCTCAGCCCTCTTTTAATTGTAAAAAAATCCCCCGAAAAAATCGAGTTTTTGGTTACATTTGGTTACTTTTTGGTCACTTTTTGGTCACTTTTTTCTCAAAAAAAGTCACTTAAAGTCACTTTTTTTCTTCGGAATTCCGCTATGATGCCTGTCAGTGAGAACTCGTAAAAAAAATTTCAACGAATTCGAAAGACCCGACTTAATTTTTAGTTCGAGTTGATATGGAATCGGTCATTCGCATATTTCTTCAATCTTCATTACTGGCTCATTTGATGGTTAGTTCAAGACAAGTACTTCGATACATCACACGCTCCAACTTCGCACAAATTTAATCGTACGCTCGCCAATTTCCCAAACCATACAATCAGACCACCACTAGCGCAATTCTCGAAGACAATTTGCTCAAAGGCTCGGGCTGTTTCACGCACCCAATCGTCCGTCAAGTTCCTTTATTCGAGTTCATTCGAGCTTTTTAACAAGCCTTAGCGTATGAGAAAGGGGAAAAAATCTATTGAAAACGATACTTCGTGTACGATAAAGTAAAGTCTTCGTACAACATAAGATCTTAATTCGCTTCCGGTAACGCAACGAGTTATTTCGCCTTCTAACCTTCGCATTGTTGGCAGAATATTAACGAAATTTTCATGTCAAAATCTCTTTCATTTTATACGCAGAATACAAAGAATTACCGCGATATAACGAAACTTCTGTAATCGATTTGTTTTTATACCGAGCAACGAACGCGATTTCCTAAATTTAATATCTTTTTCATGTCAACATTATGGCATAATACTTGATGTATACGATGGCGAGTACGGTAGCATAGGCTTATAATAGTACACGTTGATGAACTGCTGCTGCTTATACAGTGCGCTATATTATGGTACTTGTGTGTTCTTTTATTACCACCTTATATTTTTTTTTTACCAGGTCGCGTGAAAACGAATAATTCACGTTGGACGATGCCGAAGCCATTTTTCCCCCTCGTCAATTAAAATCAAACGAATGTATAAAATTTCAACGGTCGACACGACATAGGCGCAGTGGAATACCTAAACCTATACAAATCACTCTCGCAGCGCTTTACAATGATAAATACCTTTTTCGAAATCGATTCTATGCGATTTACTAATTTAATTCGAGGCTAGGATTTTTCTGTTCTTATTAATGAGTCCATAGCCATCGCAGGGGATGTAATGCTAATGGAATTATACTGTTAATTTCATCGGCGGCCACTAGCGCGGTTTCATTTTCCACCGGTGTTGTTTTTTTTCGCGAGCCAACGGTTTAAAAAAGTTTATTATGAAGTTTTCGTTTGAAAATAATTAAACGCATTAAAATGTACCTATCCTTTTGTGTATACGAAGCGACCATCGCCTACAAAATTAATCTACTCGGTTGCAAAAAAGGAGAGACTGCCGGTTTAAAAGGTGAAAATTACCATGCCGAGGTGAATTATCTTCAGCGACAACTGTGTAACCGCATATCGCAGGAAGCTTCTTAAAAAGAGAAACTTTCGTTTTATAGTCGTGTTCATTTTTTTCTCGTCTCCTTTCCTTTTCAACAATTCGAGGTTGACTTTATTAAGTTGGCGAGACTCGTAGAACAAAAAAAAACCATTGGTGAAAAAAAATAACAATTCTCGATTAGGTACCTCGGTTTTCGAAGTTGTTTACAGGTGGCGTGGGTGAAACCGAAACCGAGTCTGGTACCGATAACGTAATTAATCCGAACTTTCAGAGGTGTCTTTAAATAAACATCGAAATGTGCAAAAGACATCGACACTTGAACTTGCCGAAGGCAGTCGCGAATGGGTTCTCTTTAATGATAAATAAACGTCGCTGTGTATAGGAAAAAATCACTTAATTTTGTAAATATTTTATCGATCAGGAAAAAACCTCTTGTTTCGAGTGGTTTTATTTTATTTCCGGTTATAATCTACGAGTAGATGGGCAAACAGGTGTCAACATTTGAATGATACATATCTATCGTTTCATCAGTAAAAATGATAGAATATCGTGCTGGATGAATTAAATTTTTATTGAAATGACTTGGATTACCATGAAAATCATTCTGAATGTTTGAAAAAGTCACCGAGATGATATGTGAAAATGTCTTGAAACTGATTCAAAATCTTGAAATACTTGTTCAATATTATAGAAGTTTAAAGTTGTTGAAAATGACTAAAAAGTTGGCGAAAGTTTGATAAAATTGAATGAAATAAAGTACCTAAAAGTACTATTTGAAAATGTTATGTTTAAAAAAATTTTTAATTCGAAGAAAATTTGCGTAAGTTTTTGATAATTTTTGATAAAATTGCAATAAAGTTGCTTACAATACCTACCTATCTAAAAAAAATTATTCAACGTCATATATATATATAGCAACTACATAAAGCTAGAGGCGTTTGGAAAATGGGGAAAAAATTCTTGTTGTAAAGAAATGTTGAAAATTCCATAATAAATTGTGAAAAGTTGAAAAAGTTTCTCAAAATCGGTAAAAATGACTAAAAATCCAATTTTTTTGAAAATTTGTTGAAAATGTTCAAAAAATGTGAAAAATTGTTCAAGTTCTTTTCCATGTTTGTTAAAAACGATAATATAATAGTGATAAGCCGTTCATATTAACATTAAAATAACTTGAAGGGGTAAAAATTCTGTACTTAAATTTAAAAAATTTAAATTTTATTTCAATTGCCGAAAACCGATTAAAAATCGATAAAATTTCTATAAAATAAAAATTCAAAGTAAAAATGATTAAATTTTTCAAAACTTTGAAAAAAAAATTAAATTTTGATAAATGTGAGAATAAAAAATCAACGCAATTTCACCAAAAATGTACCTACTTACTGATCAATTTTCGCAAAATTCACTCGAGTGAAAAATTATTTTGAAATAATTTTCTAAAATTCAAATTTTTCCAAACCTTACCCCTCCTCCACCCCAACTCTTCATCCCTGAGGGAAAAATATTGCCAAATTTGTATTTTACCCTCTCCTTCAAAAAATTGTAAAATTTCAATATTTCTAGGTTTTATTTCCCGAAGCTCGGAGGAGGAATAGAAATGTGCTGAATGTGCCCTAAAATTTTGTTTTTTTTTGTAATGTACCAAAAAAAAAATTTACTTAATTTGATCGGAATTGAAATAAATAGTTGATTTCAAGTTCAAGTATTGCTTTTAGTACTTGGTTTTCCATCTGCCCTCGTGGCGTGCCCCCCTAAATCAAGATTTTTCAATTTTATATCATCTTTATCTGATGTGGAAGACATGAACCAAATATATACTTTTGAATGGCCAACAACGAGCCCGATGAAACACACATTGTGGGTTGTGTTCTCAACAATTTTTAAGGCAAAACTTGAAACGAGTTTTTCTCGATTGTTTTCGCACACTGGTAGGGTTTTTTTGTGCCGGGTGCAGGGTCACATATGTATTTATTTTGATTTTGCAATTTTATCATTTTCAAAAATAATCTTCTGAACTATTTTTGCTTGCACTGAGAAAAAAAAGTGTGGCGATATTGACCACAAATTGTGGAAAAACTTATCCAGTCCGAGTTTATGATGTTTTTCACCACAACTGTGGTACTTCTTTGCCACAACTGTGGTACTTTTTTAAGTTTTAATCACAACTGTGGAACTTTTTACCACAGCTGTGGCAAAAAAAGTACCACAACTGTGGTAAAAAGTATCATAAACTCGGACTGGATAAGTTTTTCCACAATTTGTAGTCAATTTTACCACACATTTTTCTCAGTGTGGTACCTTAAAAACAATTAAAATATCTCTTGACCTGGTCTGTATCAATTTTTGAATCAATTTGATAACTCTTCGTCCTTCTCAAAACGTGAAAACGGAACAAAATATTATTTAATGTAACTGCAATGATTTTATTTTTAGGAAGATGGCAGGAAAAGAGAGGAGGAGGGTAAGAAGAGAGGAAATTTCTTACAGGAAGTTCTGCTAAAATTCCAGTGAAAAATTTTTGCATTTCAATTTGAAAATTTCATCAGACGTAAACACCTTGTCAACTATCCTGACTAAGAATTCAAAGTTTTAAAAATTTTCCAAAAAAAAGTCATCACTTTTGCAAATTGAAAAGGAAACAAAAAATTATTTAACTGCAACGATTTAATTTTTCGATGATGAAAATTTTCAGAGAAAAATCGAAGTTGGCATACTTTATTAGATAGAGAGGCAGAAATGAAAAATTTCCCATTCAGATGGCTATTTTTTTGAATTCTCCTGCTTTGGATTTCGACTTATTGTATTTTTCATTCAGTAGATCATATCCCGTGTTTTCAAATACCTACTTTTTTTTTTTTTTGTAGAAGTGACAAGTCGTCGATGTTCATGAATTCACACCGTAAAGTAATGGAACATTTCAGAAAAACTGCAAGAATATATTTTTGCGGAGGAGGAGGAATAGGTGGAATAGGGTATTTGAAATTTCGAAGTAATAAAAATTAACTCCCACTAATCAAATTAGGAATCTAGGTCTAAAAGGGCATAAAATTTAAAAAATCAATATTTTTGATGTTTCTAAATACCAGTTTTTTTTGTACTAAAATTATTACTGCGTGCACATCAAAATATAATTTATAATTTTTTTCAAATACGTCTAAGTTGTCTCCATTATTCTAATTTATTGGTAGTATCCTTAAAAAATTTCGGGTGGGGGAAGCCGATTAGTTCTTTGTATGCCAAAGACGCAGGAAAGCTCATAAAAACGGGCCATGAAGAAGTCATAAGTTAGCAGTTGCTTCAGAAAATTTTCTTAGCCACCTTGTAAAATCATGAATCAATGACAATATTTTTTTTTTAATCTTTCAAATTTTGATACTTCAATCTTGAAAATTTCAACGAAAAATTTTTCCACAATAATTTATTAACTTTTTTCAGAGAAAACTTGGTTTGATATTTTTAATGGATTTTTAATTTTTTCTCCCAATCAATGAAAGTATGAACTTAACGAGATCGTTCACTGATTTGAGAATGGATTATCTCCTTCAAATTAGCAACTGGCTGCATTGATGTACAAAATTTTCAAAGAAAAATTTTAAATTTTTTATTTCTGATGATTGAAAACAAAATTATTGTGAATTTTTAGAACGATAAATAAATTAATTCGAGGTCAACGTGAATTCCATAGTGTAGCATGTCACGATTTGTAACTAGCTGCACTGACATACAAAAATTTTCCGAAATATACTTCTATAGTGATTGAAAAAACAATACATAGGTAGTATTTTCAGGCGACAAAATTATCAATTCAAATTTCAAAGTCTATATACTTAAATTCCGTATTTTGGAATTTTATGATTTTCTGTTGGCTGCACTGGTGTATAAAATTTTCAATTTTTTTTTAAATTCGCTTTTAGTGGTTGAAAAAAATTTTTTGTTCAATTACTCGATGAAAAAAAAAATCATTCCAGCTTAGTGAAAATTTCATATTATTAGAATATTGCAATCTGCAACTTTTCAACCCCCTGGTAGCAGTCTGAGTTTTGATCGGAGAAAGATGGCAATGGTTTAGGGAGATGTAGAAACTCAAATTGCATCTTTTAAGTGCTAAGAAGACTTCTCACACAATTTTGATTGACTAAAAAACATAAAAAACAACGTTTTTTTTTCAAAAGGAGGCGCACTTTGAGCACCTCCTGTTTCCCTCTTCTTTCCTCTAGGGGACTCAAAATTTTTTTGGGAGGTCTCCCACTCAAAATAAACCAACTCACCAAATTTGGTCAAAATCCAAGGTATGTTTTTTTTTTCACTCCACCCTAGTAGGTATACCTATTGAGTAGTTTCTTGATACTCCACACCAAAAATCTCTTTTTTTTTAATTTTACAAATATTGTACAATCGAGAATATTTTTCCCCTGCTTCATTTTGCAGGAAAAAAACCATATTTTTTATTCATTTTTTTTCAACTCTGTTCCTCTTAAGTATGTAAAATTGTATGTACGTGGTAGAGAATACATTCTTACAACATGTAATACGTACTTACCTAAATTTAAAAAAAAAATGGCGATAACGAAATGAAGAATTATACAAATGTAGCATTAGTCCAGTCAAATTAGGATTTCACTTAGAACAAATTGGTGGAATTTTTTTTTTTGCGTCAAAGTGCTCAGGAAGGCACCCTAATTAACATACAAAAACCCCACCAAAATCTACTCGGAGCATTTCCCCCTAGGTCCACATTTTTGCCCCCGAATTCAGTTTTTTACGTTTTTCTCGTTTCCTTTTGCTTTTTTTGAAAATGTTGTTCTATACAATTTTAAAGAACGTAAAATTTTACATAAAATTGATTCCATGAAAATTTTTGTACGACTCTCCCAACGCGAGATACGCCCCTCCCCATTATACCATTGGTTCTTCATTATCTAAAAATTGCTGTTTTAGCGATGTTTTTTGAAAAAACACTATAAAATAATCTCATTTCTTCAGTGTGGTTGTGTGGTATATGATGCTAGAAACATTATTGTTTTTACAGGGGGGCATGAGTTCATTTGTTAACCCCTCACCCCTATATGAACAGTAATGCCTACCACAGATATGTAGTAGGTATATAGTCGCAAACTGTAAATTTTTCAAGGAATTGACTTTTGATAAAAGAACCGTGAAAGTTGGTATGATGAACAACAAGACTAGAACAAAATTTTAGAAAACGGGAGCCACTCGAAATTTACCGTAGGGGAAAGTGAGTCGGTGGTATTTTGAGGCTCCATCCCCCCATGTGGTAAGGTTGAGCGAAATCGGCATTCTTAGAGTCGATTTCATATATTTCTACCTTCCACAAACCGAATATGCCATTGTCATTACTTTTGAAATCCGATAACTAGAAGTGCCTCAAACTTAAAACTACCCCCTCCCCCTATTCACCCATATTTATGAAAAATATCCGAAAATCACAGTTTTTAGCCCCTACATGACAAGTCGACACATTGGCTAATAAATTTAGGTATTTGTGAGTACACCCGGGATCTTGGTCGAGGAGATGTGGGTATCTAGCATTTCAAGCGATTTCGAACCACCTATCTCCTCAACCACGATTCTGGGTGCACTCACACATACCTACTCATTAGCTAAGGCGTAGACTTGTCACCTCTGCAATTCTAAATGATTCAAAATTCTTTTACAATGTACAGAGATCAGAATATAAAAAAAAGAATTGTAAAAAACCAGAAATTATTAACAATATTATGACACCTCTCACTCCGCCCCATTAAGACGTGTGAAGCTAGGATGTGAGTCTGTAGAATGTGTTTGACTTCTACTATTATATCCGAATATAGTATTGAAAATTCGTTCCTGACCGTTGCGCGAGGTGTTTGAGGTATTAGAGACAAAAACTGTGATTTTCAAATATTTTTCATAAATATGGGTGAATAGGGGGGAGGGGGTAGTTTTAAGTTTGAGGCACTTCTAGTTATCGGATTTCAAAAGTAATGACAATGGCATATTCGGTTTGTGGAAGGTAGAAATATATGAAATCGACTCTAAGAATGCCGATTTCGCTCAACCTTACCACATGGGGGGATGGAGCCTCAAAATACCACCGACTCACTTTCCCCTACGGTAAATTTCGAGTGGCTCCCGTTTTCTAAAATTTTGTTCTAGTCTTGTTGTTCATCATACCAACTTTCACGGTTCTTTTATCAAAAGTCAATTCCTTGAAAAATTTACAGTTTGCGACTATATACCTACTACATATCTGTGGTAGGCATTACTGTTCATATAGGGGTGAGGGGTTAACAAATGAACTCATGCCCCCCTGTAAAAACAATAATGTTTCTAGCATCATATACCACACAACCACACTGAAGAAATGAGATTATTTTATAGTGTTTTTTCAAAAAACATCGCTAAAACAGCAATTTTTAGATAATGAAGAACCAATGGTATAATGGGGAGGGGCGTATCTCGCGTTGGGAGAGTCGTACAAAAATTTTCATGGAATCAATTTTATGTAAAATTTTACGTTCTTTAAAATTGTATAGAACAACATTTTCAAAAAAAGCAAAAGGAAACGAGAAAAACGTAAAAAACTGAATTCGGGGGCAAAAATGTGGACCTAGGGGGAAATGCTCCGAGTAGATTTTGGTGGGGTTTTTGTATGTTGATTAGGGTGCCTTCCTGAGCACTTTGACGCAAAAAAAAAATTTCCACCAATTTGTTCCAAGTTCGGTTCTCATATGAGCTAATTTGACTGGACTACATATCTTGGTACATATTATGTAATGTTATATTTTAAAAATATGTACTTAACAAGCAGCAGGTAGCAAAACCGACGAAACAAGATGTTCAACCATAGATGTAGATTTCTATTCAGGTCGATGACGTTGAATTATATAGTTTTAAGGTTACCGAATAGCAGTACGTGAAGGAAGATGAACAAAGCAAAGGGTACATATCGTACGAATTCCCGGTAAAAACGGAAACCTACTTGGGAGGTGAGTCGTGCATCGTACGAGGCAGAAAAATGAAAATTGGGAAGTACGCACCACGGCAACATGCCAGTGAAGAAAATTTTACATAGTTGATTCTTTTCCCTTTCCCTCGAAGAAAAATTATACCCTAGAACTGGCGGTGTGTTGGAGGAATTTTCAACGCAGTATTCTTTTAACGTTTTTCTCGTAAGGCGACGTCATTCAGACACGTAAACGTGGTAAATATGAGGTTTATAAAGGCTTTTTGGACATTGGACTAAGGCGAAGCAGGGAACTCATTAACGACATAACCGTCATAGAATGCAGAGCGGCAGCTTGCTGACTCGTAGGTAACTACTCGTTACGTACACGATTCTTAGGCCAGGCAGTGGGTTACCTTGTTAACGAGTACAATTTCCCATTTCGCCAAAGTCTCATTTGTTAACGTGACGTCAGGTTTTTCTGAATTAACTTTACGCTGCCCCTCTGCCTTCGACGTGGGCAAATATGTCGCGTAGATAATTCTACAATTTCACGCGAACTGGGTAATACCTTTTTGTATTAATTTTTCATTAATTTTTAATCGTTTGCGTTTGATATGTCTTTGTGTCTTGAGTACATAAAGGATTCTTAATTCAAAAATGTGATCCGGGCATCGCCGGTGAATTGACGAAAAACGTCAACGTGTTGTGGGAAACCATTTTTGTAGGTATTCGAGTTACCTTTGTTTTTTTTAAAATGCCAATGTAGTATAAAAGGTAATGACTTGGGTATTCGTATACCCTTTCGTCGAGACGTCCATTACCAAGAAGGTAATTAATTCGAATTCCTCGTGTTTTTTCGACACGACCATGCGACGATTGTGTTTCTTTTTCCAAGGATAGGTATATAAATTAATAATGAGTTTGCGACTTTTTTTTCATCGTCGCGTCGCTTGTCGAATTTCATACGGTTATTGAGCTTCTGTATTATTCGTCGTGTTTTTGAAAGGTGATTTTTTAGTTTTGTATTCCGAAAAGTTTGTTTTTAGGGAAAACAACATTTCGAGGTTGGAAAATGTGTTCCAGTGTTTAAATTGGCGAGCCGAAGTCGCGTCTGAGGCGCAGAGGCGTGACGAAGCAATATTTCTGGGGGGCGGGGGGTGAAGCTCAAATTTTCCCAACTACCAACTATTTTTCGAGAAATTCCCAACTATTTTTCCTACTTCCCAAAAAAAATTCCCAACTAGGTAATTTTTATCGTGGCTGCCCAGGTGTTGTGAAAAAAAACAAATAAACACACTTGACAAAAGTTCAAATTTCAACTTGAATGCAGCCTTGAGAGGCAGTGATATGGACAGAGACGAAACTTAGGCAAAAGTCTGAAGGGGTGAAAATAAAAGATTTGCTAGTTACATTTTCAAAAAAAGGGAACTTTTCATAAATTGCACGCAAGCCATTGCAATTTTTACCTTGTTTCAGTAAATAAAAAAATCTAGGTTAGACTAGGTAACATATGTATTGATAATTATTTTGTTAAGATTTATATAGATTTAACAATGTGTTGAGCCCGAGCGAAGCGAAGGCAAAATTTTTTAGCGAAAATAGACTTTCAAAAATTGAAAATTCAACACACTTCTCTCATTGAGATTTTCCAAAATGTGACCAATACTTTCGAATTCTTCTCTATTCCTGCTTTCTATTTTCAACATCGTGGTCACTGACATCACAACAAATAGAAAAACAATTTGGAAGATATGGAACGTAATATTTAACCCGAGCGAAGCGAGGGCAATTATTTTTTTTGAAAAATGTATGATAAAATAAGCAAAAGAACCACTATTCTAAATTCCTTCTTAAAGATTTTTGAAAAGCGTGTCTTGAAAAAAAACAAAGGGGTTCAATAGTGATCATTTGGCGAAAAAGGGTGGCTTTAGTGACTAAGCGTGAAAATAGGGAACAGCCATTTATAAGCTGATTTCTGTCTGAGGCCTGTAAAACCAATAATAAATGAGAAGGAAATTTTTTTCCCCCTTCAAAAAGTATTCAATATTGTCTGAGATAGAAGATGAGAGTGTTCATATCATTGTAAGTAGCGAGGGCGAAAATTTTTGAAGAAAAAGTATATACAAAAGCTGAAATTTTTTCATTTTTCAAACTAATAGGTGAAGTCCTCAACTCATACTTCTTAAGTAATCACATTGGTTTGCTTAGGTGTTGGTATATGCCCGAGCGAAGCGAGGGCTAAAATTTGAAAAGTTAGTGATTTTTAAAACAAAAATAATTATTTTTTCAATAGATTATTCTTTGAAAAATTTCTATTACTTCCATATAAAAAATTTGTGGTTTTAAATGTTTTTTTAAACGAAATTCTAGTCATTTTACACAATTTGCAATCAACTTTTTCGATATTCTCAAGTTTTTTCAACGTTCCCAAGTACAACTTTTCAAAAACTTGGGAATTTTAACTTTTTTGAATCGAAACTTGAGAGAATTGAAATAAGTAGGGAAAAAGTTGGGAATCCCAACTTCACACAATTTTCCAAGTCCAAATTAGGGATTGTGATATTCTCAATTTTTTCAGCTTTCCCAAATCCAAACTTCAAAAAAGTTGGGAAAATTTGGAAAAAAGTTGAAAATCTCAATTGTACCCAGTTTTCCTAAAATTTGATTTGGGATTGTGATTTTCTTAAATTTTTCGACTTTCCAAAATTCAAACTGCGGAAAAGTTGGGACAAGTCCCAACTTTTCCCAATTTTCCCACTTTTTCCTGATTTTCCCAACTTTTCTCAACTTTGGAATCGTCTGGGGGTTACGCCCCCCCCCCCCCCGTTAGTCACGCCTCTGCTGAGGCGGTCGTGAAAAACCAGCGAAAAATTTCACAAGGGCATCGGGTGTATTTCAGAAATTCAGGGAAATACCTAAATGTAAACATCTTCACTCGACACGAGTGGGGCTTCCCTCTGCAATTTTTTTCATCATCTACGTCGAAAAACTTCTAATCTTTGGTAAAAATTGTACAACAGGTTTATTTCGTTGTAAATGTATAAGGTGGTACTTGGGTAGTCAAGGTACTCGTATACTTTAACGACACGTCTTTATATATATTCCGGTGAGAATTTCTAATCTGAAAAAATTATCTGGTATTTTATTCGACGCAAATGTGCGCATAGAGTATACCTTTTGCCGTGCTAAAGACGTACGACACGTCTTGTTCATATCGTTGCGAATGAAGCAAACGATCTTTTACGATGCGATATTCTTTATGAGCTATGCACATTTTCACAGTGATGAGTTGAATGCGCTCGTCCCAAGGTGTGAGTTTTTTCTCCGTTGTCATTTGGTCATTTGTTTTGAGTTCGCGTACGGAATTCGAGTAAAATACTCGTGAGAAAGCTCGTGTTTTACGACGATACGTATCTGTTCGATGGAGATGTTTTTCTTACCTCGCCTTTTGATTCTGAAAATTCACCTTCGATGTGGAATTTTTCTATGTGAAAAGAATCGTATCGAATCATGATTATAAATTTAATTGTTGATAATTACTAAATTCTCAACTAGATTCGGCTTATCTTGTTTGATATGAAAACGAAAAGTGTAGATGCGTAATTTCAATATAAGTTTTGTAACAAGTGAAAATACGTCAATCAAGTCAGTTTTAGCGGTCAAGTATTAGAACTTTGGTAATCTTTCGAACGCACGCGGTTGTATTTTAGGAATGCTTCGTAGGATTATGAAATTTTGGCCCAGAATGTTAATTGGTTGGCATGTTAGAAGCATTGATGAGTTGATATTTTCATTATTAAAGGGGTCCTTTTCGAATATGAAAAAGCCACGCGGAAGTTTCTTGTTAACCCTATGCATCATGCATCATGATTTAAGCCAATTGGTACAGCCTATTTTTAAAAATCTCCTGAAATACACGATTTTGCCAAATGGATTTGTTATGCGTTCTAGTCCTTTGTCAGATTATCTTGAACGAGAAAAAAATATCACACTTATGGTAACACGGCCTAAGTCAGTAGAAAGAAGATTTTTTAATGGAAATGACTGACTGGAGATTTAATGAACAGGGCCAACTTCGTGAATTGATGAAAAATTCGTTTTCTTGTCGAAAATGCTGGAAAAAATTATTGTCGTATTTTTCAATGGTTGAAAAATAATTTTGATTTTTGTTCATAATTTAATACTCGATTACTTCAATCAATTTGGACATTTTTTTACTTACTTTGACAGAAATATTGATTTTTGGAGCCCCTGGATGGTCTATTTTGAGGAAGATTTTTTTTTGAATTTTTCCGATGATTGGAAGGCAGAATCTAACACTTCAAATTTTTCAGCGAAAATGAAACTCATGCTGTATAAGGTTAATATTCCTGAATTATTTTTGATAAGAAAGGAGCGAGATTTAATCTTTTGTAAAATGGATCAGAGGAGGGGTAGTTTTTAGTTGGTTTTGGTCGAAGAACAGAAAATTTAGCAATTTTTCCAACATTAATATTTTCTGGGGCAGGAGTGCCGATCAATAAATTTGAGCGAAAATTGAAATATCAAAGCGTAAGATGAAAAGAAGTACATTCAATTTTCAAATTTTGAGATACGTATTTGAATTAAATTTTCAAAATTATTTATTGAAATTTTTCGATGAAGTTTCAATTTTTATTGACTGACAAAGTATTACAGGATAATACATATATTGAAGTATGTACAAATTCGATTTTAAAATATTTTCATTTTCAAGATTTTCGTTATTTATTTAAAAATTATATTAAAAACCTCGATTGAATTTTATTAAAAAATTGGGTTGTGAAATTTTTTATGTTAAAAAAAATTCAAATTACTTGTCAAAATTTGATATGTAGGTATCTCAAATGACTTATCATCATTTAATATTTTGAATTTTTGGATTGGTCAGTTTATATTTTAATGCCCCCCCCCCCCAAAAAAAAAAACGACTTAGACATCGAAAACTGGAAAATATATTCCAAACCGAAGTAACATTTTATAAGTTTTGTCAAGTTTGGGGGAAAAATATTGAAAATTTCATTCACCATGAACCATGATTTTATAATTGTTTTCAAGATTTTATGAGATCACTTGATAGTGTTTTTTTTTTGTTTTTAATTTAAATGTTCAATTATGAAAAACATGAGTTATTATTCATCTAATTTGAAAAATGGTTTGGATATTCTCTGCCAAAATGTGGGGGTTTCAAGATTTTAATGACTTAACTTTCTGCCATGTCAATGTCAATTTTTTCTTAATCGCGAGAGACTGCACAAATAAATTTCTTCATTTTCAAACGATTTTTTTCTGTACTTACACTTTTGAATATTTGATTTACCTTAAAGTCCACATACCTATCATTTCTTTAAAGAGAAGGGGGTCAAGTTTATTTACTGTTAAAAAAGACTGCATTGAAGAATTAAAATTTTGAACTTTTTTCACAATTTGAGATGCATTGAAATTTTTTGTTAATTTTTTATCAAAACGTCGAATTCCTGTGAAGTTTTCTTATTAAAAAATTTTCATTAAAAATCTCAATAAAAATAACCAGATAATTTTTAAAAACGTATTTATGATTTTAAAGCTTTTTTCTTTTGAGGTAAGTAATCTTGATCTCACATTTTTCATTTTTAAAACATGAAAAGTGGACTTTTTTAAATTCTGAAATGTTTTATATTTTTCAAAGGCACAAAAAAATAAAGACAAAATTTTATCATTGAAAGTTCACCAAAAATCAAACGATCGATACCTATTGACTTCCAGCAAACTTTGATTTTTGAGATTTCTTGGGTTGATTTTAATTTTTTTTATAAAAATTGAATTTCTCTACAGAGAAAAATAAATTGAGATTTTTTCCTCGAAAATTAGACTAAAATTCGGTCAGTTTTCATTCTATTTTTTAGCAGGCATATAAATACTATACAAATTATACGTATCAAGGCATCGAGAGTTAATAATTCAAATAATAAAACAGAACAAACTAGAATGAAAAAAAAGTCTCAGTTAAGAGAAAAAAAATACAAAAAAGTACAAGTATCGAGTAAAACTGTCTCTTCAAATTACACTTGACATAAGAACAAACGAAGAAAGCATTTTTTTTTCTCTCACAGCCACGAGGAGAATTTCATTCATTCTACTTTGCCAAAATACGAACCTAAGTAATTTCCCATTTTCAACTCCACCGTCCATTTTTTTTTCTCCAGCATAAAAAATTTGAACGTTGTTTACTCTTTTTTCTATTAGCTCATTTCGGAGTTTCATTTTTTTTTAATGAAATACAAACACACCGCGGACGTATACTTTACAAAGAAGAGAATTTTATTTCTCGAATTTAGGGACGCAGAAATATTTCGACGAAACTTTGGTACGTACCTGGACTCCGGCCGGTGTACGCTTTATGTAAAAAGTACACACTTCTGAGGGACATTTTATGGTCATTCGAGGCTCGAGAGATACACCCGAAGCAACTGTAAACATCATAATTTAATCTTTTCTCGAAACCACTTACCGCGAGCGTTTTAAATAAATCATTACTCGAAACTGCGGAATTTTCAAAACATCTAAGGCTCTCTTTATCGCGCGTCGACGTAACTTGAAAATTTCAATTTCGGTTTGGCCGCTTGGTCTCGTAAAATCTTCATTTTACGTTTACTCACAGTTTCGTGCATTTTGTATCATTTTCAACGTGTATAAGACAAAAATAGACATTTGCATTTTTAAGAGGTCGGAAGCTGTGATATTTGATGTATGTGTGCAGCTTCTTTATTGCTTGCGCAAAGTTATACAAATATTTTTGGATGTATGTCTTCCTTCCTGATGCCTACGAAATTTTGCTACGAAAAGGTTTTTTGGAGGAAACGGTTGTATTTATGTTTTGATTCAGACTAGAGATTTTTAAAACTGAAATAATAAAGGTCATCAGGGTAGTCATTTCGAAAAAAATTGTTTTGCCACATTTGGTGTAGAATTGGTGCCCCAAGAGCTGGTGAATTTGTTTATTAAAAATTATGATTGCCTCGTGGCCAAATTGTTCAGTATACTTCCTCAAATTGTCACCGACCAACCCATCAGCGTGAAGATTTTCAGAGAGTTATGAAATCTGCAATCGCGAGAAAATTTGGCTGAATTTCACTGGGGTGGAAAATTTTTAGTATTTTTGTAGTCGATGAGCTGTAGAATGGATCACATGAAATCAGAGGACTTCGATTTGGTAATACTTGAATTGAACTTGACCATACATAAGTGCAAAATTTTAGTCTCCTCTGACCTGAGGTAGAAAAAATGATGATTCTCGAAGAAGAGTCATTTTCAAAACGCGGTTTTTGATCATTTTCATGGTTCACGGTCATTTTCCCGAAGCCGAAATCCCGAACGGACATTTTGCCGAATAAGTTTTTTCACGAAAAAAATTTTCACGAATCCGTTTTCCCGAATATCGAAATCCCGAATAAAGAATTTCCCGAATATAAAAATTCCGAATATAGAATATCACGAATCACCTTTTTTCATTATTTCTATGGAATGCCTATTGCATAGTGGTGGAACAGTAGTTTTTCGGTAGTATTGAAAAACTACCGGCAGTTGTACCGGTAGTTTTTCAGGGGGTAAAACCACCCAAAAATGGCATAGAATTTCGTAAATCAAAGTTTTTTTCAATAAGTTGGTCAAAATTGATAACACCTTGAAAAAACTGATTTTTTGAATGTGTTTTCTTTTATTTGTACTAAGTATATTGCACTTGATTTTCATTGATTTTTTTTTTTACAAATTGTCACATTTTTTACTACTTTTTTGATTTATTGCAACAAAATAAAACCACCGGTAGTTTTTTGGAAAAAACCGGTAGTTTTCGATTACTGAAGGCCAAAACAACTACCGACGATTTCGGCAGTTTTTAGAAAAACTAAAATAGACTTTATTTAGGTAATAGTACATTGTTTTTTTTTTTTTTATTCGGGAAACAAAGGATTCGGGATTTCGGTATTCGGGAAAACGGATTCGTGAAATTTTTTTTCGTGAAAAATCTTATTCGGGAAAATGTCCGTTCGGGATTTCGGCTTCGGGAAAACGGTCCATAACCCATTTTCATCCCTATCACTCTCTCTCATACCTTCGGGACCCTTGAAACTGGAGTAAACTTCAATGAGATTTCGCGTCGACCTATGCGATTGGTTTTTAAATTTAAAAAAATCCGAAAATTGTTTCAGCCTCCAAAGGTTTTGGTGAAAGTTTGCTGGTCAATGATTTTTGAAAATTCAAAACTTGTTTTAAAGTTTTAAGTGAAAATATTGCTTAAAGTTGAAAATTTTCAAAGAATAAATTTTCTAGATGAGAAAATTTAAGACCTAGAATAATTATGTAATCACATTTTCAGGTTTATTTAAATTCGAAAAAACAAAATAATATTTTTTCTTTCGAAAATTTAAAACGAAAGCAATAAAATGAGGGACTTGGTTCCAAAACTCACTTTTGCCACGAAAATTTACTACGTTTTCTTTGCGGATTTGGGTTCCGTTCTTAATGCTTCACGACTCTACAATCTCCATTTTCATGTTAACGCTTCGACTTTGCTATAATAGACGTAAGAAAAGTAATTTGGTGTCAAAACTCACTTTTGTCCAATCGTTTTCCGATGTTTTCTCAAAAAGTATCTTTTTGGCAAAAGTGAGTTTTGGAACCAAGCCCCTCAAATATTGCTTTGAACATAATTAACAAATTTTTTTACTAATCGATATTTTTTTATTTTTTGTTCCAGGTGAGTACCTAAAAATTTCCTGTATAAAGATGAGAGTATTTATGATGAAAATAAGTGAGTCATTTTTAACTAATAAGTATGATTATGATAATTTTAATATTATCTTATCATCTGGATCGAAGCCAATCCACAATATGTACTTTCATGAATGAAAAGTTAGTGATTGGTACCCTTCTTTATTCGAAAATTCACAAAATTTTCGAAATTTGGTCCCGCTCAAGGTTAAGTTGTGTTATTTCAAATTCTACGTAATTTTCACATTTTTTTGGAAGTATTTGTAAAATTTCGATTAGTTTCGTGTGCACCTACGTACTTACCTACTTTATTTTATTCATTATATGTATAGTTTGTACGTGAATATTGGAAATTTGTCTTGTTACTGCAGAAGAAAAATATTGAAAATACGATGGTACCTTATGCTTAAAGAATATATTTTTTATTTTTGAAAAAAAAGTAGGCGTACCTAATGATGAAAAATCAACGAGAATTATTTTTTGAGTAAAAATATCTAGGTATACGAAAGGAATTTAATTACGAAGTAGTTTTTCCACTGCATTTGGAAAGAATTTTTATTTTTTTAAATATTGAAAAATTGGTTGATTTTTACATTTGAAAGTATGGGAAACATTATTTTGTTATTCATTAATTTTTTTTTATAAATTAGAATTGCATATACCTATTAGTGGCTAGAAATACATATAAGCAAAAAAATCTCCGAAAAAGAAGTAGGTCCCCGCCCAGTGGGGACTGAAACCCAAAGTAATGTCGATAACAAAATGTTATGATATAAAGGTAAAATCCGCCCAAAACACTTCCACCTCTTCTGCGAAAAAAAATAAAAACTTTTGATAATAAAATGTTATGATATAATGGTGAAATCCGCCATGAAAAAAATCCTTACTTTCTTGAAAAAAAATTTCCAAAATAGAATTGGCATCAAAGTCGAAAATGGAACAAAAAATAAAATAAAAAATGGAAAAAGTGGTGGGCGGACAGAGCTCTTAATCAGTAATTGAAAGTGTTTTTGTAAAATGAGAACACTGTCCGCCCACCACTTTTTCCATTTTTTATTTTATTTTTTGTTCCATTTTCGACTTTGATGCCAATTCTATTTTGGAAATTTTTTTTCAAGAAAGTAAGGATTTTTTTCATGGCGGATTTCACCATTATATCATAACATTTTATTATCAAAAGTTTTTATTTTTTTTTCGCAGAAGAGGTGGAAGTGTTTTGGGCGGATTTTACCTTTATATCATAACATTTTGTTATCGACATTACTTTGGGTTTCAGTCCCCACTGGGCGGGGACCTACTTCTTTTTCGGAGATTTTTTTGCTTATATCAGTTGTTTTCTATACGTAGTTGGGTGTGCAAACTATTTAAATTCATCCTTTGATCGAAATTCAAAAAAGAAAAGTAAAAAGTAAAGTAACACTAATTTCTACTAATTCAAAGATATTTTTTTCATTCGTACCCTCTGAACCTCCTTCCCTCCATCTGAAAAATATAACTTATATTTCTATACTCATCTCGAAATTTTGAAAAATTTTGAACTTTGACCCCCCCCCCCCCCCCTTGGGGGCTATGTTTGGGTCCTACTCAAAGATGGTTGAAAAAATTGAAATCAGGGTGATCGATAACCTATATTTCAACACCCAACTTGAAATTTTGAAATATTTTAGATTTTGGCCTCCCTTTGGGGCTCAGTTTGGGTCCTACTCAAAAATGGTTGAAAAAGTTGATATCAACGTGATCGATAACCTATATTTACATACCTATCTTGATTCTTAGAAAGATTTTCACGAAAATTTTAAAAATTTTGGATTGAATTTTTTTCTCAAAATTTTTCAAACTTCGTCTACGTCAATTTTTCGAGTCTGAAATTTTTTTATCAACATTTTTCAACTTCGTCTACGTCAATTTTTTGATACAAAAAAATTTCAGTCTCAAAAAATTGACCTAGACGAAGTGTGAAAAATTTTGATAAAAAATTTTAGTCTCAAAAAATTGACGTAGACGAAGTTTGAAAAATTTTGAGAAAAAAATTTCAGTCTCAAAAAATTGACCTAGACGACGTTGAAAAATTTTGATAAAAAAATTTCAGACTCGAAAAATTGACGTAGACGAAGTTTGAAAAATTTTGATAAAAAAATTTTAGTCTCTAAAATTGACCTAGACGTAGTTGAAAAATTTTGATAAAAAAATTTCAATCTCAAAAAATTGAAGTACAAAAAAAACAATTTTGAACAATTTTGAGAGAAAAAATTCAGTCTCAAAAAATTGATGTAGAAAAAAACGAAGTTTGAAAAATTTTGAGAGAAAAAATTCAGTCTCAAAAAATTGACCAAGTCAAGTGTTAATACCGGAAAAAAATTCAGGCCTTAAAAGTGGACTTGAAAAAAAAAATCGCTCACCACCCACTGCAAATCCGTAAAACAGGGCCAGGTCTCGCCATACTACGTAGTCCGTAGCCGTACCAGCTAGTATCAGCTACGGCGCATTCACCAGTGTTACCCCATGTAGCTAACCAACATTGTTTTTTCCTTCAACGCTCAAACTGATTACAAAAATGAACTTTCACTATGTTATTTGCGCATCGCTACAGGTCCTCAGAAAGCTCAGATTGACCTGAAACTTTGCACGAATATTCTTCATGCATGTGAGGGTGATCTTTGACTACTCCCAAACTTCAACTCCTTTTGGTTTCTCAGTAATAAATTTATGAAAATGGGTGATTTTACACAAATTTGCATGGTTTTCCAAACTTTGAAAATTTTTACAAGTCGATCGACTTGAAATTTGCGGTAAAAAATACATTTTGACCCACAGAATCCGAATCCGCAATCAAAAACAACTTTAGAAACGTTGAAAGCCCCCAAATTTGGGGGGAGGGGCAATTTTCAAAATTTTTGAATTTTTCAACCCTTAAGGGCATCTACACCATTACTAAACCCCATCCCCAAAATTTCAAAAAATTTCGTTAAAATCACTTTTCTCCAGCTTCCTTTGAAGAAATTACCTCCAATTTACTGATTTTTCACGTTTTTTGGGGTTCTGTAACTTCGCGAGCTTTTGTCGTACGAAGTTCGTTCCTGTCTTAAATGAAAGAACTCAAAAATACAAGACACTTTCATACTTCGCGATTTTTTCGTTTTGAAACGCGCCTTCCGAGAAAAACGCGTTCAAAAACGCGAAAATCGGGGTCGAAATAGTTTTAGAATATAAGACAATAATAGTCTGTTCGCTTCGTCATGTTGCGTTTACAGTCGGACCGTCATGGTAGGGCGGGGTGAGTCGCGACCGCGACTCTTGATTATCTTCCAATTTTCCGAAATCTATAATTTTTTTTCCTAAAATTTACTCGTTTTCTTTTTTTAAAGCTTTAAAATATTCCAATTTCCTCGATATTTTTGAATTTTTCCAAAACTTTTCTATATTTAGTAAGTGATTTTCCAGTTGAAATTTTTACTATTCGATTTTATGAAATGTCACAATAAAATATAAAAATCAACCAAAAAATTGCCAACTTTTATGAAGCGAACTTTAGATAGGTACTCAATCGTTCTCGTACAAGTTACATGCCTAAGAAAGTATATTACCATTGAAAAAGTAGTCTTTAGTGAAAAAAATTACTTTATCGTGGAAGAGAGTGTTGAAAAAAATTCCATGGAAATTTCCAATCGTCACAAGAACGACTGAAGTGAGTGCCTATGACTGACGTAATTTCGATAAGAAATATCTATTTGCGGGTACTATTGCGTATTAATCTGGAACCAAACAGCACAAGGTATTATGGGGCCAGCAGAGCAAGCGCAAAATACTCAATGCGCAAAATACTCAATGTTGATTTTCAAGGAATTCGGCTGAACCAAATTTTAAAATTTCAATGTAGGAGATAAATTGACCAGAAAATCTTGAATAGAAAAAAATATACTTATGGACATTTTTTTTTCAAATTTACCAACTGACTCAAAAAATTGCCTGAATTTTTTAATTAAATTATTTTTCAATTTTTAAAGTACCTATTTGATGAGTTCAAATTATGAAAAAAATGCAAAGTGATAAACTTCAGCAACGAACCACTCAGAATTATTTCTTTATATGATTCGAAGTTTTGCCAAACTTGAAACGTAAATTTATTTTTAAAAGTTGATTTAAAAATTAACAAATTGTTCAGCAGTTACATGCTAATGCAAAATTCTCAATGAAACCCTCGTTGATCCTGATTGAAATAATTTTTCAAAAATTCTGATTCTTCAGTCCACATCTCAACTTTCTAAAATATTTATTTTCGACTTATAGATTCTCGAAACAACAAATGATCCCTGCAAATTAATAACTCTTTTTTTAATTGCTGAATGGATCCGGGAGGAAGAAAAATCACGCATTTGCTCGTGAAAAATTGCAATTTTTTCAATAACTTCAAGTCGTGAAAGTTGTATTGATTTATTAAATTCATTTGTACATCTTGATAAACTTTAAGTAATACCTAGCCCAAGTATATTATTAATACATAATCTGTATCTATAGAAAATGCATCTGTTTTTGACCACAATTTCCATTTTCTCTTAAAAATTCTTTCGAGATTTTCTGGTGTGGTACCCTTAAATCTACACATTATCGCCCTCCTGCACCCGCACAGGGCCCTTTTCTAAAAAAAACAAAACATTTATAATTAACAGTATTTTCCCTCATTGTTTCGTGCCCAATAAAATAGGTAGGTACAGGTAGTATGTTTCTTACTCTCCGTCGGCCATTGCCATTACTGCTTCACTAACCATAGAAATGGTCAAAATTAGGATACCAATATAATAAACCATTCGCATATTAATTCTTTGAATTTGTTTCGAGGAGAAAAATTTTTCGCAACACATGGTTCAACTATTTCTCGAACGATTCAATAAAACGACTGTTGACGAGTGTGAAATCGTAAGAGTATTTAAAATATTTAAATAGGTACAATTAATACCTACCTGTCGAAATGTTTTGTTATCGTTTTTTTTTACCTGGTTGTTTTTGATAAGTTCAAGTTCGAAAAACATCATTATCAATTGTGATGAAGGTAAGTATTTTATTTCAAGTCCGTCATTGTAGTCCCTGCGATAAGCTCGGGCATATTGCACTTTTTGAACACGGGTTGAAATGTGGTTTTTATTTCAGCATGACCCAAACGGAAATTTTCGAGAAGTGGAGACGTCAAAAATTTCCCATAGGAGTGGAGGGAAGGGGAGTTTTAGGGGAAGTTTTACCCCTAATTTTTCACATGAAGGGGTTGGGGTAAATTTGGTGTCATTTTCATAGAAAATTCTCTACTTCCAAACGGGAAACTAATCAAAAATCGTGTTCAGGAGGTTCGAATTAAGTCTAAAAATGGTTTCATACCAGGATTGGTTCGAGGTATTGGGTTGAGAAGATGGGTAATTGTGAATTCGAGTGGATTTTAGCGAAAATTGGCTGTTTTTCACTACCAAAAAGCGACGTTCAAGAAGCTACCTCACTTCCTATGGGGAAGCCAATAACAAATTCGAATTCGGAAGTTTCGAATTATATAAAAAACTGGTTTCAAACCTCACTTGAACCACATCACTCGTCTCAAGATGAAAAAATCGTAATTTTACCTCTTTTTTCTCAAAATTGGCCTCTTTTCGCGACACAAATCATAGGATTGTGGGAATTCTACGCTTCAGATCGGAAAACTAATCGCAGATTCGAGTTCAGGAGGGTCGAATTATATGTAAATGACACCAAATTTACCCGAACCCCTTCATGTGAAAAAATAGGGGTGAACCCCCTCCCCTTAAAACTCCCCCTCCCTCCACTCCTAAGGGAAATTTTTGACGTCTCCACTTCTCGAAAATTTTCGTTTGGGTCATACTAAAATAAAAACCACATTTCAACCCTTGTCCAAAAAATGCAGTATGCCCCCGTTTTTTCATCTTAACCGCAGGGACTATTGGTGACGATATTTCGATTGTATTGCCTAGTTTCGAGGACATGTTCAAATTTCGTGTTTGTGTTCAATGTTTGATAAAAATCCGCAATAGGGAGGGGTATTCTTGGAAAATTTTGGTCAGTGATGTTTTTGGTGAAAATTTCCTAAGATCATTTACTGACACTCGTTTTTATAATTTTTTTACAGAAAGTTTGAAAAATCCTATCTACTTATTACCAGAGAAATATCCTAACCTGAAGTAAAATTTTTGGGTACAGTGTTCGATGTTTCCGGTTCAGATAAATATTTGTTCAGGTTTTTAAATTCGAGGAGAAATTTTCCGGGAAAACTGTGTTCTGGTTTCAAAATTTGTATAAATGTGAATTTTCCGAACGATTACCTAACTAAAATTTACATACCTTCACTCACTAGAATCTGAATATATCAATAACCTGAATTTTCTCCTGGTCAAAAATCCGACTTCACGTCTTAAAAAACATAAAAATCCGCAAGATTTATTCTGAGCTAAATTTATACCATTCTTGAGCCGTTGTTGTAGATTTTTCTTTTTTGCCTACCTCTCTTTCTGTAATATCTGTAGTTATTGTACTTACTCTGTTGAAAACCTGTGAAATAGCAGCTTACTGCTGAATCGAAAAATAAATCTTTTCTTCTTCTTCTCCCTTGAATAGATGAGGAAGGAAGTAAACTCACATACTTGTCGAAGAAAATTGTAATTTTTTTCAATAATTTCAAAGTCGTGAAAGTTGTGTTTGTTTATTTAAATTATTTTCACCATCTTATTGATAAACTTTCATTATGTAATATTGTAAGTAGGTACCTACATCACGAATATACACCCAGTGTAGTAAATCCATCCGTTGTTGATCATAATTTACCATTTCCTCTCAGAAATTCTTCTGAGATTGTCTTGTACGGTATCTTTAATAACATTTTCCCATACCGACACAGATTCTTTTTCTAAAAAAAATCATTTATAATTAACAGTTTATTCCTCCATTGTTTCGCAATAAATTAGGTAGGAAGTATGTTTCTTACTGTCCGTCGGCCATTACCATCACTTCCTGACTAACCATAGAAATTGTCAAAATTAAGATACCAATATAATAAGCCATCTGCATTGATTCTTTAATTTTGTTCCGGGGAGGAAAATTTTTCGCCTCACACGGATCAACTACTTCTCGGAACAATTTAATAAAACAATTGTTGACGAGTGTGTTATCGTACAAGTATTTATGATATTTTTACCCTATACTTGTTGGAATGGTTTGTCATCGCTCCTTTGACCTTGCCTGTTTTTGATAAGCTCAAGTTCGAAAAATTTTGTTATAAATTGTGATGAAAATACCTACTTATTTCGTCGGTGACGATATATGGGTGATAATAGTTTGAAATAAGGCGGGGTATACTTGGAAAATTGAAGATAGCACCTGCAAAGTGACCCAACTGCAAAAAGTTGATTTCGAGAAAAATGAGAAAAAGCTGTCCTATGGAGGGGAAGTGAGATATTTTAAATCTGTTTAGGAAATGGAAAGGGTCAACCTTCACTCACCTGGTGACATCATTTTTTTTTTTTTTTTTTGAAAAACAGAAAATCAGTGTTGCTGTTGCTGCAAGTACGCTAAAAAAATGCTGCAGTTAGGTCACTTTGCAGGTATGAAAAGGAATCAGGTAAAATGTGTTTAAGCAAAAATGAAAATTAATTGTGATCTAATGAACAAAAAAAACTGAAATTTGGTATATATCCTATTTTTTGACATCGCAAATCGTTTGGAAGTAGTTTCAAGATGTTTTGGAGTCTCCAGTAAATTTTAGAATTTTCAAGCACTATAGAAAGGTCTGTAAAAACGGTCCATATAAACTTTAGCACCTAAAAACAGATTACTACCTAATGCGGTGCCTCACATATACTAATAGATGGCCACACAATCAAAAATCACAATTTTGCACTTAGGCCACTTTTCAGGTCATATCTTCAATTGTCGTCATTTAAATTTTTTTTACACAATGTTGAAAAAACGTGGTCTGTCGAAAAGTTGAATACACACGAAATTTACCTATCTATCTGGAATAGGGAGGAGTATTCTTGGAAAATTTTCATCAGTGATGTTTTTGGCGAAAATTTCTCAACATCATTTTAATACCCCCAATTGTCTTCATATTTTTTTTTACAGGAAGTTTGAAAAATGTGATTTGTTGAAAAACTGTATGCATACTTATTTCCCTACCTATCTACTTACCAGAAAAATAATTCTAACCTGAAGTAACATTTTTGGTACACTGTTCGATGTATCCGGTTCGGGTAAATGTTTGTTCAGGTTTTTAAATTCAGGTGCCCTTCAAAGTTCCATTTAAAAAAATACATACATTTTTAAAAATTTTTGATAATTTTGAAGTCAGTGTGGGGCACAGAGGAGACGGATCGAGAAAGTGAGTTGATATTCTAGCTCACCACCCTCGAATTAGTAGAAATCGAATGTGCCACATGCTATTTCCATCCTTTTGTATGCGTTTTCTCAAAATTTGAGGGCTAGGGGGGCACTAAAGGGTCGAATCCCAAAAATAAGCAAATATTCGAACTCAGCGCCATCAAAAATTCAATAAACGACTTGTCACACGTTATTTTTATTTTTTTGAATTTTGACTTCATCGGGGGGAGGGGGTCGGTAAGGAGGTTCAGAGAGGTTAGATGAAAAAACTGAGCACATATTTGAACTCAGCGAGCGCCTTCTAATTAGTAGAAATCGATGTATTAATTTGTATTACTTCACTTTTTCTAATTTTTTTTTTGAATTTTCGCCAAAATTTAGGACCCCTGTGTTCCCAGTCTAACCTCACAAATCCTGTTTTCTCTAACCTAACCTAACCTAACTCAAGTGTTGGTGTGTGAGTTAGGTTAGGAGAGGGAGAGGGGGAAGTCGTGAGGTTGGGATGGTGGGAGAGGGGGTGAGAGAGGGTGGGGAGGGGTGGGGGTAAAAAAGGAGAGGGAGAGATAGGTGGAGGGGTGGAGGCTAGAGAGGGAGGGGGTATGACTAAATTCCATAGGTGTATATGCAGTCTAAGGTTTTAGCAAGACACGTCTTCTGTCCTGTGTGAGCTCATAAGAGATACTGAGCTGAGAGATGGTGTGTTGGTTGTATATATGGATTTTGGAAAGTGGTGGGGGTAATGTGTTTGATCATACTATTACCCCCACTACTTTCTCCCGTTCCCTACGGATGTTGAGATCCCATCTTGAAAAGTAATAAGTTGAAAAATACAAAAAAAAGTTTCTTCAAGGTAATTGTGACATATTTTTAAATGGGGACCTTCATCATTTATACTTATCATGAAAGTTGAGCTTTCATCGCATAAGTTCAACTTTGAACTTTTCAAAATGTGATTATCAATTTTTAGTCTCCTTTCAATTCTCTACAAAAATGCATAAACATGTTCATCTTGGGCCCAACCAATTTCGAGATACCAGCCTTCAAATTTGAGCCATTTCGCAAAAAATCCCAATTGTACGAAAATCACAAGGGCTACCCCTCCCCCCTGAAGGATTTGAATCGAAATGACGGTGATTCCTTCATTAGAACATCAAGAAGAACCCGTGAAATTTTTTAGAGCGAAATCGGAAGACCGAAGGTCAAAACCTGGTCGAGTTGACATGGAATGAGCCTACTGATTCAAAAAATAAATATTTCCTTCTTCATCTTCTTCTCAGTGGCGGTGGCGTCGTTAGATTCAAAAATGGGGGGGGCACAAAAGGAACCGTGTGTTGCGCAGCTTTTTCTCAAAGTGGAAAAGGGGGACTAAATTTTTTCACCTGCTAAAAATGGGGAGGGGGTAAAAATGGGAACCTTCTTCCGCACTTTCGCTTTAGATAGATCATAGAATTGTAATTTTATTTATGCTCGAACGAAGCGAGGGCGGAGCTTAGAAAAAATTCGATTTTTAATGTTCTAAAAATACATTTTTTTTATGTTTTAATGCTTTGAAAATCCCTATCTGATGTAAGTGTAATGTATATTTATAAAAAATACAACATACGTTTTTGAGAGGGACCAAGCGGTGGCCAAAACTTTTTTCGGGGGGAGGGGTTGGTCCCCCCTCCCCCTCCTCCCCCCTCAATAGACGACGCCTCTGCTTCTTATTTTTTTAATGGATGAGGAAGGAAGGAAATTCTCATACTTGTTCGAGGAAAATTGCAATTTTTCAATAAGTAATTTCAAAGTTTTGCACACTGAAAAAACTAAAAGTACTAGGACCCAATAAAATATGGTACTCAGTACCGTAAACCTAACAATCGCCTATCATGAATTTTCAAAACTTACCGCAATGGAAAAAATATCGGTAAATTTGTACTGAGTACCGTGGACGCGGTAAACATTCCCATACTTCAAGTAAAGAGTACTATGGCGCGGTAACTATTCCCATACTGCAAGATTTTCTTTACTTGAAGTATGGGAATGGTTACCGCGCCCATGGTACTCTTTACTTGAAGTATGGGAATGTTTACCGCGTCCACGGTACTCAGTACAAATTTACCGATACTTTTTCCATTGCGGGAAATTTTGAAAATTCATGATAGGCGATTGTCGGATTCATGGGACTCAGTACTTTTAGTTTTTTCAGTGCAAGTTGTATGTATTTGTTCATTAAAAAAACTACGAATAATATTGCAAGTACATAATGTATATATACGAATGTATACAAGTGTAGTAAATCTATCCGTTGTTGATCATAATTTACCATTTATTTTTCGCTCCAAAATTCTTTCGAGATTATCTTACATGGTATCCTTAACGCCTTCTTCCACCGAAACAGGGCCCTTTTCTAACAAAAAAAAATCATACCTGTGTAATTAACCGTTTTTTCCTACATTGTTCCGCAATAAATTTAAATTAGGTAAATAGTAAGTATGTCTCTTACTCTCCGTCGGCCATTGCCATCACTACCTGACTAACCATAGAAATCGTCAAAATTAAGATACCAATATAATAAGCCATCTGCATATTCATTCTTTGATTTCGTTTCGCGAAAGAAAATTTTTCGCAACCCACGGTTCAACTATTTCTCGAACGATTAACGAAAACAACTGTTGACGAGTGTGAAATCGTAAAAGTATTTATGATATTTTTACCCAAAAAATACCTACCTGCATTGAAATGTTTAGTCATCGTTCCTTTTGACCTATGTACCTGTTTTTGATAAGTTAAAGCTCGAAAAATATTGTTATCAATTGTAGTCGGTGACGATATATGAGTTTTATCGCTTAGTTTTGAGGACACGTTCAAATTTCGCTTTTGTGTTCATTTTTTAATAATAGTTTGGAATGAGGAGGGGTATTCTTGGGAAATTGTCGTCGTGTAAATTTTTTTTACGCAATGTTGAAAAAGCGTGGTCTGTTGAAAAGTTGAATACACTCGAAATTTTCCTACCAATCTATTTACCATTTGTTTGAGATTTTAAATTCGGGGTAAAATTTTTCTAGAAAATTGAGTTCTTGATTTCAAAATTCAGATAAATAGATTCGTAATCATTCTCTCTCATTCTGAATCAGTGAAAAGTCATTGATAAATAGTCAGAATTGCAGCACAAGAAAAATCAGCGGAATTCACTAATTTTCAGTGAATTTTCGTTGATTTTTCAAAGATTTTCACCGATTTTTCAGCAAATTTCATAAAGGGTATGGACGGATAAGGGGTGAATTTGGCCCCCGGCGCTTTTGGGCTCCTAAACACCTCAAGTCGTGTATATTGACTAGAAATAATTTTTCACAAAATTTTGGACCCCTACCCCCCTCTCTTTCGGAGCTATGGCCATTTTATTGCATTATTTTCAAGAATTTTTAATTTCAACGGAAGTGAAGGAAATTTTCTGTTCTTTGGCACAAAGTTACATCTGGTAGAGGTGTATTCATGATAATTTTTTCAACAATTTTGGTGCACTCCTTCACGTTTTTTCGGTCATTTGAAGTTTTCAATCGTAACAAATACCATATAAGCGAAGAGCGACCACCCTGGAAAAATTCTTAAAAAATACGTTTTTTTATTTAGAATTTTACTATGTATTTGGTTTTGGCGATTTCTTTGAACTAAGGGCCGAAAATCGCGAAAAACCGTACAGAAATGTTGTAATTTTAGCAGATTTTTCAAATTTTGAGCGCTTTATACAGAAAGAAATGACCAAATAAGGAAACCGGTTTCAAATTCGTGTTCAGCAGGTTAAAATACCCCGGTAAACACCCTTTTCGTAATAGTTTTGATTAAAATTTCAAAATTCACCTTTCTCACTGATTTTTAATGGAAAAAAAGTGAATTTCGAGACTTCGAGTAAAACGATCGCGAAAAACGTATGTTTAGGGGTATTTTGACCTGCTGAACACGAATATAGATTTGGTTTTTTCATTCCGTCATTTTCTCATGTGTACTACCTCTTTCTTCATCCCCAAGCCCCCATTCACACCCTTTTCTTCTAATTTATGTATATTTCAACGTCTTCGCCGAAATCCATCTGCTAAGACGTATTAGAGTTGAGAGTTTTTCAGATAGGGTTTCATTTTTGCCACCTTTTTAATACGTTGATTTTATGGTAGTGCTGGAGTTGAAATCCTCCCATTTAAATTTTGAACTTCCTAATTCTATTAATAGTGATGTTATTGGTTTTAAATACGGTTTTATTTTCGGAAAAAAAGTGTTCTTGTGTTTTTGACCAACAATACCCCCCCCCCCCCCTTAGAAAATCAATAATGAATTAATTTTGTACAGCGCAACAACGAGATGCCAAAATGATAATTAGGAATATTTGAAAAAAATCAAGCATCTTTGATGCCCCGCTCCTGCTTTCGTGAAACATTTTTCAATCTCGAATTGTAATGTTGATTCTTGTGGAAAAATTTCAAAAAATTATTGTTGGAGATCTGGGCGCGCAATATTGTAACTCACTGGCACGATTTAATGTCAAAGACATGGAGGATACGTGGAAAATGAATTCACCATCACTCCTCTTGTACGGTTTCTGTAGCTGAAATTGGACTCAAAAAATTTGAAATGGAAAGATTTTGGTTTTCGAATAATTTTAGGTCGTAGAACACGAATATGACAGTAATTATTGTGTATAATAATTTTCTTGCTCGAAAGACCCGATTCAAACTTGAAAATGAGGACGTTTTAGGGTAAAATGACGAAATGAAAAAAACAAATCCATATTCGTGTTCAGCAGGTCAAAATACCCCGAAAAATACGTTTTTCGCGATCGTTTTACTCGAAGTCTCGAAATTCACTTTTTTTTCCATTAAAAATCAGTGAGAAAGGTGAATTTTGAAATTTTAATCAAAACTATTACGAAAAGGGTGTTTACCGGGGTATTTTAACCTGCTGAACACGAATTTGAAACCGGTTTCCTTATTTGGTCATTTCTTTCTGTATAAAGCGCTCAAAATTTGAAAAATCTGCTAAAATTACAACATTTCTGTACGGTTTTTCGCGATTTTCGGCCCTTAGTTCAAAGAAATCGCCAAAACCAAATACATAGTAAAATTCTAAATAAAAAAACGTATTTTTTAAGAATTTTTCCAGGGTGGTCGCTCTTCGCTTATATGGTATTTGTTACGATTGAAAACTTCAAATGACCGAAAAAACGTGAAGGAGTGCACCAAAATTGTTGAAAAAATTATCATGAATACACCTCTACCAGATGTAACTTTGTGCCAAAGAACAGAAAATTTCCTTCATTTCAGTTGAAATTAAAAATTCTTGAAAATAATGCAATAAAATGGCCATAGCTCCGAAAGAGAGGGGGGTAGGGGTCCAAAATTTTGTGAAAAATTATTTCTAGTCAATATACACGACTTGAGGTGTTTAGGAGCCCAAAAGCGCCGGGGGCCAAATTCACCCCTTATCCGTCCATACCTTTTCACTTATTTTTCAGTGAATTTTCACTGATTTTCCTGTGATTTTTTTTCGCTGATTTGTTTTCAGTAAAAAAAAGTTCATTGATTTTCTCCTGTGCTGCAATTTTGACTGTTTCTCAGTGATTTTCGATAATTTTCACTGATTTATAATTGAGAGAGTATCATTCGAGAAATTGTAAGTACATATTTGAGCAAATGGCTATTCGGGTAATTGGATTCGGGAAAATGAACCGTAGCCCTAAAAAAGAGTTCATTCGTTACTTTGATTCCTCTTCCCTGAAAAATTTATAAATTTTCTGTAGGCTTCTGATCAGCTCAAAACCTCTTCCAATCGATTTGTGTGCTAGAAAATGAGACGTGTACTCTCTTAATTTGAATCAGTGAAAATTCACCGAAAAAATAGCTGGAAATAAGTTACTAAAGAGTCAGGGGAAATTCACTGCCAATTAGTGGAAAGCCACTGATTCAATGAGTGAATTTTCATTTTTGAACCACTAATTGTTTCAATAAGTACTGAAATGAATCAGTAAAAATTTACATATTTCACAGATTGAATCAGTAATTTTTGGGAAAAAATGAAGTAAAGTTTACTCTGGAAAGAAATGTTAACATGGATATATTTTTTCCTGTCAACATTCTTGGAGGAAACGCTATGATTGGTATTTCTGACCTTCATCCATTATTTTTTTGCCTAACAATTTTATTTCACGTGTTTGCAGACTTTCTGACATTTTGTTGAACTTTTAAAAACTTGGAAAAATTGGAAAATGTTTTGTGACTTTTAGGTCTTAAAAATAGTTATTTTTGCATATTTCTGACTTTCTGATATTAAGTTATTTTCGAAAATATAAAAATTTATAAGTTTTTAAAAGTAAGCATCGTACAAAGTAGCGTGGAGTGAAATTAAAAAATTGGAAAAATTGTAAAATTTTTTGTGACTCTTTCAATTCATTACCCTGATCAGATTAAATTTTCATACTATTATATGAGGTCCTGGGATAATTCAGGAATTTTAGATAATTGGAAAAATTTGAAAAATAAAAAAACTCCAACAATCAGAATACAGTTGTAACAACCGCTTCAAATTAAATCAGTCTCAATATTAATTTCGCTACTTGAGTAACTGCCAGGAAATTTTTCTGGGCGATGCCAAGTACTTTCAAAGTGGTACCAGCTGCATTCACTGAATGGATGAGGGAGAGTGAAAATTCGCGTATTTGCTCGAGGAAAATTGCAATTTTTTCAAGAACTTCAAAGTCGTGAAAGCTGTATTTGTTTATTAAAATAATTTTTACACCCTGATTAACTTTAGTAATAATTTAAGAATATTATTAACTTAAAACCAGTAAGTATATTCATTTTACATTTTTTCTCCAAAATTCTTTCGAGATGTTTTCGTATGGTATCTTTGAGTCTACATACGTATTATCTGCCTTGTCCGGTCATACAGGATCCTTTCCTAGAAAAAAAAAAAGCATTTAATGCATTTATAATTAACAGTGTTTTCTCAAATTGTTTCGTAATAAATTAGGTAGACAGTATGTTTCTTACCCGTTGTGATGATGATGATGATGGGCCATTGCCATCACTGCTTGACTAACCACCAAAAGTGTCAGCATTAAGATACCAATATGATAAGCCATCTGCATACTGATTCTTTGATTTTATTTCGCCAAGGAAAATTTATTGCGACACAGTTCAACTATTTCGCAAACGATTCAGTAGAACAACTGTTGACGAGTGTAAAAATGCACGAGTACGAGTAGTTATGTAATTTCGACCTATAAGTATAATATGTACCTATAGGTACATATTGAAGGGTTTCGTTATCGTTCAATTTTACCTTTTTGTCGAAAAACATCGTTATCAGTTGCGATGAAGTTACGTATTTCGTCGGTGACGTTATCTCGGTTTTATCGTCCAGTTTTGAAGTCACGGGCAAGCTGCAAATCACATGTTTATGCTTATTTTTTGATAAAAATCTAGAAAGTAGTAGGCTTCCCTGGAAAATTATCGCCAGTGATGTTTTTAATGAAGATTGTCTAAGATCGTTCTGTTACCTTCAATTGTTTGTAAAGGAAACCGACGGATAAGATAGGCGAATCTGATCCCAGAGCTGAAATTCCAAACTAACCGATAGAATTTGGTATTCATGGTCTGAAAACCACGTGGTAAATATTTTTGCCCCGCCCCCTCATCTAGCCCTTGTTATGGGACAAAACGTTACTTTCTTCAGCCTTATTGATAATTTTTATGTCCTCGAGTTTTCAACCAAATTTTTTCAAATTTACGTGAATGTACAGCATACTGAGGGGGATTGGAGGGTGGATTGATGAAAATTTTTGACAATTTTTTCTTGCCGAAAGTCGTGTTTGAAAACTTCGAATCGAGCACTTTCTTAGTACCTACATGAAATTGTCATATGAAAAAATTCGCAACAGATTCTTGTCCATTTGCACGATCAAAGCACTCACAGCCAACCAAGGGCGGCAACTTGGATTCTTTCCATGTACAGCAAACAATTTTTTCCAGTAGTCGAACACGGGGGGGGGGGGGTCCCCCGCCAGCGGCGTAGCCAATAGCCAGAAATTTCTCATGGGAGGGGTCCGAAATTTCATAATTTTTTAAGGAATTCTGACTAAGTCCCCATCCCCTGCCCCCCATCAAATTTCCTTTTACTATAAAAACACTAAATTCAAACTTTATAAAGTTCTCATGCGATTTGAGTAGCACGTTTAAGAAAAAAAACTGATGAAAATGTAATTTTGGAACAAACAACTTTCATAGGTACAAATTATTATTTTGGCCTTGAAAACCAGTAAAAATAGGTACTTAACAAATCCAAGAATTGGCGTCAGAAGCTTTTTTTGAGAGGGTGCAAAGTGGATATGGAGTCTTGGAAACACCGCACTTTCGTCTCAAATAGATCGTAGAATTGTAATTTTGTTCATGCCCTCGCTTCGCTCGGGCAAAGTTTTGAAAAAATTATATTTTTAATGCCCTAAAAAGACATTTTTTTCATGTTTTGATGCTTTGAAAATCCCTATCTGGTGTAAGTGTAATGTAAATTTATAAATATAACATAAATTTGTGGGGAGGTCAAGTGGGGGCCAGAATTTTTTCAGGGGGCCTGGCCCCCGGGCCCCTCCTTGACGACGTCTCTGCTTGGAATATCAGAAGGGAATCATGTTTTGAATAGTTGATTCAATCAGTTTATACAACTGTGATTTTTTTCATGCCCGAGCGAAGCAAGGGCGAATTTTTAAGAAAATTTGATTTTTAATGCTCCAAAAATGCACCTTTTCACATAAGTTCCTGACGTCAAGGTACATATTAGGGACACGGGGAAACTTTTTTTTACGAGCCACCGTGCCATTTTTTTCGTAATTTTTCCGTGTGATAATTTCGTGTACAGAGAAAGTGAGATATTCAATTTTTAGCGTTTTACTATACCAGTACACCTATACTTACTTGAAATTTCAAAAATCACGAAAAAGGAATAAAATAAAGCGAAAATCGGACATGTGGTGTAAAAATATTTATTTATGGGTATAATTACAAGAAAAAATTTTTTTCGACCAGAAATGACCATTTTATGGTTCATTTTATGGATGAAAAACGTTATGGAAAAACGGGGTTTCGCATTTTACAAGGTGTTTTACCACCTGAAAAATTCTAAAAAAAATATCACGGTGTTTATGGTAACTAGGTACATAATTTTTTTTTCATACATATCTTTGAAACATCATGTAGAAAACTCGATTCAAAGTTTTCAAACACGATTTTCAACCAGAAAAAATTCTCGAAAACTTTTTTCAATCCACCCTTCAGTATGGTGTAATGTTCATGTAAATTTGAAAAAATTCGGTCGAAAACTCACGGAAATAAAAATTCTCAAAGGTAAGGCTGAAAAAAGAACCATTTTGCCCCTTAACAAGTGCTAGAAGAAGAGTACGGGGCCAAAATTTTTACTGCGTGGTTTCCAGACCATAAATAGTAAATTCCATTTAGTTAATAGTTTGAAATTTCACCTCTGAGGCAGATTCGCCTATCTTATCCGCCGGTACCTTTTCTTTACAGAATAATTTTGAAAATTGTGAAAAACGAATTAGTCTTCTGTCCAACTGGCAAAAAGTGCTCTAGAAATCGAAATTAACTTGCTTTTTTGGGGGCCAAAAAAATCAGTTGAATTTTTATGTGTATGGGTCCTATAGTCCTTTTTTGCACTTGCACAATAGGAAGTTGGAGCCTAAAAATACCCGTTTTTTCCTATTTTTAAAATTTTACGCGGGCCAAAAAAATTTTTACAGTATGGTAGTGGACATTCCCCACACTCCAAATATATGTCAACTTCCTTGGGCCACTTGCACAATTGGGTGTAAGCGCCGCAAATGTGCGATTTTTTGTGAAATTTTGCCATTTTTGGCTCACTAATGGCTCCATAGGCGTCATATGGTCTGCAAGCCAAAAAAAACAACAAAAAAACTCAACACATACATATGGATTTATCCCACATCCATTAAGCCAAAATTTGTAGAAAACAGGGTTCACAATAGGTCGCGGTGAATTTTTGAAGTTGAGAAAACGCATCATTTTTGACCCCTTTCGCCAAAACTAAATTATCCAAAAAAAATCGGAAACATGGGTTGCGACCCATCAAAATGGGTTAAAATTTCACGAGAATCACAAAAATATTAATGAAAATGTTATTTGAACATTTTTGAGCGATTTTGAGCAATTTTGAGCCCAAAATCCGGTCAATTTTTAAGTAGCTTTGAAAAACAGACGTGTCACGTGTGACCTATGGAAATAGGGCAGAATTTCACCAAAAATTTGAAAATGTTGACCAAAATTTTATTGAGCAATTTTTGAGAGTTTTGAGCACATGCCAATTTTTGAGTATTTTTAAATAATTGACGTGTAACCTATGAAAATGGGGCAAACCTCGCCAAAAATTCAAATAGGTATTTCAAAAAATTGGAAAAATTTGAAAAATAAAAAAACTTTAACAATCAGGATGCAGTTGTAACAACCTCTTCAAAACAAACTACCCACATTATTTCAGTCTCAATATGAATTTCGCTACTTGAGTGACTATCAGGAAATTTTTCTGGGTGGTGCCAAGTTTTTTCAAAGTGATGCCAGCTGCTTTCGCTGAATGGATGAGGGAGGAAGAAAGTTCACGTATTTGCTCGAGATAAATTGCAATTTCTTTCAATACCATAACTTCAAAGTCGTGAAAGTTGTATTAGTTTATTAAAATCACTTTTACATCTTGGTCAACTTTAGTAATAATGCAAAAAAATATTATTCAACATATAACCTGTATGGTAAATTCATTCGTTGTTAATCACGATTTCCATATTATCTGCAAAACGCTTTCGAGATTTAAGTCTACGCATTAGCAAAATGCATCCGAATCACACGGCCCTTAAAAAAAAAAAGTTCATAAACAGATTCTTTGATTTTGTTTCGCGGTGGAAAACTTTTCGCAACGCACAGTTCAACTATTTCTTGAACAATCCAATAAAACGACTGTGGACGAGTATAAAATCGTACTAGATAGTATTTATGATATTTCGACTCAAAAAAAACCTATCCGTTGAAAAGTTTAGTGATCAATGCATTTCACTTGTTCGCTATTGATAAATTCAACCTCGTAAAAAAATTTTTATCAGTTGTGTCAGAGGATTTCGTCGGTGAAGGATTTTCGGTATTATCGATAATTTCGAGGGCATGTGAAAATCGCGTGCATGTGTTCATTTTTTGATGAAAATCTAGAATGGGGTTAGGCGTTATTGGAAAATTGTCAGCAGTGATGTTTTTGGTAAAAATTGTGTACGATCAATTGTTTGTAATTTTTTTTTACAGAATGTTTGAAAAGGACGAATTTTTAGTGAAAAATTGGACACCCATTTATTTATCTACCTAGCTTCTTATTGGAGAAATAATCTAAACGGAAGTAAAATTTTTTAAGTATTTACTTACAGAGCTTTTTCGAGAAAAGGAAAACTGTACTTGGGATTTCAAAATTCGGATAAATAGATTCGGGATCATATCATTCGAGGAAATTGTATTTAGTCCGTTGATATTTATAAGCTTTTCTGGCAAGGCAACAACAAATCAAGGTTTTGTATTACATAAAGAATTAATCTCCTTCACCATCTGGCATGAGGACGAAAAAAATTGGGGCAAATGGCTATTCGGGACCTTGGATTCGGTAAAATGAACCGTAACCCTAAAAAAATTCATTCATTACTTTAACCTGCCCCCCTTACCCTGAAAAATTTATTAATTTTCTGTAGATTCCTGATTGGCTCGAAAGCTCTTTCAATCGATATGTGTGGTAGAAAGTGAGGTGTATACCTACCTCTTTTCGGATCTTTACCTTGATCAGATTAAATTTCCATACTATTTTGTAGGGTCATGGAGCAATTCAGGAATTTCAGAAAATTGGGAAAATTTGAAAAATGAAAATTTTTTACAATCAAGATACAGTTGTAACAATCTCTTCAAAAAGAATTCCACCAATTTCAGTCTCAATATGAATTTCGCTGCTTAGGTGACTATCAGTGAAATTTTTCTGGGTGATGCTAAGTTCTTTCAAAGTGGCGCCAGCCAATTTCACTGAATGAATGAGGAAGAATGAAAATTCGTGTATTTGTTCGAGGAAAATTGAAATTTTTTCAAGAACTTCAAAGTCGTAAAAGTTGTATTTGTTCATTAAAATAATTTTTATATCCTGATTTACTGTAGTAATAATGTAAGAATATTATTAATATAAAACCAGTTAGTAGGTATAGTAAATTTATTTTCCATTTTTTCTCCAAAATTCTTCCGAGATTTTTTCGTATGGTATCCTCGAGTCTACTATGTATTACCTTCCCCCCGCTCCTGCACCGCAAGGCCCTTTTCTATAAAAAATACATTTATAATTAACAGTGTTTTCTAAAATTGTTTCGTAATAAATTAGGCAGATAGTATGTTTCTTACCCTTTGTGGGCCATTACCATCACTGCTTGACTAACCACCGCAATTGTCAGAATTAGGATACCAATATAATAAGCTATTTGCATATTGATTCTTTGATTTTGCTTCGGGGAGGAAAATTTTTCGCAACACACAGTTCAACTATTTCTTGAACGATTCAGTAGAACAACTGTTGATGAGTGTGAAACCATACGAGAATTTATGACATTTTCACCTAAATAATGCTTATAGATCCACATTGAAGTGTTTTGTTATCGTTCCATTTTACCTGCTTTTCGAAAAACATCGTTATCAGTTGCGATGAAGGTACGTATTTCGTCGGTGACGATACTTCGGTTTTATCGTCCAGTTTTTAGGGCACGTGCAAGCAGTGGGCTTCCCTGGAAAATTATCGTCAGTGACGTTTTTGATGAAGATTGTCTAAGATCATTCTAATATCTTCAATTGTTTGTAAAGGGAACCGGCGGATAAGATAGGCGAATCTGTCCTAGAGCTGAAATTCCAAACTAACACAGGTACTTATGATTTGAAAACCACGTGTTAAAAATTTCGGTCCTCTACCCCTCTTCTAGGACTTGTTATGGGGCAAAACGTTCATTTTTTCAGCCTTACAATTAGGTATGAATTTTCATTTTCGCGAGTTTTCAACCGAATTTTTTAAAAATTTACATTAATAGTACACCATACTGAGAGGTAATTGTGGGAGGATTGAAAAAAATTTTCGATAATTTTTTCTGGCTGGAAATCATGTTTGAAAACTTCGAATCGAGTTTTCTCAAGACGCTAAAAATTGAACATCTCACTTTCTTTGTACCTACACGAAATTGTCATATGAAAAAATTGGCAACAGATTCGTGTTCTACACCTCTTACTTCCTCCGTAAATTCCATTTGCCTGCCGTGCCATTTTTTCCTAATTTTTTCGTTTGACAATTTCGTGTACAAAGAAAACGAGATGTTCAATTTTTAGCGTTTCACTATACCAGTACACCTATTATTACTTGAAATTTCAAAAATCACGAAAAAGGAATGAAATTAAATGAAAGTCGGACATGTGGTGTACAAATACTTATTTCGGGGTATAATTACAAGAAAAAAATGTTTTTCGACCAAAAGTGACCATGGGTGAAAAACTTTATGGAAAAACGGTGTTTTCGCATTTTTCAATGTGTTCTAAGTACCATTTGAAAAATTCTGAAAAAAATATCACGCTGTACATAGGAACTAGGTATATAAAATATGTTTCCTTCAGACTTGCATCTCTGAAACATCGTGTAGAAAACTCGATTTTCGACCAGAAAAAATTGTCGAAATTTTTTTTCAATTCACTCACTAATACCCCTCAGTATTTTGTACTATCCACGAAAATTTGAAAAAACTAGGTTGAAAACTCGTGAAAATAAAAATTTTCAACGGTAAGGCTGAAAAAAGTAATGTTTTGCCCCATAACAAGTGTTGGAAAAGGAGTAGGAGGCCAAAATTTTAACTACGTGGTTCTCAGACCATAAGTACCAAATTCCATCGGTTAGTTTAGAATTTCATCTCTGGGGCAGATTCGCCTATCTTATCCGCCGCGCCGGTACCTTCTTTACAGAATAATTTTGAAAAGTGTGAAAAACGTAATTTGTTGATTATTCCTAAAAAATTTGATAGGCACCCAAACAATTATTATCCTTATCGCCCCCCTACACACAGAACGAAAAATTTTGAAAATTTTTTTATGAAAATTGAAAATTTTTAACCATTGAATAAATGATGCAGATTCACATTTTATTATTTTTAGAAAACCGTGTAAAATATATTTATGGAATAACGTAACAATACTTTAATTAGGTACATGAAAAGGAGTTTTTGGGTGTTTCAATTACATTTTTTTGATTTAATCATTTTTAGAGACATTAGACGATGGAGAGAGGAAGATGGCGACAAAAATCACCATCCAAATTATTTTGTGAGATCTTTCACTAGAAGTAAACTTCTTCCATTTTTACTCGTAGCCTGAAGGTGAACCCATATAAATACAGAAAAAAAAAAACATTTCTGTCTTAATTTCCGAGCTCGTGGGTCCTGGGTACATCTTAACCAGAAATATTTTTTCTTTGTTGTCGAATAACTTGAACTTGTACTTACTTTAGGTTTCAAAAATAGCTTATCTATTTAAATAATTTACAATATTTCATAAACAAACTTTCAACAACACGGTATTCAAAGGTTTTGAAAGTAAATCGATGAATTTTTCTTATAAAATAATTTTCCATATCTGATTACTTAACGAATTTATTTTCAAAAACTTTAGATTTTATATTCTTCGCGAGTGTTTGTGCCATTATCTCCGACGTTTACATGGTCTATCGCTGAAAGTCATAAAAAATCATAATTTTCAACTGATCTTTTTGATTTTAAAATGAATTAAAGCACTCAATTCTTACCTTTCCGCCATTACCACTTGAATAATCATCAAAATCATAAAAATTACGATACCAATCCAATAAGTAATTGTAGTCTGCATGTCGATTCTATGATTTGAACTTGTTTTATGAAATGACACAACGTGAAGCTCAACTTGAAAGACCAAAAATCGTTTGAACTTGACGAATTTTTTTAAACCTTGAAGAACATTTTTGACTAAAAATATCATTATCGCGTTTTGTCGACGTATAGAAAATATATATCAAAACCAAACGTCATTTTTTATGAATTATTAGTTTATTCAGTTTTGAAAAATATACACGACTGAAAATATCTTCTATCCTTATCGTATTATTTCCAAGTAAAATAATGTTGTTGTTTTTTTTTGTTTTGGACTGACTAAATAACGAAAATGAACGATGATACCATAGAAATAACTGATATTACATGAGCTCCTACAAATGAACCACATTTGTGTTGTTGGTTTGGTCTACTAAAATTATAAAATGTTGCAGTTGATTTTTCAAATCAAACGGTCCGAAGAGTCCGAATCAATTTTATAATCAATTTTCTGAAGCAAATTGTCAGTTCTAAAAATCAAATTTGTTGTGATAAAATACATCTAAATAATTTTTCACCTATTCTTGAGAAATGTAGATAATCACTTTGAAAATATTTTCCAAACTAAACCTAATTTTTCTGATTGAAAATTCTGTTTTTTCATTATTGCAAGAGAGCGAACAAGCTACCCTCTCTTTTTCTTTTCCCCGATTGTTCAAAAATTTCTCAAATTGGATACGTAGAAATTTCAGTAATAAGACAAAAAAAAAAGTAAAAAGGCAACTTTTATCATATTTCATCTGCTTTGTATAAAGTATACGTCACATACCAGGGATAATTTTTATTTTATTCATTAATCTCTGCGATAGCTGAGAAATTTCCAGACAAGTGTTCATGTACCTATTACCTTACATTAACGCTTCGTTTCGCATTTTCTTCTTTTGCTTTTGGTTTTAACAAAAAATCAAGTGAAAAAAACATTAAAAATACGAACAAGAGGAAATTCCGGTTACAATTTCCTTAATTAAAAGGGAAAAAAAGGAAAAAAGAAACTTTTTGCAAAATACCCGCATTATGTGTACTTTTCATCTTCTTTGAAATGCTTAACTGTTTCCTGAAGTTGAATTTCTTATTCTATAAATATTTGCATCAGTTTTTCGACCATCTTTGCTTATAAGTTTCAGTTTGATGTTGGCATCGAAAGAGGCTATTTAATATATTCTTTTTCATGAACTCAATCATTTTACTAACCGACTTCTCGAAATTGTTTGATCGTGGATATTTTTGGAAGGAATGAGAAAAGGATGAAAGTGAATAAATAATCAATTTTCCAACTGAAAAATAATTTCAGAATTGATTAAATTCCACAGGCAACCTGATTGGTAATTGAAAATTATTATTTTAGTTGAAATTTCGAATGATTCTTCGAAGCAAAATGAGGACTGCTTTTACGACCTTCTGTCGCAGTTGTGAGGTTTTACCAATATACATAGATAATTCTTGGTGGGCGAGGTGGTGGGAGGGGTGATTATCAGTTCTAGAAGCGAACCATGCATACTTTTAAAGAATATTAAAATGTTAAATACGCGTGAAAATAAATACCTAGATAGGAAAACATTTTTATTTTTTAAACGTCTATTTTTATTGAAAAATGTTAATGAGTATTATGACATACGTTTTTTTTTCAAATGGTGAAAATATGAAAAAATATTTTGTGGTTGAGGTTCACAAAATTTCCATTATTATAATTTTTTTGAATACTTACCTAGGGAATGATAATTTTTACCAAAAATTATTACCCATATTTTTTTTAAATTGTGATTTTTATTACAAAATTATGACTTCCTCGATTTCGGTACCTAGTTTTCAAAAATTGTCATTTTTGGACGATGGTAAAAAAATAAAGGAAATCCGCTGAGTCTATCAAGGTTTAAAAATACGAGTTTACGAAAATTGAGCCGAAAAAGCTTCAATGGACTGGAGTCGACAAAACGGCTGAAAATACGTTGACATCTTTTTCAGATTTTTGTACTTCTGAAAAATAGTTATTTTTGAGGGCAGTGATTCAATAGTTCGGAAAATAAAAATTTTTACCCAAAAATGGTAGCATTTCTTCAAAAAATGGGAATTTTTACGTACAAAAATTAGAATTTTTACTTACAAAAAATGGAAATTTTTACTTACAAAAATTGGAATTTTTACTTACAAAAATTGGAGTTTTTACTTTAAAAAAATTGGAATGTTTGCTTACAAAAAATTGGAATTTTTACTTACAAAAAATTGGGATTTTTACGTACAAAAAATTAGAATTTTCACTTACAAAAAATTGAAATTTTCACAAGAGTTTAAATTTTTATAAAAAATTGGAATTTCTACAAAAAAAATGGCAATTCCTACCAAAAATTTCAATTTTACAGAAATTGAATGTTTTTATCAATACTGACCTTTTTCATTAAATAGGAAAATTTTACCAAAACTTATCATTATTTCCAGAATGTGATAATTTTTACTTCAAAAGGATAACTCTCCAGATTTAATTTTACCAAATCTGCCAAAGTCGTGATTATTCTTAAAATATGGTCAAAAGTAGATTTTAAAATGTTGAAGTTTTTTTTGAAGAAGTTCGACCTCAAAAATTTGAATAATTTTCTGAAGCATCTATTCTCGTCTTTGAAATGGAAAATTTCAGTCGAAAATTGAAAACCGTGTATATCTATATTTCATCAAAAATAATATACTTTGCAACCTCTAACAAATGTTAAGATCTTGTTGACTTGAAATAGATAAACTGCAAAGAATTTGTACATGTTCAAAAAATTGCGATTTTTTACTCAGAAGTAGGTACAGCTAAATTTGATTAGGAATGAGGGAGGGGAGGGGGTGAACAGAGAAGACCAGAAAACTTTTTAATGAAACATGATTAAGTGAAAATTAAATGAAACGTGAAGCTATTTGTAGATATTCCAACTTTTTTCAGTTTATTCATTTTGATAAATCTGCCGAAGATTAGAAGGGTATTGCTCCTTTCCTCTAACTTCATATTTTTCTCTCTATTTTTGCCAAAAAATGGTTATCAATTTTTATCAAATTCAAAAAAAAATGTGTTGTGTAAAGTGATATTTTTAATGACAGAATGAGAACACGTGTGATGATAAAAATGAAAGTGAAAAATAACCTCAGGTCATCTTTTCGTAGAAAATCATTTTACTGTCTATTCCCTTTTCTATTTTTAAAATTTTTTTTTGCAAAATTTAAAAATAAATGTTCGATATTAAACGAAACGGATGAGGGGGGGCTGGATTCTGAAATGAGTTATCATTCACGATTTTCACATCTTAAAAATCGAAAATAACTTTTCCACGGATTTCGCTGAAAAATTCGTCGAAAATTTTTTCAATCCCCTTCTACCAAACCTGGAAAAATATTCAATCCGATAATTTCGCAATTTAAATCCAACCTGATTTTTCAATTTCACGAAAAATTTCCCAAAACTCCTACCCAGGGTCAAACCATGTAATGGGAAAATCAGGTAAACCCCATTTCTAATTCCTTTCGTTATGGAACATTGTACAAGCGTACGTGATTAATACTTGGTAAAACTTATTCGCAGCTTGACTGTTTCTGTTTCAAACGCCGCACCATACAATGGGCAACTTTTCCACGAAACTTGGCCTCGTTCGAATAACGCACAGAGAGACTTAAACTTCCAAGTTTTTCTCCCTTCTTCGTCGTCGAAAAAACAAACGTGTCTCGTTTATAGATCCACTTGTGGAATCACACTCAAAACCAACGAATTTTTTACACCGCAAAAATTTATTCGCTTTTATTCTTGTTTTCATCTTGAAAAGTTTATGTTTCGCGAGGTATCTAAATTGCGTAGGTAGGTACCTTTGTACTCGTACAACAACGTATGGTACGGTAAATGCAGCGTCATAAATATTTTAACTCGCCGGAAAGCAAACTGGCACGTCGTTGGTACAAAAAAGTGCGAACTCGGTTCCTTTTTTTCCCTTTCATATGTTTCGCGTCTTGAGTATAGTTCTCTGGTTTTGGACTTTTTTTCGTGTATTGTCGCGCATGTAAAAATTTCACAAAGGATTTGTCGACGAGAAAATGTAAAATTTTTGCATTAGTCGCCTCAGGGAATGTACCTGAACTCTGTGCCCTTGTCGAATAATTTAGCCCATCTACGCTTTTAATTGCTCTTACATAGAAATATACTCTGATTGAGACGAGTATTCCAAAAAAGTACTCGATGATGAAAATTCTCACAAGTGAATTGCTATGTAAAAACAGTCGAAAACATGGGCCGGAGGTTGAAAAAAAAACGTATGTGGGTTGCTGGCGTTTGCGAAACGTGTAACCATATATTTAACGTGCCCCTGTTGAATTACTTACAAACATTTAACGAGCTTTAGGCTTTTTTTTACGAGATTTATTCGGCGAATGCGTAAAAAAATTCTCGAATAACTGTTATTTAATGCTAACTTTAATTTTCTTTTCTCGGTGTTTTCGTTCCGTTTGTCTTGTTTTTTTCTCCTCCGGACGAGTATTTTTAATTTGTTGGGCTGGATTTTTTTCTGCCTATTTTTTAATTTAATAACAACTGCCGGATGTTTTTTTCAATCTCGGTTGATTTTCGAGACGAGATAAAGCACAAATGTGCACGAAACGTAACTTTGATGTTTATGATTTAATTTATCTATACATCGATGAAGCCTGGCCACGAATAAATTTAATCAGACTCGGCCTCTTTTGGTGTTAAATTTTTCACGGTTCATTATTCAAATTGACAGCGTGATAGAATCTTGCATTTTTGAAATATTTATTTATGCGTCAACGTATTGGAAAGAAAAAAACACGAGTTGAAAGGCTCTGGTGTGATTTGGGTTCATTTGACCCTTGGTGGAACTTTGACAAAATTTTCAAGTCATTCGACTTGCCTATGTAGAAGATGATTTTAGAGCGCAAAAACGAATTTTTACCACACCCCCCGGGGGTCGGGCCTCAAAATACGTGATTTTCACGCTAAAAATTCTATCTCCGTGAGTTTTCAACCGGTTTTTTTCAAACTTGGCACGTAGGCAGAGGTACTTGAGGAGAGTACCCTGAAATTTTTTCAGATTTTTTCGACTACTACAATGACCTTAAATTTGACCTTAAAAGTTTAAAATCGCCCTGGGGGCACCGTTTTGGCGGGTGGTATAAAAAAAATTATTTTCATATTTCTCACTCTATTTTACACTACTGAGAATTTTTTCAGATTTTTTCGAGTGGTGGCCTATGCGTGACGTTCAAAAAACCGATAAATCAGTCGTTTTACCTAGTACTTGAGAAATACACTTTGAAAAAAGACAAACATGTTTATCGCAATTTTATAGCTGGAAAAGCTTCTATATGATGTCCAGAGTCTTTGATAAATTCGCATCGCCCCAGCCCCTATTGCTTTCTGAGGGGGAAGGGGGGATGGGACCCGTTATGAAAGAAAATATTGATTTGCACCGATTTCGCTCAAATTCACGTAAATGGTTCTGTAGGTGTAGAAGTGCATCCCAAAAATTTTTAGTCCTCCCTCGACCTCAGGGGGCTGAGCCATCACTTCTCAAAGTTGGACATTTTTGGTTAAAATGACAAAAAATCGAATTTTTCGACTATAAAACCGCCCCAAAATTCTAATTTTTTGAAAAACTTGGTATTTTCTGTGCACATTTTGAGGTGACGAATCCGACTAGCCCATCAAATTTTTCATTCAAATTTGTTACACCCCCTCCCCATCACGGTCCATTTGGAAGTGTACAAATCGTAGTTTTTTCAGCAAAAAGTGACCTCGTGATATTTTTTTTACGAAATTCAGCTCCCGACACATCAGGGGGCTAGTGGAAATGTATCTACCTAACTTAAATTTTCAATTAGGTGACTGAAAAATATTCAGTCACCAAACTGAAATTTTGGGAAGCAATGGCTAAACCTCTCCCCCAAGCCGCGGGAGCCTAAAATTTTTTGGGGAATATTACTATGTAATTTTTTAAAAAACTGCTCAGATTTGAGAAATAATGGCTCAGCCCCCTGATGTGTCGGGTGCTGATTTTTGTAAAAAAATATTTTTGTACCTTAATAAGTTGCCATGTAAAGTTGAGCCAAATCGATGCGAAATTTTTTTTTTTGAAACGGGGTCACTCACTTTCACCCCCTCCCCCAGCAAAAAGCACGAAGAGTAGGAGCGGTGCGTTTTTACCACACACTCGAGACATCATATTGAACATTTTGAATCAAAAAATTGTCTTTTTCTCGCGAAATGTCATTTTTGGGTCACCTATGTAACGAGACCATTTTTTGCTGATAAAAACACGATCTGTACACTTTCAAATGGGCCGTGATGGGGGAGGGGGTGTAAACAATTTGAATGAAAAATTTGATGGGCTATAGTCGGATTCGTCACCTCAAAATGTGCACAGAAAATACCAAGTTTTTCAAAATTAGAATTTTGGGGCGGTTTTATAGTCGAAAAATTCGATTTTTTGTCATTTTAACCAAAAATGTCCAACTTTGGGAAGCGATGGCTCAGCCCCCTGAGGTCGAGGGGGGGCTAAAATTTTTTGGGATGTACTTCTACACCTACAGAACCATTTACGTGAATTTGAGCGAAATTGGTGCAAATCAATATTTTCTTTCATAACGGGTCCTATCCCCCCTTCCCCCCCAGAAAGCAATAGGGGCTGGGGCGATGCGAAGTTATCAAAGACTCTGGACATCATATAGAAGCTTTTCCAGCTATAAAATTGAGATAAACATGTTTGTCTTTTTTCAACGTGTATTTCTCAAGTATTAGGTAAAATGACCGATTTATCGGTATTTTGAACGTCATGCATAGGCCACCACTCAAAAAAATCTGAAAAAAATTTTAAATAGTGTAAAATAGAGTGAGGAACGTGAAAATAATTTTTTTTCATACCACCCGTCAAAACGGTGCCCCCAAGGCGATTTTAAACTTTCAAGGTCAAATTTAAGGTCATTGTAGTAGTCGAAAAAATTTGAAAAAATTTCAGGGTACTCCACTCGAGTACTTCTGCCTTTGTGCCAAGTTTGAAAAAAATCGGTTGAAAACTCGCGGAGATGGAATTTTTAACGTGAAAATCATGTATTTTGAGGCCCCCGCCCCCGGGGGGTGTGTTAAAATTTTTTTTGCGCTCTAAAATCATCTTTAACATAGGCAAGTCGAATGACATAAAAATTTTGTTAAAGTTCTACCTAGGGCCAAATGACCCCCAAATCACACCAGAGCCTTTGAAAAGTTGTAAGAATTATTGGTTTTGAATTGTCGAGTCGTGTCATAGGTCGTACGTTGTTTTTTCGTTTTATATTTCAAGATCACAATATCTCAGGGCATAAAATTCACCTCTCAAGAGTAGATTTTTAATGCAACAGGGTAACAATTTCAAGTACACACTTGGCATTCAAGGTATAAAAATTTTATACGCAGGATCGTTTCATAAAACCCATCAAATATTTTCCAGGCCTATTTTCTCTTTCTTTTATAACCGATTGAGTATCTTGCTCGTACGTGTTTTTTTTTTCGCTTTTTGTCCTCCATTTTTTTACCACTCGTGTGCCAGATCAAATTCATGTGTGCTTTGATAATACTTCGGTAGCAGACACGATGGGATTTTTGAATTGAAATAATGCTAACGGACGTTTGGCTATTGTTATGCGAAATACATTATCGACGGGGTTTTTTCTGCTTTTTTGGTATAAATGTTTTATTCGTTAATATGAGGTCGTCTCTGAAAAAGCGAATTTTAATCCGTTTTGCTCTATTGACGGGCTTCATCAACGATGTCGATTAAAATAAGCAACAGACGTGAAATAGATTAATGAACGAAACAACCAGCAGAAAATAATGCGTAGTCGTTTGTGTCATCTCCATGTTCAAGTATCTCTTTCCCCGCTCTGTCTGGAATTTTAATACATTTATTTCACGTGTTGAATGTTCCGAGGACGCGAAATGTATCCGCGATTAATCTCTCGGATTAAACCTGTCCGTTGTGTAAAAGATGTACAAAAAATTATCGCAATGTTGTGCGGAATGCAGCTTTGATGGATTGTTGTAATGCTTGGACGAGGACGTGCTGGAGAATGGTGTAATAATGAATTATAATTGTTTGAAAGGAAGATTTTATGAGATTATTGCTCGAAAGAGAATTTGTCATGAAAATTTAGTAAATGCAGTTGTACGATAAAACGATCAAATTTGGCTAATAAAGTATGGAATTTGCGGAGATTTTGAATTTTTCAGTGATAACTCGACGAAATTTGAATAGAATTTTGAATTTGATACAAACCCTCACCAACTGTCCGACGCGACGTCGATCCTCCTGGGGATGCCTATGTATAGGTTTTCAAGGGGCAACGCACTATGATACATCGAAATCAATGTTTTTAAAGTGTGTTGAATCCAATAATTATTGACAATATTTTTCTCTTGATGTTGAATAGATGGGGTGCGGAAAGGGAACTTGAAAAAATTTGAATTTTCAATTTTTTGAGTGATGCATCAAAATCTGTATTTTCGAGGGAATAGAAAATGAATTTTGCAATAATTTTATCTTACAAGGGAAGTATCTTAAATCAAACTAAAATTCCAAGTTCAAACAAATCAACATAAAATCTTAAATCGTAAAAGAACTCCATAAATCCAAAATTTCAGGTGTTAAGGTTCATTTCGCGAATTTTGACGAATTTTCAAAATTATACCTCTTCGCTCTGCAAATTATGAAAATTTGACATATACTCGTAATCAACAAAAATATGTAAACTTCAGTATGCCCCCTTCGAATGGAAGTGGTTTCAAGACGTTTTGGAGCCTTAACGTTTTTTTAGAATTTTCCAGTGCTGAAGAAAAGCCTTTAAAAATGGTCCATATGAACTTCAGCACACATGATCGCGGGTAACCAATACTAGTGACCTATTTGATCGATTCAAACAAAATTTTCTAAAATTCGCAGCTTTGAGTTCAACCCTGGAAAAAATTTAATTTTCTACCAAAAATATAAATTTGAACACAAAAGTTGCGAATTTTAGAAAATCCTATGTGAATTGATCTGCACTGGAAAATTCCAAAAAAAATTTAAAGCCAAAACGTCTTGAAATGGCTTATTCCATTCGATTCGGGAGGTCGGAAGTAGGACATATACTAAATTTCACCTTATTAAATTTTCATATTGCAGGGTGATGACGTGATGAGGTAATTTTTCAATTTTAAAAATTACCCAAAATCCTAGAAATGAATTTCAGTTCCTGAAATTTCGGATATTAGGTATTTTTATGAAATGCTTTTGATTCATTTTTTTGGAGGCTCATAATTTTACTTTGGGTTGGGGTACCTTCTTTGTTTGGGAGAAATGAGTGGATTAGAGAGGGATAGACCTAGAAAAATTTGAAATTATGCCAGCTTAGTGTAAGTACATAAAACCTTTAAAGAAACATCAAAGTTTCTAACGCTGTGAAAAACAGTTTTAAATTTTTTTGTTGGGCTGGATTTTAGGCATTTTTTTAGGCTGTGCAATTTTTTGGGCGATTTTAATAGCGTATTGCGTATTTTTACGCGTAATTTTTTAGTCTGTATACAACACGCCATAAAAACAGCTATGAATAATAGGACGGTTGTAAAAAATGGCGACTGAGCAGTTCAGGTTTTTTGTTATCGTTTTGGAGGTATTTTCTTATCACACCGTATGTAATCTTATGAGAAATTCTCGATTTTTGAAAATTAATTAAAAATTGAGTAATAAACGTAGATTGATGATTTTTGTTTTAAATTAAAGTACAATTCTTCCTCTTTTCGAGAATATTTTTTTCTCATACTTACGCTGCTTATTCATTGTGATATATTGTAATTACTGGAGGCTCTTTTTTCACTTTTTCAAAAAGAAAACAATCATTATAAGAAATATGATTATTGATTTTCGTTGATTTTTGTATTTTTCTGGTATCTTCTTTAAAATATAAATCCAAATGACTCATAAATTTTATTCAACGGTCCATAAACTCAATTGAGTAAGTAAGTAAGTATAGCTCTCATTCGTCCTCATATGAGATATGACTACACATTCAAAATATTATTTAAATCATAAATATATCAAGTCATTGGCAATATATTTTGTATGCCGGAGCCAGATAGTGAACTACATGTATCACTGAAGTTTATTTTTATGCTGTTTTCTTTTTGAAAAAGTGAAACAGAGCCTCCAGTAATTACAATATATCACAATGAAAAAACTGTGTAAGGAAGAGAAAAAAATATTCTCAAAAAGAGGAAGAATTGTACTTTCATTTAAAACAAAAATCATTAATCTACGTTTATTACTCGATTTTTAATTAATTTTCAAAAATCGAGAATTTCCCATAAGAATACATACAGTGTGATAAGAAAGTACCTCCAAAACGATAAGAAATAGAATGTAAACAGAGCCGCGCCATTTTTTACAACCGCCCTATTATGAATAGCTGAAATTTAGGCGTTTTTTACAGCGTATGCGACTTTTGGAGCGTTTTTTATGACGTACTGCGAATTTTTTAGCGTACTCCTTGCCAATAGGGATTGTGTTGAAATTAGTATCAAATGAAAGAAGACAGAGAGTAATGTGAATGATTTTATCAGCAAATGGAAGTGTAGTTCCTCTCACCAACTATGTATAATGTATGTACAGGAACTAGAAGAAATATGTATTGAAGCAATGTTAACACAAGCTTCGTGTTAAGGTTCTATTTTATTATTGTATTTATATGTGACGCTCCAGGACAAAACCGGCAATAGGTGTCAAAATTTCAATTTCACTTTTTTTCTGAATTTTTTTCCCCGAAGTCTTGAAATTGAATAGAAACCAACCCAAAGTCACAAAATTGAAAATTAAAGTTGAGCAAAAATGTGAAATGTGTTCTGAAAAAAACGCATACAAAAAGCATCGGAAAAAAACCCTGAAATCCCCATAAATGAACTAAAAGCACACTTATATTCACACAAAGTCACTTAGAAACGATGCTTAAAGTTACTTGTAGCCCATTTAAGCTAAAAAATGGAGCGAAAACGCCATACAGGCAGAGAAACTCCTCTCTTTTTTTATCAATGCTCATATCTCAAAAAGTTGTTTTCGCACCTATTGCCGGTTTTGTCCTGAAGCGTCACATATACAATAATTATTCGAGCATACTAGAAACAGGTACTAAGAGTAGGTACACTATAATTTTAGTTAAACTCAAGGTACAATGTCTTCACAATTGTTTCAGTATGGGGAAAAAGGATATTCTTCTTCTTCAGGCTTTGAACCACTTCCACACGTGTAACTTCTCCACAATCTGGGTGACCACCTACTTTAGAAGCTCTATCATACAATGCTCCTATTTCACTGCAGTACTTATGAGAATCTAAGTTTTTTGTTTTTTCAATTGTAGTCTTAATTTTGTTTACAACTTCATCGTTCTTTTTTTCTGCGAGTATGTACAAACATTGGATAGCATAAAAATTCATGACTTCACATTTCTCTTCCCGAGGGTTTGATGTAATACTACCCATCACTGCAGCCTGAGCCTTTGTTAGTAGGTGTGCCTCTGCATTAGCTGAAATAATCTTACGTTGGATAAGCACATTCTGCATACCCTCTTTGGTCATCATGGGTAGACCAAACCATAAACGTCCAAAAAATTCAATAATTCTACTTCGCAAGTCAACAAATGCAAATTCTGAACGGCAGTTAACCTAGAAAACAATACAAATTTTAATAATAACGTCTATACATAATTATATGTAACCTAAAACCTAAGCAATTTTCCCCATCATCTTCACGCATACCTCTTTTCCCCTTTCTTTTACTTCAAATTGATGAAAAACAGTCTATACCTATAGGATTGGTGAGGAGAGGATCTTTCTCCATGAACAAAATTACAAATATCCTTCTCTAATAGCCAAGAGCAACCAAATACACTGTAAGGTTTTTGACTTATTTGTAGCGTATTTTGGTAAGGTTTGGAGTGAAAATTTTTGAATATATATAGAATTTGGTTCACACCCTATGGTCGCGGGCAAATATATATGTGACCTTCCAGGAAAAAACCGACCTTCGGTTCGAAAACACATTTTTGAGATAATCGTGTTTTAAGTTTATGGTCGGTTATCAGCGATACTGCGACTGTCACATGAATGATTGAACTATCTTGGCCCGGAATGGATTTTCCAGGTGCTCCCACAGCATTGTCTTGCTTATCAACGCTGTGATGCACGTTGAAGAGGCTCCGTGAGTTCTACTTGCACAAAATTGGTTCATTTTTTAAACGATTTTTTATACATGTTTTATCATGTTTTGGGCTCTGGCGGGTTAAATTTTACACCTTAGGTGTTCGGGATGGATTTATATGAATTTTGAGAGGTTGGAGACTACATTTCTACAAAAAAATGGAAAACTCAAATTTCAAACCGAAGGTCGGTTTTTTCCTGGAAGGTCACATATATAGATTTAATTTGAGTCATAGTGGTGCCCGTTTTAATAGTTTATAGTCATTGTGGTGCCCGATTTTGGCATTGTGGTGCCCAAATCGGGCACCACATCGGGCACCACAACATCCCTATGGTAAAAACCATTGTACACAGATGGCCATAGCCCCCTGATCCTCCTGGCGAAGTTTTAGGGTGGGCACCACAATGACTCACTTTATATTCGCGATGCAAAGCATAGTGGCTGACATCTGGTGGATTTCCATGCAACTGACGAAACGGTGCTTCTGGTCGAGTTTTAACCAACCAGAGAAGAGGATTCAATGGTAACATTCGGTTACGTTTTGGCATCAGCTGATTGATTCAGACTGGAGGGGTGGTGGTTTATCACTACAGCATCACCTTTTCAACACCGATACTAGCGAACCTCGCGAACGTTGCATCGCGAATACCTATAGTCAAACACTTGGAAAATTTTTATAAATACGAAAACGTATTGAACATAGAACTTGTGGTGCCCGGACTGGAAGCCATAACATACTTTGTTTATATAATAATGCTGTATATAAGGTGGGCACCACAATGACTAAACTGGTGACCTTTTTGACCTTTAAAAGACAATTTTCATTTCAAGTTGGAGAAGTGAAAAAGTGTTTTCTCAACACTCACGTATAAAGTACATCGAAACGCCATTGTTTTTAGGGACAAAAGTAGTTCTTTACCGGCGACTTTGAGTAGCGGGAGATAATTAAAATATTCTCCCTAGGGAGATAAAGTAAGAGTGTCATTCAATGTGTATAGAGTGCGCGCGCAATATTTTCGAAAACAACAGATATGTTTCACAACAAGGCATGCCGTAGTCGGTTAGTCATTACTCGTTACTCATTAGTCTTTTGTAATGTTCAATGTTTGTGTGAATAAAATAATTCATAATTCATAATTCTTTGCCGCGTTAAGTTAGTGTTGTTAATAAAATTTTTGTGTTCGTTTGACGAGTGAAAAAAATATCGATAATGGATTGTATGGAAGATGACGATCAAATACAAGGAACTCCACCAGAGCTACGAGAAATCGCCAAGGAAACAGCGGCGAATTTACTTCCTGACAAATCTAAAGAAATTTACGAAAAGGAATACTATAAGTTTGAAGATTGGTGTAAAGAAAATAGTCTGCGTACTCACAGAAAACATCGTCTTAGCATATCTAAGTTCGTTAAAATCAAAATATGCCCCAAGCTCTTTATGGAGTAAATTTTCGTGTTTAAAAGCGGTTATAAACTTGAAGCATAATGTGAACATAGGGAAGTATACGATGGTTATTGCTTTCTTGAAGCGCAATAGCGAAGGCTATAAGGGAAAGAAAGCAAAGACATTTACGGATCAAAATATCTCAGATTTCTTGAATAACGCACCAGACGAGATTTATTTGGCCACTAAAGTAAGTAGAAATGTAAAAAAAATATATATTGCATTCTGTAAATATTGTAATAATTTTTATGAAATCTTGATTACAGGCCTCTCTGATATTTGCGATTATGGGAGCCTTAAGGATCGACGAGCTTGTAAATGTAAAAATGCAGGATGTGGATGATATGGAGAAACTGTATTTTGTAAGAGTTCCCAAGACTAAAACTAAACGGGAAAAGTCGTTCACTATACATGATGCATATTACGAAATAGTAAAGAAATACTTCGAATTGCGGCCTAATGATGTACCTCATGACCGGAAATTCTTGAACTATCAAAAATTAAAGTGCACTACTCAACCCATCGGAAAAAACAAGTTCTCCGCCATGCCATGTCAAATCGCCACATTTTTGGGATTACCCGATCCTCACTTATATACAGGTATAATATTCTATTTCAAAATTGAAAACTGAATAAAAAAATTCAAAGGTACTGAAAATTTTTTATTTTGCTTCTAGGTCACTCGTTTCGCCGAACATCTACCACTCTGTTAGCCGATGCGGGTGCCGATATTACCTTAATTAAACGACATGGAGCGTGGAAATCCAATGCGGTTGCTGAATCATACATCGAAGATTCAATTCAGAATAAGAAGAAGATAGCAATAATGATCACGTCGTCTATCAATCATAAACCATCTTCCGGATCTTCGTCTTCTTCTATCATTCATCAACCGTCATCGTCGTCATCCAGTTCTCGATATGAAAATGAACCTAGTACTTCTCAACGTTCTCATTCTGTGACGCCAGCAGGTTGTGGTAAATTTACGTATAAAGTTCGAAAATTCTCCTCAGCTCCTTTACCTCAACCGTCTTTGAATGAAATATTTCCGAGTACCAGCAGCAGTAATGGGGTACCTACAGATAATGTAATCGAAGAACCAAATCACGTAATCGAAGAACCAAATCACGTGATGGAAGAAAATGCTATAGATTACAATGCACTGGTAGAAGAAGTTGTCTTATCTCAGTCACAATCTTCAAAGGTAAGCCAATTCATGGAAGAGATCGTTTTATCGCAATCATCTGCGAATAATTTAAACACTTTACTTTTGAATAATTCTGCACCGGTACCTCAAAATCCGATCTCTTTTACATTCAGTAATTGCAACGTAACTATCAACAATCGTTAATTGTTAGAAAAACGTGTATTCGTTATGCTATATGTATCTGAATGGAATCTATTATCATTCGTTTTTATATGAATTGGCGTTGATATATCAATACTTTTGTTTTCTAATTATGAGAGAATTTAATCCATATTTAATCTCATTCTTTCATTAACTCGTTTTCAAGTTGTGTAATTTTTTCATTATAAGAATGAATTGGATCATATTAGTTAGTTTTAGACACTGAATTTCACCTTAGTTGTTCTTTTTTCTTAAACTAGATCTTAAAGTTGATTTTGTTTGAATTTTTTTTCAAGTAAGTGGATCGCATTTGGATCTCATTTGTTCGCTTTTCTTTAATTAAGTAGAAATTTATGTTGTTTGCTTTTTTTCAAATACGAGAAAAAATTAATCTCTTATATTAGTTTGTATCAAACTAAAAGTTGGTTTATTTTATTACCATTATTATAGTGAGTGAATTAGATCTCATTAGGTATAATGTTTATTTTCCTTATAAGGGAAATCGATTCATTTTGGTTCTTTATAATAATCTAATAAAGGAGTTCTTTTTGTTCAGTTCTCGACTTCTTTGTTTTTCTAAATATCTTGCCGCAGTATTCAGAAATCAAGATACTTTTGGTAATGGAACTGCAAAGCAACGAAATAGTATATACTTTTACGCCTGACTATAATTTACGTCTTGTGAAGACAAATTATGAATCACAAATATACAATGTGTACAAAAATTGTATTGAAAATCTTCAAATAAAACATTTGCTTTAAACATGTACCGAAAATGTAACCGAGGAAGGGAATATCCCATTATATCGATAGAACAAAAATTCAACTTCAACACTGGAATACGTTTTCAAGCGTAATTGGTTACAGGATAGTTGAAATGAAATGTGACCTCCGAAGGGATTCAGCTATTAATTAACAAAACAAAAATTCACCTTCAATCAGTATTCAGACCTATTAGCTTAATTAGTTAATCAAAAGTTGAAATTTATGTATTACTTCTATAAAAGTTAGAATCCGGAAGCATCAAAAATTCTGCCTCTTTTTCAGCTGTCTTCATTACCACATTTTCTTCAATACGTTGAGTTGAAAATACACAATTTCTATATTTTGAGAGCAGACCCTGATGCGGTATATTACTCAGACGAATAATATTCTTCGAAGACGTGATAATATCTTTCTAAAATTCAAAATTTCGAAACGATATTTAGTAACCCGATTATCTAGATACAATCACTACGTATTCTACATTAACATCTTCAAAACTTTTGTCATTTGAAATGTACTTACATTTATATCCAATGTAGTTAGTCCTCCAGTGAACCTATATCTAACGATAACCAAATAAAAAGAAAACGGACGGGTTATTATTATAATCTCCTTACTGAGTAAATTGAAACGATAATTACCCCTACAATCATTACAATCAAGCATACAGTTGTAAATGTTCAGTTTTGGTTATTCGTTGATGAAATTTTCCATTTGTTCGAGCTTAAGCATTCTCTTGCCAAAATGAAACTTTTAATAAATTGAACGAATTAATTGATTTAATTTCAGTTTACTGAAAGCTTAGTAATGCAGTCACCGGTAAAATACTACCTTCGCCTCTAAAAACAATGTTGTTCTGATGTACTTCATACGTGTTTGTTGAGAAAAATAGTATATGCAACTCGACCCTAGAGTGCGTCTTTATAAACTCGTGCGATTACAGCACTCGCCTACGGCTCGTGCTGTAACTATTGCACTCGTTTATAAAGACGCACTTTAGGGTCTTGTTGCATAATGTACTATTAGGAAATTTCTCAAGCTTGAAAAGCTTCTTTTGTGCAAAATTATGCAATATTTTCAAGTGTATCATCTTTCTTTTTCCTTTTTCTTATTATTTATTAAAAAATTTATTCAATCTAAATTTCACCCCAATATTGATAACATTTAAAAAACTTGTGAAAAATTAACCAAAAACGATGCAAACCTTTTGAAAATAATCATTAAATTTTTGGGCAGAGAATTATTCCATATGGGTCAAAAAATTGTCAAAAATGGTGACCTTTTTATGATCTTAACCTGTTCCTTATCAGTATATTGTGTTGAGAGTGTTTCGTTCAGATGATTTCGAATATCAGTTATAGTGTCGTCTGATCCATACAAATCAAATAAAATGTGTTCGCATTTTAGTTGAATTCTCATTGCAGCATTTTCCATTTTTTTGTATCCGTACTTATTCAATATAATATCTTCTGCTTGATAATCATTTATTTCTTCGCCGTCACAATCAAAAAAGTCATCTATCAGCACTCTCAGGGTAACTGGAAGTTTTAAGCTATCAACCTCCTTTCTTAATGCGCCCTGAGGATAAAAAAAATTATTTTTGTAAGATCTGTAGCATAACACACATTCAAACCAAAAAGGGATAGTGCATCGATGGTGGTAAGACGTGTTTTCTCGTGTGTATGTCTGGTGTTATCGCAACGATAGTGATCCCTGACTATTTATTTGAATGACAATACAATTTAACAATCAACACAAATATGATCACAGTCCCCCTATACCCAAAACTGGGTGAGCGGGGGGCGGCTCTCTCTAAAAGCAAAAATATCACATAAACAAAAATAACAATATGAAAATTTTTTTAAAAATATATAAACACAAATCAATAAACAAAAACAATGACAGAAAGGACGAATATAAAAGTGGTAGAGGAGTGGAGATGTTTCGTGGGCTATCAGTAAAGCTGTAAGGCCCAGTAGGCCAATCTTTCATCACAACATAGCACCAAATATCCAAACATACACTCAACACAGACATAAAACCATTCAGGCAATACAGGCATAAAACCTTTCACTCAACATTCAAAGCAACATATTCACTCACCAATCTTTTAAACTTGCACACACAACACCAGATGCAGAGCGTCTGGTGCGCCCTCTCCTTTGCGGTAACCAAAAGCATCTCTATACCTGTGTAACAGGGTTAACACAGTAATCACATGCAGCTGCCGCACCTTCGAGACACCCAAAGACTGAAATATCGGTAAGGAAGGTGCATCCCAAGGAACACCCTCAACTAGGCAAACCACTCTCTTCTGAAGTCTCAGAATTGGAGGAATCCACCGATCGGCTGCACCCCCCCCCCCCCCCCCACACACACACACCAAAATCCCAAACCTGAGAGTGCCTTCAAAAACTGCCACATAGAACTTCCTCAGATGAGCCTTTGACACCAAACCAGACAAATGCCTCAACAAATGAACAATTTTTATTAGTTTTTCTCTTAGGGTAATGCAGTGATCTCTCCATGACAAACATTCATCCACCCAAACACCCAAATATTTATGCTTCTGCACCTAAACTAAAGGAGCACAGGCACAAGAACCACCACAATCACTACCATGAAGAAACACCCTCCCTTGTAATTTCCAAACGTATTGATTTTGAAATCCAAACACCATCATCTCGGACTTATCAACATTTACCCTCAGACCATGACACACAAACCAATCAGCAATCATAATCATTCTCAAGTCCGCATTCAACACATTTACAAGCTCATCTTCGGAGTCGGCCGAAACAATATACACAATATCATCAACAAATGAGCTCAGTAACCCCTTGAGAGGTAACCCTAGCAATCCGTTGATATAAATCAAGAACAGCAGAGGCCCAAAGAGACTACCTTGCGGCACACCACGAACAACAGGCATATCAACACTCAATGAGTCCCCAACGCGAACACTTTGAGATCTCCCCTCAAGGTAGGAGCGGAACCACCTCACAGCAATTTCATTCAAACCACAATTTTCCAAAACACCCAAAAATGTTTCGTGATCTATAGAATCAAAGGCTTTAGATAAATCAATAAACACCACAGCGACCATTTTATTACTTTCGAGCTCTTTTACAACTGAATCAACAAGGAAAAACTGAGCTTTCTCAGTGCTCCTACCTGGAAGACACCCAAACTGGAAATCTAAGAAAAAGCTCCCATCTATGAGATAATCCAAAAGAGTGGTTTTAAGCTTTTAACAATAAATTCAAAGACTTTTCTAATGGGGGAGGGGGGAGAAGGGAGATTGGACGATAGCAGGATAATTGAATTTTATTCAAAATAATGGAGTACGAAGGGCCATCAGAAAGGACTGACAGTAAATTATCTGATACGATAACACCTCATAGGGAAAAATAAAGGCAGAATCGCGTAAATTTGAGTTTTTTCCATCTATACCACCCTTTAACCTTATTCTAAAACTTGTTTGGATCGATTTAAGATAGTGGTTTTGAAAATGAGTTGATTTTCACCTCCGAAATAGCAAAACAGCGAAATTCTTCGAACATTAGGGTCCCCACCAGGAAATTGACATTACGAAGGCGAAAATCAAGACGTTTTCAAAACCACTACTTTAAATTGACTCAAGGTTTGTTTGGAGAGGGAGAGGGCTTTGATCCTGAAGCTCCCTTGTTTGCGCCACTAGTATTACATAGAGATGATAGAGAGGCTTGACCCGTGAGGGGGAAGTTCCCAAAATTCGAAAATGACATACATATTTTTTCATACCTGGCTAATTCTTCGCAAATTACACATTTTGGTGTGCATGTGAAATTTCTGCGTTCTAAGCATAGAATGACCTGTTTGAGCACAGCTGGGTCAATCATAGCGACCCCCTCTACCAATATCATACATGATAAGGTGTCCACCCCCTCCCCTCCGGTGCGGAACCCTGTTTGTGGGTCAAATTTCCATCATCGTGGCTGTAGCACACCACGATTTTCAATATTGTTTTTATTACCAGCAAAAAGTGATTGAAGTTCTGTAATCGTGACTTGGGTTATTCTATTCTGAACACCTGTAAGTAGATCGAGGTCTGAAAAAATTTTTTTTGGACAACCTTGAGCGCTCACATGGCTTCAAAGCTCTGTAGCACGAGTTTTGTTCCATCGCCGTGGACAATTTTTGTTGCTCGCGTATGGCTCACTGTGAATATTTTTCGCGGGGGTTTATGGTAACATTGCTTTAGATGGCGGTAAAAAATATTTTTCAAAAAAAAAAATTGAATCCGAGTTCAGGTGTTCAGGATATTTGCAAAAGTCTATGAAAATTGTGTTTATTACTTTTTTTTGTTCCATTGCCGTGGCTTATCATTGCAGACGAACGCGAATAGCTAGGATCGTAAAAATACGAAAAAAAAAGTTGACATTGTAAGTATTAGTTACAATTATGTAAAAAAAAATTTCAAAACCATCGTATGTAACTGCTATCTCTGCTTAATCAAGGTTTTTCCACCACCGTGGCGAATACTTTTTTCCATCGCAGTGGACAATGTTGATTTTTCAACTATGGGAAGTTTTTTTTTTTTTCTAAACACACTTCATATACACAATGAATTATACTCGTTGATTACTAGGTACCATTCAAAATATTTACATGTGTGATACTGCCGTAAAAAAAGGACCTAGTGTAAAAAAAATCGATGCCTTTATTTTTATGTGATTTGGACGAAAAACGTGAAAAATGAGACAGAAATTTTTTTACACTAGGTCCCTTCTTTACGGTAGGGCAGAGATGTGAGGTATTTTATTCGCGTATAATACAGCTGTATAATACGCGTATAATACCGTATTATACAAAAATAAAATACTGTACAATACGTATCATACGTATTTTATTGAATTTTGATAAGAAAAAAAAACACTTAATGATCTGCACATTTTCAAAAATGACGAAAATTGGAACATTTTTGTGAATTTATGACATTTTTATTACCAATAAAATACCGTATCATACGGTATTTTACGTAATAATACCGCCGTATAATACTCAAAAAATTAAATACGGTATTTTTACATCTCTGCGGTAGGGTCACATGTACTTTTTTCATGTTCACAGGGTGGTCGAAATTCCTTTCTTACATTTGTATGGTGGTGAAAATTCCCAAAAAGATTGCCACGATAATGGAAATTCCTTCAACGTGATAACCACTATGATGGAAATTTTCAAAGGGCTCTCCCCCTTCCCCCGCGGGTTTGAAATTGAACATTAAAAATGGGGTCTGGGGTTCATATACAAACACCCCCCCCAAACAACAACAACAACAACCATTTTTTCCCATTGTACATCACCTTGAAAAAGTGTGTTTTGCGAAGAATTACCCACCTACAAATTGAGTCATTGAAAATACAATTACTTCTTGCTTTTTTTAATTCGGAGTACGCCCCTACTCGTACTATGGTGTAATTCGATTCCTCATACACCATGTGAACAATTTTCGTTATTTCCGCGACCCCCTTTTTTCCGGCTTTTCTGCGTTCAAAAAAAGTTACTAAGTAAATTGTGCGATTTTTTTGTAAAAAAGTCGAAATTTAGGGGGGAGAGGTTCCGATTCCCCCTCCTCGATTGGCTTGAAATTTTTTCTGTGTAACACATATACCCGTAAAGGAAAAAATTTTGGGGATGGCATCCGGACATTTAAAAAAATTTTCAATAGGTATGGACAACGCCTGAATTGTGGTGGGAGGGAGAGGGGGGCATAAAATCAGACTTCTGGGGTCAAAAATAGTTACTATAATTTCAGAACGATATAACTACGATGCATTCTTAAAAAATTGCATCGAAATCGCCTTATTACGACGCAAGCAGGTAATTTTGAAGTAATGGGGGAGGAGAGTGTGAATTAAAAATACGGAGGGTGGGCGAGTTAATTACTTTTTAAATTTTAAATATAATTTCTAGGTCAACAGCGAAAACTTCGCAAAAAAGCTGCATTATAACCCCAGTTGTGTATTTTTAAAAATCTGAGTGGGGTGAGACGTAAGCATGAAGAGGGGGGAGCGCGAAAATTTTTTTTAAATATTATGAATAAACTACTACGTCTTGAAAAAAACTGTGTTTAAATAAGTGCATTACGTCATGATATATATGCACTTCAAGTTTTAAAGGGGGTTGAGCCATCTTCAAGGGTTGGGGACGGAATATTACGATCATTATTGAACTACAGTGATACGACAATATATGTTCCACATTAAAATCACAAAAATATACACAATAAGAGGATGTTTTACACCACCCCGAGGGGGTGGTACCTCAGCCCATAGTCCGAGGGGTGGGAACATTTTTTTTCTTGATCAGCAATGAGTGCCCTTTCCAAAAATGTAATGTTCCCATAGTCCCCGAAAAGTATTCACGGCACCAAAATTTGACTTTTCAAGAGCCCCCCCGGGGGGGGGGGTGAGCCCAGTGACTTGGGGTTGGGAACATTGCATTTTTGGAAAGAGGGGATCTGTGAATACCCATTTTCAACAAAAATTTTCAGTCCCCCGAATGAAAAATTTTTTTTGAACGATAATCGGGCATAGAACATGGAGTACTCAACAGCATTACCTAGAGTCAAAAGTTTTTCCCTTTTGTCTTTTGAGATAATACAAAAATTTCAAACAACTATTTAAAAATCTAATTAGCGTGTCGCCTAAAATTTCTGTCAAAATTCATTTATTTTCTTATTCTACCAAGCGAACCTAAATCTTCCTTCATTTTTCGTTATTTCTAAATCTAACTTCTTTTCTAGAAAATGTCAACCTCTCGTCATCCTCATGATCACACGGTGTAGAAACCATCGATGTGCATAGTTATAGTGTAGACTACGTAAAAGGAATAAAATGAGGAAAAACAATCTGTAGAGCTCATTTTCTCGTTCTTCTCATCTAACAGCTGATATACTTTTCATTATAGACGAAAGCATAGTTGTGTCTATTAACAAAAAATATAAGTACTCAAGATGCTTACTAATTCGCCTTTTAATTTCGTTTCCGACCCTTTAACTCTCACAATCCATGCCCCATGAGCTCTTCGTGCACCATATCGTTGATCTTGTGGTAATGTTTCAATCCATTCATCTATTTCTCTGGCATGGGTGTCCACCTACAAATATAGAAAATTTTTGTCAGCAAACATTGAGTAAAATTGAGCGCTGAATTTATTTTAAAGGCATGTTCTTACACTTTTGTCTTCATTCTGATATTTTTTGCCATTACTATTTGAAACACTGTGCTCGCTTACTCTATTGTCCTTATTTTCATAAGCTTTGCCATTATTCGTATCACTGTTTTCTCCTTCCAGATTGTCTACCTACAAATCATTTAAATACATGTTTAAGCAATGCTTATAACATATACAAAATAAGAGAATGGTCCTGAAAGTCTTTTAAAGGTAGCAGAAAATATACAGTAAAGTCCCGTTATAACGCTCCCGCTTATAACTCTAATTTCGTTATATTTCGTCCGGTCCCTACACCTACTCCATTTAACTAACGTAAAATTTATCTCGAAATAACGCTCATGTTGCTCTCAAAATTCCGATATAACGCTCTCAAAAAGTCGAATTTTGCATGAAATATGTCAAAAATTGACCAGTTTTACCTTGAAATTGTTTCGGATTTCGTGAATATGACAAAAATTCCAAGTCATGCTGCATAAAGTTTTCAAAAAATGATTTTTAATCCAATTTTTAATGCTCAAATTGTACAGAAAAGACCTACAAGTTTTTAAAAATTTGTTCACTTCATTAAAATGACGGAAAATGCTATCAAAACTGCAAATAAATCCCTTCATTTTGACGAATTTTTGAAATAATTTCCTTATAGCGCTCAAAAAGCGTAATAAAGAGAATTCGCTTTTAACTCTAATCCGGCTATAACGCTATTTTTTCCCGGTCCCTTGGAGAGCGTTATAACAAGACTATACTTACATTCTTCTTCCTAATGGTATTGAAATTATCTGTGGTAGATACACTGTTGACAGTAAAAACGATTGTCGAAAAAAGAAATAGAATTACAAAATTCATAATTATTGTCTTTCTATATGCACACTAAAGAGAATAAATTTTCACGAATTTTCAAAATGGATCGAAATGAACGTAGGCTATCTATTATTGAATTAGGTACAGCGTGATACCCGACAAGATTAGGCTGTGCCACTGCTGGGATATAACCGATTAGATTTCATGATAGAAAATAACGTAGTTAGAGGTTAAATAGGAATTAATTAACCCAAGCGTAGTGAAATTGAGATTTGACTGATAAATGAGAAACGGGAGAGAAAAATGCTTGCTTCATACACATGTGTACAAGTATGTGTAAATTGTTCGAGAGTTAGTCAATGTAGATACGTCAAAATTCACGTTCGCACATTAAATTACATCATCATATTTGTACCATACAGTAGCCTTGATAAGCAATACATCTTCCTCAGATAAATTATGTTGAATATTTTTTTCTTTTTTTGCATTAATAGTTCTACAAATGTTTATAAAAATGGAAAATTACTATGAAATTAATTCTGAAGAAAATCCTGAAGAGTACAGAGCATTCATAAGAGCGATTAAAAATATGGAAATTTTATTTGGTAGGCGATTTTTTTACTTATGAATTCCATAAAAAAAATTGATACACCTACCCCAGAAAGAGTATGAGACGCTCTCTGAATTTCCATGTAAATTGATACAATTTGTATACAAAAGTTCAAAAATTTTAAGCTCTCTGAATTTCCATGCAAATTGATACAACTGCAACTGTGCCAGAATGAGTATGAGAAAAATATAGAAATTGATACAACTTGGATACAAAAATTGAACTCAATGAATCTCCATATAAATTGATACCCGTCAAACATTTTTTAGTAGCAGCTACCGTAGTTGAGCTACCATTATTTTTCTCTTAAATTTTTGGTACAATAGTAGTAGCACAGCTACTGTTTTCCACTCAAAATAATTTTTTATGGTATTAGATTGGTAGTACAGCTACCTTACCTTATTTAGTATTTTTTTATACCAAATAACTACTGCCGCTCAAAATTTTTTTGGTTGCAGATTAGTAGTATTTTTTCTACTGAATCACTACCAGTAGCCAAAATACCTAAAGATACATTAAAAACGACACTATAAATCTCTTGACCTTCCTTAGGCTATATGTTACACCCCTCTCATTTTACTTAAGGGTAAGGTGCCCCATTATCGCCCACTTTTTTTTGAAGTCTCACCATTTCAAAAGTTTGAGGGCTGGAAATGTCATTGATGGCTTAGTGGATACCTACATCCTTCCCCTACAATTGTGGAAAGCCCCGGGGCCATCCGTTAAAATTTAGTATTTTTTAGGAATTTTTTTCTGAAACATGTCAAAACGCAAGGTCGAAATTTTGGGTTCCCAATATCGACTACCGGCTGATTTTGTCCGCTATGAACGGAATCTACCGGAAAATTTTTTTTTGTGTTTCTCTTTCACAGATGAACAATTTGAGACCAAAGTGACAACCCTACAACCAAAATTCGAGAAAATTGAAAAAAACGAAATCACTTAAAAACAACAAATTACATTAGATTATAGGTGGTCGATAAAGGGACACACCATAAAAATGAACTTTGAGTGAATTTCTTTTTTACTTAAAGTTGTAATTATTAAAATGCGATGATTACATCAGAAACTTTGAACTTTCTCAATCACAAAAACACTAGAAACATTTAATTCGATAATTTTAAGAAAAAGTTCCAAGGCGTGCAAGCAATTGCTAAAAAAAGTTTTTGGCCTTCCAACTTCTTCGTTTCTATTTTTCTCCGCGAGTTTTGGCTTTCAGGATGTCGGAGTGGTCTTATTTTTCCGGATTTTCGATGAAGAATATGAAAAAAAAATTTCCGGCTCGCTGTCGCCCATAGCGCCGGAGATAGACGAGGTGGTCAACATTGGGCACTAGGCGATAATGGGGCACCTTACCCTTACCACATTCACTCTTTTCGAATTAAACATCGATGTATTAAACATGGAACCAGTATGTAATGGTATTTCAAGTTAATTAGCAAGTATATAGCTGCATAGACAAAATCGTAGCATGAAATTACATTTTACCCACGTTGTATTCTCATTACGTTTATTAAGTTTCATAATTATCTTTCAACGAGTATCCTCTTAATTCGAGTATACAAATTATTTCTTTGAATAGCTGCGCTATTATTATACGGTGGTTTTACGAAGCGGGGAAAAAAATACTGGCGGAAAATTTCCAGCGAAATAAAAACCCTTCAGGTGACGCTGGCTGCGCTGTAACGAGTTCAGCGCTACTATGGTGCCTTTGAAGTGTTAATTTTTTGATAATAAAATTTCCATACACGTAGCTTTCCAATTTAATTGGTCTCTTTATGTAAGAATAGTTGAGTTGTTTCGACGTTGTTTTGTAAACTGGAAGGGGGAAAAAAACTGGTATGAAACAGATTGTAATTTTGGACGCGAAATGGGTAAATATTTGCTTTTAGTTTCAACGGCGCAGCGAATAATTTTTTGTAAGGTGAAAGAGAAGTTGTATTGACTGAAAAGTTCAATGTCTTTAATCTATCGACTTGGGAGTTGATAATGAAGGGAACGTTTCACAATGTATTTATCAATATTTGTCTACGTACCTATTTTCTTTGTTTTGAAAAAAATCTTTTTTATTGTTATTTAACAGTTTGATTACCTATGTGATTTATGGGTTGGATTTAATTTCTCTATTTAAATAGGTATAGATTTCACTGAGCAACGAATCAAAAAAACTGAAATTATACCATTAAAAGTCAAAATCGTTGATAAAATATTAATTGAAATTTAAACCTTGGTATTACGTTAAATGACATTATCGATTTAAGAAGCTGTTGTTGTTTATTTACCTATTCGGATGCAACGAGTGTTTGAAAATTATTTATTGAAGCGTGAAATTACATTCGAGAATGACATTTTTAATTACATTTTGTAAAGGCTTCGATATTTTTTCGTGGATGAAATGTGGGCGAGTAGATTGGCATGGAAATCGATTCAATTGTTGATTTCTTAATATTCTGTAAATAGAGTCACGAAAAAATCGAGTTTTTAATTTTGGTAATTTTTTTAAAGAATCTGGTACCTTTTAAGGTGAAGTTCACCAATATGAAATTTCAGCTCCCTCTGATTTTTCAGAGGAAAGCTTCGAATATCAAAAGTTTGGTCATCTGTATAAAAAAAAATTACTTCTCACCCCTTTCTCCGTACGACACCAGATTCGAACTTGAAATAAAGTATTTGAGATTCTAAGTTGACTGTGGCATGCTTCTCAAATTTGAGATTTTTTTTGTCTCTGAAAGATTCGATAAAAGTATTCAGATCACTATTTTTTTTAGAAATTAGTATGATAGATAAATACATTTTACATAGTTTCTAGAGCATTTGATTATATTTTTGTTGATTTTAATTTCTATTGGGGCGATTTAGAATTTCATCACGTGCCATGCTGGTTTTTTTTGGAGAGGGGGTAACAAAATAGGTCGTAACTCCCTCTATTTTTGTTTATGAATCACAACTCCCTCACGTCAGGAATGAGTGTTTGAGCGATAAATTTAAATTATTGAACGGCAACAAGGGATAAGTTTGAATTTTAATGAATGAAGATTACCAGGTGATTGAAGTGAAATAGGTACTTGAAAGCAAATTAATGAAGAAATACAATTTTTAAGAGAAGGGGTCGGTTACATCACGGGGAGGGGGTAGAATTCAGTGAGAATCGATATACCCCACGCCATTTTCATTTCTTAACATACTTTTCTCCAAAATGGAAGGAGCTAGGGTGGGTACTGAAGGGTCGAATCAGAGGCGTGACTAACGGGGGGTGTGGGGGGGTGCGTCACCCCCCCAGACGATTCCAAAGTTGAGAAAAGTTGGGAAAATCAGGAAAAAATGGGAAAATTGGGAAAAGTTGGGACTTGTCCCAACTTTTCCGCAGTTTGAATTTTGGAAAGTCGAAAAAATTTAAGAAAATCACAATCCCAAATCAAATTATAGGAAAACTGGGTACAATTGAGATTTTCAACTTTTTTCCAAATTTTCCCAACTTTTTTGAAGTTTGGATTTGGGAAAGCTGAAAAAATTGAGAATATCACAATCCCTAATTTGGACTTGGAAAATTGTGTGAAGTTGGGATTCCCAACTTTTTCCCAACTTATTCCAATTCTCTCAAGTTTAGATTCAAAAAAGTTAAAATTCCCAAGTTTTTGAAAAGTTGTACTTGGGAACGTTGAAAAAACTTGAGAATATCGAAAAAGTTGATTGCAAATTATGTAAAATAGCTAAAATTTTGTTTAAAAAAACATTTAAAATCACAAATTTTTTATATGGAAGTAATAGAAATTTTTCAAAGAGTAATCTATTGAAAAAATAATTATTTTTGTTTTAAAAATCACTAACTTTTCAAATTTTAGCCCTCGCTTCGCTCGGGCATATACCAACACCTAAGCAAACCAATGTAATTACTCAAGAAGTATGAGTTGAGGACTTCACCTATTAATTTGAAAAATGAAAAAATTTCAGCTTTTGTATATACTTTTTCTTCAAAAATTTTCGCCCTCGCTACTTACAATGATATGAACACTCTCATCTTCTACCTATCTCAGACAATATTGAATACTTTTTGAAGGGGGAAAAAAATTTCCTTCTCATTTATTATTGGTTTTACAGGCCTCAGACAGAAATCAGCTTTTAAATGGCTGTCCCCTATTTTCACGCTTAGTCACTAAAGCCACCCTTTTTCGCCAAATGATCACTATTGAACCCCTTTGTTTTTTTTCAAGACACGCTTTTCAAAAATCTTTAAGAAGGAATTCAGAATAGTGGTTCTTTTGCTTATTTTATCATACATTTTTCAAAAAAAAAAATTGCCCTCGCTTCGCTCGGGTTAAATATTACGTTCCATATCTTGCAAATTGTTTTTCTATTTGTTGTGATGTCAGTGACCACGATGTTGAAAATAGAAAGCAGGAATAGAGAAGAATTCGAAAGTATTGGTCACATTTTGGAAAATCTCAATGAGAGAAGTGTGTTGAATTTTCAATTTTTGAAAGTCTATTTTCGCTAAAAAATTTTACCCTCGCTTCGCTCAGGCTCAACACATTATTAAATCTGTATAAATCTTAACAAAATAATTATCAATACATATGTTACCTAGTCTAACCTAGATTTTTTTATTTACTGAAACAAGGTAAAAATTGCAATGGCTTGCGTGCAATTTATGAAAAGTTTCCTTTTTTTGAAAATGTAACTAGCAAATCTTTTATTTTCACCCCTTCAGACTTTTGCCTAAGTTTCGTCTCTGTCCATATCACTGCCTCTCAAGGCTGCATTCAAGTTGAAATTTGAAATTTTGTCAAGTGTGTTTATTTGTTTTTTTTTTCACAACACCTGGGCAGCCACGATAAAAATTACCTACCTTGGGAATTTTTTTTGGGAAGTAGGAAAAATAGTTGGGAATTTCTCGGAAAATAGTTGGGAAAATTTGAGCTTCACCCCCCCCAGAAATATTGCTTCGTCACGCCTCTGGGTCGAATCCAAAAAATGAGCAAATATTCGAACTCGGTACCCTCAAATACCTAACAAATGACAGGTCACACGTTATTTTCCATTTTTTTGAATTTTGACCTTATCAAGGAGGCCAATAGGGGGGCTCAGAGGGATCGGATGAAAAAACTGAGTTCATATTCGAACTCGGAGTCTTCAAATTAGTAGAAATCAATGTGTTACTTTAATTTTTCAATTTTTTTGAATTTTGGTCAAAATTGTGGCCTTTGCCTTCTGTACCACCCCCCCCCCCCCAGGTATGTAAAGATCCCATCATGAAAATTTGTTTCTTGAAAAAGGGGTAAAAAGGGCTTATAACTGCAATTTTTTCAAATTTTTAAATGGTTACTTTCATCTTTTGTATTCATTATGAAAGTTTAGCTTTCATCGTCAAAGTTTTCAAAATGTGATTATCGTTTTTGAATCTCCTGCCAATTCTCTGAAAAAATGTTAGAAATTGAGTGTAGAGCACTCAAGTACTGAGCTATTTTTACCTTAAAATGAAACCTTGGGGAGATAATGTGAAAAAACAGTTTTTTGCCCCCTCTAAACAAATGAGAAATACCTGTATAATCTTTAGACAAAAGAGGTGGTTTGAATGACAGCTATGTGTTGAGACAGGAATAGGTGGTATTAACGACAAATAAGTCTGTGAATAATTAAAAATTTCAAACGACAGAGTAGGTTATCTCCACAACTATTTTTATTCATGAATTACGACAACTCTCCCAGACAGAAATGAGTGTTTGAGTGACAAAGAAAGATTTTAAACGACTATATAGAGAAGGTTCGAATTTTTGTGAAAGAAGATTACTGAGCGATTGAAATGAGGTGTGATAACATAATTCATAATTTTAATCACAGTGGAAATGAATAGATTTGGTGATAGATTATTTGCTCGAATGTGACAAAACTTTGATGCTGGAAATAAACTCCTTTGGTCCGAATACTCCCTTTTTTGAGGAAGAAATGGTATAGGATTACGTAGGTAGGCAAGTATAACATTATTTCAGGGAAATTTTTTCAATTTTTTTTTTACCAAAAATGCATCTAAAAAACACAAAAAAAGTGATGTTTGAAAAACTGACGTCGATAATATTTCTGCACAATTATTAACAATCCATACCTTTTTTTTTTAAGGGCTGTCAAATCCAGGAATGGTGGGGGAAGTATATTGAAATTAACTTAACACAAGGAGAAGCTAACAAATATTTTAGTGCTTATAAACTTCCTACATACATTACAAAAACTTTTACACCGTGGTTTATCAGTTAATAAATATACAAAAACTTTTACACCGTGGTTTATCAGTTGATAAATATACATAAGTCGTTAACACAAAAATAATCTAACTATTACAATAAAACCATTACCTACCTATGTAAAACATGGTGCTCAACCCAAAAGTTGGAATGCCCGAAGGCTAAAAGACCTGAAGGTGTGCTGCTCACAAGGGAATGGACAGTGCTTAACCCACAATACGTAATAATACTATGTAGGACGTGAAGGTGGAAGCAAAAGCCACCCCGAGAGCAAAAACCAAAATGGTTTTTCTAGTGTGCCAAAATTGGTGATAGAAGGAGGCGATGTCCATTCCATTTGGCCAAAAATGGAAGCGCTACTGGGATAATTTTATTTTAACTGCATGAAGTGTCGTTTAAAGATATTTCTTTGTCGCTATTATAGCGTAATCCATTGTCATGTGAGGAAAATTTGTTGATGTGCGATTTTTTATTTGTCATTCAATATATTCTTCGAACATGAAATAAATATTTTAGCTGTTTAAAGAACTTCTCTGTCGTGCATTGTCTTCGCCTGTAGCAGTTTAATTTTTTGTCGATCCTTTTTTGTCGCAACGATAAATCATACCCCTAAAAAATTAGCCCAATGTCTGGGAGGTGGTAGCTCTTAGGATTATTCAGGGGACCACTCTCAACAATTTTCCGCAATAAAAGTTTTGCTCAGCAAAATTTTTTCTCCCATTTACCTCTATTACTACCAAACCTTGTTTCTACCAGATTCTGACCTATCGAATACAAATTTGACCCTTTTCAGTCATTCTGAAGCCCCGGCGGAATTTCGATTTTCTCCAAAGGCTCCCAAATCAAGTAGGGCAGTTAAAAATTAAGTTCTTACTTCTTTTCATTTAGTTCCACAAGAAAACCTACCTTTTTCACGATTTCCAGAAAAGACGCCTCAAATCAAAATTTAAACTGAAGAAAATCGAAATTATGAAAATCTCAGTTGAGGTACATATCTATTCGTCTGGAATTCGTTGCCAAGTTATGTATTCTCGTCAAACTAATCAACAGGAAGCGAGAACTCAATTTTCAGCTGCCAAAATTGATTGGGACACTTCTAGGGAAATTTGAAAATACTGGAGAAAATCGAAATTGCACAGGATGCTTCAAAATGGCTGGAAGTTGTCAAATTTGGCTTCGAGAGGTCGATCTATCAAGTCGAATATATTTTTTTTCAAAACACATTTTTTGTTTCATAAAAAGTTGAACTTTCGTCGAAAATCGAGAAATAAACTCGAATATCTGAAATTTTGAGTATCAGGATTTCAGCTCACACATTTTCCAATAATCCTAAAAAATCGTTTCAATCAGAAACAAACATTTTAATTACTACTAGTTTTAACTTGTTTATGCGGTATTTGCAAAGTGATATTACTCGGGCTCATGTTGATATTTTTAAGATGTCTATTAGTGCAAAATATTCAGAAAAGTAAGCACTATTTAGCTATGCAATCGGGTTTTAGATTTGAAAAGTAATAATCTGATTATGCTTCCTGAAAGATGCCCATATTTTCGGGAGATTTGAAAAGGTTTTTGGAGTAAAACTATACTTTCTCAGTCGGCGTCAGTGTCCGCTTGTGGCTTAAGTGGTGGTTTTAAGTGTCCTGAAACCGAATCCGGTGTTATTTTTTGCGAAAAGTTGCAAAAACGGTCTTGACAGGCAATTTTTGGACAAAAATGCATGAAAAAACACATTTTTTTAGCATAGGTACCTATCTTAACGTTGAAGTCCGCGTCAGTCCCCGTTTGTGGTTTTTAATGTATAGTTTCAAGTGTCCGGAAACCAAATTCAAGGTTGTTTTTTGAATCAAGTTGCATGCGCGGTCCACACGGGCAGTTTCCGGCCAAAAATACAAAAGAAATCCTCATTTTTTGGCATAATTCAACCTTTTAGGTATGAAAATGAACTGTTCAATTACCATATAAAATTATACTTGAAAAATATGATCGAAATTTATGTCATCGATGCCGTTAATAATCATCTCAACAATTAAAAAATATAAATTTCACTTCTTCAGCTTTTAACAATATTTGTTCAAATTTATTCAATTTCTGAATTCATTTTGGGAAAATATGTATCACATAAATTTTGAAAAAATATTTCACATTTAGAAAGAAATTATTCAATTCTTGAAAAAAGGGTCTTATTTTAGAAAAAAATGTAATTTTGGTAAAAATTGTTGCATTTTAGAAAAAAAATTGGGGAAAAAGTACACAAAAATTTCGACAAATTAATTCATTTCAGAAAGAATTTATGCAATTTTTGAGAAAACGGTTTTATTTCAGAAGAAAAAATCGTTTTGAAAGAAAATTATTCAATTTTCTAAGAAAATACTCATTTACTTTGGGAAAAATTGATTTTGACCCTCTCTCCTGCCCCACCCTCCACTCCAAAAAATTTTTGAGTACGAAATTCGTAATCTACGACCTCGAAAACATATATTTTGACATATTACACGATATTGAAGTGAAATTTTGATTTTGACCCCCCTCTCCTGCCCCACCCCTCACTCAAAAAAAATTTTCTCCTCAAAATTTGAAATCTACGACCCTAAAAACATAAGGTAACCACTTTTTGAACGACTTTCAGGGCTTTTGTGCAAAACGAGCGTTTCAGAGGGTCTCCTGGCCCACTGTGCGCCGTAAGAATGCGAATTACATTATTTAGATTTTTGTAATTTTTCGGTGTATTAGGGGATTTTTCGAAATTCAAACCCCTATAGCTCTCCCCTATGTCAACTTTAGGAGCTGAAATTTTGGCTGTGGAAGTTTTTGTTAATGCTCTACAAGCCTGTGAAAAAAATTTTTCATTCCGCGTGTCCAATCTCGGGTAGCTCCCTTGTAAGTCGCTTTTTATTTTAGACTATATGGACTGTCAATTCCGATTATGTTGTTCGTTTCTGGTACGAGCATAGACTACCTATTTTTTTTCCTCTACTTGGATGCTGGCTCGATTAATTTAGTAGCAGATAATGCGTCGAATTAAGAAACTATTATCGATCTATGTCGCACATAATAGGATGGAGTGAAAAAAAAAAATATATCTTGGATTTTGACTAAATTTAGGCAGGGGTAGTTTACTTTGAGTGTGAGACCTTCCAAAAAAAGTTTGACCCCCCGGGGGGCAAGGGGGGAGCAGGAGGTGCTCAAAATGCATCTCCTTTTGAAAAAAACTATGTTTTTTGTTTTTTAATCAGTTTTTTTCAAAAGGAGATGCATTTTGAGCACTTCCTGCTCCCCCCTTGCTGGGGGGGGTCAAACTTTTTCTGGGAGGTCCTTCACTCAAAGTAAACTACCCCGCCAGGTTAAGGCTCGGCGAGTCTGCTTGTTCCAATAGGGTAAATGTATCTTGAAGAGGCGAGAGGGTCCCCCCCATATGGGTGCGATTGTGTCAAAATACATACAGCAATCCTTTACGTACTCGTGGACAGTTGTTAAGGCACGATAAAGTATCATTTAGGTGCAGATTTCAACTCTTAAATTTGAAAAATCTGAGATTTTCAAAAATGGGTAATTTTGACCCCCCCTCCCCTCAAGAGCTCATGTTTCATTTGAAATGGGTTGTGTTAGGTATCATTAGATCGGAAATTTGACGCAGATTTCAAATCTGTGGTTATTTTTTATTCAAAATTGATACATTTTGAAATAATGTAGAAAAACCCATTTTTGGGGGCGTTTCACCCCCCAAAAAATTTCCCTCACACTTGGGGCTCTTGGTTTTTTTTTGGTAACTACTGAGACCCTTCTGAACACATTCCCGCAAAAAAACCTTTGTTCTAAATTTTTTCCACTTTTTTGCTAGAATGGCTGTACTACTATATTTTCTTTCTCGCACGATGGTACCCCAACAATAAGGGCAAGTAAGTTCACCTTTGTAACAATAAACGTTATCCGGGTACGTACGCAGCCGGGTTACTTTGATAGTTTATCCTTAGTAGTTGAACTGTTGAGCTATTTGACTTTCCTTGGTTTTACGGGTTTTACAAATTAAGTAATCGGTTTCGGAAGAAAGTTGTTATGTGTAAAAGTTGACTAGCGGGTACACCTCGTACAGCATGTAGTTAGCTATAGCTCCGAGGTACTTGCGTCAAACGTGAGTAAACTACGACTTAAGAGAGAATCGCTCGCAGTGGTAAAAGTCGTTATGTTAAATGAGCCTTTTAATAAATAATTTTATACTAGAAAACGACTCGTCTAAAATCATCAAATATATATGTAACCGTGTGTTGTGAAAATGCCATGATTATTTTAATGTTTACGAGTAGGTACTTTGAAAATGTGAAATTTATTACTATGATGTTATTCGTCGGCTTCTTACCTTTGCTCTGTCGTCGTCTTAGCGATAATTAATTTTTCAAAACTTACTTCTGGTGTGTTTGCCTTAAATACGTATTTAATCTTCGCATACTTAGGTATCTTTAATAATTCGTATTTGGTTTTCCTTTTTCCTGGCCCCCGGGCACATTTCGCAATTCTCTTGCGAGTATTTCAATTTCATAATATTACTTCATTAGCAATTCAAACGCAGTTTCTGTTGATTTATGCTTATCAATTGGTACTCGGCTCATCGAAAGATGCCAAACGAATACCGAAGCTCTCAGAAGTAAAAGGAATCCGTGTGGTATGGAAAAAAGCTCGCAAAAAGTTGGAATTTGGCGGAGTGAAAAAACACAGAATTCGTACCGAGCCAACGAATCTTCTCGGTTTCTCACGCTGCTAATCTTATTTTAAATTCGCTCCGTTTTTGTGTTTTAAATTAATGTTTGGTTAATGCAAATCATACGTACGGTTGTGAAAGGCGAAATTTTCGAATACTTTAAGTCGTTTGAATTTGAAACGTTCAGCTTGTTGATGATGCCGCAGGGGAGGGGGAAATTTTTGAATATTCTCGCTTTACGTTCTGCAGCAAGATATCGTCGATTTGAAATTTTTCAGACGGTTTAAAACCACATTTGAGAATTTTCAATGGTAAAATATACCGGATGAAATTTTATATCATCTTTTTGGTTCTCGATTTCTTTCGATGGAATGCTTTTTTTATGACGGTAAGAAAAAAAAAACTCAGCTGGGTTGGTAAAAATACCTTTGGTGTAGATTTGAGCGATGAAAACATATTACCTTGACGTTGGTGAACGAGAGGCTTTCCATTGTATGCAACATTTGTCATTGTCAATGAAGGTGAAATTTCCTCGGTAATATGCCTTGTTCCTCCCTTTCTGGAGAATTTTTTTTGGGGGGAAATTTTCCAAACGACAGGTCGAGTGCACAAACGAAACGTCGTCGAATCGATGCGCAACATGTTATTTCGTTTAACCTTTGAGTAATGGCGGCGTAGAAAATGTGTCTGAACTTAGCGTGATGGATTACTAACAAGCGTATAATGCGTGTTAATGTGGCCGGCTCTCCCCATTCGTAGCGTAGATATATTGCCATACTTGCCTCGAGTCTCCAATTCTGCACACGAGGAGCGAGGGTTTCACTGGCCAGCGAATTTGGTTAACGGCAATGGCTGGGAATTACTTTCGAGTACCATTCTTATACTTGTACCCGGTTTGACTGATTAATATCCGTTTCATTGCGATTTATATTGTAGACCCTTATCACGCAGTAGGCGCTTGTTTTACGAGCTTGTGATCTTTCCGGTACGGTGGCTGGACTAAAGGCTTGTTTTTGCCTTCGATTTGACAGATATTGCGTCGTGATCGTGTATGCGAGCTCGTCAGAAGGGTATTTTTCTCGCATGCTGGCGAAATTCAGTGTCGTGGTTGGGGTTACTACTTCGGTGGATGGGCTCGATGAGTAAGCAGGTGATTTGAATGATTTATTTGGTCGGAGAGTTTATGGCCTTTGCAATTTAGGATGGGTCATTTGAATGGATCTAGATGAGCTGAGAGAGGTTTAATTTTGAAGGTATGTTGATGATGGGGAAATCTCATTTTATTTTATGTGAAGAAAATTTTCTTCGAATATTACCATTTTGATAGTCGTATTTTGTCGTTGATTATTAGTTTTTGCACATCAATATTAATCGTAAATCTGGTCATTTCGAAATACCAAGATTGAATTCCAAAAAGCTGTTTTTAAATTTCATGAAAATAATTTTAGAGTTGAAAAAAAATCGGAAAAAACGTTGTGAGGTTGAAAAAAAAATACAAAGAAAGTAGAAAAAAAGTGAAGAAAAAATTTTAGTAGATATTGGAAAAAAATCCAGAAAAATTTCAAGTTTGAAAACCATTTTGAGAAATAATTCAAAAAAAAGTATAAACATGAAAAAATCTAAGAAAATTTTTGATTGAAAAAAATTTTTGTGTTGAAAATACGTGGGAAAAAATTAGGAGTTGAAAATTCAAAAAAATTAAGAATCGAAATTTGACAAAAAATCGCGGAAAAAATTTTTAAGTTCAAAATTTCAAAGTTGAAAGAAATTTTTGAGAAAAAAATGGGAACCAACTCGTTCATACTTCATACTCACCCCGAAAAAAATGGGAATCAATTTGCCTATCTTTTCACCATTAATATTTCGTTGGGAATCAACTCACCTACACCCAACCTTCTTCCTATAAAACGACGAAATTTTAGTCTCAATTTGGAAAAATTAAATTCAACTCAGAAAATTTGCAAAAATTTTACCAACGTTTTTTTCTAAAAGATTGAAAAATTTAGTACCTATTTTGAGATGAAAAAATTGAGTAAAATCGCATCCTTGAGAGAAAAATTTGTATAAATGGTATCTTAGGGTATTACTTTTTTGAATTTCAGCGAATTTGAGAAAGGTTACCTACTGATTGGCTATTTAACTCAACTTTTACGTTTATCATTGCTCTCTGAACTTGTCAATCATATACTGAGGGTTTTCATAGGCCAATAAGACGTGTTCTAAACTAGTACTTCAAGGTAATTTGTATATAAGTGGAAAAGAGAAATTTGAAAATGGCTCCTGGCGCAGAACCCGCTATGATATTTTTCCATGAAATCACATGTTTTTGTTTTTTATTTCATTGGAAGTAAACGGGAAGTGATCAAATATATTATCTAGAGTTCGATTTTGACGGAATTTTGTGTGAGGGACGAGTTTTGAGGATATGTTTCAATACGACGCGACGTACTTCATAAACCAAATGTTGAAAGCTCAGATCTTAGATTTCATCCTCCTCCTTTCCCACCCTACTTTACCTACTTCAAAATTAATCAAAACTGATTGTTAATTTTCAGATTTTTGATAGTGGAAAAGAGAAATTTGAAAATGGCTCCTGGCGCAGAACCCGCTACGATAATTTTCTATAAAATCACATGTTTTTGTTCTTTGTTTCATTGGAAGTTAACAGGAAGTGATCAAATATATATCTAAAATTCAATTTTGATGGAATTTCGTGCGAGGGACGAGTTTTGAGGATATGTTTCAATGTGACGTAATATTGTCGTGATATTTTTTAAGCAGAAACAGAAACATAGTTTTTATACTTTTTTTTTCAGTGAGGTACATATCAGAAAGACTTTTTTAATATGTTTTCATTGAAAAAAGTTTTGATTTTTTCCTTTTGGATTTTTTTTTCTAAATTGAATACGGATTGATTTTTTGGAAGGTTTCTGAAAAGTGGTTTATTTTCTTAACTTTGATTTTTTTATTATAATTTTTTCCAACTTGAGTGTCGTATTTCTTGAAAAATATTACCTAAATTGATTTTAAGTTTTTTTTTCTAAACATGATTTGTTTTTTGTTTTAAAAAAAAAGAAAAAAATTATACGTATTTTCAAATACATGGTGTCCGGTGAATGGTCTGTTATACTTCATTTTTGGATATAACCGGGTATCATTAAAATAATACTTTAGATGAACAAGTTGCCTATTTTGAAAATTGAAGGAGCAAATGATGTTTCCAAAAAAAAACACGAAAACATTTTTTTTTCAACAATGGGAATGAATTGTACTTTGATAATTGAACAAATTTTCTTCATATGACTTTTTGCCTAACTTCAAAATTGAAGGGCTATAAGAAAATAAGTTCGAAAAAAGATTTTAAAAAATTAACTAATCAAGGGAATGGATATAGTAAGTTAAAAATTGAACAAATTTTTCCTGAAGTTTTTTAACTAACATGAAAAATAAAGGGGCCACGAGTCATTCAAAATTGAGAAAATTTGAAGAAATTTTGAACCCAACTTATTTCGAATGACCCGTAGCCCCTTCATTTTTGATGTAGGCAAAAAAATTTTCAGGAAAAATTTGTCCGATGTTCAACGTACTATCCATTCCCTTGATTAGTTTTTGTTTTAGAATTCTCATGATATAGCTTTGATTTTTTTAGCCGAAAATATTAAATTCCGGTTTAGTCCAGTTATTTTAGGATTTAATCCCCAAAAATTCAATCCTGATTTTTTTTCTCGTTTTACGTTCGTAATGGTACACTACACAACATACTAAAATGAACATCCCCATAACCCTCCGCTACCCCCAGGGGAGGGGTAAATGTCTGCTGAATACCGGGTTTTCGTGAATATCTCCTCAAATAAGCCTCAAAATTGAAAAATAGTTATGAACAATCTTGTTCTACGTGTAATTTCCTATCAAAAGGGTTTTTTGTTTTTTCAAAAACAGTCACTTCCTTGACCAAAAATTAAGGGTAAAAAACACCTATTTTTCAATAATTTACAGCATTTTTTGAAAAAATCGAAAATTTTGTGAATATCTTCTCAGATGAGCCTCAAAATGGAAAAATGGTTTTGAACAATCATGTTCTACCTGTAATTTCCTTTCAAACAGGTTCGTTTTTTTCGAAAACACCCACTTATTTGCCCAAAAATTAAGGTGTTTTTTACCCTTAATTTTTGGTCAAGAAAGTGAGCGTTTTTTGAAAAAAAAAAAAAATCTTCTGATAAGAAATTACACGTAGAACAAGATTGCTCATAACTATTTTTCAATTTTGAGGCTTATTTGAGGAGATATTCATGAAAACCCGGTTTTCAGCAGATATTTACCTCTCCCCTGGGGGTAGTGGAGGGTTATGGGGTGTCAATTTTAGTATGTTGTGTTCTTGTGTAGTGGAGCATTACGAACATAAAACGCGAAAAATCAGGATTGAATTTTTGGGGGTGTGGTACACTTTTTCTCTTATTTGCCCGGACTAGTAGGAAAATTTGCTCAAATGATGATGTTATTTGTGAAAATTTTTACATGAATAAATTCCGAACTTCATGAATCGATCAAGCATACTATTTCGTTACTTTAAAATCAATTCAAAAACTTCACTGTCGAATAATTTCAAAACTTCTAAACGACTCTTAAACGTCGAAAATTTTTTCCAAACGAAATTTACTACTCACACAATAGCCAAAAATTCCCACCCGAGCGAAATTCTCCACACCACGAAAATATTCCATACAAAGCTCGAAACAATAACGCAAATAAAAACCACGCAACACCATCTGTCCCTTAGGAAACCTTGAATCGAAGGCGAATATGTGACATAGAAATGGCTTCGCTAAACAATTGCATACTTTGTGTTTACCGCATACAATGCAACAGTTAAAACGCGAATAAATTTGCATAACAAGTGCCATAAATATTAGAACAGATTCGATTGCCAAAGCCTCGAATCGTTTATCCATTCAGCACGCGACGCTGAAATTACATCTTATTCGAATAAAAATAAGCTTCGAGTCGGAGAAAAAAATCCAACCGTTTCAACCTTATACTTCTCAACTTACGGTATAATCAGCCAGTGAAAAATTCAAAAGTAGTTAATGGCCAGAATAATATCTCGTATTGGGCTCCGCATTCTGTATTTAAGTTTCAAACAGCCACACGAGTGCTGAAGGCGTTAAAAAAATATACGAAATTATGCCTATAATACAATTGTCGAAATGGGTATGCTTGGGTACTTTTCTTTTACGACGAGTACCTAAATCTGGCCTACGATACCATTCTCATAACCATACTCGTAATACACTTTGAAAAAGTCAAAATTACCCCGATATTACCGTCAACATTTACATAGGTAATCTGTTCGCACATCTATTCGTCACTTACTTAGAATTCTCATTACCTACGAGCTACGAAACGACTTCAAATACCTAGAATGAATCCTAAAATACGTATATGGTGAAACACTACAGCAGTTGGAAATTAAGACTCTTCAAAGCTGCTGCAAATTTACATAAAGAGAGGATTCGTAAAAACGTAGAATAGTTTACATAACACGGCATTAAAATTATACGGCTGCATGGGTTTTTTTCATCTCGTTCGCTCTTTTTTTCCAACCATTACGACGTACGTCTTATTTAACAACATTTTCGCCAAGTAAAAAGAAAAAGAACTCGGTGGTTTATAATTTTACTGCGAAAATGAAGTACCTATCTCTTGGCAATACGAACCCTTCTTCAACGCGGTTGCTTTCCTCGAGTGTTACAAATCCGTTTCAAGTATTTAATTAGAGTTGTATATTCTTTAAACGATGTTAATAATCCGACAGTTTCAAAAGGTTTTTGGAAATTTCGCCTAGGTTTTAAACGATGCTAATTTTTATCCTGGCCCCTCCAAGAGGTAATTGTTGCTTCGGTATAATTTGCGTTCTCTTTTTTTTCTTGCCAAATTATAATTATTTTTAGAGCTAATAACTGTTTTTATTCTCATCCGAAGAAAACTTCTTCATTAATGTGGTAAATTTGTACAATATTCGCGAGAACAATTCAAAATTTAATCAAAATTTTAACGCAGGTACTGCTATAAAATTTAAATTATCGGACGATTTATTTTTTTAATTGGGAAATTTTCCGAGGCTATTTCCTGTTTAAAATAACTCAACGTAGAATTACGTAATGGAATCTCAACACCACCCAGAGGCGTGACGAAGCAATATTTCTGGGGGGGGGGGGGTGAAGCTCAAATTTTCCCAACTATTTTCCGAGAAATTCCCAACTATTTTTCCTACTTCCCAAAAAAAATTCCCAACTAGGTAATTTTTATCGTGGCTGCCCAGGTATTGTGAAAAAAAAACAAATAAACACACTTGACAAAATTTCAAATTTCAACTTGAATGCAGCCTTGAGAGGCAGTGATATGGACAGAGACGAAACTTAGGCAAAAGTCTGAAGGGGTGAAAATAAAAGATTTGCTAGTTACATTTTCAAAAAAAGGGAACTTTTCATAAATTGCACGCAAGCCATTGCTATTTTTACCTTGTTTCAGTAAATGAAAAAATCTAGGTTAGACTAGGTAACATATGTATTGATAATTATTTTGTTAAGATTTATACAGATTTAATAATGTGTTGAGCCCGAGAGAAGCGAGGGCAACATTTTTTAACGAAAATAGACTTTCAAAAATTGAAAATTCAACACACTTCTCTCATTGAGATTTTTCAAAATGTGACCAATACTTTCGAATTCTTCTCTATTCCTGCTTTCTATTTTCAACACCGTGGTCACTGACATCACAACAAATAGAAAAACAATTTGCAAGATATGGAACGTAATATTTAACCCGAGCGAAGCGAGGGCAATTTTTTTTTTTTGAAAAATGTATGATAAAATAAGTAAAAGAACCACTATTCTGAATTCCTTCTTAAAGAATTTTGAAAAGCGTGTCTTGAAAAAAAACAAAGGGGTTCAATAGTGATCATTTGGCGAAAAAGGGTGGCTTTAGTGACTAAGCGTGAAAATATGGGACAGCCATTTAAAAGCTGATTTCTGTCTGTGGCCTGTAAAACCAATAATAAATGAGAAGGAAATTTTTTTTCCCCTTCAAAAAGTATTCAATATTGTCTGAGATAGAAGATGAGAGTGTTCATATCATTGTAAGTAGCGAGGGCGAAAATTTTTGAAGAAAAAGTATATACAAAAGCTGAAATTTTTTCATTTTTCAAATTAATAGGTGAAGTCCTCAACTCATACTTCTTAAGTAATTACATTGGTTTGCTTAGGTGTTGGTATATGCCCGAGCGAAGCGAGGGCTAAAATTTGAAAAGTTAGTGATTTTTAAAACAAAAATAATTATTTTTTCAATAGATTATTCTTTAAAAATTTCTATTACTTCCATATAAAAAATTTGTGATTTTAAATGTTTTTTTAAACGAAATTTTAGCTATTTTACACAATTTGCAATCAACTTTTTCGATATTCTCAAGTTTTTTCAACGTTCCCAAGTAAGTACAACTTTTCAAAAACTTGGGAATTTTAACTTTTTTGAATCTAAACTTGAGAGAATTGGAATAAGTTGGGAATCCCAAATTCACACAATTTTCCAAGTCCAAATTAGGGATTGTGATATTCTCAATTTTTTCAGCTTTCCCAAATCCAAACTTCAAAAAAGTTGGGACAATTTGGAAAAAAGTTGAAAATCTCAATTGTACCCAGTTTTCCTAAAATTTGATTAGGGATTGTGATTTTCTTAAATTTTTTCGACTTTCCAAAATTCAAACTGCGGAAAAGTTGGGACAAGTCCCAACTTTTCCCAATTTTCCCACTTTTTCCTGATTTTTCCAACTTTTCTCAACTTTGGAATCGTCTGAGGGGGGGGGGGGGGGTTACGCACCCCCACACCCCCTCCGTTAGTCACGCCTCTGACACCACCTGAACCGGTATAAAATACAGGGTGGCTCAGTTAAGGTGTGAAATATTGAAACCTCATATTCTACTTATCAATACGAACAAAAAATGTCATATTCAACATGGGCCCAAAACGCTTTCTTTCTGAGATATTGCCGAGTAAAGAACTGGAAATTCGGCAACGTTGCGCATCGCGACGCCCGTAAAATGTTGCGTTTAACGAGACGAGCGTCGGGGTTACTTACGCGGAAATTAATTACAGCGTTGCCACAAAATAAATTATGCTGAGAAACCCTCCATTTTTTTGATTTTTTAGAAAAAAATGTTAGGCGAAATTTTTTTTATAATAATGAGGAATCATGAGAAATCATTAAATTCGATTTTTATTGTAATTTTGTGGGATGGTCGAAATTTGATAAATTGATTACTCAGCATCCAATAAATAAAAAAAAAACAGAAATTTGGGTTAATAGGTGTTAAATAAGTAGTACTACCCCTAACAGTGAATAAAATTTCAAAAAAATGATTTTTTTATTCTTGTTCGACCATTTTTCTGGTACAGAAACACGTTTTTTGCTTCAAAACACTTACTTAGTAACCAAAAAAAAAAATTGGTATACGTTTCCATGGACCTCCTTTCACTTTTTACACCACCTACCCCCTAAAATTTTCACTGCTAGAGCAAAAATTGCCAATTTTGGGTGAAATCTGGGCCCCCTTTAAAGGCGAATAACTCAGTAATGAAGCGTTTATGACCCATCATGTATATAACATTTTTTACTCCAAATGATAAGTAGAATACGGGGTTTTAATATTTCACACCTTAACTGAGCCACCCTGTATAATCGATATCTTTATTCAACACCTTCGAGAGAATCATTACTTGGAAAAAGAACTACATAACGTAGGTAGCTTGGTACCCTAATTTGAGTCAATACCGGAACGTAAAACAAGCCTAACTACAATCATTCATAATACCGATACTATTTAGCCTGAATAGGCGAATACGTACACAGAATAGAATAAAAACAACCGCACACGTATCGAGAATTCGAATGCGAGAGAAATATTCGCCCGTTTAATTAATCAAATAAAACCCCCTGCGTAAACGTATTCGCAACTGGGCTTAATTCGACTTCACACTCCGAGTTGTATAACCAATACACCGCCGACACATTAATCCAACGCTATATAAACTTCTAATCCCCAGAAATTTTGGTTTTTTATGCACGTGCTTTCGATAGTGTATTTCGCTGTAATGTTTCTTACACGGTGCTATGGTCCTCTCGATATTTTTCACAGTGATCGGAAAAGTAATAATGGGGTTTTGGAGTTCGGTGTGATTTCGGTTACAGATCTTCTCGAAGGTATTAACTTTGGTTGGAAAACAAAGTAGGTGTGGATTGAATGGAAAATGGAAGGGTGGAGGGGTTGGATCGTGACACGTTTTCAAGATATTTTTGACCTTTGGATAGATTTGATGGGTCTCGAAGGAGGCCTAGAATAAATGAAAATAGCTGTGGTGATCGCTGATTTAAAAAAATTGACTCCTCTTCCCAGCTTTCCAATTTTTGTCTATTTTATTGCATTATTTTTGATGAAATTTTAATTCAGAGGAAAAATTTAATTGTCAAAATTAATTTGTATCTACTTTCTGCTTGAGCATCTGAAGAAATTTTCATTGTCATTTTTTAAATTTAGTTTTGAAAAAACGTACCCAATTACTTCCATTATTTTAGATTTTTTTGTTTCAAAATTCTTCAAGTTGGACCAAAATTGAAAAATGGTAAAAAATTCAAAAATTTTGCAACATTATTTGAATATATCGAGAAATAAGAAAATGTTTCAATGCTTCCTAATTTTTTCTGGTCATTTCACCCTACGTATTCCATCCAATTTTCAGTCGAATTTTTGAAAAATTTCGCAAAAAATTTCGAAATTCTCTGTGAAAATTACTTTTTTAAAAAATACCTAGATACTTGAAAATGGAAAATATGTATCAATTATTCTCAGTTCTTTTCAGTTGAGTATCTTACATAATTTCGCATATTTTTCTGCCAGTTTTTGGAACCACGTGTCTGCAAATCTTGAACTTCTCTATGGAAATTACTGTTTTCATTTTTGCCGAAAATTCGTAAAAAGTCAAAAAAATCTATGAAAGCAAAAATACGAAAAACATTGCACAAAAAAATTAAAAACATGGATAATTTTTTTCATTAAAATGTCGAGATATTTATTTTTTTCATGTAATGATTTTTTTGAGATTTTTTGAGGCGAGGAACAGAGTCATGCGGAAGGGAGGAGGTAGAGTCATTGCATTGTTGAAGAAATCCGGTTTTAACAGAAAAATTTTGGAAGAAGATGAACCGATGACTTTTTTTAAAATTTCAAACATGTCGTTTTTGAGTCAAAAAGACTGAAGGAAATTGAATTTGAGTCTAAAATAACATACATCTACACTACACCTTTTTTCATCTTTTCTAATTTTCAAAATTGCTGAAAAAAGTCTGACAAAATGTTGAAAAAGTACAGAAATAACAGATTTTTCATTATTCATCATTTGAAATTATTTAGCAATTTTGCATTGTTGAAAAAGACAAGAAAAATACTAAAATATCCAACATTTTAGGAAAAAGTCAAAAAAAAGAAAGTACCTATATATGTGAAATTACTTTTTATTGATACTGATAGATAATAAAATACTCACGACGCAAAAAAGAACTTGGCTTTGTTTGAAGAGATTTTTTCCAAGGTTCCAAAAGTTTGACAAAAAGTCACGTATCGCTTCTTTAAAAAAATTTTCTAACCCAGGAAATAATTTTTTTGCAAAATTTTTACCTTTTGGTGGTTTATTTTTTTTCTTCCAGGTAGGTAACGAAGTTTTTTTTTTTAATTTGAAATGGTTTGAATTAGAGAATTTCCAAAGAATTTGGTGACTAACTCCTCTCTTTCTCTCAGAAAGCTTTAGTGTTTTGAAGCAGGAAAAAAATATCTCCTCTCCAAGATTCCATGGTCAGATTATCCAGCATAAAATCCCTGTCAAAACCGCAATATTCACATCCGGCTTAGGTTATGAAAGTTAATAATCAAGTAAATATTCTTTGCTTAGGTGTGGAAGGGGTAGAAAAAATAGTCTGGAAAATTTTAGGAAAATCATCTTCGATGAAAATTGCAACATGATTTTTTCAGTATTTTTTGTGTGGGAGGTAGTGTCACAGAGAGTGAAAAAATTGAAAAAATTCGGAAAACTAATTTTTCAATTTCAAATTCCGAATGCTTTGAATATTTTGTTAATATTTTTCGTATTTTCTCAGGTTTTGATTTGACGGGGGTGGGGGGATCTGGACGGTTGACAAATTTTTTATTAATCAAACCATAATTTATTAAACTAAGTAACAAAAAAAGGAAAAAATAATTTTAAAAGTTCTCAAAATTATCAATTTTTGAAATTAAAACAAAATTGATTTATATTTTCAAAATTGGCCAACAACCTCTAAAAAGTGTACCAAAAATGAAAAAAAAATGATTTCACACAGATACTCATATGGAAACCTTAGCCAGCCAGCGCCTTCTGGAGTAATTCCAGTGCGTTGGAGAAAAGTCAGTTTTTGCTGGTGACTTCAGATCGGCTAAAAAATAGTCAGAATCGATTCTAAAGGTCAACATCAGTACATATTACCTATTTTAAAATTTTCATCTCGTGATTTACTCCGTTTGAAAAAAATCAACATAATCAATAGGTCACTTCAGTCATTTTCAAAAATTCGTCAAAAATCGAAAAATTAACTTCGGAAATTTAAAATTATGGTTCAGAGGTGTGGGTGAGGTATTCTTTCAGCAAACTGAATTTCGACTGACTCGCCATTGACGGGTTGTGAAGGTTCCCTTGTTTGATATTTTTAAAAATAAATCAAAGCAATTAATTTTTTTAAATAAAATGAAAGTTACCTATTGGTAAAATTGTTTTTAAATTGATAATTATTCAAATTTTCATGTTTTTTTTTTTTAATGAAGAAATTTATAAACACAATTACCTACCTATTTTTAAAAATTGATCTTTTTTTATAAATACTAGTTCTTATCAATTCTATGAAAATTCTCAATTTCAAAAAATGTTTCAAAACTTGAAAAATTTCGATTTTTTTCAATAAAAATTGACCGTTTTTTAAAAATATGTTTCGTTTATTCTAAAATACCAAAAAATGTTCATTAGAAATTTTTCGAATCAATTTTTAAAAATTTTTAAAATTGAAAAAATATTTTTATTTTCAAAAATGACAACATAAGCAGTTTTCTTGAAAATGAGAAAAATTTATATTTTTTCAAAATGATAATCACTGACAATTTTTCATCAAAAATGGAAGAATTGGTCTGTTTCATCGACTAACTCGACGTTTTTTAGCTGATAATAACGAGGTAGCTAATTTTCCACGCCCCCCCCCATCCTTGCAAATTAAAATTCATTAAAATCATATTTTGTAACTCTGAAAAATCTTCTGCCATGTAAAACATTCTTTGGCAAACTTCGTGTGATTACAAAAATTCTACCAGATACAAAAAGAGTAAATTAAATGTAAAATTTCTTTGGTTCGTGAAATAGGGAAAAATTGAATCGAAAAATATACATCTAAATTTTTTCTGCCACTTTCTACCATTTTTTCAGTGAAAAAAACCCTCTCGTTTATTACTCTGCAGAATGTATTTTTTCCAATTTTTTCCACTTCGATTGACATTCAGGTACTTTATAGTCGTGGTGAATCGACTCGTAAAGAAAACCCAGATTAAAATCATCTAATATGGGTTAGTTATCACATCATATAGCGTTTCCGTGTACCGTATAAAAAGTTGAAATTTTCATTTTGCCAGACGACGTGAAATTCTCATTCTTATCGAGCAGGGCAATATTCCGCAATAAAGATCGTTTATAAAGCGAGTAATTTGTTAGTGGGGAGTAAAATAGAAAGTCATCAAACCATTCAACGTACGTATCAGATTTTTTCCTCCAACAAATAACCACTTTAAATGAGCTACTTATTGCTCGGGTTATACGAAGGCGAAAATGACATAAAACCGCGCGCTATTCGAAATTATCATCGCCAAAGGCGGGTCGTGTATTGTGTATGATATCGAATTGCTACCCTCTAAGTGTAAATTGAGAATAAAAATATCTATACAAAATAGTATACAGCGAGCTGTGGATGTGTAATGTACGCCAATTCACATACTCGCAGTTTTTCTTTTTAAATAGCTCAATAACCGAGAAACTGAAAGCTTTTGTGTTATTCAATTTGCGAAATGAATACCGCGTCAACATCACATTTGTCTCCATCTGTTCGTATTATCGCATATCGAACGTGTATTACGATAACGATTATTCCAATCAAATTGCTTTTCCGCCTTAGTTGCCAATTTTTTAACAATTTTACTCTTCGCCGAATACTTAATGCGAATAAAGACGAAAAAAGCAACGAAAAAACAAAAAAATAAACATATACGTATCAAAAATCCGGAGAATATATGGCAAATGGCACACGCACGACAAATACCGTCAAAAATGGGCGAAAAAAGAAAGGAAAAATTATCAAAAACTCGCTGACGCGCGACGCAAAGATAAATGTCATTTTTCAGTTTTGTAAAATTAATTAGGACGTTTTAATTTGGCGACGTACTTCCGGCAGGATTTCCATTTTTGTTACGTACGCGACCGGATGTTATTATTTTTTTTGTCATTGTTTAAAAGTCAGACGTCAAGTACCAGCCAAGTATGCAATTTATCATTACTTTTCTTCATTTGTCAATGTTACACGGTTGATGCGATTTCGAAACAAGTACTCCGCCTCGTCGTCGCTGCTTCGTTTGAATCCGGGCGCGTTGGTCGGGCTTTAAAAATAAACAATTTCCAAAATTGAAATTTATTTTTGGCGGTAAGATATAAATCTCGACGGACGGATTTCACGTTCGAGCATTTTATAAAAATTATTTTCCCAGTTTGGAGTAGTCGAGTATTTTCGTCGTTAATGTTCATCATAAATTTATCGGTATTAAATATTCAGCACGCTGCGAAACGCTTTTTGTGCCTATCGTAAGCGATCGTTTGAACTTTTTATTCTATCTGCCGAATAAAGAAACTGTTGAATTTGTAAATTGCGAACATTTAAATTCCAGGTTTAGTTTCGTAAGTGCAGAGTAAAGCTGTGTGTGCTTGATTTTGAATTCGTGCGAAATTTAGGCGACGTAATTTACCAAAGGAAAGGGTTCAAGAAGTTATTGATTTAAAAAATTTGATTTTTTCGAAATTATTGTACTTACCTATGTATCGTTTGTTTGATAAAATGGTCTGGTTTGCTGATGACTGATCAGATAGGTACGTGAATTTTTTGTAAACGATTATTTCACCTGGGAGCCCTCTAAAATCGATATCATTTTAGAAAAAGATAAAAGTTCGGATTTCGTAAGATTTTTGCAAAATTTCAGTTTCAAGAAATTGAAAAGCTAAAAAATTGTAGATATTTTACGAAATTGCGATCTCAATCAAAAAATGAAAATCTTAGGTAGTCACAGTCAGTCACAATTTTTCCAAATCAAAATTCAATTTTTCGACTATTCGAGTAGCGAAAACGTCTTTTTTATTGTAAAACTTGGTATGTGCTTACTTACAACTTGAGTTAACGAAATAGCCGTTATTTCAATCGAAGAATCGTAATTATATCCAACCCCAAATTTTCTGATCAAGCACAATTTTATTGACTGAAATTATTCTAGCTGAAGGCAAGAACCGACCAGAAACGACCTCACTAAATTATTAGAAAACGGTCGTTTTTCATCGTTTCTTGAAAAACGACAAGAAACGACAACATTGGAGGATTGGAAAATGGTCGTTTTTGTCGTTTCTTGACAAATTACAAGAAACGACAACTCTAGAGGATTGGAAAATGATTATTTTTCGTCGTTTCTTCACAAACGACAACAAAAACGACAACTTCAGAGGACTGGAAAATTATCATTTTTCAAGAAACGACGAAAAACGACAAGAAACAACACCTTTAAAGGATTGGAAAATGATTATTTTTTGTTTCTTCTTGAAAAACGACACGAAATGACCGCTTTACGGGATTGGAAAATGGTCGTTTTACATCGTTTCTTGAAAAACGACTAGAAACGACAACTGTGGAGGATTGAAAAATCATTCTTTTTCGTCGTTTCTTGAAAAACTACAAGAAACGACAACTTCGGAGGACTGGAAAATAATCGTTTTTCAAGAAACGACAAAAAACGACAACTTTAGAGGATTGGAAAATCATTCTTTTTTGTCGTTTCTTGAAAAACGACAAGAAACAACAACTTTGGAAGATTGGAAAATAATTGTTTTTCAAGAAACGACGAAAAACGACAAGAAATGACGAAAAACGGCAAGAAACGACGAAAAACGACAACTTTAAAGGATTGGAAAATGATTATTTTTCATTTCTTCTTGAAAAGTGACTCGAAATGACCGCTTTACGGGATTGGAAAATTGTCGTTTTACGTCGTTTCTTGAAAAACTACAAAAAACGACAACTTCAGAAAATTGGAAAATTTTCGTTTTTTAAGAAACGACGAAAAACGACAAGAAACGACAACTTTAGAGAATTGGAAAATGATCATTTTTCGCCGTTTCTTAAAAAACGACCACTTTGAAGGATTGGAAAGTCATTCTTTTCGTCGTTTCTTGAAAAACAAGAAACGACAACATTAGAGGAATCGAAAATATTATCGTTTTTCGTCGTTTCTTGAAAAACGACAAGAAACGACAACTTTTGAGGACTGGAAAATGATCGTTTTTCAAGAAACGACGAAAAACGACAAGAAACGACAACTTTAGAGGATTGGAAAATCATTCTTTTTTGTCGTTTCTTGAAAAACGACAAGAAACGACAACTTTGGAAGACTGGAAAATAATCGTTTTTCAAAAAACGACGAAAAACGACAATTTTAGCGGATTGGAAAATCATTCTTTTTCGTCGTTTCTTAAAAAACTACAAGAAACGACAACTTCAGATTGTTTTTTTCGTCGTTTCTTAAAGAAACGACAATGTTAGAGGATTCGAAAATATTATCGTTTTTCGTCGTTTTACTTTGGAGGACTGGAAAATGATTAGTTTTCGTTTCTTCTTGAAATACGACACGAAATGGCCGCTTTACGGGATTGGAAAATGGTGGGTTTTCGTCGTTTCTTGAAAAGCGACAAGAAACAACAACTTTAGAGGATTGGAAAATCATTCTTTTTCGTCGTTTCTTGAAAAACGACTGGAAACGACAATTTCAGAGAATTGGAAAATTGCTCTCAAAATTTTCTTCATTTTGATTCTCAGTATTTTAAAATGTTTTTTAACTTTTAAACGCACATTTTTTCATTTTTTTTTCAACATGGAGATTTTTTGTATCCTATAAATAAAATTACAGTATGGAAATATTTTGAGGGTTCAGAATTGAAAAAAAATGAAAAATAATGCAGTTTTTGATCTATCGTTCACATAAGATTCTTTTGCATGCATTCCAGTTGCTTCTAAAAACATCTTATCTTTTATCAAATCATTCATGAATGATTAATTTTTGAGTTATATTATTTGCGAATGATTTTCACATTGAGGTATGATCAACCGTTCTCGAACTATTCTTTTATTTGAAGCCAAATTGTTTTTAATTGACTTTTTTTTGGGACCTTAATTCCACTGGATGGGGACATCTCCTTGCCTACCGACTATCCTACCTATGATTTATAACCCATTTCTGAAGGTATTGGTTTTTAAACCACTTTTTTCTGAGGCAATTTTTTTTGTGAATGATTTACCTATGTCTAATTTTTCAATCGTTCACGAATGATTCATTTAAGTACCAGAAGTAGAAAAGTTCGTGAACGATTTATTTTTAATAAAGTCACGCACGAATGATTAATTTTTAATAAAAATCGTTCGCGAACGATTCATATCTTAAATCTTACCCATTGGTGAACGATTCGTTCATCTGGATTCAAACTGCATGCGAACAACTTTTTTTTGACCGAATATTTCGCAAATGATTCATTCCTAATGAAAATCGTTCGCGAATGATTCATCTGTATGTCATTGCATCAGAAATTGAATCATTTTGATTTTGAAGATAATTAATTTTCGATGCATTACTTGTAAATAACTCATTTTCAGATAAAGTCGTTCGCGAACGATTCTTTTTCCTACGGGGCAAATGGCAAATTATTTGTTGAGAATGATTGATTTTCGATCAAATTACTTAAAAATGATTCGAACTGTAATAAAATCATGCTCAAATGATTTATCTGTGATGAAATCATTCCCCAATGATTCATTTCCAACAAAATCGTATACGAACGACTCATAATTTTTATATTGAATCTAAAACAGATTTTTTTTCGCCCTTATCACTCAACCCTACCATTATTTTTGTCATGTTTGCAGGACGCTAGACAGCGAAACAGCTAGAACGAAGCCGGCGAAATGGCCCTGCTGTACAGATTCGTCAAACTCCAAGACCGAGCGCATTCGCACGTATTCACATTCGTCGTCACCAGATCGGTGACGCGTGACTTGGAACGAGACGTGACCTCGAAGGAGTTCACCTGCGGTCACCAACGTTGGGCCATCACGTTCTCTCGCACCGATAAAGTTTTAGGAGTTTATCTCGTATGGAAAAGTATATCGGAGTACATTCGAGTCTACGTAGATTTTTCGTTCACATTACTCAACCGAGAGCACTTCAGCGTTAACGAATCATTCACTGGTAAACAGGTAAATTTTGATGTTTTAATCTTAACCTTTTCGGGAATTAAAGTTAAACTTATCGCCAAATCGACGTCCAAGTGTCGAACTTTCGACACCATATACGTATTATCCTCTATATTCGCTCGAGTCGAATAAGCGTTAAATAAAAATACCATTGGCCAACTTGTTGCTGCGCTGTTTGAAAAATCCTTCGGAGAAAGTCGACTTTTATACAGTTTCTTAATCTCGCATCATTTAACAAAAATTACCAACTTTTTATCCGCTCAGTTTCGAGGTATATTATGGCTCGTTTTTTCCCCATCATTTCGAGTTTTATATTTAAAATATTGCTCGAGAGCTTTAATCAAAGTTTAATTCGATCAACGTTTTATCAATTTTTTTCAACGTTTTATAAACAGTCAATTTTGGAAGGAGTCTGGGGAAATTAGTTGGCCAAGTTGAAATTACGTTGAAACTTTTTCGTAAATGGGGAAATTTACAATTTATCTGATTTTTTTAATTATTCAACTTTTTCGGTAATAATTCCGAGGAAAAGATCGTTGCGACAAAATTTTAAAGAAAATTCAGTTACATTTGGGAATTTTCACACTCGGTTTTATTAAATTCTGCGGGAGAAAAAAATATAATAAAAATTTCGCAAATTAGTTCCGCTGCGAAGATAATTTTCCATCGAGACCACATACACATAGAAAATCGTTTATTGTCAATTTTTAATTTCCTGCTGAATACGAATTTCCGCGCAATATGTACGATTTTTTCCCTCGAATGCGTTCACGATATCGAACGAGTATGCCAGGGTTTCCCAACTCTGAAATTTTCGCCAGTTTTCACCGATGAACAAATAATCACGTCTTTTCGTCGTATTCGTAATTTCTAATCCATTATGGAAATACGGTGGAAAAAAAAAGTTTATAAATTATATTCGAGAAAAAGAATAAAGAAAGCAGAGTAAACTTTTTCAATGAATTCTCAAAAAGCTAATTTCATTCGACTGCGTGGCGTTCGTTTTAAAACATTTTCATTTCTTTTTTTACTTTTCTTTAAATTAATTTAGCCGACATTTAAAATCCAATTAAACGTTTTTACCAAAGTAAGTGGATTATGAAACCACCGACTGATAATTATATTTCTGGGTGAAGAAATTTCGCGCTGCAATCGAGTAATTCGTTTTTTTATTTTGGTGAAAAATATTTTTCTAATTTAGAACTTCTCGTTGCCGGAGTTGCCGGTGAAAAGCCTGCTCTTATTATTCTTCGAGTAACAAATTGGCTGTACCTGGGTATGCCTTTCGCCTACTTCGGTTTTACGTTGTCGTCAAATTAATTTGGTTCAAAAGTTTTCTGAAGATTTTTCTTTTTCGGTTGAGCTACGTTGTTACCTTGATTTCATTCCAGCAACTTACGCTTCGGAAATATTTAATGAAAAATGATACTCGAGCCGGGGTTTATACTTTTAAAAGATGGCAGAATTCGAATAAAGGTATATTTTACCGATTCTGGTGCCTCGTCCGGTTCATTTTCGTCTCGTTCAATAAGGAAAATATTATTGGCCGAAATCGACTCGGGTACTTTATATAAAACCAAGATGATAAATATAGAGTGAAATATCATCTTGGAAAGCAATCGAGAAAATTTCATCAAGTTTAATAAAAATTAATGCTCGGTGGAAAAAAATCAGCGAAATGGGTTGATAAATTATTCGAAACGAAAGATCCTATCAACCAAATGACCTTAACTTGATAAAACCGTCTTTAAAGTTTAATTACCAAAATGGTACAACTCGTGCAGGTATTTTCGAAAAATATCTGTAGATTGATATTTTTCTACACGTGTTTGATTTTGTTGAATTGTGACGAAACTTCCAATTAATGGCGAAAATTTATGTATTTGTATCTTCTTTCGAAGTGAAAATTGCTCCAGGATTAACAAAATATGTGGTGAGAAAGGTTAATCGAGCGAACGAATGAATCGAGGAAACCGTAAGTCGTGAATTTTTCAATATTACTTTTTCCTCTGGTTTGATAATGAATGTTGGGATAGTTTTTATTTGAATTGTGTATATGGGGGAATGGTACTGAACCCAGACTTGTATCGATTGTGACGCGCCATTTGTGTGATGAATTTTTTAATAACGTTGCCCAGACGAGGTTTTTAATTTTTCATGGATTCGATCTTCGACCCGCGATGAGTTTCCAGTTTGAGTAAACGATTCTCTTTCTGATTTTTTTTTCTCGTCTGCGGCGATTTCGATAGGTGAAGTGAACAACTAAACGTACACGATGTATAATTTAAGTTTAACATTAATTTACATTCTGTTTTCAATTATATCTTGATTCTATAGTATGTGAACGAACGTCTGCATTATTAATGGTTTTGTTGGGGAAGTTCGCATGAAGCTTGTTCAATGGTGAACGAATATTTTATAAATGAGTTAATTTGTGTACTTACCAAGGCGAATGGAGGTAGTTGGAAAGTTTTTTTTTACACATTGAAAGATTTCTTGAAAATTTTAACCTTTGAGTCATTTATTTTGTTAGATTTGAAAAGCTTGGAAAAATTTGGGTTTTTAAAGTCTGACAAAATGACGAAATCCTACAAAAGTGTCAAATTTGATTATCATTTTTCAATAATAATTGAGATTGATTGACAATTTTGAAAATTAGAAAAAAGAAAAAGGCCAAAGACACGTACCAGGTGCCAATTTTTTTTTCTGAATTTCATAAAAATTGAAAAATTGTTTTCAAGATGATCAGTAAAAAAAAAAGAACGACGAAAAATAATCCAGTAGAACGCTCACAATTAATTTTTACATACGAAAAATACAAATTAACCTGGAAAAGTTGATGAATGCTGTGATGATAATGCTTTGTATGGTCATGAAGGAATATCAGAAATTGATTCTGCTACCTAATATCATTGATTGAACGATGGTAAAATCGATTTCCTGATACAATTTTGATCGATTGCAGTCATTTTATCAGAAAAGTATTCTTAATAGATTCGAAAACCTACTTGAGATGCAGTTGTTTCTCGACTTGACTACGTAATTTTTCGATTCAATTTTTTTAAATATCAACAAACTTTGCAAAATAAGTAAATTTTTAGAGCCTCATTCCCAAAATTTGATCGAGTTACTGGAGGGTGTCAAAATTTTAAGTCTGGTAAAGTTTTCTAAAAGATGATGCTTTCAAAGGCAATTTTGTGGGATACACCAACGATGTGCCACTTTACATTAATCTACCAATCGGAAATGGGATTTCGAGAGATCCGATGATTGCATTTTCAGTTCGTCACTAATTTTTTTTCAAATCCAATCCATTTTTCAAACTTTGAAAATTTTCCCAAAAATTTTTTCAACCTTAAAATTTTCACCAAAATATTTTCGAACTTGAAATTTTCCCCAAAATTTTTTCAACTCTTTAAATTTTTTTTCAACTCTTGAATTTTTTTCAACTTTTTTCAATTCTTGAAATTTTTTCTCAATATTTTCAACACTTAAAATTTTTTTGCATTTTTTGTTCTCTTTCAATCATTAATTTTTTTTAATTAATTTTTTTCAGATATACCATCCAATCTAAATTTTTCTCAATTTTTTCTGACCTTTAATTTTTTTCAATTCTATTTCTTCTCTCTTTTTCAGTTTCTTTTAGTTCTAGAACTTTTTTTCAATTTTTTTCTAACCATGAATTTTCCACAAGTTTTTTTACCGTGAAATTTTTTCTTGAAATTTTTATAACCTCAAAATGTTTCCTCAAAATTTCTTTGATTGTAATTTTTTCGATTTTTTCATATTCTCTTATAATACGCAGAGTATCATATTCACGTGAAAAAATTGTTCATCCAGTGTTGAAATTTTTTTGGGTATTTAAATTTTTTTTTAATTTTAAATAGTTGGAGAAAAATTTTAGAGAGCTGAACAAAAGCAGGGGTGCGGTGAGGGCATATTTTTGATGAGTAACTCATCGTTGAATTTTTTTGGGGAGGGCGGGGGGGGGGCTTATTAAATTGCCAAGAATAAAACTTTAATTAAAAAAATAGATACAAATTTCAATTTTAAAGAAAAAGAAAATAAAAATACGAGTACAACTTGACAAAAATTAATTTTAAAAGATCCCCTCCCCCCTCCTATAATAAAATAGACCCCAGAATAAAATTTTTCAAAATAATTCACCCTCGCTTCGCTCGGACCAGCTTATCACATCAATGTACCTGCAATTATTTAGTTACTTACGCTTCAGGACTTCCCCTAAACATTTTTTTTCTCAATTTTGGATTCAGTCTACAAAGTATACCAGCTCACGCTATCCCGTCTCCTCATGAAGTAGAAAAATCTTGTTAAATGCTCAATGAAGAATACATAGCAATTTTTTGCAGTTTCAATATGATTTTTTATAAAAAATTTCGCCCTAGCTTCGCTTGGGCAATATTCATTTATTTATTTTTTAAAAAACTGATACCCATTTTTGCACCCTCACCCCTTTCTTTATAAGTATACTAAAGCTTGAAAAAATGATAATATTGGTGAAAGTAGGGGGGCGTGCTTGGAGAATTTGGGGAGGGGCATTCATCGTTGACTCAGGGGGATCACCGCACCCCTGAACAAAAGGGCCTACAAAATTATTATTTACTTACTATTCACTTGCAAAGAAAAAATTTGAAGGAAAAATTTTAGGGCTGGAAAAAAATAAACAATTTGAAGTTCAAATTTTTTTTGGAAAAATCAAAGAGTTTGAAAAAATAAGATTCCAGGATTGGAAAAATTTGAGATCAATGAGTTCGATAAACTTTCAAAAAAAAAAAAATTCAGAGTTGAAAAATTTGTGAGGATTACCCAAATGATGTAAAGTCGGTCGGTCGGATATTGGAAATTATTAGAGAAGATTTTACAGAATTTTTGTAATTAGGTCAGTAGATAATAAGAGTCAGATTCAGGCATTAAACAGAGTCACCTTTTTTAGTGACTTGTTTCCTATTTTCAAGGTTGGTCACTAAAAGTCACTTTTTTGCCAAAAGGTCACTATTGGTCACTTTTTCATTCTGAAGTCACTTTTTTCGTTCCAACGATCTACCAAAAAATAGGTACTGATATTTCTAAAACAAACAATCCTATGAAATCTTTTTTTACCTACTTATTAGTTCACCAGCTAAGCCTTGTTGATTGATTTCTTAAACTCGTAGTTTCAAGTAAAGATTTATTCATAAAAATTTTTTTCAGCACTATCGCAGAGAGAAATGCAATTTGAGTTATGAAAAAATAAGGTGGGGAGGTGTATTTATTTATGAGAAAAAATTGAAAAATCGGCCATTTTTCGGAAAATGGGTAACTTTTTGCCTCATAAAAAGTCACTAAAGTCACTATTTTTTCCCAAAATCTACGTTTGATGCCTGCAGATTTTAAAAACTACCTATTTCAATGATGATGTTGAGATCTTATGTTGATTAGATTTTTGGAGCAGGCCTCTCTGATTTTTTGATATTGAAAATTATTCAAGATTTTACTGAATTTTTTTCGTTTAGCAGAAGTTCAACTTTGAAATTGTTTAAATTATAAATAGATACTCTCAAGTCAAAAGTCATGTTTGCAAAGTTTTATAAAAAAATGTCAAATTTTTTAAATGTTGTCTATTAAGTACGGTATATAATTTTTTCAGATTTTGGAATTTTGTTTTGTTGACATTTTTTGAAAGAAAAACGGCCTATTTCGTATATTTTTTCTTCAAATTTTGGTCAATTGTTCCAAGGATCCAAAAAGTTATTGAAAATTTAATTCATATATTTTGGTAAGTTTAAACCTCCTTCTGAGGTATAGACATCAAAAAATCTAAAATAAGTAACGATAAATATTTTACAACTTCATCGTTCAAATAAATAGGTACAGTTACCTATCTACCCAGGACTTGGCACCTACCTAACGTACTACGCTGCTGTTTAGATAAATTACCAAACGAACGCGCGATAACCGGCCCGGGATACGTGTAATTTTCGTTTTCGCTTATAAAATGTGACAATTTATAAAATCTGAATCATATTTTCGAAAACACCATTTTTATTAATTACCGTCGAATTGTACGCCGCGAAGATTAGCCTCGAGTTAAATAAAAGCGCGTGTAATTAATTATAATACGCGAATCGGGCGCCGGTGTTGGGCCAGGAAGAGACGTGCATTCGGTACTGTTTGTGTTTGGAAATATTTTACCTAGATTTTAGGGTCGGTCTCGGTCGTGGCGTATTTTCTCTGTCGCAAAATAACTTAACGTTAAAATCCCACTTTTGTTTATCTAACGGTAAAAAATTCACTAAGCGTTGTTGGTTTATACTTGTTAAGTATAGATTAAGGCGAATATAACGTTAATTTTCTACTCTGTAATGCGAGCTTTTCGCAGCGTGTCGTGCACTTTCCCTCATAAGATGAAATTTTTTCTCCGCGGAGATTTTTTGAAACGAAAATATATACTGAGGCGGAATTAAAAGTAGTACAGATTCACTTTGTGTTTCTTCGATGGAGATTTTCGTATTCTAATTTGTCATTTACTTGAGAGGCATTCCAACCGGAAGTAAAATTTTGGGTCCAAACAAAAATATATTGAAAGTAAAAGAATCCCTATCCAAAATTTCAGGTGCTACAGTTCATTTCTCGAATTTTTCCGAATTTCTGGAAATTTAAAATTACTCCGTGGCCCAGCAAAATATGAAAATCTGATCTTCAACGAAAAATGTGTAAATTCAGTAGGTAAGTATATACCCCATTTCCAACCTCCTGAATCGATTGGAAGTGGTTTCGAGTTGTTTTGGAGCCTCCAGAAAATTTTGGAATTTTTTAGTACTGAAAAAAGATTCATAAAAATGCCCTTCGTGATAAAATCCTGGGTAACCCACACTGGTTACCCGTTTGATCAATTAAAGCACAATTTTTCAAATTTTTCAATTGTAGGTTTAAATTCATATTTTTTTGGCGAAAATTGAAGAGCATCAAAATTTTCCAGAGGTTCTGAAATGTCTCGAAATCGCTTCTAATGGATTCAAAAGGTCAAACATGGGGTAGATATTTTCCATTTTTCAGCTATTTATCTCGATTCGTTTACCGTAAGTGCATTTCTTAATTTTCAGGGAAATTTTTTTTTATCAAAAAATATGGATTTGAACAGACATTACGAGTTTTGTAAAATTGTACCTACAGGCTGGAAAAACCATACAGATCGTACCTGTGCCGACTAGTTTACCTGTACGATTTTTACAGGCTAGACAAACAGTACATGTCATTCCTGTACAGACGAGTTTACCTAGAAAAACCAGACAGGCTATTCCTGTACCGACTAGTTTACCTGCACGATGTGTACAGGGTAGAAAAACAGTACAGGTCATTCCTGTACAAACGAGTTTACCTGTACGAATTGTACAGTCTAAAAAAACCAGACAGGTCATTCCTGTACGAACACGATTTGTACAGGCTAGAAAAACAGTACAGGTCATTCCTGTACAGACTGTTTTACCTGTACAATTTGTACAGACTAGAGATACCAGACAGGTCATTCCTGTACAGACGATTTTACCTGTACGAATTGTACAGGCTAGAAAAACCAGACAGGTCATTCCTGTACAGACAATTTTACCTGTACAGTTTGAACAGGCTAGAAAAACAGTGCAGGTCATTCCTGTACAGATGATTTTACCTGTACGAATTGTACAGGTTAGTAAAGACCAGAAAGGTCATTCCTGTACCCACTAGTTTCCCTGTACGATTTGTACAGGCTAGAAAAACAGTACAGGTAATTCCTTTACAGATTGTTTTTTCTGTACGCTTTGTACAGGCTAGAAAAACAGTACAGGTCATTCCTGTACCGACTAGTTTACCTGTATGATGTGTACAGAGTAGAAAAACAGTACAGGTAATTCCTGTACAAACAAGTTTATCTGTACAAATTGTACGGGTTAGAAAAACCAGACAGGTCATTCCCATACAGACAATTTTACCTATACAGTTTGAACAGGCTAGCAAAACAGTACAGGTCATTCCTGTACAGAAATTTTACCTGTACAGTTTGAACAGGGTAGAAAAACAGTACAGGTCATTCCTGTACAGATGGTTTTACCTGTACAAATTGTACAGGCTAGAAAAACCGGACAGGTCATTCCTGTACGGACTGTTTTTTTTCTGTACGCTTTGTACAGGCTAGAAAAACAGTACAGGTCATTCCTGTACCAACTAGTTTACCTGTACAGTTTGAACAGGCTAGAAAAACAGTACAGGTCATTCCTGTACAGATGGTTTTACCTGTACAAATTGTACAGGCCAGAAAAACCAGACAGGTCATTCCTGTACGGACTGTTTTTTTTTGTACGCTTTGTACAGGCTAGAAAAACAGTATAGGTCATTCCTGTACCAACTAGTTTACCTGTACAGTTTGAACAGGCTAGAAAAACAGTACAGGTCATTCCTGTACCAACTAGTTTACCTATAAGATCTGTACAGGCTAGAAATACCGACAGGTCATTCCTGTACAGAAATTTTACCTGTACAGTTTGAACAGGCTAGAAAAACAGTGCAGGTCATTCCTATACAGATGATTTTACTTGTACGAATTGTACAGGCTAGAAAAACCAAACAGGTCATTCCTTTACAGACTGTTTTTTCTATACGCTTTGTACAGGCTAGAAAAACAGCACAGGTCATTCCTGTACAAACAGTTTTACCTGTATAATTTGTACAGGCTAGAAAAACCAGTCATGTCATTCCTGTACCTACTTGTTAACCTGTACAAGTTATACAGGCTAGGAAAACAGTACAGGTCATTCCTATACAGACAATTTTACCCATACAGTTTGAACAGGCTAGAAAAACAGTGCAGGTCATTCCTGTACAGACGGTTTTACTTGTACAATTTGTACAGGATAGAAAAACAGTACAGGCCATTCCTGTACAAATGAGTTTACTTGTACCTACGACCTACAGTTTGAACAAGCTAGAAAAACAGTCCAGGTCATTCCTGTACAGACTGTTTCACCTGTTCAATTTGTACCTACTTTAATAGATCAAATTGCCCACTACCATGATTAATCGCCATTTTTAATTGCCAAAGTTCATAAAAATTCAAACTTAAAGTTGATGAATATATTTTTTGATTACGGAAGAGCCTTCAAATTCTTTAAAAATTTCCAAAAATTCAAAGTTGAGTACGAAAATATCGAAAAAATTTACTGATTTAGTGGCCATCTAGACCAAAAAAGACTTTTTTTTTTTTGAAAAAATCAGTGCTTCATAACTTTTTTTGATTTTTTTTTGTAATTATGTACTTATAAATAAAGAAATGAATTTTTTTCAAAAAAATTGTGATTTTGGGTTCAAATAGTCGTTAAATGAACTTTAAAATGGATTTTTATAAATTTGTTTTTTTTTTTACAATTTTCTAAAATTTCTGAAATTATTGAATTTTTGAAAATATCCTTTTGATTATTTTTCTGGTCTGCCTAGTTAACAACTTTTTTTGCGGGTTATCTTTACAAAAATGCAAAATTTTGATTTTTCGGTCCACCCTATTGTACCTAAGTACATACCGGTTCAAATAATTTTGGATTCGAATAATCTATTTTATGATTACAAAATTTTTCGAATTTTAGCATTTTTAGCGTAAATTTTCGGATATTTTTTTTTAATAATAAAGTATAAATAAGAAAACATTCCAAAAAATTAAAAATTTGTCTGAAAAAATTGCTAATATTTTTTTTTGAAAACTGAAATTTTGTTTTGAAAAAAATTTGTGAAACATGACACTGTGAAAACTAGCAAAATTTCTGAAAATTTACGTTAAAAAATGTCTAAATGTCAGAGAAATGATACAATTTCAAAAGGATTAGGTGATTCAAAAAATGACTCGAAAATTACAAATCATATCAATGATTCTTGATTTACGATTCGATCGAATAAAAATGAACGGTATTCAGCACAACCCTGGATGATTACCATGATTTAAGAGAAAAATTCAAATTTGTGCTTAAATGTAAATTTCTTCCCCACCTAAATTTTTTAAGATTTTTTGGCGCGATGATCTCAAAAACTTTTTTTTATTTCGATTTCCACCAAAAATTGAAAAAAAAAAATATTGAATGGAAAAACGAATGCCAGATCCAAGTTCAGGAGGTCAAATAACCCTTTTACACCCGATTTGAGCAACCGTTTCGCTCATGGTCTAAAATTCGCATTTTTCATTCTTCCTGATCAAATGAACTGATTCAGATTTAGAGAGATGTCTGAATAAAAATAGACAGATCTTGGTTGATAATTTTTCAAATGTTGTGCTATCTGAGTTGAATTTGGTACTTTCTCGATGTTCTCATATCTCATAGACAAACCTTCAACTTGAGGTAAACATACTTTAAAATCCATTTCGTACAAGGTCGAAAATAATCCAGACTGAAATAAAACCGTCGAATAATTTAGTATTCCAAGCACACCCTTGCGTAGAAAACTATGATCCGTCTTAGCCATCAAAGCACCTAGCAGGTAAACCAATACCCAGTTCAACTTGTACATACTCTTACACTTCACATTACAGTCCAGCACGTTCAAAAAAAAAACGCGTTGGCATAAATTCACTACGACATCGTACACTATTCCAACATACTGCCATAAACGTTGGTGATAAATTTAAACGTTGCATCATAATTTTCCAAAAAGACAGGCAACTATGTTGCGAATACAATACGGTATTGCCCATTCAAGCGATATGCTATTCAAATTTACAACATCGCCATCGTTTAATACACTATTGAAAAATGATAGCAATGAAAACCTTTCACGCATGAAATTACTACAGACAAATGTAACATTTTACGACAACCATTATATTAAATAATTCTAGTTAATTAAATGGTAACATTACTCGTGGTCTCGTTCTCGCTACTTGCCCCTGCTTCGTTTCTTCTTCCTGGTCGATTATACAACAATACGAGCCTACTGCGCAGTGTTGTTTCGGTATCTAGTCTAAGGAGAATTGCTTTATTTATGTTTTTTACACATCCACAACTTCACGAGTTTCCCTACGTATTCAGCCCAAAACAACTTGGTAAGTTGAAAAACCGAGAACGAGATGGGCTCGCGACGACGAATTTTCTCTCAGGCTTTTGTTTCAGGATGTGGCGGATGGTGAATTTATTACGGTGGGAACTCGTTTCGTGGGTATGCGTGTTGATATTATTTTAAAACGTTGGTATTCGTTTTATGGGTCTGAAAACGTCGAGGAACTGAAATCAAATTTGCAGGTTGAAGTAGAGAAATATAGATTGTTTTTTTTAATCTCATCGTATTCGCAACTGAGGCTGAAACACAGAGAATGTTGAGCAGCTGTGTAGAAGAAAAGGTCTTGATAAAGTCGCATCTGAAAAAAATAGTATACCTATTTATGTATTTGAATTCAATGTTTTAAAATATATAAAATTAGGAGTAAACTATATCCCGTGATTGTGATATGTCGTATACTGAACACTTGAACAGGGATATATCAAAAAGGAAACCAATACTGTCGCATTTCGCAATGACAAGTATCAATTTTCTCTCCACCAGCCGGGTAAAACATGAATTTCAGTTCCTATCTCAGGAGCTATAGGATTTGTTGGAAGGGCACACAAACATGGTTTTCACTTTATAACAACTCTTGTACTTATACCTACCTCCTAAAACGTGAATTCTTAATAATCTGGAGATATTTAGGCTAGGCCATTAATACAAAATGTAGGAAATCGCTATTTGAACTTATCTAAATCAGGGCTGCAAGAACGAATGAGAACAAAGAACCAAAAATTTTGAGAATGATAATGAGAACAACTTTGAAAGCATTAAAAGAACAAGAATGAGAATGGAGAACGACAAGAGAAGAATGAAAATGAGAACAATAATTTTGCATTGTTTCAATTTTTTGCTAGAAAAATTTCAATGTTTTCTGACATTGACATTCAAGATTTTTTTTTTCAATTTACTTATTTAAACTTGAACCAAACCCAACCAAACCAGAGTTGTGATAGAAATAAAGAACCAAGAACAAAAAAGAACAAAAAATTGAAGACTGGGAACGAGAATGAGAACAAGTTTTGAAGAATGAGAATAAGAACAATAACAACTTTTGGAAAAGGAGAATGAGAACGATATTGAATATTATTGAAGAACGGGAAAGAGAATGGGACAGAATTATGAAGAATAACAACGAGAATGGGAACCAAAATTTCATCGTTCGTTCAGCCCTGATCTAAATACACAGACATGATTTCTACAACCTAGAGCTACTACCTACATATCTAAAATTTACAAATTTATACAGTGGCGATTCTAGATTTCTAGCGAGTAAGCTTGTAAGCTCAGCTTGCATCAAAATTTTGGAAAAAGGAAAGAAAAAAATGTTTTCATTGAAAGTCTAAATTCCAAATTCAGATCTATTCGCGAAAATCAGAAAACCAGTACCTAAAAACGTAAATTTATTGCAACCCGCGTTGCAACGAAGCTGTCTGCATTCAGCTTCAACATAGTTGGTTTGTTTATGGTTGCGCTTGCGCAGATGGAGCTACGCAGCATGGAAGAGTAAGGGGAAGGTTACGTTCCTAGCGGGTGGTTGGAAGCTGGCTTCAGAACGTTTTAATTACGATTTTTCCATGTTTGGAGCTTTATAACTCTTTCAGTTTTGACTAAAATCAAAATTTGAACATAACTTATTTAATTTGCAATTTCATAAGCTATAAAACAAGTTTTATTCATTTTTTAATAAAATTGAAAATTGAAAGAGTTACAAAGGATTAAAACTTAAAAAAATGAAACCATTTCTTATTTCACTGGAGAAAGTAATTTGACCCGTGTTTTTTTAATGCAAAATGGTATTCCAAATTATATGAGAAATTACTGCCCTCCCTACAGCCCTCAATTTTTTTTTGAATCATTATAGCATAAATTTATCAACTCTCAGCTTACATCAGATTTTTTCCTAGCTACGCTACTGAATTTATATCACTAATGTGGTTCTATAATGTGACACAAAATGTAATTCACTTTTTTTTGAACCATAATTTGCACTTTTAATGAAATTACATTTTTTAAATTCTTCGTCTATTGTAATAATTCGCTTAATTGCATAGAAACAACTCTGTCCCAAAGCAATTATAATGAGCGGCCTGTACTGTATTAGACAATTGGAATGGGATCCGGAGATCTTCCATAAATGCAGTAAGCCAAATACTATCTTTGGGAGAAGCTACATCGATGAAAAATAACGAACCTTTTTCAAGTCACGTCGTTCAGGCGCTTCCTATCTACAAGGTTTATAAATGAACCGGGCAACGTCTGCACGAAAATCCCTGCGAAAAAATTAAATTTCAGATTTTTGTTTTTTCGTGTCAATTACCCCTGAAAGAAAGTTTATCAAGTGTCAAAAATCGTAATTTTGATAAATTAAATTTTTAATGATAAATTCATCACTTATTTGTCAATAATTGTAATTAGGCAATAAAAAAATTTAATTTCAAAGAATTGATAATTTTACGTTCGAGATTACGGTGTTCTGATCAGGGTTGACGCGAGTCCTTGAAAATTGCGACTCCGAGTCGAGAGGCGCGAGTCCTTAGAAATTGTAACTCAGAGTCGACACCCTGCGAGTCTTTCACAAAAAGACTCTGAAAAAGACTCAGAGTCTTCAGCGAGTCTTTTTCAGAGTCCCCCCTTTTTTTTTTAAATTGCAGTCAATGAATTTTTGCAGTGAATGAATGGTAAATGATGAATTCCATCTTCACGACTTCGGAAAGTTGAAAAAACCATTGAAAACTCCAAAAACTTCACTTTTTTTACCTTCAAAAATATAGTCAGATGAGAAAAAATAAAACTGCGACTCGTAAAAAAGACTCGCTCGCATAGTATTTAGACTTTTTTAGAGTCGTTAAAAAACGAGTCTCAAAGAAAAAAGACTCCGAGTCTCATTCAGAGTCGACTCCGAGTCTTCGAGTCCTTTGCGGGTCCTTTTTCAGAGCAGACTCGGGTCAACCCTGGTTCTGATGTTGAAACAAAAGATTCATGTAATGTTATCGTGTGGGCATTTCAACTCTGTGAAGCGTATTTCACACTTTTACCTACATATTTTATAAGATGACTCATCCCTTACATTAAACTTTGTCACTTTTTTTAATCTTGCTTTCGTTTCATTGTGTACTACAACAATAATATCAGTGATGCAACACAGTGAAACGGGAAAAAAGGAAAGAAACGAATGGGAATTTTTACGCTGACGTTGCCCAGTTCATTTATAGACCCTGTACAGGGTGAGGCATTAACAACGCAACCGTGTTCTGACAAAATTCAAACCATGAATGAAAATTGGTATTTTTTTCAAAAAATGTTAGAATATAGTTTAGAAAGTAAAATTAATTCACAATAAGTGTTGAAAATGGCATCTATGAGCATTAATACAATATTCATGTCCCCAAAAAAAACGAAAAACACGATCTAGACGTTATTACACTAATTTATAGTTGATTTTTTCCGAAATTCTAGCACGTAATTCATCTAAATTTTATGGAGCAGTTGAAAAAACTATCCCGGTATGCAAAAAAGTAGACAAATTCTGCTCCTTTCTGCTCCTTTCTGCTGAGAATTTCTGCTCTTTTCTGCTCTCTTTTCTGCTCTTGTCTACTCTTGTCTGCTCCTTTCTGCTCTTTTTTCTGCTCTTTTTTCTGCTCTTTTTTCTGCTCTTGTCTGCTCTTGTCTGCTCCCAGTGCGCAACAGGGGGTGAAAAAGAGTCATTTAACGAGCAACAGGTTGTCAAAAAAGGTCGTTCATCGCGCAACGGGGGTCCAAAAGAGCAGACAAATGAGAATTGCTGCTCTTTTCTGCCCATTTGTCTACTTTTTTTGCATACCGGGATCTTTTGGGCAGTTCCATCAAAAAAAAGTGTGACTGAGTCAGAATAAGTATTTGAAATTGAATTTCTTTGCTTTTTTGATAGACTTGATATGTTTATGTTCAAATAGTAAAACACATTCTCTTCCTACTCTTTGTGCTCTCATGACAAAAATTTTCTTTAGATTTCCATAGCAATGGTTTTGTATGTTTTTGGAAAGACCAAAGTTACCATTTTTGGCGGAATCAAATGTTTTGGGTCATTTGGGTTGCGTTGGTGGCGTCGAAACCCCAACCCCCCTCCCCCCATTTCTATGTATTTTAAAAATTTCTGACAGAAAAAGTTTTTTCAATTTTTGGAATATTTTTCATTTTTATAAAAAAAAAATCATTTTAAAAAATGTAAGATTCAATTTTTTATTTCATGTTTCAAGTAGGTACTTCTTTTCAAAAATTTCAAGTATAAATAATTTACTTTTTGAATTTTTTTTTGCAAGAATATCAATTTCTAGCTCTTTTTTATTTTTTTTTTAGATTTGTTAAAAATGTTTTCAGTTTTTAATTTCAAAAAAAAAAAAATTATTGAAGATTATAAAAATTGCTTCAACCACTCACCAAACCAATTTTTTCCTCGAATTAAAATTTTCAACGATATGCCATCAGAGAACATAGAAATAAGATTCAAACCATTATTAACAAGTACATCTCAAAACAAATTCACCCCACACACTCGCACGTTATTACACTCCCAAGTCCCAACGCGAAATGAAAGCAATTCGCGAAAATTTCCCAGCCAGCATTCCGTACCCAGTACGAAATTCGCTTTCAAACGGCGTAATTATCTTCGAATTTCATGCCACGTGAGTCGTCCGCTATCTAAATCTCATCTTTCCAATCATAATGTACTCGCTTTGTCAAAACGTGCGTCAGAATATTCGATAAGATGATCCTCGAGTCGAGCTCGTTTTTCAGGATTATTAAGCAGATACCGCCACACGCTGCGCCTCGTTTTAAAAATATTTACCAGCGCAAAAAAATCTAATACACGAAAAATAAAAATATGGAATTTAAAATGACGCAATTTCACCGCAAATCGCAAGTCTGCTGCAGAAAATTGAATTTCGCCCGTATATAAAATGCAAACCTATAAGAAACTTCATAAATGGATCATAACACTTTTCAAACATTCCCTCTCTACCCCCGTCGTCCTCGATTTTCACGCGCTTTTCCCCATCCGCCTTCAAACGTCACAAAGTTTTCATTTCGAAAAATATCGTATCGCGTCTCGCTCGAGAATAACACGACCATCGGTGAAAACCCCGTGATTCGACATTCTTTCATGCAAATCACGCCCCCGTATGGACAAAAATGAAGAATTTATACTCGCACGAGGGTTGAAATTGACGGTAAATTTGGCCAAAAAAATATAAAATTCGAGTCTTACACGCATACGCGAGAAGTTTCGTTATTAGCTGGGGTAAAAAAAAACTTGCTCGGTATGAGAAAGTTTTCACGAGCTTTTCAAACACTTTCGACGTGTCAAGTGGACCCGACGCGACATGGATATAAGTTTTCGAAAACGATCCTCGAGTCTGACTACCTACTACATCACAATCGGATGAGAGATGGGAAAACTCTGCTCGTATGAATTATTAAAGCAACAAAAATAGCTGAAGAAACGGAACCTCTAACGATGTGATAATTTTACCAAGACTTTCGATTTAGGTCGACTTTTTCATTTTTTATCGTCTGGATACGTAGAAAGGAAACGTTTAAAAATCAATTGTACCGTTTTGAATATATAAGACGATATTTTTCTCAAATAGGAAATTACCTTCGAGTCTTTCTTGTTCCGTCTTTTGTCTTTTGTATGTTTGTTCGGCGCAGACTGAGCAATTTTCAGCCATCAGATTCGTATTGTTTCAAGGCGAATTTCCTTATTAGCCAAGGACGCCAGTAGCGTTTTTTTTTTATAGACATGAAAGTCTCGACGTTTTACTACTTTGTCGCCAACGTATACCTAATATTTGTCTAGAGGCAGAATTTCTTGTTTGCAGAGCACTACGCGCTTTTGAAGAATTTCTCCAGATATCAACAACGTAACGCAAGTAAAAGCTGCTTACGTATCAAAGATTGTAAAAATATTTACAGAAAACTTGGGCATTTGAGAATTTACGGAATTAGATTTTAATCAACTTGCCAGATCTTCTGGATTTTGAATTACGTTGAGATTGTACACAAGCGGTCGATGGGTCGAAAAATGACAGAGGACGGAATAAAATGATATTTTTCAATGTAAGGATTTTTTTTCGAGCAAGAGATAGCTGAGTGTACAAACCATTCAATTTTTAGCTTCGAATCGCAAACGAACAGCACATTCACTCAAATAAAATCTTGAAATGACACGAGATCTCTAAATCTCGAGCGGTGTTGTTGGTAGATGAAATCGACCAGAAAAATAAAATTTATCGACATAAAATCGAAAAAAATCGTCTGACAACCTGTGTAGAATTTTCAACGATTGTGTCAAATTTCATTTGATGTAGTTTTCAAAAATGGGGTAAAAGCAGTGAAAAACATTTTTGCTTCATTTTTTTTTATTTTTATAGAAAATTGACTTGAAAATTCAAAAAAAAAACAGTCCGAAGGCCAAATCTGTACTCCAAAAAATTTGGAAATCGAAAAACTGGATAAAGTTGTTGAAGGACCATATCATACTCATTGCTCACAATATGTCCATCAAAAAGAACCTCAACCACAAAAATTTTTAAATTTTGAAAAAAAATCAAGATTACAATTTTGGGAATTTAATGCAAGTGTCCAAAAATTGGTCTTAAAAATGCAACCGGTTTTGTTGTAAAATTTTACCAAGAATTCAAAAAAACTAGTTTGCCCTAGAGACCTTATCATACTCCCAAGTGCTTCAAAAATCGTCCCAATTCCCAAAAAATTTGGAAATGGAAAAACTGGTTAAAGTTGTTGAAAGACCATATCATGCTCATTGCTCATAAAATGTTCCTCAAAAAGAACCTCAACCACAAAAATTTTTAAATTTCGAAAAAAGTCGAAACTTCTACAATTTTGGGAATTTAAACCTCATTTTAGAATACTGGCGTACCTACACGATAAAGACCCCAAACCAATTTTTTAAAAATTTTGGTCAAATTTTGTACCAGAATATACCACCAATATTTCTCGAAACATTTGGAAAAAACAAGCAAGTGTAAGAAGTCTTTTCAGAATCGTTTTTTCTTCGAAAAGTTGTTTTTACTGGTCACCTCTCCCTTTCTTAAAACCAAATCATAATACATGACTACCTATTATGAAGTGGGTGTTTTCTACATCGATTCAACCATCTTTTGACCTCAAAACTTTCAATTTTTTATACAAATTACGATGTCTTTTCTCTCCAGATCTTGTAGACAGCGAGAAAGTAGGAAGGGGGTTCCTCTTCTCTCTGTTGGAATTCCTTATGAAGATAAATATAAAATTTAGAAGTTACAAAGTTATGATTGGTAATACTTAATTAGGCTCGATCTCTTCGAGCCGGAGCTTTTATAAAATACATCTAAGCGGATTCAGAAACACATACAAAATTTTTCAAATCTAAAAGTTGATGAAAATATTAGGTACCTAACTTTCAAACGTTTGAAAAAGTTTCAAGGATCTCATGAAAAAATCTATAAGAAAATATGCCTAGTTCATTTATTTTCTCTTGGGTTCTTAATCATTTAAATTTGAGAATCGTTACTTACATAAAGGGAAAAGAGAGCAGACTGAAATCACAATGCTCAAAAATTTTCGTCTAAATACCTAGGTACTTATTTTCAAGAATTCGCCCCCCCCTTTCTCTTCTAATTTACATTTCAACGCCTCGATTTTAAACAGTGTAACGAAAACGAAAACAAAAACAAAAAAATGGTTATGTTTGGAAAAACTAAAGAGATAAAAAAAATCTTTTTTAAATTTCAATTTTTTACTGTCCTGCTTTAAAAATAAATTTATCATATTAATGAAAATTGTCATGATATGGATTGGAAATAATTCCTTTTAGTCCCTGCAGTTAGCATGAAAAAACGGGGGCATACTGCACTTTTTGAACACAGGTTGAAATGTGATTTTTATTTTGGTATGACCCAAAAGGAAATTTTCGAGAAGTGGAGACAACAAAAATTTCCCTTAGAAGTGGAAGGAGGTGGAATTTTTGGGGATGGGTGTACCCCTATTTTTCCACATGAAGAGGTTGGAGTAAATTTGGTGTCATTTTCATATAATTCGACCCTCTTGAACTCGAATCTGCGATTAGTTTTCCGATCTGAAGCGTAGAATTCGCACAATCGTATGATTTGTGTGGCGAAAAGAGGCCAATTTTGAGGAAAAAGAGGTAAAATTGCGATTTTTTCATCTTGAGACGAGTTATGTGGATCAAGTCAGGTTTGAAACCAGTTTTTTATATAATTCAAACATTCTGAATTCGAATTTGTTATTGGTTCCTTCATAGGAAGTGAAATAGCTTCTTGATTGTCGCTTTTTGGTAGTGAAAAACAGTCAATTTTCACTGAAATCGACTCGAATTTGGGTCATTCCATGTCAGTTCAACCACAAAGTGGAAAGTGGGGTCTTGGATTTTTTTGATTTTTTGCATGTTTGTAGAGCTCGATGAGAGATGTCGAATGCCGCAAACCGGAACTTCCAAAGTCTTTTTGGAGGGGAGCTACGAGCACTCAAAGTTTTAAGGTGAGGTTGGATATGGTAAATTTCGAGCGTGGATAACTCGGAAACGGTGATAGGTAGAAAATTGAAACTTTTTACAATGTGTAAGGCCTTTGATGAGCTTTTTGGCGATTTTTTTGAAATCAGTGTTACCACTTTTTTTAACGCCGAAAATTAGCTGTAAAAGTTGAAAGGAGCTGTTTCTACATGAAGGACACCTTCAAAAATTCTGAAAAAAATATATATGATACAACTTTTCGTACTGATTAACATATATAAAAACTGGGATGGCGTTATTTTTTAAACTCATTTTAAAAAATTTCAAAGTTTATGCGAAAACGTAATTTTTTATCCCAATTGCTGAAAATCTCCGAAATTGATTAAATTACATTGTTTTTACTGAATTTTTATCATTATTAAAAATTAGTGATCAGAACTATTTTTACAAGTCGATTCTGGGTGTTATATATTGTATAGGTAGGCTTTTTTCACATTTACCATTCAAGACCGCCATCCTATTCGGAAATATCATCTTTGAACAGAATGTAACTGAAAAATAATTAAATTTATTATGAAAAAGAAAGTAATAAGTGCAGCATAAAATTTCGATCTTTGTTTGTTAATTTATAAGAAACACCTTCAGTGTCATGCTGCATTTCTTAGCATACACAGTTTTGAAGTCAAGTGGCACATAGGTGTGGTAAGAATATCTCGAGTTTGTGCAGGCATGAGTTCAAAAAAATTTTTATACTGCGAGGCTGCACCGTCGGGAAAACAGAAAATTTTTTCAAATTGCAATTTCGTTTTTAAAAAATCGATCAAGCGTTTTGATGCAATGACAAAGCAGCTGTATTATGCGACAAATTTTCTGATATTATAACATAACTTAAATGTTTCAACTAGTTTTTCTCATTTTTGTAATACACTACAAAAATATGCAACGTCGCTTGTTGTTTTGACCAATGGTAACTTTGAACTTCGTCTTGTTGAATAAAAGTGTAATTTTCAGAAAAATCGCAGATCACCGCAATCCCATTTGACTTAAAAATTTTCTATTTTTCCGACGGTGCAGCCTCGTAGTATAAAAACAGGAAATTTTTTTTGAACTTATGCCTACACAAACTCGAGATCTTACCACACCTATGTGCCACTTGATATTTTCGAATAGGATGGCGGTCTTGAAGGGTAAATGTGAAAAAAGCCTGCCTATACAATACATAACACCCAGAATCGACTTGTGAAAAATAGTTCTGATCACTAATTTTTAATATTGATGAAAATTCTGTAAAAACAATGTAATTTAATCAATTTTGAAGATTTTCAGCAATTGGGATAAAAAATTACGTTTTCGCATAAACTTTGAAATTTTTTAAAATGAGTTTAAAAAATAACGCCATCCCAGTTTTTATATATGTTAATCAGTACGAAAAGTTGTATCATATATATTTTTTTCAGAATTTTTGAAGGTGTCCTTCATGTAGAAACAGCTCTTTTCAACTTTTACAGCTAATTTTCGGCGTTAAAAAAAGTGGTAACACTGATTTCAAAAAAATCGCCAAAAAGCTCATCAAAGGCCTTACACATTGTAAAAAGTTTCAATTTTCTACCTATCACCGTTTCCGAGTTATCCACGCTCGAAATTTACCATATCCAACCTCACCTTAAAACTTTGAGTGCTCGTAGCTCCCCTCCAAAAAGACTTTGGAAGCTCCGGTTTGCGGCATTCGACATCTCTCATCGAGCTCTACAAACATGCAAAAAATCAAAAAAATCCAAGACCCCACTTTCCACTTTGTGGTTGAACTGACATGGAATGACCCATTTGCAATTTCCCATCTTCTCAACCCAATACCTCGAACCAATCCTGATATGAAACTATTTTTAGACATAATTCGTACCTCCTGAACACGAATTTATGATTAGTTTCCCGATTGGAGGTAGAGAATTCTCTCAATCGTGAAATTAGTGTACTGTAAAAAGGCCAATTTTCGCCAAAGCTGACATGAAATTGCGATTTTCAATTTTTCCAAACACTGGGGTAACCCCCCCCCCCCCCACGTACAAAAAACGCCCCCTTACACCACTCTTAACAAGGGAGGTATCCTAACTCAAGTAAAATTTTGAGCCCAAACAAAAAAAATCAAAAGTACATCATAACAGGACCTCATATCCAAAATTTCAGGTGTTGAAGTTCATTTTTCGATTTTTGGCGAATTTTTGAAATTTCAAAATTACCTTCACCCTGCAAAATATGAAAAATTGATCTAATCAACGAAATAAGCTGAAATTTGGTATATACCTTTATATCGATTGGAATCGGTTTCGGAGCCACCAGAAAGTTTTGGAATTTTCTAGCGCTAGAGAAAAACCCATAAAAATGGCCCTTATGCAATTTAGCAACTATAATCGCGTATTATCCACATTGGTGACTTATTTGATCGATTGAAACACAATTTTCCAAAATTTGTAACTTTGAGTTGAAATTTGCATTTTTAATATTTTTTTTTATATGCTGGAAAATTCCAAAATTTTATGGTAGCTCCGAAACGTCTCGAAACCACTTCCCATCAATTCGGGAGGTCAAAAATATTGTATATACCAAGTTTCAGCTTTTAACCCAGTTACGTGTGCAAGGGGGATATTTTGGAATTTTTTCCAGAAAAATATCCTGCGCAAAAATGCGAATTTGAACTCAAGTTACGAATTTTGGAAAAATTGTGTTTTAATCGATCAAATAGGTCACCAATATGGATAATCTGCGATTATAAGTGCTGAAGTGCACATGGGCCATTCTTATGGGCTTTTCTCTAGTGCTGGAAGATTTCAAAATTTTCTGGTTGCTCCGAAACGTCTCAAAACCGATTCCAATCGATTCAGGAGGTCAAAAATAGGGTATATACTAAATTTCAGCCTTTTTCGTTGATTAGATAAAATTGTTATATTTCGCAGGGCGAAGGTAATTTTGAAATTTCAAAAATTCGCCAAAATTCGAGAAATGAACTTCAGCACCTGAAATTTTGGATACGGGGTCCTGTTATGATGTACTTTCGTTTTTTTTTTGTTTGGGCTCAAAATTTTACTTTGAATTGGGATACCTCCCTTGTAAGGGAAATTTTTGAATTCTCCGTTTCTCGAAAATTCTCTTTTGGGCCATACTAAAATAAAAACCACATTTCAACCCGTGTTCGAAAAGTGCAGTATACCCGAGCTAACCGCAGGGACTATTTCATCAACCCTTCAAATGATAAGAAAATTTTATTATATTTTCGAATTATTCTACTCGGATACTTATCTATTAATTTTCAACATTTGGTATATTTCCTTCGTTCAAATTTTCACGTCTTTGTCTTCATCTTTACACAATTTGTTTACCAACCTCACCCATTGTTCACATGTACAGTTGCCTTACGAAAATGAAATTTCTCCAGGGCTGTTGGAAAATTTACGATGAATTGTACTTAGCTACAACGGCCTCGCTGGCTGAAATAATGAAGAGTAAATAACTTAAATAATATCCGCTCGTATGAACATTTTCGCAATGATAAACGTTGCGTTTTGCAGGCCGAACGTAAAAATGCCAAAAACAACTACCGTTCCATGCCACGTTATACGTTACGACTTACGGCATCAAAATCTTGACATCGTTTCGAAATTAAACCCAACAATAGAGAGTGAAACAACTTTCGGGTAAAATATTTCTCAAGACTGTACCAATAATTCGACGCTGGATCTAGGTATATGCCAATGTAGGTACATCTGTATCCAGCTCGAAATTTCGCTACAATCGTAATGAAAAATTTACGTCGAGCTTTTATACTCGTAATATACGTAGACCTGGCGAACATTACGTGAAAGTATAGAGGAAACAGACATTTTGCAAAATTTACCAACCACTAAAGGTAATAATTAAAAGTTGGCAGTTATTGTATTTGCAACGATGATTATAATCGGCTTTTGTTACGTGTAATTAGAATTGTCATTTTGTATTTACCTTTTGGGCGTCGCGAGACGAGACGAGGTGGAGGAACGAGCCAGAATCTATCGTAACGTTTCAATTAAAACGAATCTGATTAAAATGAAACGCAATTTGAGTTTGTTAATTAAAGTAATGTTTCATTTTGAAAATATCCACTTAAAATTATCCGCTCTGCGAGAAAGGTGGAACGTGTAACACGTGAAAATTATCGAGTAAAACTGCGAAATTAAGCGTTACACGTTGTACAAATAGGCCCCAGCGAGTTGGCATATTTAGATTCAATTGATTGCCTCGGTTTACTTTTTGCTTCGCGGATCCGTGCTGCCGGCTCTGTGAGTTTTTCAAACGATGCGAAACGTTTTATCGAAGTTTTCGAATTAGGTTAATTTTTAGGCTCGACGTTATTCCGAGCTTTTAAATACTTTCGAAATTAGGTATTCTTTTAAAACATCTTTGAAATTTAATGGAACAGCTGAATCTTTGAATAATTTCACTTTCGACGACGACTCGGCGTTTCGTCGAACAATATACGTGAACTTTCCAGAAGACGTTTGTACCTGTTATAAATTTTCCGAAAGATAAACTTGTTGCTTTTATGTTTGCGACATAAGGTGAAAGTTCCCTCGCCAACATGACGAGGAAGACACGATGTGGGTACTCTGGTGTAACATTAACGCCTGTAAAATGCGTTCAAAATAAACGAAAATTGTTTATTTTGAATCCCCTGTACCCGGCAATGCTCCAGTAACCGTGCGAAATACACACCAAGCGGTAGTAAAATTGACCAACAAAAATATATGAAACTTTAGATGAGTATTGCGCTGGAATTTTTTTCAATTCTAACGCCTAAAAGTTTCTCCGAGCTTGTATTTATCAAAAAAATTCAACTTTCGAATTTTTTTCCAATTTCAACGTAATTTTTTTCGATTTTTTTCTACTACTCATCTAAAATTTTCTTCTTCAAAACTTTAAATTTTCTCAATTTTTTTACGAAATACCCTTGATGGTGGGCTGGAGGGTGGGCCTCGTAATTTATTGTGCAATTCGTCTCTCTAACGCTGAAAAGTCGTAACTCCAAAATTTAGCAGTTTTTGTTTTTTGCTGAAATGACAACTTTGGGACGTCCTCCATCTGGTGGTAGGGTATCATTTCAACCCAAAAAAGAAAGAAATTCTTAAAATAGAAAAAAAAAATGTTGGCGTAACTTCATATTCTAAAAATTTTGAAACTTTTTGGTCGTAACTCCATCAAATCGTCCCTCTAATGCTAAAATGTCGAAACTATAAAACTTTACTATTTGCTGGAGTGATAAAAAACTGTATTATTTATGATTTTTGATGATTCTAATATGCTTTTTTAGTGTTGAATGAATTTCCAATTATTTTTTTTCAGAATACCGATTTTTAATTTGGACAAACTCCATAAGCTTTCTGTGTTCGAGTATAAAATGTCGTAACTTCATTTTAAAAATTAAAAATCGGTATTTTGAAAAAAAAATTATTGAAAATTCATTCCAAACACTAACAGTAAAATCAACACCTCCTCCACAAAATTCAAAAATCTTGAGTAAAATAGTTTTTCAGCTTTCCTGTAAAAAGTAAAGTTTTGGATTTACGTCCTTTTAGCATTAGAGGGACGAATTGCGATTTTTTGTTAAATTACCCAACTTTGAAGACTCATATCTCCAGATCAGTTGTACTTGGGGGAAAACTGTTTGCGAGGTTTGAAAAATAATTGAAAGGAGATCCAAAAACGATAATAATATTTTGAAAAGCTCAAAGTTTAACTTTGGTGGTAAAGCTCAACTTTCATGACAAGCACAAAAGATGAAAGCTACAATTTAAAAATCTGAAAAATTACTCTATGTAGTCCCGTTTACTTTTTTTTTCAATCAACAAATTTTCAAGATGGGATCTCTACATCCCGAGGGGGGGGCAGAGGTCCACAATTTTGAACAAAATTCAAAAAAATCGAAAAAGTAAATTAACACATTGATTTCTACTAATTTAAAGCCGTCGAGTTCGAATACGTACTCAGTTTTTTTCATTCGATCCCTCTGAATGCCCTTTTTAGCCCTTGATAAAGTCAAAATTCAAAAAAAATAGAAAATAACATGTGACCTGTCGTTTATTAGGGTTTTTGAGTGCACTGAGTTCAAATATTTGCTTATTTTTTGGGTTTGACTCTTCAGTCCCTCCTCCTCCCCCCCATTTTGGGGAAGAGTATGTTAAGAAATGGAAACCACGTGTCGCATATCGATTCTAACTAATTTGAGGGCGCGGCGTAGAATTCGAATATTAGGCTTACTTTTTGATCCGAGCCCCTCTCTCCGTGCTCTAACCAACCCTCTTCCCCCCAAAATTGTATTTTTTCTCTCATTTACTTTCAAGTACTGATCCATGCAAGTAATGAGAACAAGTACATATTATTTATAGGTATTATTAAATCCAAAAAATTAATTCAAATTTGCTCAAAATTGTTTCCAAATTCAATTTTTTTTCAATTTTTGTTCAACTTCACGTCCAAAATTTTTTCTAAGTTCGTGTTTTCTAAATTTTTTCCACTGTCAAGTCCTTATTTACCTATTTCAAGCTAATTTTCAATTTTTTTCAATTTTTTTCAATTTTATGTCTATTAATTTTTTTTCAAGTTGAAAACGTCAAACTTTTTCACAAACGAGATATTAACGCTCTATTATAATAAAACCATCCAAGAAAAATGAATAAGTATCAGTTTTACGTCTTTTCAAGTTGGAATAAGAATTATTTGAAAGTTTATTTAGATCAGTAGGGTTTGCATCGGCACGAAAAAGCCCGAAGTAACGAAAACGAATTTTCACTATGTAGCACAAAATCACAAAAAAACACGAAATTTCGTTTAAAAAACTTCAATGAACGCGAGTTTTTAATTAAAACTGAGCAATGAAAATAATAATACAATTCGTTTTTGTTTTCGAATTTTCACTCCAAAGTTATGAAAAAATTTTTTAAACATCCTCAGAAAATGAATTATTTTGTTTACTTTGCTCGGGCGTATGATGCTCAAGTCATGAATACGAGACAGGAGTTGGAGGTTGCGTTCTCTTCAGAACTGAAATGATGAAAAAATTATTAAATTTTAGCTCTTTTTCTTCAAAAGTTTTCGCCTCCACGTTTTCTTGCTCGATGTATTTACACATTTCCAAAGAAATGAAAAAATATCGATCTCAAATGATCTTATGAACTCCCTTCTCCATCCTTCATAAAATTTGAATGTTTTGAAGCAGGAAAAAGTGTTTCCGAAGAGTACGAATTTTCGTTTTTCATAATTTTAGTACGGATTCCGAAATGAAAAAAATTTTGAGAAAATTAAAACTTGGAGAAAATTGGGAATTTGAAGTTAAACTGTTAAAGTTGAAACTATTTTTAAAAATATTAAAATTAAAATTTTTTTAAAAAGTGAAATTGAAAAAGGTTTTGAAAAACTTGACTTACAAAAAATTTTAAACGCAGAGTTGAAAAAAATTAAAAATTAAAAGTTTGATCTCAGAAAAAAATGTTGGACTTGAAGTCATAAGCGCACCCAGGAATTGTGTAAGGGAGGGACAGAATCGGAGAGAAATAGGGGGGGGGGTCAAAATCTATTTAAAAATTCAGTAATCTGTTATTTAAGTGGCGTACTCAGAACATTTTCAATTGACGGATGATATTACAAGTGCAGAGCAAAGAAAAGTTGAAAATTTTTGGAATTTTTGAAACAAACAATCAATGCGCTAAGTATCCTCTAAATCTGAATCAGTCAAATTAGGGTGAAATTCTGGCTTCTTGAATCGATGGAATGAATTTCACTCAAAGTCAGTGATTTTTCACTGACCTTTCCGCCCAAAATTATTGATTTTTTTGACAAAAATTGATAACTGACTGAGAAATCAGTGGTTTTTGGCTGAAAAATCTGTGAAAATCACTGATTTTCAGTAAAATTGATTTCAATGATTCAAAAAAACATGAATTTTTACAAAATTTGATTCAGATTTGAAAAATGATATGTTTATTTAAGAAAATCGGTCCTCAATTTTTTTTTGAAAAATCATTATGTATTTTAAAAGCTATAAATGCACTTTTTTCTGACGTTTTTATGATGAAAAATTTCCTTGGCGAGCTTAAGGGGGGGGGGTGCTCGAGCACCCTGAGCCTTCCTCTTGGGTGCACCTATGCTTGAAGTTGAAAAAAATCGAGAGAAAGGAAAATAGAGAGTACAAACTTGGAAATTTTTGAAAAATTACAACTTTGGAAATTCTTTGGAAGTGGAATTAAAAAAATGAGAATATTTGAACTTGCAAAAAATTCTAAAAAAAATTTGCCCGAAAATAATTTTGAGAAAATTTGAGATTTTTAAAAATACGTTTAGGCATTCACTGAACAGAAATAAAACCATCTCCTCTGGAACTCGTAACATTCAAGTTTTCGTGAAAAATTTTCTCTTTCCATTTTTACTACGTGCCTACTTCCATAATTATAACAAGTCACACCCCAAACTATTCTTAATCAACATTTAAGCTCCAATTTCGAAATTTCACTCGACTCGCAAGTCGAGATGAAAAAACCTTTTACCCAGTGACAAACCTCAAGAGAATCAGATTCGCTAACTCGTACGACGTCATTCGAAAGTATAGATACGATTTCACCCTCAAATCATACTATTTTATCGGCTCGTTGGTCGTGATTCGATGACTTTAACGTTTCTGCGAAACTGAACCATTTTATGTACCACAAAAAGCGATAACTATTACGATAAATTTTTTTTAAAAGCTCCGAACGCCATTTGAGACATTAGTACGATACATGCGAGCACCCTTTTAAAATTATTATCACTGTGGAGTATTTTTCTCGTTAAAGTACAACTCGATATCGTAGTTGATTAATTGCCACTGGAGCGAGCTCAGCGCTGTGGGTAGAGTAAGTAAAATATTTTGATCGAGTGTTTCGGGAATTGAGGCTGTGTCGATGGTGGTTGATTTTTTTTGCACAGGAGTGAAATTACGTACATGTTTATCTCTTAATACTCGAACCCGAGGTATCTACGGATCGCAGATAGTTTTACAATATCGCTGAGAAAGAAATATTACACGTTGGCGAGCTTTTTATTTATAAAAGTTGTAACTCTCTCGTTACCTATGTTTTCCACTTTGGAATTTTTCGATGGTGCACTCACCATAGTGAAATTGTAGTATGTATAGGTGTGATTTAATGGATGTTTTCGGTACACAATTCTTTATTGAGGATCGAGCAGGGTGTAAGTAAAAGGAAGTCGAGTACATACTTGAATAAGTACACATCTTTGGAACTATTGTTACGAAGCTGAAAAGTTGTTAGGGCGTTGTTGAAAATTAACCAACCCCTACAGGAAAATAATGTACAATACTTTATACTCCCGAGTTTAACCTGTTGCATACTCTATAGACACATGGAGTTATATTGAAGCACATTTGTTGCCAATTTATCGCTATGGGTAATCAATTTCATGCAAATGTAGTGGAAAAAATTAAAGCACGATTTCTAATTCGTTAATTAAGCGCTTAAATGGTCTGTGAGTGAATAACAACGCTGAAATTTTTCCAATGAAAATTGATTTTTTTTATTAAAGGCAGGTCCCGATTGAATTTTTGAGACAATAAAACGAGTTTGAAAAAACTTACTTCTCGAAGAAATTAGATTGGTACTGGAATTTTTTTTGAATTTTCTGGCCTAATTCTGTCAATAAAATTTTTTTTTAATAAAAATTGTATGGAAAGTTGTTTTAAAATTTCGATTTTTTTGGTACCTAATTCAATTCATAAACCGAAATTTGTTTTCAAAATTTTCAAAAAAAAAAAAAAATCATTCATATTCAATCATTTTTTTTTCTAGCATGATTATTGATTATTCCAATGACTATCGGTGAAACAAAAATAATAAAATTGAGGTTTAGGGTCTGCACCTTTATGGTCTACAGTCCAACTGGCAAAAAGTGTTCATTGAGCGTGCTTTTTTGCGGGACAAAAAAATCAGTTGGTTTTTTATGTGTATGGGTCCCATAGTCCCGAAAAAGCGTATTTTGGATTTTTGCCCTTGCACAATAGGGGAGCTGGAGCTTAAAAACCCCGTTTTTTTCACAGACTGGTAGCGGACCCTTCCTTGACTCCAAACATACGCCAACTTCATTTGGGCAACGTGCACAATGGGGTTCCAGCGCCCCTAATGTGTGATTTTTTTGAGAAATTCGGCCATTTTTGGCTCAATAATGGCTTCATAGGCGTCATACGGTCTGCGGGACAAAAAAAACCACCTCAACACATGCATGAATTCATTCCACACCCATTAGGCCAAAGTTTATGGAAAACGGTTGGCACAATAAGTCGTGGCGAATTTTTAAAGTTGAGAAAACGCATCATTTTCGCCCCCTTTTGTCAAAACTGAAATACCGAAACAATTTCGAAAACTGGGGTTGCGACCAATCAAAATGGGTTAAAATTTCACGAGCAGCACAAATACATTCGTGAAAATGTAATTTGAGCATTTTTGAGCAATTTCGGACCCTAAATTGAGTAAATTTTCAAGTATTTTCAAAAAATTGACGTATGACCTATGAAATTAGGCTAGAATTTCAGAAACAACTTGAGAAATGTTGATCAAAAATTTTTTGGGTAAATTTTGAAAATTTTGAGCTCTGAGCAATTTTTGAGTTTGTATTTCTTAATGATTGACGTGTGACCTATCAAAATGGGGTTAAATTTTACGAGCAGCTCAAAAATGTAATTCCAACATTTTTGAGCCATTTTGAGCCCAAAATCAGGTCTATTTTATTTTGGAGAATTTTGAGCGAAGGCCAATATTTGAGTATTTTTAAATATTTGACATGAGTTTTTTGTGACTCATTTCTCTCCCCCCCCCCCCCTCTAAAAAAAATGACGTGGAAATACCTGGAAAAAAGTGAATGCTGCGGTAGAAAGGAGGGGGAATTGACGTTCCATTTTTTTGAATTCAATCATAAATTTAGAAATTGAGTAAATGCCTGGGTATCTAGTTCAAAAATACTACTTTCGGTTTTGAGAAAAAAAGGTTTGAGTGTCGAGTTCTTCTTGGTGTCAAAAAATTGAAGATTTTAAGCCAATTTAAAAAAAAATCAGGAAGCTTAAAAAAAATTTAGAAGGAAATTGTCAAAGTCTGATACTTAACAATTAATGACAAAATGAGCAGAAGAAACATATTTTCAAATTTTTATCAATAATTTTTTCAGATTTAATTTTAAATTTTTTAAAATATATTACATTTAAATAATTGTTGAGAAGCATGAATGGGCAAAAAATCAAAATCGAAGAAAATTGTAAAAATGTGATGTAAAATTATATCAAGTGAAAATTTCTAAATTTTCATACTTACTAATAATTTTAAATCAAACTGTAACCCTCATTTTTAGTTAATGAGCCATTTAAACAATTTTATGACGACTTTCCGTCCCTTCATTTAGCAGGAGGTCTCTCAAACTACGAAATTTTTCGTAAAATTCAGCGGAGGGACAAAAAGCGACCCTTCTTCTAATCTCATCGATAGTGCAGTGGCAAGGACGAGCAAATTTACTTACCTATTCTGGTCTCAATTCATTCGCACTTTTGTGGAAATTGTTGAAGTCAAGGTCTGAAAGTTGAAACTTGAATTTCTTATGTCATCATATTTTTCTGAACAATTTTTGAGTTCAAAATTGAAAAATATGGAATTTAAAAACTCCCACACTAAGGTTTCCAAAATATCAATTCCGAACCGTTGAGTTATTAATTTGAAATTGAGACTAATTTTAAATTTTCAAATTTTCAAAAATATTTCAACTCGCGCTTTTCGAAAATAGATGACTTCAAAAATTTCAAAATTTTGTATTAAAATTTAAAACATTAAAAAATCTAGAAATCTTTTAATAACTCTCAAAATTTTGAAAAGTTCGAAACGCCGCAGAGTGGGCAAAGTAAACAATTTAGGTGGAAAAAAGTTCTGTGAAGTTGAATTGAAATTTTTCAGAACGGATATAAGTACGTAATTTTCGACACTGAATTCAAATGTAGTATTATTTTTGCACCAGGACCCTCGGGGAGGGAGTAAGGGGGTCCAAAATGTAAATTGAGGTCTAAAGTTAATATGGATGTCCAAATCTACATTTTCAGGGGTGCTGAATTCAAATTTATTTTTACACCATGACTCCGGAGTGGGGAATGTGAAATGGGGTATAAATTTAATATGTGTATTGTACGAGTAAATATATATTTTCAAAGGTGCTGAATCCAAATTTGATATTTGAATCCGAATTTCTGAATTCACTTTTTTAGGAATTTTCATCTTTATTCAAATAATTATTTCAGAAATGATTCAATTGTGCATTGTTGAAATCAATTTTTTTCAAAAGTAGCATTTTTTTTATAAAATTGTATCCCCACCAAGAAAGAAATTCCAATTTTTGAATTTACTTTATGAGTTGAGCTGAAAATTAGAAATTTTGAACTATAATTATTCAAATGGTAATTTTCAGTAAAAAGTCATAGAATAATTGAAATTCTGCAAAATCGTTCAAAATTCACTGAGCCATATTTTCAAAAAATCTGCCAAAATATGATCTGATTTGTATGAGGCGAATTCACTTTTTTCTCAGATTTGTGTAATCTTGAGAAATAAGCAATAAAAAAATATCTCAAACACACGATTCTTGAAATTTCAAAATTTTTCTGCTGAATATTTCTTACAAAGACTTTGAAGAACAGAAAATTTTTAGAATTTTCATCCGAACCAGTTCTAAAAAAATTTCGTGCTTATTTCCAAACTGATTATAATTTTTCAATTTTTAAAATTCGAATGCAAAATTAAAATTTTTTCAAACTTCCAAACCGAAGTCTCGAGAAATACCAATATTTCTGAATTTAAGAATCGAATTTTTTAAAAATTGAAACTTCGATTTTTTCAATAAAAAAATTCAAATTCAAATTCAAAATTTGCTAAAATATTCCATCTCGATATAATTTCCATGCAAATTTTTCCCAACACCGCGTTCGAATCCATCGAAATCATCAGCTCGCGTAATAAACCACGTACTCGATTGAAATTCCCTCGCAGAGACGAATGTAACCCACTTACGTGTACTTTGCATCACCGCATTACCAATAGAAGGCGTTGAACTGCACCAGGGACACTCTGTACGCCGGTGTTAGGTATCCCAAAAGAGACCAGAATTTTTACCATCGCAAACGCGAATAGATAACAGACGAGTTGAATTCGACATTATACAGGCGGGTATCTTCGTTTAACTGCGGTTTGTTGGCACAGCCAATGCAACAATGGAAAGGTATAGAATTTCGAAATGTAAAATCATTGATTGCTCTCGACCTAATGACATCGTTTGTCTTATATTTACGTACGTTTGAATATCGGTGTCGTGTTCCAACGGCGACAATTTCTTACCCTCATACTTTGCTACAAAGCTAATCATATTTATACGAATGGCGATAATGAACGAGCTCGTCGGGCGAATTAATTTATACAGTGTGTTCCATGAATCGTCTGCCAAACATATTTTTTTGGATATAACCGGGTTCCACTAAAAAAAAAACTTGAGATGAACATGTTGCCTATCTTAAGAATTTAAGGGGCAAATGATGCTTTTAAAAAAAATCACGTCAAAAAATTTTTTTGACCATGGGAATGGATAATATTTTGAAAACTGAACAAATTTTCACTATATGACTTTTTGCCTAACTCAAAAATTGAAGGGGCTACAAAATTTTTTTTCAAAAACAATTTAAAAAAAATCAACCAATTAAGGGAATGGATAGTACGTTGAAAACTGAAGAAATTTTGTTCTGTGTACTTTATGCCTAACGTCGAAAATGAAGGGGCTACGGCTCGCGCAAAATACGTGGGCTTCAAAAATTTTTCGAATTTTCCCAATTTTGAATGACCCTTGGCCCCTTCATTTTTAATGTTAGGCAAAAAGTGTACAGAACAAATTTTTTTTCTGTTTTCAACGTACTATCCATTCCCTTAATTAGTTTATCAGAAAAAAATTTTTTTGAAAAAAAATGTTTGTAGCCCCTTCAATTTTCAAGTTAGACAACAAGTCATATAGTGAAAATTTGTTCAGTTTTTAAAGTACTATCCATTCCCTTAATCAGTTTATCAGAAACATTTTTTTTTGAAAAAAATGTTTGTAGCCCCTTCAATTTTCAAGTTAGGCAACAAGTCATATAGTGAAAATTTGTTCAGTTTTTAAAGTACTATCCATTCCCATGATTGAAAAAAAAATTTCACGTAATTTTTTTAGAAGTATCATTTGCCCCTTAAATCCTCAAATTAGGCAACATGTTCATCTCAAGTTTTTTTTTAGTGGTACCCGGTTATATCCAAAAAAAAAAAATGTTTGGCAGACGATTCATGGAACACCCTGTATATTTTGACGAAGAAGTAGGGTTGTCTTCAGACAGAGAAATCAGGCCTCGAAAAGTTTTTCCATTCTGTGTTCGCAGTTGCAACAAATTGTACGATAGATACCTACTTCGTTGACAACATTCGGCGTATAAAAATGATGGCTGGTTGGGTGAAAGCTCGGCTGGTTACGAGGTTCGAAAATTAAGTTACATGATAGTATTGTTGAGGTTAGAAAAATAATAACTAGGTATACCCTTTTAATTAAACTTACGACCGACGTAAGGACTCGGATGAGTTTTGTTTTTGTAAAAGTTTAATGAAGTTTAGCTCGCTAGTCAAACTTATCTTAATGAAGAGGCAAAAACGTCATTCTAGCAAATACTTCAAGTATAAAACAACTGTTGCTGGGTGGCTCGTCCCTCCCTCCCTTTCGAACTCTACATTACCTACGTTTGTGGAATAATTTTCGCAAACGTATCCATAAGTCTTTGTTTATCGAGCATATTCGCTTCTATGACCAGTTTACCAACACTTAAAGCGTTGTTCATTTACACCGTATGAATTATGTGTGTAACGTAATGCAGTCTACAGCCGGCTATATCTATCCGAGCAATACGTACCTTTAAGTTTGGCAAATTGGGGTTAATTAGTATGCTTTAGCGGCGTTTCGAGCTGGGCGATTTATTGCTCGAGATGTCGTAAATTTTCGCCAACCTTTGTATAGGTACCTGGGAGGTGAAGAGGTGAAGGGGAATACGAGTGTGCGAATTTGAATTACGTGCGAGGAATCACGCGATTTTTCCATGCTAGGGGTTTTTTTATTAGCTACCTTTGCATTTTCTATGTCGCGAAAAACGTTTAATTTTTATTTTAGATTTTTTTTAACGGTGTGATTTTTTTTTAATTTCGCATTTTTGCTCAGGTTAAATTTACGGCCGAAAGCCCAGCCCAGGGAAATCGCAATTATATTTCTGTGAACGATTTGTACGCCAGGAATTTCACCGATCCGAATGGCGAATTTCAACTCGAGCTTTCGATGGGCCACGTTCGAACGGCGTTCGATAGCGAATTTCGAATACCCACCTCGATCCTAGGTCATCACCTTAATCATCGCGGACATCATCATCACGGCGGTGTAGCCACGTCGACGTTAACTAATATTAAAACACCGTCGGGTACCGTTACCAAAGTAGAAACTTCGTATTTTTCGTTCGCCGGATTCGACTGGAATATTGCTTTGTATCCGAATGGCATTAAAGAAGCTCATGGTAAGTTTTTAACGTGATTTTGATCACGATTTATCGATTATTTGTAGCCGTAGGTGTGTATAAAATTATGGATCGATGGTGGAATGGGTTGAGGAAAAGTTTTACGTTCGGAAAAAGTCGAAAAGCTGTTGTATTCTCTCATTTTTAAATCAGTGAAAATTATCGAAAATCACTGAGAAACAGTCAGAATTGGAAAATTAGTGAATTTTGCTGATTTATTCCTCTGCTGCAATTCTGACCGTTTATCAGTGACTTTTCACTGAATCGGAATGAGAGAGTAGATAATAAATGAACGCGAATGAAGCCAGAATTTAATAAAGTTTCATAGGTTGATTAAAAAAAAAAAATTGAAAAAACAACTGTTTCGTGATTTTGCAATGGTCAGGTCACAATTTCAAAGCCGCTCGCCTACTCTCTCATTCCGAATCAGTGAAAAGTCACTGATAAACCTTCAGAATTGCAGCACAAGAAAAATCGTGATTTTCACTGATTATTCAAAGAATTTCACAAATTTTTCAGTAAATTTCATAAATATCACTGAGTTTTCAGTAAATTTCCACTGATTTCCAGTGATATTCTTTCACTGATTTTCAGTAATTTTCATTCCTTGATTTTCAGTGATTTTCTTTCACTGATTTTCAGTGATTTCTTTCACTGATTTTCAGTGATTTTCTGTTACTGATTTTCAGTGATTTTCTCTCACTGATTGTTTTTCACTGATTTTCTTTCAGTGATTTTCTTTCACTATTTTTCAGTGGTGTTCTTTTACTGATTGTCAGTGATTTTCTTTCACTGATGTTCAGTGATTTTCTTTCACTGATTTTCAGTGAAAGAAAATGTTCACTAATTTATTACTGTGTTGCAATTCTGACTGTTTTTCAGTGTTTTTTGATAAATTTCACTGATTCAAAAATGAGAGAGTGAACTGTTGAAAATCAATTTCATGACTGATTCATATTCTAGTCATAAAAACGAAAAAATGTATCCCAGATTCCTTGTTTCCCCCTCGCCCTTTTCCAAAGGTCCGCCCCTCTTCTGGGGCTATCTTTTAAATTGGATTAGTGAAAATTCTCTGATGAAACAGCCGGGATTGAGTCACTGCAGAAATCAATGAAAAAATACTAATTCAATTGATAAATTTTCAATTTTGAATCAGTCATTTATTTTTTTCTACAATTACTGATTCAAAAATGAAAATTCACCAAATGAATCAGTAGGTATAGTTTTTCACTATAGGTAATTAAAACTGGAATTTCGCTGATTATTTAGTAAATAATTTTGAAAATTTCTTCAGTGAATTTTCGCTGTTTCAAATTAAGGGAGTTTTACTTAGATAAAACATTTTCCTGCAAAAAATATTCATCAAAATCTCAGCTACAATTTATACTTTTCATCGAAAATCCAATTTGAGGCCATTGTTGTCCTTACGTGTAAATTTTTTGTAAAATGTTTTCAAAAATTCATCGAAATCACGTTTTTTTAAAAACTTTTGAGAGAATAATTTCAAAATTAGGTATTTGTAAAAAAAATCAAAAGTAAGTATTCATAATAAAAGGCTTTGGTGTGACAAGGGGGTAATTTATTGGTTTCTGGTGGAGCTTTGTCAAAATATTATGCCATTCGATTTATTCAGGTAGAAGATGATTTTAGTGCACATACGAGCGAAATTTTATCTCACCTCTTGGGGGCTGGGGCCTCAAAATACGTGGTTTTCAAGATAAAAATTCTATCTTCTATCTTCGCAAGTTTTCGACCAATTTTCTTCAAACTTTGCTCATTATAGAGCTACTAGAGGAAAGTACTCGTTAAGCTTTTCAGATTTTTCCGGTCACTATAATGACCTTCATTTTGACCTTGAAAATTTCAAATCGCCTTGGGGACACAATTTTGATGGGACAGAAAAATACATTCTTCTCAGAATTTCTCAATTTATTTTACACCTTTCAGAATTTTTTCGAGTGGTAGAAATTAGTGAAATATTTAAAAAACTAGTGGGCAATTCATCATTTTTAGTCCAGGAGAAATGGCAGCAGAAATAATAGTGCTTAAAAAGACATATACATGTTAATCGCAATCTAATCACTTGAAAAGCTTCTACATATACTACATATTATGTTCAGAGTCTGTGATGAAGTCATACCGCCCGCTCCAGCCTCTATTACTTTTTTTGAGGGGAGGGGGGTGGACCCCTGATGAAGGATAAAATTATTATGCATCTATTTCGCTAAAATTCTCCAGGGGTGTTTTTTCGGTTTATAAGTACTCCCAGAAAAATTTTGAGTCTCCCTCGACTTCAGGGGGCTCGCTCAGTCATTTTTTCCCAAAGTTGGACATGTTTGACTAAAATGACAACAAAACGCGTTTTTCGATCATAAAACTGTCCCAAAATTTGGTAGTTTTTAAAACCATTTTGAGATGACAAATCCGACTGGCCTATCATCTTTTTCATTCATTGTGTTTGACCCCCCCACCCCACGATTCCTTTGAAAGTACCTATTTACAGAGATCGTGGTTTTTTTAAGCGAAAAATGACCTTGTTATACAATTGATCCGAAAGTGACGTTTGCCAGAAAGTGTTTTTTTTTTTTAAATATTCCATATGATGTTCAGACGGTGTGATGGAAATGCCTTTTGGTTTTAATACAAATTTTACCCATCGTTGAAACATTTTTTTGTTAAATAAAAAAAAAAGTGATTTCAATGATTTTTTGAAATATTTTTCAAAATTTAGGGGCACCAATGGCCCCAAATTTGATTTTCAATGAGAAGTAATTTGTAGCTGAGATGTTGAGGAACAACTTTTGTGGGGAAATTTTTTCCGTAGAATCCATAGGGGAGGCGCTACACACATTTTTATATAAGTTGGATCCTCGAAAAAGTTGGAGGATGAAAAAAGGCCTCTGTGATAATCTTTTTGTTTCAATGTCTTCATAAAATTGCTTTTAACAGCTCAGTCGAGCGGATGTTTTTTTTTGAGAAATTGAGATGACTACGAATTAACTAAATAATTTGAAAATTATTTCCAAGAAAATTGCATCAATTTGCTAAATTATTAAATTTGAATTTAATCAAAAATTTCTATCGGAAAGAATTTTTTTTCTTCGACACCTATGACCTAAAATATAATTTACTTCCTAATTGGGTTTTTCGAATTTAATTCTCCACCTCAACACACGCGATTAAAAAGTGAGATTTTACTTCAGGTTTAACAAAAAACTTTTTGTGATCAGTTTTTTATCTCTTAAACATACTTTTTGTAAACAATGTCGTTTTTCCTCGCTGAGTCAGAATTTTATAGAAGCTATCCCTATTACGCCCCGTTATCGCCACTGCTCACTGCTCATATCTACTAAGTATTCATTTCATTACCTATTTAATCAATTTTCAAGAAAATGTTTTCGCAATGGGATGAATTGTTTTGCATTTTTTATTGATATTTCATTGCTGTGTGGTCAGAAATAAGTTGTGCTTAGCCATAAAAAAATCCGATAAAAATTTCTCCCTGACTCAACTTTTACCCTGCCTAATCTCAATCAAAATTTGACCAGGTATCTTCAAAAAATTGTGAAAAATTTGTGAAATGTAAATAATTATGCAGGTACTTACTAAAAATACCATTGATTTCTATTTTACACATTTTTTTGTTTTTCAAGGATGTTTAAAAAAATACTTTTTTTTGCAAATTTTTAGTGAAATGACCGTGAGAATAATTTTAAAAATTTTTTCTTAAAATGTTATGAAAAATGCGAAAAAGTCATGAAAAAGTGAAAAATGGACATCAATTCAATTATTTACCTACTTGCTGTTTTTGACAAAACTCTTTGCTTCAAAAAAAAGTTTTATTATAGTCATTTTTTTGGGCTATTAGGCAAGAGCAAGATTTGAATGAGGGGGGGGGGCATTTTTAACAACTTCCTAAATACTTTCTCTCCATTCAGCTTTTACAAAACTGTTTCCAAAATGGAAAAAAGGTTTTTCATTTTTTTCCGAAAATTCGTTCATCATTTTTCCTAGGTTACGATTAGATAGGTACTTCTAATTTAAACTAGTTTTTAATCGACTGTTAGGCATTGATTTGTCGATAATTGAATAAATTACGTATCTTTGAAATTTTTATACCTCAAAAAAAAGATCTGGTTCATTTTTTGAAAAATTGGCTGATCATTTATCCAGGTGTTCATTTTTATGTCCCATTTCAAAATTTCTCCCGAATGTAATTTTTTAGTTCGAAATGAAATTTTCATTTATTCCCCGACGTAATCCTCGATTCCGACTGCATTCGTGCATTTACCTGAACCCCCACTCGTAATAATTTTCGTCCTTTAAACGAAATCTCACCCCATGATACTTGATACCTTTAATCCCATCATCGAAACCACTACCGCAGCATTTATCCTTTCGAGCAAATTATAAAGCTGCAAAAAAGGCGACCGAGTTAAGCATCTGAAATAAATTATTTTCAAATTCGCCTCGTCGTGGAACCGAAAATAACGAACATAATGACAAAGAACAGGAAACGTTGAGCTAGGAAATTTTTACAAATGCTCGTTATACGTACGAGTATTTCGTCGGTTTCCAACCGCACGTCCTTTTTTTTCTCCCCATTCGCCATCTCATTCGTGGGCAATTATTTTTACTCTACCTGTTGGCCGCCAGGTACGAGCCAGCTCGACATATTGACGTGCTTTTTACGCATTTTTTTCCCTCCACATTCTCGTTCAAATAGAATTTTAATACGGGTTCCAACGTCATTGTTCGTGCGACGTGGAAGCATAATGGAAATTATTTTGTCACCTTTTTTCCCCTATCACGATATTTTTTTCATTTACAGGTAGTAATGAAAACAGATTGGCGATATATTTAAATCGTTGTACCGGTTTCGATCATCAATGTCGAGTCAGATACAGTGTTGTACTCGGAGACACCGAAAACCGATTAGATTCCGGGATCGTGGACGATGTTTCAGATTCCGAAGGAAAAAGCTACGGATGGCATCCGAGAGGGAAATATACCGACTTAGTCCGAAAGGTGAGTAACTTCTTTGTCCTCGATCTCTCGAGACCCTATCGCGTTATTAATTTCGTATTAATTAAAAAATCACAATGTCGACATTACACAATGAAAAGAAAACCAGCTTGTTTACCGAGCATTTCTCCGAAGCAATCTCCGGGGTATTTTTCTTCAACCAAATACACCCTTATTATGTTGATGAAGACACCTGAAAATTTCACGTTTTCTGCCAAGTACCCGGGCATTTCGTTACCAAAACTAAATTAATTTTGGACTAATGTTATATTAAAACCATAATTTAAATTCTTCGTATAATGAAAATTTTTCTACCTACTGTTGCTAATTTTAAAGAAAGTCGTCCAAAAAAAAAAATACTAAAGATGAAAAATGATTAAATTATATAGAAATGGTAAAGGCGAAGAAGGAAAAATACCAAATGTCCTATTCAAAAGCCAGCATAGAATAAATGGTAAAAATAAAATGAAAAAACTTCGTTAATGTAGGCAAAGGAAAAAAAAAAACGTCTCGAGTAAAAACCATGATGAATATGTAGTCGAATAATTCTTTTTAAGGCAATAAATGTGTAACGTGTTGGAGCAGCTTACGTTTATTAAAATTTATTGTAGATTAGAAGCTCGAGAAAATGCTACATTATATTGCCAACAAAGTTAACCTTGTACGAATGTCGACCCAATGCACGAATGTTCGTAAATAAAAAAAAATTGTGGGAGGGAAAAAGGAGCCGGTTTTAGTATTGCACACGTTCGTATTTCTAGTATGATAAATGCTCGATAAGCTGCATTGAAGGATTTGGTATCGAGGTTTGAAAAAAATTTAACGTTTATTTTAACCATAAAAATTGGATGGTTTGTACGTATAGTAATTTCAAGGGTAAATTTTCACCAGTTGTGTTTTATGGGTTAAAAAATTTTTTGACCGTGAAGTACCTAATGAAATTTTTGAAAAGCGTGACAATTTTTAGCGATTTGAAAAAAAATTGTGTTTTGAAACGTTTTGGGGTAATTCATCGTCAATTTCCTGACGTTATTGATCTGAAATGATATAAAATGGAAAATTTTCGATTTTCGTTCCAATCCGTATGATTTAGGTAGAGGAGAAGGGAAGGGATGATTTATCGACGTAAATTCTAGCTTTGAAAGCGTATATCTCGAGATTTATAACACTCGAATTAAACCTGCGTAAGTATGTACCCTGCAGTTTTGAAGAAATTTACAAAGAATTCAAAATCACTCGTATAAAAGTTTCGGAAAGTTGAAAGGTAAACTTTTACCACCGAAAGCTTTATTTCCAGTGGCGCGTAAAATTCGTTTGTTACCTAGTTGAAAATATGTAGGAAAATAAGATAAATGTTACGTGCGTAGGTGAATATGAATATTTTCAGGAGACTTTCAGTAAATAGATAGGCAGGTGTCTGGATAATTTTGGCTGCCATAGGTATCATGAGTTCTTCTGGAGGGGAAGATGGAAGAGGGGGGGAGGTATTTCCTAAACCGTGGAGTTACTTTTAAAATTCAAAAATATTTTAAATTTATTTTTAAACATTTTCGAATTCAATTTTTCATCTACCTTCAAATATTTCTAATTTTGTAACCTCTCATTTATTGTAAGTACATATTTGTGTGAATTTTTGAAAATTTGCATCTCAAAAGTTGCAAAAAATATCAATTTTTAATTCATTCTCTAGTCTGAAAATAATTTTAGTTTTGATTTTTCTTTATATGTGAGCTTGAATATATAAACCATTCTTAGGCGTCAAAAATTGGTTTTTGAGTTCACACTGATTTTGAACCTTTCAGAGGGAGTAAAATCACGGGGGAACGGGGAACCTCGACCCAAAACTAATTTTTGACGCCTAAGAGTGGTTTCTATATCCAAGATCACATATTTTTCAGATTTTTAAATAAATGTTGGGTAGATTTAAAATATTTCTGTTTTTTCTCATTTTTGATTTTAAAAGTTTTATTTGAACTCAAAGTTTCCATATTGGTGCCTAATTTTTAGTTTTTAACTTCTTCGACGAAAATTGTCAGTTATTGAACATCAATTTAGTCACCAAAAGTTCAAATTTATCTATTTTCAGAAATTTTGGATTCTTCCTTCATTTTCTGAAAACGTTCAGCAGGTACATACATCATATTCTATAACTTTCGAATAATTAACGTTCATTTTTTCAAAAATATTTTCCCTTTCTGTTTTCAAAACATTGAATTTTTTTTTCAAATTCGGTTTTTTGTTTTTTAAAATTTCTGTGTCGATTTTAAATTTTTAGTTTTTATTTCAAATTTTTAGGTTTTCAATTTTTTTTCGTTTTGTTCTGAAGATTTCTCAATTTTAATTTTCATGTTACAATGTTTTGGCTGGAAATTTTTGTTTGGGAATTTTCTAATTCTAAATTTTAATTTTCCAATCTTCAAGTTGCAAATCTCAGTTTTTTATTTTTTTAATTGAAAGTTCCAGGTGTTCATTTTCTGAATAGGATATTCATGTTCTCTGGTTCAAATTTTTAAATCAATTTTGGACGCAAAAATTTCAGTTTTTAATTTTTTTAGTCTAAAACTCCAATTTTTGGGGTAACAATTTGAATAGATACTTGAGTGTTTTAATTTTTGAGGCAACAATTTAAATTGTTCAATTCTGGAGTCAAAAATTTAAATGGTTCAATCTTCCAGTGAACAATGACGTCGGAAGCTTTTTTTTGAGAAGAGTGCTAAACGAGTACAACGATGCAATAACAGAAAGATTTTCAAAAGAGCTTTTTCTTACTTTTGACTCAAATAATTCATATAATTGTGATTAGTTCATGCCCGAGCGAAGCTTTGAAAAAATTGTATGTTTATTGCCCAAAAGTTTTTTTTTTCATTATTTAATGCTTCGAAAATCCCCATGTGATGTAATTGAGGAGGGGGAAAGGGTCAAATAATATTTTGAAATTCCGCCAAACTGGAGAGGGGAGTGCAATGCATCTCTGGTACCCCACTTTCCGACATCTCTGTCAATAAAAGTGCAATTTTTCTGTGAAACATTTCAGTTTAATTTGGAAACTTTAATTTTTTCTGAGGTCGAAAGTCCAATTTTTTAATTTCTTAGTTGAAATATTTGTAGGTACAATTTCAATTTTTAAATTTCTCTGATCGTGAAAATTTAAGTTTTCCAACTTTGGAGTTGATAATTCCGATGTTTCGCTGTTTCAGTTTTAAATTTTACTTTCCTGAGTTGAGTAAATTTCATTATTCAATTTTCCAACTGAAAATCTTAATTTCTCGGTTTTTTAGTTGATGGTTGAAATTTTAGAGGTAAAAATTATAATTTTTCATTTCTAAGTCAACATTTTTTATATTTTTTATCCAACATGTTGTCTAATGTCTAGTTTAAAATTTTAATTTTCCAAGTCGATTAAATTTTTCCGTTAAAAATTTTATTTTCAGTAATTGTGGTGGAAATTTAAATTTTTGAAACAAATTTCATTGCTTCAATTTTTGAGGCAAATATTTCAATTTTTTGATTACATTTATGAGACGTTTTAGTTTTTCAATTTTCAAAATAAATTCCAGTCTCTCAATTTTCAACTTGGAATTTAAATTTTTGAGATAAAAATTTCAATGTTCGGTTTTTGAATTTAAATTTTCAAATTTTTAGTTCCTCAGGTACATACTTATCCCAATTTCTCGAATTCCCTGATGAAAATTTCAATTTCTGAGTTTTTGGTACAGTTTTCCATCTAAAAGTTTCAATTTCTTAATTTTCAAGTTGAAAATTTTTACATTTAAATTTTTCAGTTAAAAACTCAAATTATTGGATTTTACAATTGTAAATTTCAATTAAATGAATTATATGTTTCAATTTTTAAGTAGACATCTATTCGAGTTTGAAATTTCAATTTTTAAATTTTCCAATTCAATATTTCGATTAGGTACTTACCCAATTTTCTTGTAAAAAATCTGACCTTTGAATTTTTTAGTCCTTGAAAATTTCACTTTTATAGTTTTTTTGAGTAAATAATCTTAATTTCCCAATTCTCAACACTGAAAATTTCAATTTTTGAGGTAAAAACTTCAATATTTCAATTTTAGTGAAGAAAATTATGTTTTTCTATTTTCGTTACAAAGCGATATTTTAATTATCGAGTCATCAAAATCACGTTTATGTTTCAGGGTGCGATTAAAATCCACGTAGAACTGATATTAGCGAATACGCTGAGCGAGGTAGTATCAAATATTACGTTCCAATCGATACCGCCGAATACGGGAAATACCAGCGTAAATCACGGAGTCACAGCTACTCCGGTCATATCGCAATGCTACGATAAAGATAAACAAGGCTGGTCAATTAAATGCGATTGTCACTCGGAGAGTATTCGAATTCATATGGTGTTTAAAGATATTCAAAACGTGCCTCGGAATCATCTCAGGTAAGATCAGTTTACCTTTTTTTTTTCTTTTTGAGGAAAATCAGTTTACCTCGTCTTTTTTTTGAAAAAAATGAGATTACTTATTTTTTGAAAAAATAAGATTACTCTTTTTTGAAAAAATGAGATTACTCTTTTTTGAAAAAATAAGATTAATTTTTTTGAAAAAAACGAGATACTTTTTTTTTAAAAAAATGAGATACTTTTTTTTTCAAAAAATGAGATACTTTTTTTTCAAAAAATAAGATACTTTTTTTTTAAAAAAAATGAGATACCTTTTTTTTAAAAATGAGATACTTTTTTTGAAAAAAATGAGATACTTTTTTTGAAAAAAATGAGATACTTTTTTTGAAAAAAATGAGATACTTTTTTTGAAAAAAATAAGATACTTTTTTTGAAAAAAAATAAGATACTTTTTTGGAAAAAATGTGATACTTTTTTTGAAAAAAATAAGATACTTACTTACTTTTTTTGAAAAAAATAAGATACTTACTTTTTTTGAAAAAAATAAGATAGGTACTTACTTTTTTTGAAATAAATGAGATTACTTTTTTTTAAAAAAATAAATTACTTTTTTTTGAAAAAATAAATTACTTTTTTTTGAAAAAATTGAGATTATTTTTTTTGAAAAAATGAATTCTTTTTTTTGAAAGAAATGACTATTTTTTCTGAAAAAATGACTACTTTTTTTGAAAAAAATGACTCCTTTTTTTGAAAAAAATGACTACTTTTTTTTGAAAAAAAATGACTAAGTACTTTTTTTGAATAAAATGAGATTACTGTTTTTTGGAAAAAAATATCACTTTATCTCTCTATTTCTACTTAACTTAGAATTGGGCACTCGCCCATCAAACTTTGAATAAAAAAATCTCAATTGATTTCACTAAAGACACCTACAATCACAAAATCGATATGAAAGAACCACGTGCCCCAAACAATTCGCCCTCTTCAGCATTCAAAAAATCAATACATCGACGAATGCATTCTCGCTGAAAATCATCCTCAGCCTCCCACAGCCTACCTTTTCTCAAGTTAACCCCGTGGTAATCTCGAATCGACGCTATTAACTTACCACACAATATGTGGACCGTTAAGCGACCTTAAATCTACTTTGCAGGAGTGGTAAACGATGTTCATCGGTGGAATCACTGTCGAGAAGGTATCGAGCACCTCGAATACGTCTATTTTCCAAACAGTAGTGATGGGCAAAATTCGATTATTTGAAATAATCGACAATCGATTAATCGATGGGAAAAATAATCGATTAATCGATTATAATCGCAGAAGGCAATTTGAACGATTATTTCATTGTTTTGGCCCATTTTTCCAAAATTTTGTTAAAAATTCCCTTAAAGTTTCCATGGACCTCACAAATTACCTCAAAGTCAAAAGTTTGAGGTCCGTGAAAATTTTTCAGGAATTTTTCAAAGTGCCCCACATGCCAAAGATTTTTTTAAAATTTCAAAAAAAATATGACAACTTGGCAAAAAATACACATTAATTAGTGCAAAGCTCTTTTTTTCTACATTTGCTTCAAAATTTCCCCTATTTTGCAATTTTTTTTCCAATTTCAGCTCAAAAAATGAAAAATAAAAATTAATCGATTGTGCGATTATTTTGGTAAATAATCGATTAATCGAGATCGATTATTTTTTAGGTCGATTAATCGATTATTGAAATAATCGATTAATAATCGCCCATCACTACCAAACAGAGCGAAAAAAGTTCCGGGGTATTACCCTTCGGTCGTCTCGGTTCTATTATCTCTATCTTATTGTTTCGATTCGTCGGTGGAAAAATCCACTGCCGAGCAACTTTTATAATATACTTGGTAATTACTTGGAACGAGTTGTTGCGAAAGATGAAGTTTCGCATTATTTATACGATCAAAACCTAAGTACCTGGGTATTTGCAAGTGTTCCAGACATCGCCATTGTACAACGCCAAACACTCGTCTAGCTCTTTCTCTCTTTCTCTCCGTATAATTTAATGGAATTACGTGCAATACTGTTTCGACGAGAAAAATATTCGCGAGAATGACTTCGCGTTGATTATGGAATTTCAATGAGAAGTTTACAAAATACTGCAGCAAACTAATCAATGATATTGTAAAATTCAAAGCTGAATTTATACCGGAGAAAGGGGTGTTTGCGAAACAGTTGAATCAAAACTTGCAATAAGTAGTATTAATTTTACAAGCCTTTATTCGTACTTGTTGATATTCCGAACCACCGATCGACTTAGATGTGTATTTCGTTACCAAGTTACATATTATACGTTCGACGAAGCGAAATTCTATTCGAATTTAGATCTTATGTCTGTTTCCGTGTACTAACGATACCATATCTACAATTAAATGAACCCTAGTTCAAAGTTAAACACGCGCCAGTGCCAATGAAGTTTACAGTTCTGGAATCAAAACCACGTGTATGTTTATCGGAACTTGAAACTTGGATGTAAGTTGGAAAATAAAACTCCATTATCGACGCGAAGAAGTGAAAACCGTTGTAACTGTCAATTCGACTTTTAGCACTAGTTCGCAGTTGCAGAATGAGAAAAAGAAAGAGAAAATATAGGGTAAAAAAGGAATAACCTGGCTGGATGTTTTGTTGGTTTTATTCGCGTGGTAAACGGGTTTAGCTCTTGCGAAGACATAAGATTCTCTAAAAGCTTGTAAAAATAAAATTGTAATCGGATTACGAGAACGTTGCGATACAAAAGTACCTACCTACAGAAGTTACATCTACGTTGTATAAAGGAAAAAGAAAAAAAAAATCCTGCTGTAAGTTGACTGCTGTGTCTGCGTTGAATGCGTTGCTGCATTGGTACGAGTAATATAGCTTTGTAGGTACAACCAGAGAAGTACCTGGTCGTTATTTTGCCTTCGTATAGCTCGTTCGACGAAATAAATTCAAAGATTATGCTTTTTTCGCATTGCGAGTAGCAGGGTCTCATTTGATAAAAACCTGCGATTGAAATGGACTGCAGTTTAGGTACCCTGGATTGTTGGAAATTTTTAGAGAAACTTTTTTTTTTGAGGGGTTTAAGTTTATTTCTAACGAGTAAAGTCGATCGAGTGGGTCGGAGTGAATTAAAAACTTATCTGTTGCGGAGTTTTGCGATATGTACAAGGAACGATGTATTTTGGTGAGACAGTGTGTTTTATCCAAGTATGAGTCTTGCACCTGGATCGAAAAAAAAAAAACGATGAAAAGAAGTTGAAAGTACTAACTTGGTGAAATTCGGATAATTTTCTCGAAATATTTGTAAAGCAATGAAAATTTTTCTGAAACAATTTCGAATATTTTTCAAAACATTACCTACACAATTTTGAATTATTAATTGTGAAGAAATGGCGCATAACTATTGATTAGATAGTACACAGATCGACATGGGAAATTCTGTTTGAGGTTTGGTGGGTGATTTTCATAGTATTTTTCGCGCTGATCACGAGAAAAATAGTGAAAAAATTCCATCACCCAAGGACTTTTCATGATTTGAATTTTTCGTTCAACGGTTTTTCTACTTTTTTTTGGTAACTTTTCACACTTCAAGTCGATTTTCTGAGAAAAGGAAGGGTTCTACGAGAAAAATGAATGGAACGTAAATTGTAGAGCGTCAAATTTCCTAGCTGCAAAGTTCGATTAGTTTTTTCTTAGGAGACTTAGCTTTCGACATATTTTAGCTTAAAGTTCAATTTTTTTTAATTGGAAATATCTCAAAAACTAAACCTCCTGAAAAAAAACTAATCGGACTTTACTAGTAGGAAATTTGAAGCTCTACAATTTATGTATCATTCATTTTTTTTGTAGGACCCTTTCTTTTCCCAGAAAATTGACTTTAACGGTGAAAAATTACATCAAAAAGTGTAAAACAAAATTTTCAACAAAAAATCTTCCAATTACGAAAAATTCTGACGTCCTGGAATTTTTTCACCATTTTATTCGTGATCAGCGTGAAAAATAATATAATAACTATCCATTTGTAGCGCTGATTTTGAAATTTCTCTATCACTCAAGTTTCGCTGGTAGGTGATTCTAATCTGTTTTTTAGTGCCGAGTTTGAATATGATCATAAGCGCACCCAGAAATTATTTAAGGAAGGGGCTCAGAATTCTGGAAAAAATAGGGGGGGGGGGGGTGAAATTTCAATGAAAAAAATCAGTAACTTGTTATTTCCGTGGCGTCTGGCGTTGTCAGGGTATTTTCATTAGGTTGATAATTCATTAAACGGATTTGAGACAAGTAAAATTAAAAAATTACGGAATTTCAGTAATTTTTTGCTGAATTTTTAGTCAAAATTATTGATTTGTTTCTGACAAACTGGGAATTGATTGAGAAATCAGTGATTTTTGACCGAAAGATCAGTGAAAAATCATCAATTTTTAAAAGAGAAGGGCGAATTTTTTTTTGAAAAATCATGTTTCAAGAGCAAAAAAATTCACTTTTTTTTACATTTTTCCAATAAAAAATCTCCTGTCCGAGCTTAAGGGAGGGGCTCGAGCCCCCTGAGCCCCCCCCCCCCCCTTGGGTGCGCTTATGAATATGATTACAGTGTTTCTCGATTACACCAAAAATGTTTATAATTGAAAGATTTTTTTGGGAAAATTTGTTTTACATTTTTCTATGTAACTTTTGACTTTTAAAGTCAATTTTCTGGGGAAAGAAAGGGTTTTACAAAAAAATGAATGGAACATAAATTGAGGGGCTTAGTTCCAAAACTCACTTTTGCCAAAAAAAATCGATGCCGTTTTTTTGGCAGATTTTGATTCAGTATGAAAAACTGAACCAGAATCCGCAAAAAAAACGACATCGATTTTTTTTGGCAAAAGTGAGTTTTGGAACTAAGCCCCTCAATTGTAGGGCGTCAAATTTCCTGTTTGTAAAGTTTGATTAGTTTTTTCTTATGAGGCTTAGTTTTTGAGATATTTTCAATTTAAAAAAAATTGAACTTTGAGCTGAAATATCTCGAAAGCTAAGTCTCCTAAGAAAAAACGAATAGAACTTCACAGATAGGAAAGACGTTCTACAATTTATGTTCTATTCATTTTTTTCGTAGAATCCTTCCTTTTCTCAGAAAATCGACTTGAAGTCAGTGTCAAAAGTTATCAAAAAAAAAAAAAATTGGAAAAACCGTGGAACGAAAAATTCAAATTATGAAAAATCATGGGGGATGGAATTTTTTTCACTGTTTTTTTCGTGAACTGCGAAAAAAAATACAATAAAAATCATCCATCAAACCTCAAACTGCATTTCGTTATTTTTGCCAAAAATGGGATTTCAATGATCTACACAAGTCCAATTTATTCTAAGTTCAAATTTTTTCAACTGTAAAATTCTTCTAAATTTATATTTTTTCAATTTTTTTCCAATTTCAATTTTTTCAGTTTCTTTTGAGTTCGAAGAAATTTTGAAAAAGATGAAGTTAAAATTTTTTTGCAAATTCAGAGTTGAAAAAAAGCAAGGAAAAATTTTGAAAGCATTGGAAAAAGTTTTTGAATTGAAAGAACTTTTAAAAATTATGAAGTTGAAAAAATTGAAAAATCAAGTTCGAAAAATTTATAAACAAAATCTTACAGTTGAAATCTTAAAATTGTTTTTCAACCTTGATTAATTTGATTTTTTTCAACTTCATATTTTTTAAAAATTTCTTTCAACTTGAAATTTTTTTATTATATATTTTTTTCAACTTCAAATTTTTTATTTGAAAATTTCTTGAAATTTTTTCCAACTTTGAATTTTTAATAAAAATGTCTAACTTCATTTTTTTAAATTGTTCTCCAATTCAATAAGTAATTTGGAAAAAATTTGAAAAAATAATGAAAATATGTGATCGAAAAAATGTTACTGTTGAAACGGTCATAAAACTGGATACAATTTTTGAAAAACATCAGAGTTTGAAAAAATTTAAACTTAGATCATCAAAATCCCATTTTTGACAAAAAGACGACGGAATGTGACGATCTTAAGGAAAAAAGAAAATTGTTACGTTTGAGTATAATGAGTTATTTGAGAATTTTAGGCATACAGGGCGGAAGAGCCAGTGCCAGTGATAGGAATTTTCCATGGAGAGGAATTTAGACGAAATTCGAAATATTTTAAGGCATTTTTTTTTTTTTGTCAAAGTGTGGACCAAATTTGTCGATTGCAATAATGCTGAAGTCAAAAAATTGAGAACACTGAGGTTTTTTCGATAAAAAAATCGAAAAATGAGTTGTTATTGGAAGATTTTTCCCAAAGACAGAGATATTTTATGCAAAGGAAGATGAAAATGACACCTAAACGAAGCGAGGACGAAGATTTTTTGAAAAATTCCATTTATTAAGCAAAACATGACTATTTTTTAACACCTTACCAGCTATTTTTTGGACCTTGAGGGAAGATCCATCACCTCCCTCCCACCTTTCCTTATAACCAACACTGCAGGGGACTATACTAAGTATTTTTAAGACTTGGAAGTGTTACACGAAAAAAGCACGAGGGATGTCGAGAAGATGGTTACGACAGAGAGAGATTTCTGGGAAGCTTAATTCGTTTTTTTAGGCGTTTGAGAAAAAACTTTAATTTTCAAAAATGGAATGACCTTTAAGAATTGCAATATTTGGAAAATTTCAGTTATTTCTGACTAATTTTTGAAACATTAAACGTTTTGAAGTTATGCATTTTTTGCATTTTTGAAATTTCCCAATTTTTGAAATCTTTGTATTTTTATTTTGCGATTTCGATACCTTGAAAATTTTAATTTTTTGCGAATTTGCAATCTCAAAATAATCTCAATTAATGTAGAATTTTAAGAATTTTGCAATTTTGTAAGCGTTTTTTGCAATTTTGAATTTTTAAAAATTAGTTTTTTTGGTTTTTTCATTGTACCTTGTACCTAGTTCTAATTTTGAAAGTTTGCAGTTTTAGCAGCTTTAACAATTTGGCAGGTTTTTTTTTGCAATTTAAAATTTGTTACCAATTTACAATCTAATAATTCTGGAAACTCGAGAACGTCTCAAAACTGCTTCCAATCGATTTGAAAGATCGAGAATATGGCTCATATACTTCCCAAATTTCAGCTATTTACCTCCAGTAGATCAAAAAATGATTGTAATTTTTATTTGGCATTAAAAAAAAATCAGTGTCATGGTTATCGCCTTCTTTTTAGAAGTCTAATAATAGAATAAAACTGTATCCCGATTTTCAGAACGTTTGTTTTCTAAATTTTAACAGCTACAGATCGAAGAAAAATTCACGTTAATAAAATTGCCTAATCGATTCGCCGTAAATATGCGATCCACTCGCGTGTTTACGGCGAATTGGGTAGGCAACTTGAATAACACGATCCTGAAACTGATCAGCTGAGTTATTGACTGTTAAATAACAATTTAAAAATTTTTAAATTAAAAATTCATTGTTTTTTAATTTTCTGAAAATATTTACAGTTTTGAAATGATTAATTCCAGAATTTTTTGAAAAAAATCGAACAAAAAAATACATAATTCGAACATTTTTTACAATTTATCGAGATTTTTTTTGTAATTTTCAATAATTTTTTTTAATTTCAAGATGTAATAGGTAATCGTTTTTGTACAAAAATTTTCATTTTGAATTACAATTTTTTTAGAATTTTTTATCAATGGTAAGAAGGTACTTAAGTAATTAAATTTTACCTATGCTAAAAGTGCTAAAAGAGGCAACTTTACACAATTTCTTGAAATGTTGAACGTTTTTTTTCTGCGAACTTGCAAAATAGGAATTTTCCGAATCATCACACGTTTTTATCAATCGATATGATTTTTTTCTTTGAAAAAATTACTCCTCAAAAATAATTTCAACTTTTCGATCCGACCACAGGTGATTTTTAAGCTCCCCTCTTGCGAGGCTTTTTCCCCACTATGCTAAGCACTATAAATATTTGGAAATTTTCGTTCAGTTATATCGTATGCATCCAACGAGGCAACATGACTTCGGTGAACGAATTATCGAAAGACGTCTTACTAAAAATATTCAGACATTTAGAACTAAACGATCTAATATCGGTATGTCGAGTAAACAAGAAATTCAAACTAGTCGCAGAAAATCCTCAACTCTATCGAGAGCTGCGAATCAACCGAGCTCATCGACTAGACGATATTTTATCCATTTTGCGAAAACAATCCGAGGCCATCAACGTGATAAAAATGCAAGACATATCGGATTCGAACACCGTATTACAGTACGTAGCATTATGCGCGAATTTACGTAAACTAGCGATGAAAGAATGCGACGGCGAAAGAGGCATCAAAGAAATATCGTTCGATAATTTATTCGCTCGAACTAATCTGAAAGATTTAGCTTTGAAGAACTGCGAGCTGGAAAAATTTCCCAAATTGAATATGAAAAATGTAAAGAGTTTGTTGATCGTCGACAATACCAGTTACCAGCATCCCTTGGAATACATGAAAGAAATCTTACCTTTTGTCAAAAGTAATAACAGAACTTTGACTTCGTTGAAATTATGCGTCGATAATGTCACACCTGCCGAACAAGACGATCTGTTCAGTGCGGTCGAAAATTGCGATAATTTAGAAGTGTTTCAGTACCAGTATCCGCACGTAGACGAAGTAAAAGAACATAATTTTAAGAAATTATTCAAGCTAAGTAATCTGATAGCTATTTCCATTGTGATCTCGAACGATACCGGCGAAGAAACCTACAACGAGTTTTTAAATCGTCCCAGCACAGGACACTTTCGTAAGATCGAATTTGGAGGAAATATTTGCTCGTTGTTGCCGAATATCGTCAGGCAGTGCCCGGATCTGGAAATATTACGACTGGTATCATTGGGAAATCCATTTTTAAAAATCAGCAACGAAGATTTGCTCAATATGTTATCTAGATGTAAGAAACTGCGTGAAATCGATATGAAAACATTATCGGTGAACAATATCCGGCACGCGATCTTGCAATTGCCCACGTATCTGCCGAATCTGGAGCATGCCGAAATTGAAGTAGACGCCGTAGACGAATCTAGCGATAATTCGGTTATACCGTTAAAAATCGAATTCAATTTGTTGCCACGTTTTGTACTGGAAACGCAAACCTTGGAGGAATCCACCTCGTACGTGTTGTTTCGAAGTGAAGAGTTAATGCAGTTTTTGCAATATTGAATTTTTCATTTCATTAGCGTCTGTATAGTCTGAAATTATTGTTTCGAGGGTAATAAAAATAAGCGTGTTGGGTTTATTTATAGCCTGGATACGTGGTGTGTTATGTAGGTAGATACGTAATTTTTTTTAAATTTTTAGTGCCATGTTATGATGCGAATTTGTATTGAATTCTAGGTACGTGAATTGGACTGCGTACGTATTAAGATTTCATGGTAAAGCAGGACCAGTGGAACCAGTACCTTTGCCGGGAGCTCCTTTTAGCCATTATTATGCCCAAGACTCTTCGGACGAAGGAATCATTATGGAAACAGATGTAGCTGTAAAACAGGTACGTACTACGTAGTACGATTTCCGAATGTGGACGTGATTAAAGAAAACCAGAGGTGTTACGTGTTTCGGTGCAGTAACCTTTTTTTTTTTCGTTCAGTAGGGTTAAACGTCTGATGTCCATTCAAAATTTTTATTCAGTTTTTTCAATTTTTTTTTTCAACTTCACTTCCAAAAAGTTTTCCATTTTTGTATTTTCTCAAAAAATTCCAACTTCATGTTCAAGGTTTTTTCCAAGTTCAACATGATAATTTTTTTTACTTTTTTCAGTTTTTCTCTAAACTTGCACGTTAAACATTTTTTCCAGTTGAAAATTTTAAAATTCTCTCAAAATTATTTTCAACTTCACATTAATTTTTTTTTCAAATAACGATTTTCTTAAAAAATTTCCCAACTCCATTATCCATCGTCGAAATTTCTTCCTCGAAAAATTTTTCCAAATTGAATTTTTTTCCACTTCAATTTTAGAATTTTTTCCCAAGTTTGTATTTTTTCCTTTTTGCTTCCTACTGTTTTAGAAAAGATGAATCATGTGAATTTATTACAATGAGAGTTGTCGAATATCAACTTGTGAAGTGGGTACATTTTTTCAACTGTTTTTATACCTATCTTTATTTTTTTTCAAATCTTTACGTAAAATTTGCTTAGTTCAAGTTGCTCGAAACGACTTTACGAATGTTTTCTAGCTGGAATAAGAGCTCAACAGATTTGTTTCCTTACTTGAAACAAATTTTAAGAAAATTCAAAATTCAAAAATTTTGGAATCAAAGTTGAAAAAATTACGCAAAAAATTTGGACGAATTGAGAAAAATGACAAGGAAAAGTATACTTGACTTCGAAAATTTTCTTGAGAAAATATGTAGACCTGGAAATTTTTTGTACGTGGAGTGAAAATTTTTGTTGAATATTACAAGTCAACAATTTGAGAAAAGGAAAAATTCAAACCTGGAAAATTTTTAAAGAAAATTCGAAATTTGATAAAAATACGAAAGTTGAAAATTAAAAAAATTATAAAAACGGTTCAAAGAAATTAATTCCACGGATTTCACGGATGCCAAATTGCCAAGACATCTTTATTGCTTGTTCGAACTGAAAAAATTTGTTAATGTTTCCTCCTTTCAAGTTTTCAAAGTGTTGTAAAATCCATTTCTTCGTTTCAATTTTTCTGTATCATTAAATCCTTAAAAATATCTCTCCAGTCAACATTTTTCAAAAAATTTCCGATTTTTTTAAAAGTTCTAAAAATGAGAAAAGAACGTGGTAAAAATATGTGGATATTAACTTGCAAAGTTTACTTTTCTGTAAAATTTTAAAAAATTCAAAATTTTGGACTTTTTGAAAAAGTTTACTTGATTAAAATTATTGTATTATCCATCTATGGATATTTTGTAAACAAAAAAAAGGGATTTCACTCATAATCACACCAGGGGGGCTTAGGGAGCTCGAGCCCCCCCCCCCTCCTTAAGCTCGGCAAGGAGATTTTTCATAATAAAAATGGCAAAGAAGAGTATGATTTCTTCAAAAATTTTCGCCCTCGCTTCGCTCGAGCAGTATTTTAGTAGCTATTTCTTAAATAAACATACCACTCTCTAAACTTGAATCAGTTGAATTTGCAGAAATTATGTCTTTTAATCAGTGCAATAATTTTCCCTGATTTTTCGGTCAAAAATTACTAATTTCTCAGTCAATGCCTTATTTATCAGAAAAAAACAGTAGGTAATTTTGACTAAAAAAATCAGAAAATTTCGTCATTTTTCAATTTTTTTTCGCTCAAATCTGTAGGTAAGTATGTATAATCTTTCTGCTGAAAATACCCTAACTACTCCAACCTCACTGAATAAACAGGTTATACTTCATTTTTTCATTGAATTTTGACCCCCTCCATTTTTCTCAAAATCTGAGCCCCTCCCTTACACAATTTCTGGGTGCGCTTATGGTTTCACTCAACTTTATTTTCTCAAAAAACTAACTCAATGAAATCCGCAGAAGTCAATTTTTTCACTTTTTTTCAGTTATTTCAGTTATTTTATTTTAATGTTCCTACCTAAGGATTTATTATGAAATTGAAATCTCGACTCAATTTCACATTTAAAAAAAATCAAAATACTTTAGTATTTCCTTTTATTTTTAAAAATCTGTCTATAAAAATAATTTTAATTTTTGATGGTTTTTAAACACTTTTTATTTCTCTCTATATTAAAAAATCAAAACCGTCTAGACGATCGCGAACTGTGTTCGAGATCTCGGAGATGTGTTGGTGTTGTATTTACACGAACTAGGTCTTTGTGTTAGTGCTGAAACGAGTTTTAGAACCAGAAGTAAAGCGTTGCGTTTGTAGTGGTGAACTGGTGAGGGTAGTTTGACGGTGCAATGCAATTTACCTGTATCGGGGTAGCTAACACTACCTCTCTATGCACACCCACTGCGCAAGGGCGCACGTTATTCACTCGCGAAACAGATTATTTATGAAGACGAACCACTTTCACGAGAGTTTCTCCACTGCTAAAAATCCTAAAATTTTCTGGAGACTTCGAAACATGTCGAAACTGCTTCCAATGAATTCGGGAGATCAAAAATGGGTCATTAAACCAAATTTCAGTTTTATATCGTTAATTTGATTAAATTTTCATATTTTGGGAGATGAGATAATTTTGAAATTTCAAAAATTTGAAAAATCAACTTCAGCACCTGAAATTTTGTACATGAGGTTTTTGAGAGTTGTTGACGATCAGAACAATATGCTCATGGAACTCTTCCTTGAGGTAGTGATTAGTGGCGTCGGAAGCTGGGGAGGGTATAAAAGGTGGGCATGGAGACTTGAAATATCAGAGGATTTTAGGGGGAGGGGGTCTCAGATCTTGGAAGCGTGATTTTGTTCGTACCCAAGCGAAACGAGGGCGAAGTTTTGAAAAAATAGGACTTCTAATGTCCAAGAAAGACGTTTTTCATGTTTTAATGCTTTAAAAATCCCTATCTGATGTGATGGTGGGGGGGGGATACATTTGATACATTGTTCCATGAAACTGAGCAAAAAATGGGAAAAATATGAAACGAAACATGCTCCTTCCTACAAAAATACTTGACCCAAGAGTGCAAAACTGTTATCAAAATTTTATTCAGCATAGGCAACCCTTTGAGCGTAACGCTGGTCGAAATTGATTTTCAAGGCCAAAGCACTCTGCTAAACCGTACGCTCAAAGGGTTGCCTATGCTGAAAAAAAAACGTCAACAACAATTTTGGACTCCCAACTCAAGCATTTTTAGGGAGAAGGGCAAAAAAAAAAAGTTGAAAAACACTAACAGGTTAAGTGAGCAGGTTTAGGGCAGCGAGCGAGCAGCCCGAGCGAAGCGAGGGCGCGAGCTGGCGGTGGGGGCCGCGAAGCGGCCTAGTTTTTGAAAATTAAAAAATTTGATTAAAATGATGTAGAACGTCTTTTGAAGGAATCTAAGAGCTTAATTCAATTTCACTTTCTTCTTTGTCACCCATCTACAAACAAGGCCGATTTTTCACATTTTTGGGTTGTTTTGGTATGTTTTACAATATTTTCCCCCTTACAATCCAGATATCTGAAGTGAAATTTTGAGTCGAAATAAAAATAAATCAAAAGTAGGTCATAAAAGAACCCCATACTTCAAATTTTAGGTTCTGAAGGTCATTTTTCGAATTTTGGTGAATTTTTGAAATTTCAAAACTACCTCCTCGCACTGCAAATATGAAAATTTGATATAATCAACGAAAAAAGCTGAAATTTGGTATATACCCTATTTTCGACTTTTCCAATCTATTAGAAGTGAATTCGAGACGTTTCAGAACCACCAGAAAATTTCAAAATTTTTCAACACTGGAGTGCAGGCCATAAAAATAGTCCATTTGGACTTTTTCACTTATAATCGGGGATTACCCATATCGGTGATCTATTTGATCGATTATAACACAATTTTCTGAAATTCATAATTTGTACCTCACATTTATATTTTTTGGCAGAAAATTTTCTCGGAAGAAAATTTAAAAATACGCTGACAGCGCAAGCATTGAGGTAAAATGCTGAAAGTTGTAGATACCTACCTTATTTTCGATCTCCCAGTTTGAGTAATCCACGATCATAAACGCTGAACTTCATATTGAGGTTTTCTCTGTGCTGGAAAATTCCAAAATTTTCTGGAGGCTTCGAAACGTCTCGAAACCATTTCCAATCGATTCGGGTGGTTGAAAATGGTGTTTTTACTAAATTTCAGCTATTTTTGTTGATTAGATCAAATTTTTATAATTTTTAGTGCGATGAGGTAATTTTAAAATTTCAAAAATTCGTCAGAATTCGAAAAACGAATTTCAGCAACTAAAATGTTGGATATGAGATTCTTTTATGAAGTACTTCAGATTTTTTTTTGTTTCGGCTCAAAATTTTATTTCTGGTTCGGGATACCTTCCTTGTTAGGTAAATAAAACGTGTAAAAATATTTCGTCATTGTTGAATTCGAACCAAAAACGATTACAAATTGAGAAAATCCGCCTCATAAAAAAATCACATCAGTTAGCTTTTTATCGCTTATAAAAAAAACTCCAATCGACACCAATCGTGAGGAAATGAATTTAGACTATAAGGACTCGGCGCACCTTCGTGCAAAGGTTCGTTTTGTATTTAAGGATGATAAGTTGGGCGTAATTTCTAAAAGTTTACCATACTAAGCCACCATAATAAAATATAATCAACTTTCCGACAGGTACTTTGCGAATAATAAATTTCGCTACATCTTTACGCATTAAATTTTCGCGCAGCCCGAAGCTAAATCTGAAAACACATTTGAAATTTATAACGTTACTCGAGTGTAAATCTTATACATAGAACGTATGGCCAAAGTTCACCCGATTTAGCATGGATAATTTTTAAATGCGCTTTGCTCTACCTTCGTACGTGGCTACATGTACTATACACTTGTTAGAGTCTCGGCAGAGCAGCGGTAATACGATCAAAGCGAAAACATATTTTAGACGCGAAAATCTCCCAAAAAAATATTTTTTAATCTTGTACGCAACAGTAGGTAAAGGTACACGTAAGTTGGGCGGCGAAACAAGCCACCGCATAAGATCGTATTTCTTCGTAAACATTAATCATCGAGGTATAGAAAACACGACGCGAGAGCGAGGCGACGACGTCGACGACGGAAACGCGGCGCAGTTTCGGCGATACCTTACCCTCTAGAGTAATTAATAAACCTGAAACCGCGAAAATATAAAATCCACGAGGTTTTAATAAAGATACTGCATTTTTATTCTATTAAATTTTGATGTTATATAGCCGGAGCCGGCGAAACTACGCACCATATTCGCATATTTTTACCTTCCGACCAAATAATAATACGAACAAAATACGTCGACGGTTTCGTTATGGAATTTCCAATAACCATGAATAGGTACAGCTACGACTACAAACGGTCGTGTACATCGTCCTCGTCGCTTCGCTCCGTATGCTTTTCACGGTTTACTCAAAATGGAAAACTTGGCCCGTATTTCCATTGGAGTTTTTTTTCCTCCCTTCCAGCATTCTACATAGCCTTGCCGAATAAACTAACGCGGTATTCAGTTTTTTTTTTTTATAACATTCCAAAATCGCTCGTCGGAGTTCATATTAATCGCGAGGTGAAAATTTTCAAATTGTACATGTCGCTGGTTATGGTATTTGTTTTTATTGGTGTGGTGCATATTAATGCAGTTCTATAAATTAAAATTGACTTTGTGACGACAACTTACACGAGGGTTGAAAATGTGGCTCAATTTTGAGGCAGAAATGTCTGAATTTATTTTGCATTTTTACACAATTGACAGACATATTTTTTACGATTTAGAAAACATTAAAAAATTAATTTGTTTTTTTCTTGGAAAAATGTTGAAAATATTACAATTTCCTCAAAATTACCATTTTACTTGTAATTACCTCAAACTTACCAGTTTACTTGTAGTTACCTCAAAATTACCATTTTACTGGTAATTACCTCAAAATTACCATTTTACTGGTAATTACCTCAAAATTACCATTTTACTGGTAATTACCTCAAAATTACCATTTTACTGGTAAATACCTCAAAATTACCATTTTACTGGTAATTACCTCAAAATAACTATTTTTTACTGGTAATTACCTCAAAATAACCATTTTTTTACTAGTAATTACTTTTATTTCAAAATTACTATTTTACTGGTAAGTACCTCAAAATTGCCATTTTACTGGTAATTACCTCAAAATTACCAATTTACTGGTAATTACCTCAAAATTACCATTTTTACTGGTAATTACTTCAAAATTACAATTTTTCTTGTAGTTAGTTCAAAATTACTATTTTACTGGTAATTACCTCAAAATAACAATTTTTTACTGGTAATTACTTAAAAATTACCATTTTACTGGTAATTACCTCAAAATAACTATTTTTTACTGGTAATTACTTTTACTTCAAAATTACTATTTTACTGGTAAGTACCTCAAAATTACCATTTTATCGATAATTATCACAAAAATTCTGTGTTTCAAAAACGTAAAATTTTTGATTTTCGTTTTTGTTTTTGTTTTTACAGTTTCGGTTTTCGTTTTCACTCTTTTCGTTTTTAGTAAAATTGTAACGTTCTCGTTTTTTAAAAACTTTTTTTTTTCGTTTTTAAATTTTTTTTGGAAGTCAAAATGTGAATAAGTAGTAATTAAATATAACGATGAAAACTGAAAAGTCTAAAAATTTATCAAAAGAGCCAGATAAATGTGCAAAATATTGTGTTTTTTAATGAATTTCTTCCTAAACTGGAATGTAAAATGAACACCCATTATGTGAACCGAAAAATAAAAGGACAGCTTCATGTTTCATATTTATGTTTCTTCTTTCTCTACCAAACCTCAGTTTATTTATGCTTGAAAAATCCAATTTTTTAAGATTTCGCCATCATAAATTGAATTTTAACTACTATTCACTTGATTTTTGAGAGTTGGAATCTGGAAATCTTGAGCTTATTGTACCCTATAAATATTTCATTTTGAAAATGTATACCTCATTATCCCATCACAGGTCTGTATGGATTCGAAAATCAAATAAAATCATCTTTTCGCTTCCAAAATGTCAAAACAAATCAAAAACGAAAAAAATGCAAAAAGGTAATTTTTGTTTTTCGTTTAACGTCATATGTAAAATTTTGTTTTTGTTTTTTCCGTTTTGCAAAATGTTGCAAAATGACTTTTTTTTCTGTTTTCGTTTTCATAAAGTTTTTGAAACCCTGCTCAAAATTACAATTTTATTGATAATTACCTCACAATTACCATTTTATTGGTAATTACCTCAAAATTATAATTTTACCGATAATTATACCTCAAAATTTCAATTTTACTGATAATTACCTCAAAATTACAATTTTACCGGTAATTATACCTCAAAATTACAATTTTACTGGTAATTACCTCAAAATTACCATGTTACTGGTAATTGCCTCAAAATTACAATTTTACTGGTAATTACCTCAAAATTACAATTTTACTGGTAATTACCTCAAAATTACAATTTTCTGGTAATTACCTCACGATTTTTTTTAAAACTACTCTAAACTCCAAATTCAAAATTTTGAAAATTTTCTTCAGCTCTAAAAATTTAACGATTTTTGACATATATCCCCAAAATTTTCAATCAGAAAATTCAAACTATTTTCAAAAAACTACGAAAAATTAGAGAGAAAATTGAAAATCGTCATACTTGGTATAATGAATTTTTTCACTCATGAATACCTTTGGTGCCATTTTTTCTCGGGTCTTTGAAAAAATCGTTTTTTTCGTATTTCTTAAATATTCGATAAGATTTTGAAAAAAAATTAAAAATTTTTCTTAAAATGATGTTATTATTCAAATATTTACAATTTTCCATCTTCATTCCATTTTGAAAAAACTGACCAATCATTTAGCAATTTATCACAATTTTCAAAAATTTTCAGAAATTCTGAAACATTTTTATACAGAAAACGAAGAATTATGTTTATAAATTGTGAAATTTTTCAGCTATCAAGCTAAAAAAAATGACACGTCTCTGAAACATAATTATAAAGCTATCCGCATCTCTTAGGAAAAAATATCATATAAATATATATAAATTCGTCAGCGAATTTTGAGAAAACTCGTCCAAAAACACCCCGTCCAATTTTTCATACAAATAAATAATATTCCAAGTCCACTTGGGTATAACTAGCCGTATTATTACATCGGAACTTTCCAGCTTCGTCGTATTAAAAGCAACAAGTCAAGCTACCTACATATCCGAGCCCATTTTTTGTCACCATTTTCCAATTAAAAATTCGCGGTACGAGTCGAGCAGAATTTTTGCACCGCTGAATGATATATTGAAATTTCAACATTTACCGCGAGGAAGCATGTAAATTAACATTTTCAGCCTGCATGGGGGTATAAAGTTACATTAAATATTCAATAGTCGTAGGGCAACCAGTATGTCAATAATTACCAACACCCTTTAGAGAGAGGATAAAATAGCAAGATTTAGTCGGCTGTGCAATGAAAGCGGGCTTTTCTTGTCTACTGCTCTTTTTTTTCTAATTGTATCGCATCTGGCACATTTTTCACGCGAAATCGTGACGTAAATTTGGATGGCTTTTTAATTTCAACTTTCAGCTTGTGTCTAGATGCGTAGACGGATTAAATAAAACCGTCGAGTACCTTGTACGTCTGTGTACTTGGAATTTAGGAATTCGGGCTATTTTTTCATTCTTTTTTTTTCTTTTTTTGGTCGTCAAATTGAAGGGGGAAAGTTTCCGACTTTTTCACCTTGTTTAGGAAGATGGTTCGTTAGAAAAATTCTCATAAGGGTGTAAAAAAATTCTTGGTTGGAATTTTATCTCGAGCTTAACATTTTATTTTTATTTACAGCTTCGAGACACGAATTGCCCATTTTTGACGGAGAAAAACCAAATTCGAGTGCAAATCGAATGGGAAGAAAGTTATTTATTGTTTCAAGCTACTTACCATAAATACGACGACGTGATCCGATTGCATAATCAACAAATGAGGTATCGAAAATACATATATTTCAGTGTACCGATAAAAAGCCCCATGTAAGGCGAATTTTTTCTAAATTATGATACTGTTGTGGTACCTACGTAGACCTATCTCAACAGAAAATTGCCCACTTGTGGTTATATTAAAGAATATTACTTCGAATAGAATGAAAAACGTGGATATTTTTTGAAAATGTGAAAAAAATTATCTACTTTTGAGGTAGAAAAAATTTAATCTTAGAACACAATTTTTCGGATTTATCAGAAAAAAAAAGCAAAATTGGGACAATTTTTATAAAAATCATTGCTTCGAGAAATTTCATTTTGTTAACGTAAAAAGTAACGACGAGAATTCTGCTGCTGAACGAAGTCGATTACTTCGAGGGACAAAGGGGAAAAAGTGACATTTACCAAAAGCAGAGATTTCCAGGCGAGGAATGTTTTCATAACACATGTGTAATAAATGAACAGACTTTATTCGACATTAATATCTGCGGATACCTCAGACACAATCACACAATTATTTTAATGGCTGAACGTTTACTTACATTTGAATGTAAATACCTACCCTTTATAATAATTCACCTAGCACAGGTTTTCGTTTTTCGGCTCGATATATAAATCACGTTTGTAAGTTGTCATTATGTACGTAGCTGCAGAAATATGCCAAATTTAGGGTATGTAGGCACATTTTTGGCGTAAAAAGCGTTTCTTAATGATACGTTTGTTTGGTATGTCGCGAGTAGATTTTCAAAGGTTTTAAATGGTGATTTATTAAAACAGCCCTTAAGGTAACGATCGTTGTAAAAATGACGGTGTTAATTCATGCTACGTAGGTTCCTAGATTTACCCACCTACCTAATAGTTAATTTTTGATGAGGTGATAAATCGAGTTTTTTTCCTCTTTTTTTTTGGTGAAATACCTTCGTAGAAAAGAATAAAATTGTAATGTCGAATATATATTCGTATAAGTTGAATTTTTTTTTATTATAATTTCGTGTCGTATTAAATCGAATAATTTTATTTTCAGAAAAGAAATAGCTACGCTTCAAGCGGAAAATTACAGCCTAGAAAGGCAACTGTTCAGCTACCAGAAAAGTATAGCTTTTGCTCACTCGCGAGGAACCTATTCGGATGATCTTACGTTGGAAGATGGCAGGCCCGAAGATGACGAGCAGTATTTTGAGGGAGGCGATTACTCTTTAGGAGACCGGAGTCTTTCTACGGATACTGAGTACGCCTGAGGGCAAGCAATTTCACGGAGTGGACATAGCGGAGACGTAAACAAACCTGGTAAATTTTTAATAAAGTGATTTGATGAAGGATGACTTTTTTGACGTTGGTGATTATGATAAATGCGCCTATTGAGGGAAAAATCGAAAGTTTCTGATTTTCCTAATTTTTTTACATCAGTATGTGGCTTCTTTGAGTTCAAATCCTAAATTATTCGTACAAATTTTTACCTCTTTCCATTTATTTAGAGTGGAATTCCTCCCTCCCCCGCCATTGCAGGCCATTTTTTAAAAAAAAATTAAAAAAAACAATTTTTCAACGTTGAAATTTTTGAAATTTTTGCTTCTAATTTTATGTTGTGAAATGAAGATAAATGAGCAAAAATATACTTATTAACGATGCCAAGTCTCAAACTGCTTTTCTTTTTAGCTCAAAAGAGCCCAAAATTTTGTATGGATGAGAATTTCAACTCGAAAGGTATTTTACCGTGGACGGAAAAGTTGTTAAATTCGAGACTTTAATCCACAAGTGAGGAATCTGCTTTTATCAAGTAAAATTCAACGAGACAGGCGACGAATTTGTTCGAACATTAATTATTGTATCTGTATGCTGTATAAAGTATCTACAGCAGATATGAAATAGCATTTTTGCTTGAAAATCTTAGCCCTAATAATAGTAACACTTCGTTAGACATGAAAAAATTAGAGAAAAAGTTAAGAAGTTTTCTGTTGAAAATGCAATACTTACCTACTTTCTCAATTATAAATCAGTGAAAATTATCGAAAATCACTGAGAAACAGTCAGAATTGCAGCACAGGAGAAAATCAGTTAATTTTTTTTTTTACTAAAAATAAATCAGTGAGAAAAATCACTGGAAAATCAGTGAAAATTCCCTGAAAAGTCAGTAAAATCTATAAAATTTGCTGAAAAATCAGTGAAAATTTTTGAAAAATCAGTGAATTTCGCTGATTTTTCCTGTGCTGCAATTCTGACTATTTATCAGCGAATTTTTTCACTGATTCAGAATGAGAGAGTACCTAGATACAGCTTTATTGATGAAAAAAAAATGAAAAAAAGACAAAAAGTGAAAACAATTGAAAAAGATACCTCATTTAAAAAAAAGCAATTTGAAATGACATGAAAAAGGAAACAAATTGAAAAAGGAATAGAATTTAAAATTGATTTGATCGAAAATTTTCCAATTTTAAAAATTAAAATGAGAATTCTTTTCTACTTGAAAATAAAATTTTTGTAGAGAAAAAAGTTTTTAAGATAGTTTTGAAAAAGAAAAAAAAAACAGAGAAAAGAAAAGCTAATAAAAATCAAAAAAGAAAAATATATACTTAGGGAAATTAAAAAAGAGGAAAAACTTAAAATCGAAGAAAATTTTGCTTTTGAAAAATACAGTAGATGGGCAACTGCATTGTATCATTAAAACGAAAACGAGCCAACCGACGTGCTAGAAAGCTAGAATAAATCATTATTATTTTAGGTATGTAGATGTACAGGTTAGACCGGTCAGTTCAACTTCAGTCGGTTGGCTCGTTTTCGTTTTGGTTACAAACGAAGGGGATGAGTGCAAAGTTTCGTTGACTCTACTGTAGGAAGTATCGAATCGATTCATCAGAAGTATCGATACCATGTAGATTCATCAAAAATCGATTATTGATATTTTAAAATATTGATATGATATCGATTTATGGAATATCGATATGATATCGATTTATGGAATATCGATATGATATCGATTTATGGAATATCGATGCGATATCGATTTATGGAATATCGATATGATATCGATTTATGGAATATCGATATGATATCGATTTATGGAATATCGATATGATATCGATTTATGGAATATCGATGCGATATCGATTTATGGAATATCGATATGATATCGATTTATGGAATATCGATATGATATCGATGTGATATCGATTTATGGAATATCGATGAGATATCGATTTATGGAATATCGATGTAATATCGATTTATGAAATATCGATACTTACCATATTGATTTATGAAATATGAATATGATATCGATTTATGAAAAATATTGATATTGATTTATGAAATATCGATGTGATATCGATTTATAACATATCGTTGTGACATCTATTTCTGATATCGATTTTTGAAATATTGAAATATCCGGATATTATCCGGATATCACACGGAAATTGCCGAACAGCTCCGAAAACATCCCGAAAACGGTTGAACTTTTCCGAGAGTTCCCGAATTCTCTTACGAACCCTCACAAAATTTAAAGGTCGATTATTGAAATCGAAAAATCGAAATCGAAAATTCATTTTTTTTTCCGTTGAAACTCTTCATTTCGATTATCCGGATATTTGCCAAATATCAATTTTTGGCTAAGAATTGTTTCTATATCCAGGCTCACGTCAAATGACATTGATTTATGAAATATTGATACAATATCGATTAATTATGAAATATCGATGTCGTAGCGATTTCATAATTATCGATATCATATCGATTTATCAATTGTCGGTCACAAAATCAATTTATGAAATATCGATTTTTAAAAAAATCAATAAGTATCATATTAAGATATTGATCCACCAAGCAGGTATCAAAGTCATACTGATCCTTGAAATATCGATTATTATATGTAATGTACTTACCTTACCTATTTGTTTTGAATATCTATTTCCATGATGAATGACAAAATAACATGCGCTAAGCCTCATTTATACTGGCACTGAAATTATCAGTGAAAGGGTAAAATATTTCAACTTCTAATTGAAAGGATAGGAATTTTTTCAGTGCCGATTATAAACTGTTCCATAAGAAAACACCGATTAAACTTTTTCAGTGACAAATTCGGTGCCAGTATAAATGAAGCTTTAAATTTTATTCCATCAAACATTTTCCTGCTGGAATTCAAAATCCGTATGAAAATTTCTTGTACCTACCAAATTTATCCTTCGAAATTTAATTAATAAAAGAGGTAGTGATCTCTTGAAAAATTCATTTAATTGGACATTTATAGTTAGTACAGGGGTAATTTTTATTACTAAAATTCGATGGAATAATTTTCAATACAAAATTACAATAATACAATAGGTAGGTATGTATTTGCCATTAAAAATAAAGTCATTGCCATTCATATGTTAAATAGGCAAAATTACATTCTCGAGTTTAGAATATATTGCCTAAATTTATTACTGAAGGGGCTTATTTTTTACCACAGTTATCAACTGATCATCTTGCTGTTCTCTTTTCTAAGTAATTTTCTATTTATAATTTCACACGAATATGAACTTTTACCATTTTTTTTCCAATTTAGGACCAAGTCGCTCAAAACGACCAGAAAATAACTGCTTTCAACGTGATATTCCTCATATACGTACATCGTGGAAAATAAATAACGGTGATTCATTCGTCATGAGTAAAGATATCGAAGATTACGAAGAAGAAGAAGAAGAGAATCATTATAACTACGATCGACGACCATCGGCTTTTCGACGCAGTTCCATTTCCGTTATGTTTTCCACCATCTCGGACTATGTCTGCTCCATGAAAGCTTTCGCTGCTAATTCTATAAAGCCCGCTCAAAGAAAACTCAGCCAGATTTATCAAGTGTGAAATAATTACTCATCTTGTACCTATTTTCCCGTAATAAGACAATCATCATTTTTCTCATTTATTATACCTATACCTAATATACTCGATTTTCGATTACCTATTTCATCCAATTAATTACAAAAATTTTTATATTTTTGCCCAATTATTTTCAATGATTGTTAAATACCTTACCTTACCTAACCTTACTTTTTTCCCCTTGGAAAATACTCAAATGACTAAATTTACAAAAGAAATTATTTCACACTCGATTATTCTTCTGTGAGAGTTTTTCTCACGTTAATTTTCTCTAATGTCTTATCAATTTTAATTTTTAGTTAGATTTATTCAAAAGCTAAGCTTTAGTTTGTAAGGAAAAAATAGTGCTCATGAATGAGTTCATTTTTTTTATTTTTTTTCGCGTTGATAAAGAATGTTTGATTTGGAAGTCGTGTGCAATGTAAATAATATCTAACGAAGTAGCGAAATTATGATTATGTAATTTAGGCCCACATTTCAAAACCAATCTTGAGGATCACACTGGTACCTTAGTGGTATTCAAAAGGTCAGTTCTGGATATGCTTACGTAGTGGTGCTATATGAATAAAGCAAAAAAAAAATTCTATGGTGTATTTGGTTTATTTCTAATTGTTGTTTGTACAGTTCTTTTCTTTCATTTCTTTTTTTTTTAATTATTATGATTATTTATTTCATTGTGAACTCGATTTTACCATTTTTACTTTATTTACTTATGCATGGCTCTGAAAAAACATTGAATATTTTATCTACTATTTTTTTTCCTTTTTTAAATAATTCTTTAAATTTTCTTCTAATTGTATAATTTTGTGTATTCGAATTGGAGAAAATATTTACCATAAAATGGACCTTATTTGTATAAATAGCTTTTTCTTCTTATATTTTTTCTCTATCTCTCTTTTACGTATACCTACGGTGTATTTTTTACGATTTTACTACTTTTATTTTTTTCTAACTTTTATTTCCCATTGTAAATATTTCACTTTTACGCAGCTTTCACTTCATATGATTTGAATTTCTTCATATGTTTTGAATCGGAGGCGCGTTGCGTTCTTTTTTTCGCATTATTTATTCGACCAAAATTATTTTTTAAATGTCTTGGTTTACGATAATTTCTCCTATTTTTTTTTGTTCTAATTGATTGACTGTTTTTTGCGATTCTTTTTACGAGTATTACGATGAGCTAATGTGTGTAGATGATATTCGATAGCATGATTGTATTACTTTGGAAAATTCCATCTGTTCACCGGTCTCTTAAATACACTTCATATTTTGCTAACGAGGTTTATTTCTGATGTGTTTTGTTTCGTGTGATTAATTTTATAGGAGCGTAAAATGGAAAATTAGGTGATGTGGATCGTAATATTTGAGTCTAGCAGTGATTTCAACTTGGAAAATTTTCAGGTGGTACCTAATGGAAATTTTTTATTTTTTTATTAGAAAAAATATCCAATTTGAAAATCATTGGTGTATCGTACTTTAATTTAAAGTTTTTTGTAGAGATAATGTGTAATAAACGAGGATAATTTCATCAAACTCTTGGAATACATGTAAGTTTTCATAAATGAAAGTTAATCTGGAGATTTCCAAACAGTTCATTGAAGAAACCATCAAATCCAAGGTACAGTTGAATATCCATATTTTCGAGTTGCTGAATTTTTCGAACGATTTTCTCTTTCATATCTATCAGCTTTGAACTGATGTTGAGAATCATTTTAACCACGTTAACTGTAAATTTTTCTCAAAATTTTAATTTTTCCAGCTTTCGAAATTTTCTCTCGTAATATCAATTTTTTCGACTCCAAAAATTTTTTCCCCCACTAAACTTTCTTATTCAAAATTTTTTTTAGCTCCAAGATTTTTTTCAATTTCTTCGATTTTCATTTTCGCTAATTTTTTTTCATTTACTAATATTAAATATTTATCTAAAGTATCAACTGTTAAATCCTATTTTTTGATCTTGAAATTTTTAAAAACCTGACATTCTCTCAAATTTTTCTCACATTACATTTTTTTTAAATGCTTTTCAACCCCAATTTTAAAAAAATGTTCATTCTAAAAATTTTAGAGTTGGAAAATAATTTAAGAAAAAAATTTGAGCTAAAAAATAGAATTTTGAGAAGAGAATTTTAAAAGCTGTGAAAATTGAACTTCTGAGAAAAAATTTCGAGAGCAAAAAAATTTGAGAAAGATTTAATTTTGAGAAAAAATTTCTAGAGTTGAAAAATAAAAACTAGGTATTTTTGGAAAAAATGCTAGAGTTGAAAAAATTTTATACCAGAAAAAAAATTGTAGGAAAAAATTTCCGAGTTGGTAACAATTTTATTCTAGATGAAAAAATTTTCGAGTTGAAAAATATTTTGAGGAAAAATTTCTAGAGTTGAAAAATATCTGGAGAAAAGGAAATTAAGAATTGAAACTATTCTGAGAATCAAAAAAAATTTTTTGGTTGAAAAATTGTTGATTTCGGTTTAAAATTTTCAAATCAAAAGCTAAAAAAATAAATCTGTAAGAAAAACATTTAGCAAATTAATAATTATACCTTCTTTGGGGGCTGGAGCCTCAAAATTTACAATTGAGGTGTACTTTTGAAAACAACCTCACTGCATTTCAAAATTCTGATTTTTGACAGTCATTTGTGAAAAATGTTTTGCCCTTAGAGAAATTTTAACTATTTCTACGAATTGCCCAAACATTTATTAATGAATTCAAGTTGTTAAAATTTTCCTTAGTGCAAATATCTTTTTACAACAACTCTCTGAAGTCAGAACTCCAAAATGAACTATGGTTGTTTTTTAAATGGACGCTTTAATTTATGAGAAAAAAAAAAGAAAATAAAAATCTAGAAAAACTGAATTTGAGCGAGTGTCTCCTTATCTAAAAAAATTACACGATTTTTGCATTGTTTCCTTATAACTCGAAAATTACACCAAAAAATTTACTGAATTTGCAACGTGGATTGTTTTTTTGGAAAATATTCCACTGAGGCAGCAAAACGTTATTAATGTGATTTCGAATATGTTTCTTTAACGTTGTTTTTGTTTCCTTCTTAAGAGGGTGCTCTATGTACCGCGGGAATTAATTCTGGCCTGTTTACAACTTACAAGGCGCTCTTTGAATTTCCGTGTTTTTTGGATTCTAAAGGGGTAAAATGATGAAACAATGAACGAGCATGATTTTATTGATATTAATTTGTTGAAATTTGAATATGTTATCTAAATAACCATTCCTGATAGGCTGACAAAGCCCTTTTGTCTTGATTTTCGAAAAAAAATTAATGAAATTAATATTTTTCAAAATTTGGGAAAAAATGAAAAAGGAGCTCTGTCAGGAATGCTTTTTTACATATTCTTTCAACAAATTTGGTTCAGCAGTTTCAAAGAATTCTTGCAAAAACCATCATCAAATTTTGCATTTTTTCAAAGTTGTATTAAAATAATTATAGTGGCAATTGAAACTTTTCATTACTTCTATTTTCTTCTTTCTACGTACTAAAACCAGGGTTTCAAAAACATTATGAAAACGAAAACGGAAAACAGAAAAAAAATGTTATTTTTCCAACACTTTACAAAAATGAAAAAAACGAAAACCAAATTTTACAAATAACGTTAAACGAAAAAAACAATTTTTTTTTCGTTTAAATTTTTTTTCAACATTTCGGTAGCGAAAAGGTGATTTAAATTGATTTTCAAATCTATATAGAACTGTGGTGGGATGATGGGGTATAAATTTTTTAAATTAAATATTTAGGGTACAAAAAGCTCAAGATTTCGAGATTAAAACAGTTAAAAGTCAATTTACAATAGCGAAATTTTAAAAAATTGGATGTTTCAATCATAAAAAAACTGAGATTTCATAGAGAAAGGAGAGACATGAAAATGAAAACTTGACCTGTCTTCATGGGATAAAATGACTTGATAACATAATGGCTGTTCATCTTTTATTCCAGTTTATGAAGAAATTCTTTAAAAAACACTATATTTCCCATTTCTTGCATTTAAAAAATCCAAGTTGGAATAATTTTGAGAAAAATTGAATTTAGAAAATTTTCACATTTGTAAAACATTTTAGTACCCATTAAAAAATTTTTCAACTTAGATTTCTTCAAATTTTTTTCAAATTCATATTTTTTAAAATTTCTCCGAACTCGAAAATGACTGAATTTTAAAAAAAGTTAATAGACGTGAACCTATTCTTATTTTGTGTGGTTTTTTGATAAATTCACATTGAAAACATTTTTTTAAATGTTCAGTTTTTTTGAACTTTCTGACTTCCTCAAATTTTCATTTCCAAAATCGCCGCTGACTGTTTTGTAATTTATAATTTTAATTTTGAATAATTGGCTTTTAAGTACAGATGAATTAACCACAAAAAAAACTGAAAATTATTTCGGTTAATGATTACGGTTATGGTTAGTGGTTTTTGAAAATTTGGGTTTCGGTTTATGGTTACGGTTACGGTTTTTTTCAGTTTGTGGTTATGGATCATGGTTAAGGTTTCATCTTTGGAGCAATTTTTGTGGTTAATTTGTGGTTATTGGTTACTGGTTACGGTTATATACCGTTTCGGTTAGCAGCAGGGTCCGGAACCATTTGAAATTTTTTTTCTGGTGCTTCTGGCTCTGCTCTTTAACCTTTGAGATGAAATGGTTCCTGTTCTGGTTCCAAAGTGGTTCCATAGTCAGTTTTTTGGGGGGGAGGGGTTCTGGTTCTGGTTCCAGGAGTCAAGAAAATTTAATGGTTCTCCTGGTTGTGGTTCCAATTAGTACTGGTTCCCCCGGTTCCAAGTGGTTCTGGTGCTCCCAGTTCCAGTCATTTTTTTTGTTTTTCTTCCAAAATAACACATCAAACTTCAATTTAGAAGTCAAATTAAGATCTGCGAATAGTTTTGTGATTTTTTCAAATTTTTGTGAAATAATTGAAATTGAATCTAATTTTAATTTTTAATCTAGATAAAAACTGGTTCTGGTGGTTCTGGTTAGTTTCAAAATTACTTCTCCCTGGTTGTTCCCTTTATTGGGAATGGTTCTATAAATTTTTTCAACTGGTTCTGGTGCTGGTTCTCATTTGAAAATTCGAAAAAAGTGGTTCCCCTGGTCTTTTTTTGGTTGTTCTCCCAAGTGGTTCCGGACCCTGGTTAGCAGCCCTGTAAAAATTATTGTAAATTCTTTTGATGTAAAAAGTTTAATTTGATTCACAAGAAAGAGTCTAACTACAACTCGTATCCAGAGTTGGGTCGAGTCTGCTCTGAAAATGGACTCTGAAAAGATTCGGAGACTCGGAGTCTACTCGAAATGAGACTCCGAGTCTTTTTCTTGAGAGACTCGTTCCTTGAAGACTCGGAGTATCTCTTTTGAACGACTTAAAACTATGCGAGTGAGTCTTTTTCCGAGTCTCTCTCTTCTTTTTTTTTTCTTCTGATTGGATCATTAGTAAAAAAAAATTGAATTTTTCCGTTGTTTTTTTTTGTGGTTTGCTCAACTTTTTTTCAATTTCTCCTGGTTAAATAATTACAAGGAAAGAAATTGGAAAAAACGAGTGATTTTCAATGTAATCTGTGAATTATTATATTTTTTTATGGTCGACTTCTGAACAGGGATGTTAACCGTAACCGAAACCGTAACCGAAATCCAAAATTAACCGCTAAAAATAGATGATTAACCGTAACCGTAACCGTAACCGAAATCGAACTTTTGGAAAAATGAAACCGTAACTGTAAACCGTAACCGAAATAAATAAGATTATGTAACCGTAACCGTAACCATAACCGAAACGATTTTTTCCGGTTTTCGGTTAATTTTTTTCTTTATTTAAAAAACAAAAAAAAACTTCTTGACTCTTCATGTGTGTTGTGTAATTGAAATTTGAGTACAAATTGAAATGAAATAATTGAAAAATGATTTCAGCCATGATAAATGTTGTGATTTTGAGATTTTAGGTTATCCTTTTTTAATAAAAAATTAATAAAAAATGATAATCTCTGCACTGAATCAGGTTTCGGGTCTTAATTTATCACTTTTTGATTTATTTTTGAAAATTTTGAACACCAATGGTCAAATTTGAAAAATTTTGGCGATTTTTTTGTGTATCTGGTCTCTTTTTACTCGTTTTTTAAAAAATTAACCGAAACCGTTATTTTTAACCGTAACCGAAATTATTTTACTATAACTGTAACCGAAACCGAAAACCGAAACCGAAATGAGAAAAAAAATGTAACCTTAACCGTAACCGTAACCGGAAAAAAATTTTAAAAACCGAAACCGCTAAACCGTAACTGTTATTTTTTTTGATTTCGGTTAACATCCCTGCTTCTGAAATGATTTGATACAGACAGGTACTGTTTATATTTTCAATTGTAGTAAAAAGTCAATAAGGGTAAGGTGCCCCATTATCGCCTAGTGCCCAATGTCGACCACCTCGTCTATCTCCGGCGCTATGGGCGACAGCGAGCCGAAAAAATTATTTCATATTCTTCATCGAAAATCCGGAATAATAAGACCACTCCGACATCCTGAAAGCCAAAACTCGCGGAGAAAAATAGAAAAGAAGAAGTTGGAAGGCCAAAAACTTTTTTTAGCAATTGCTTGCACGCCTTGGAATTTTTTCTTAAAATTATCGAATTAAATGTTTCTAGTGTTTTTGTGATTGAGAAAGTTCAAAGTTTCTGATGTAATCATCGCATTTTAATAATTACAACTTTAAGTAAAAAAGAAATTCACTCAAAGTTCATTTTTATGGTGTGTCCCTTTATCGACCACCTATAATCTAATGTAATTTGTTGTTTTTAAGTGATTTCGTTTTTTTCAATTTTCTCGAATTTTGGTTGTAGGATTGTCATTTTGGTCTCAAATTGTTCATCTGTGAAAGAGAAACACAAAAAAAATATTTTCCGGTAGATTCCGTTCATAGCGGACAAAATCAGTCGGTAGTCGATATTGGGAACCCAAAATTTCGACCTTGCGTTTTGACATGTTTCAGAAAAAAATTCCTAAAAAATACTAAATTTTAACGGATGGCCCCGGGGCTTTCCACAATTGTAGGGGAAGGATGTAGGTATCCATTAAGCCATCAATGACATTTCCAGCCCTTAAACTTTTGAAATGGTGAGACTTCAAAAAAAAGTGGGCGATAATGGGGCACCTTACCCTTATTAGTGTTGTACGAGTGAACAATGTACACTAATGAAAGATTCATCAGCTATGGGCTATGGTGTTAATTAGTTTTATTATCATCAATTCTCCTTGCTGGAAAGATTAAAACAGGAAATTATATCAAGTATAGGAGTATAGACGATCATAGTTGTGGTGTTTTTTCTGCCATTCTGCAAAAATCATAAAAAACGCAAAGTTGCTTTTTTTTTGGAAGCGGACACTTTACTGGGTATTTACATTGCAATTTTTTTCTCGGAAAATCCTCGCTAACTCTGCTCCAAATGGTCTGATTTCAAATCTGTTTGCACCGTTGGACTCGTCTCGTCGAGACAAATTTTTTCATATATTCACACTTAAAATTTGGACCATTTTTCGCAAAGTTGCTTTTTTTTTGGAAGCGGACACTGTAATGGGTATTTACATTGCAATTTTTTTCTCGGAAAATCCTCGCTAACTCTGCTCCAAATGGTCCGATTTCAAATCTGTTTGCACCATTGGACTCGTCTCGTCGAGACAAATTTTTTGGTATATTCGCGATCGAAATTTGGGTCATTTTTCGCAAAGTTGCAAAAATGCATTAAAAGCGAAATCAGACGTTTTTGCAATTTTGCGAAAATGCATCCAAATTCGAAACCGACGCAAAGGAATGCTGATCTAGGTATTTCAATACAATCTTGACATGAAGATTAGACCACGCTAGAACCGCACGCCGACGGTCTTTTTCTCGGCGGCGGCGTTTGGGGATTTTTTCTTCGGCGGCCGGCGGCGCGCCGAATATTTGGGCTCAAAGCGGCGGCGTCTGCATTTTATCGGCGGCGGCGGCGCAGGAGCGGCGCCTTGCGGTTCTTTGTCTCAGGCCATCATTTTCAAAATTTTAAAATGCTGTTTGAAATGTAATGGGCGATTTTTATGGAACTTCTCGCGTTGATCATGGAAGAAATAATAAAAAATTCCATCACCGAAAATTTTTTCAACATTTTTTGACTTTGTTTTACATTTTTTGAAGTACCTACCTAACTTTGACATTTAAAGTAAATTTTCTGGGAAAAATCAAATCTCTTTTTAAAAAAGTAGAGCATAATACATGGTAGAACGTAATTTTTTTCCCCCATTAATCGAATTGGTTTTCTCTTGTGAGGCTTAGTTTTTCAGATTTATAATAAATTAAGTTTAATTTTAAACTTTCAATTAAAATATGTAGCTCGAAAAGTTATCTTTTCTTATTCAAGAAGAAGCTAGATAATCGAGCTCGAAAAAAAGGAAATTTTTGGCTCTTCAATTGATGTTCTATTCATTTTTGTAGAATCCTTCCTTTCCTCAGAAGATCGACTTCAAGTGTCAAAAGTTATTAAAATTGTAAACGAAATGTGCAACAAAAAAAAAAAAAAAAACAGATTGAGAGAAATCTTTTGGTGATGGAATTTTTTACCATTTTTTTCGTGATCTGCCTGAAAAAATATGCTGATCAAACTTCAAACGGTATTTCCTATCAAAAAAATAGGGTCAAGGGGTCAAATTTCAAATCAGTCATTTTTTTTACAGATCTTTCAGTCAGAATTATTGATTTTTTTAAAGAAATTGGGGATTATTTGAGAAATCAGTGATTTTTTACTGAAAAATCAATAAAAAACCATCAATTTTCAAAATAAAATGATGAAAATACTACCCGAGCGAAGTGAGGGCGAAATTTTTTGAAAAATATTGCTTGATATAAGAGCGAAATAATGTATTTTTTCATATTTTTGTAATAAAAAAAGTAAAAAAAAACTCCACGCCGAACTGACGCCGCCGATTTTTATCGGCGGCGGCGGCCAGCGGCACGCCGAGTAATTTGGCTCAAAGCGGCGGCGTCCACATTTCACCGGCGGCGGCGGCGGGGGCTCGGCGGCGTGCGGTTCTAGACCACGCACGAAAACTGTACAGGAAAAAAATAACATTATGGTTTTAGAAAGAAACACAGCGAATACAGAAAATTTCAATACCTAGATAGGTACTTCCTTGACCAGAACAAATTTTCTAAACAGCACCGCACTCTTGAAATTACTTCAAAACCACGTTGATGATGCAATGATTCATGCAAAATCACAGGAACTGCAAATCCGTAAGTAAAATCTTGACCCATGATGCTTATCTACTCCAATACGAATCACTGTAAGAAAACAAAATATTAGAACATTGATCAAGAAATGAAATAGGTCCTAGAAAAGGTACCTAATAAATAAATTCAACATAAAAAAAAAAAAACAAAAAAAAACGAAACGTTAATTAATCTGAAAAAGAATAAGAAAACAAGTACTCACTTCTTCCAGAAATTCCTGAGGCTGAACTTTTGGTACCTACTCGAAGTTGAACCCATTCAAAATGATCACCGGGGCTCTGTTACTTGATATCGAACTTGCTGAAAACGTGAAAACCATAGGCATATCGTTCACGTAAAAATAAAACTAGATTACCTAAAAAATACAAAAACAAAGAGTAATAAAACAATATTGCTTGCTAACATTTAAAAAAAATACAGGTACAAAATGCTAGTGCAAAAGCGAGTAGGTATCTAGGTATCTAATACTGGAAAAAATCACGAATCTATTAAAAATTCTACTCAAACTGGTATCAAAACTTACGAGAGCTTGGGATGAAGTCTTTGTCTGGGAAATTTTTCCATTTCAAGCCATGGATTTATCTGCAAGAAGACAAAACACACTTATGTAAATACAAGCGTTAGAAATTTACAAGTCACCATTATTAAATTTGCAAAATTGAAAAAAAATCAAGTAAAAAGGTAAAATTATGAGAAAAATTTTCAAAAAATTGAACAAAAAATCTAAAACACTTACGTTGTTGTAATCCAAGTAGCCTTTCTGAATCAGTGTTTTAAATCTAAGAGAAGTATAATCACCTTATTCGCCTAATATAATATCGTCGTCGAATTTCTTGTGCCAAAAAAACTCTCGTTTTGCGGATATAAAACATTATTAAATTCGAAACCTGCTGTTTAAAACATTAAAAAATCTGAAATACGTTTTTTCACGTTTGAATACCTTTTCGATTAATTTTCCGGCGATTAATTTCACGTTATTAATTTTTATGAAGCGTCGGTGTCGAAAATAAACACCGAATACGTGATCAGCGACATCGAATTAGTCGATAACGACTCTTTTTTAAGAAATCCGACGTGTTTATAGATTAAAATGTAGATTTCACCGTTAATCATGGATCCTGCACTCGAAATAATATCGCCATTGAATTCTCCGTACCAAAAAACCCCCGCAGAGACATTAAACGCGATTAATTTCAGCTCTGGGACGATTTTTAATATAAAAATTCCTTAAAACCACGCCAATACGTATAAAAAAAATTTGAAACTGAATCAAATTTGAATTTATCATGTTGAAATCGATCAATCGTTCCGAAACGAATCATTGATCCGAATACAAGAAATGGGGCAAAATTTTCATTTAATTCAAATAATTTGCATTTTTTTTTTCAATCATTTATAATTAAAAATAAGTACTGAATATAAATATTATATGAATTTTCTTATTGAATTTTATAATTATCATTATTAAATAATTTAAAGTCCGAATTTAGGAAAAAAATTCAATACAAAATTTGTACGAACGACATTTCTTCGAAAAACACAAAATTACAGAATCGTTCACTAGCGCTCCACAAGGTAAAAAAAGGAACTAAAAAAACAAAAATGACTTGGCAGTTTTCAAGTTTGTAATGCGTGATTTTGAAGAGATGAAGCCATTTCGTGAAGCATGATGATTCATTTTCAATATTTTATTACTGGAATTTATTTGGAAACATGGACGCCATTACGCTGTTTGCATTATTTTACATCGCGTTTGCCGTTTGTTACGTGATTTAATTAGTCTTTATTATTTTATTAGTTCTTCGTAGAATTTTCCTGGTAAGAAATATGTTTTATATTTGTTGCGTAGATGTATGTTAATTCATATGAATCGAAATTATTCATGTATATTCTGCCGGCTCAACGCCATCGGAACTTTGTAGGAATTTCGTGTTGGTTAAGACTTGAAGTTCTTTTTTTTCGATGTACTTAAGTTCTTCGTAATTTTCTGCCGAAACATGGCACTTATTTCTTTTTCGGCGAATGTAATATGATTGTATTGAGAAAAATTCGCGAAATAGGTACGAAGTAATGCATGTTAGGTACGTATTTTTATTCGCGTTGCCAACTCTTTTGAGTGACGTTTTTATGGTTCGGAAGATTCATTTCATCATTTCGTTACGAAACTGAGGAGAAAAAGCAATAAGCGCCTTTCGAACAAGAACAAGTGTTAATGAATAATTGAATAATTTTCACAGAGTACTCGTCGGAAATCACGTTAACAATTATGTACCTATTATTTATACTAATTCATTTACCTAACTAATATTACATTTGATATGTTCGTGCAGAACAAATGGTCAGAAACAAGAAAGGACAAGATCAGTTACTCGTCGTTGAATTGACCGTTGAATCATGAATCATCCCTATTGTGTGAAATTGTGGCGATGTGACGCTCGACGCTGTTTTTTCATGAAAACTGTTCGCTGCGAAATTGCAATTATGATTATTGGTTGAGTTTCCTGTTATTTGTATAAAGGTACGTACTTCCATATTTTTCGCGATTTTTGATATAGGTATTCAATATTTTTCCACGTACGTGTTTCATTTGGAAAATTTCAGTGAAGAAAAATTGATTAATTTTTAACTTTTGGTGGTCTATTTTCGCCATCGTCTCGTTCGGGCTCAACATTTTGAAATAATTTGTTCCATTTTTCGAAACTTGAAGATTTTGCTTTAAAATAGGGGTTCCTTTAGATGCTTTGTGATTCATGTAATGTTAAATTCAATTCAATTTCGTTCATGAAAATTTTTTCCATTTTATTGCTCACCTCTGGGCTAGCTGGGTAAATTATACCTGTACCCACAATTAATTTGCTTATTTGTTTTTACAGTAGATAATATGCAGTGATTCGAAGAATCAAATGGAATCGAAAATGATGAATGCTTCGGTGAGTGTCTAGTATTTATTTTATAATAGTTTGCATAGTCTCTTCCATCTTCAGCGGAATAAGTTTGGCGAGATTCTGGTCAGGATATTTCAATTGTGTACCAATTCGTGGATGAAAACTTATTCGTGGTGTCACTTTCCAGTAAAATCAGGAAATTTAGAGACTTTTTGAAAATCCAAAAGAAGAAGAATTATATGTATTTACGAAACCGTAACATCGCATTTCACTTATGTGACTAGAAAAGAACTTGAAATTTGGCAACTCGTGTCGTTATTGCAGTTTTTAAATTTTCTTTTGCCAATATCAAAAACGAGGCGTTCGGCTCAAAATCTGACGACGGATTCGTGTACGGCGTTCGAAAATCTACTCGCGGTCGGAATTCAAGCACGATCGGATAATAAAATTTAATTTTTGTAAAGTGATCCTATTCAAATCCTTGAATTTTCGGGTAGTCGTTCAATACATCGGCTAATCTTTCTAGTTTATCTTGTAAATTGTTGCATTTCTCAGAATTGAGCAAAGTACCTATTTATTCGCTAGAAAAATTTCTGTAACTGATGAACTATTGTGTAAAATGTAGTTTTTAATGAGGTACATTTATTTATTTCTGTTTTAATCGAAATTTTGTTGTGTTTTCGATGATTCATTAGGTATTTCTGCATGGTTTTACGAAAGATTTGGACGATATGCGCTGGTTATTCCGATTTGGACGTCGAGTTACTTGAAAATAACATCATCGCTAATACGTTATGTTACTTGTTGACTGATTTGCTGGATGTTGCCGATGAAAATAGAGCAGCTCGAAATGGAAGGTAATAAAACTTTGAAGTAGTAGATATGACGAATTGAACCGTGGCCGTGTAACATTTGCGGTGTTTTTTTTTGTTGTTTTTTTTTTCAGATTGAACAGATTTCGTGAAGTTCGCAATCGTTGTATGAAGTCGGCAGCTTGATCGGTGACAGAAAATTTGGTGAAGTTCGCAGTCGTTGTATGAAGGCGACAGCTTGATCGGAAGACAATCAAGGTACTTATTCTATTTGAAGTAGTAGATATGATGAATTGAACAGTGGCCGTGTAACATTTGCGGTGGTTTTTTTCAGATTGAACATATTTCGTGAAGTTCGCAGTCGATGTATGAAGGCGAAAGCTTGATCGGCGACAGAAAAGTCATTAGTGCTTCCGGAAGATAATCAAGGTACTTATTGTAATTGAATAAGAATTGGTATGACGATTTGACGATATAGTGGCGTTAGTACCTAGACCTAGACGTGCTCCTCAATATGGATCATTCAATGAATGCATTATATTTAACCGTTTTCAACTCGACGAACAATCTGGTTGACAGTGTTAGTGGCGAATTGACCATTATTATGAATTTTGTATTTTTAAGCGTCCAAAGTTAGGAGCCACATTTGGACGCCGGATTTTTAATAATCGACTCTTATTCGGCGTATTTCGCTTCAACAAATGATTTTTTTTTAGTTGGAAATTATTTAGGAAGGTACCTATTTATTAGAAAATTCACTTTTTTCATTTTATTTTTACGCTACTTTAGAAGCAGTTAAAACTGGAAATTAAAGTCGAATACGACTAATTCGAGGTCGCTGATTTCGAATTCGGTGACCGATTGCAGCCACGAGCTTTTGTTCCGAAGATACGGCTACTTTTTTCTACAAGAATGCGAGTTTTGTGCTATCGAGAAGGAAAATATTCGAAAAAATTATGATTTTTGACTAATTCGAGGTCGCTGACCACTAAAATGCCATTTATTTTTATCCAGCTACCGTCGATTTACAAAAATCAGCGTTTTCGAGGAGAAAATTGACGATATTTCAGAAACAAAGGCTCGATGACGCAAACGGACACCGAATTTGGAATCAGCGGCCTCAAATTCATCATATTCGACTCCTATTTCGTGTATTTCGCTTCAAAAACGACTTCAAAATTTGCTTTTTCGAAAAAAAATTTTTTTGAGTTGAAAATTATTTAGGAAGGTAACTATTTACTTATTTGAAAATTCACTTTTTTCAAATTTTTTTGAGTTGAAAATTATTTAGGAAGGTAACTATTTACTTATTTGAAAATTCACTTTTTTCATTTTATTTCTACGCCACTTTTGAAGCTGTTGAAAATTGAAATTGAAATCAAATACGACTAATTTTAGGTCGCAGATTTCGAATCCGGTGTCCGTTTTCAGCCCCGATCCTTTGTTTCGAAGATTTGGCTTCGTTTTTCGTCGAAAATATATATTCGACTCCCATTTTGAGTATTTCGTTTCAAAAAAAATTTCGAAATTGATGGGAATTTATTTTGTTTCAATTTATAAGTAATTAGGAATCGAAAAATTTTGTCTAGATATTTGAAAATACCGAATTTTGCTCCTTGAAAATTCAAATGTGTTTGACTTCTAATTGACAATATACTTTCGAACGTGGAATTTTCGTAATGCAAAAGGATCGCGATCTTGAGATGTGAGCATTTTCATTCTTATGTCTAAGGAAATTATGTTCGAAATTAGGATCCCAAGTTTTCGAATTCGGATTTATTATTATTTTTTCATAGCTTCGTATTTTTGACCTGGTTCTGATTCGAAGTTTGTGATTTTGTTTTACTAGTGTAATCTTTCCATTTTTTGATTGTAATGCAGCTCCTCATTTCACAGATTTTCTTTGAGGTGGGAAATCTCCTATTTTCTCCCCAAAAAACATATGTTTAGTGTGTAACATGATACTTTACCTGGGATCAAAAATTTGCTGTCTAATTAAAATACATAAAAATACGATTATGAATTATCGAGTTGAATTTTTTAATTTAAAAATTATGATGGATAATGATAATAATTTATTACGTTTTTTTTTAATTTTCAGATTTCCTGATGCCTTAATTTCCAACCTTCAAAGTGATACCAGGCTGCTGTACCAGATCAATTGTACCACCGGAGCCGAAATGCCACGATCCCGATTGGAAAGTGTACAAGAAACGATTGCTGCATAACGAAGATGATTGATATTGCGAATGATGGCCTGTGATTGCTCAGCAGTTACCAATCGTGAGTAGATATAATTATAATTTAATTAAACACGATTATGTAATGTGTGTTGGTGATCTCTACAATGAGCTAGAAAATGGTTATAAAATGAAGCACAAATTTCCTAAAAAAAAAAAATTGGCTTGCTTTCAGCTGAAATTCAAAATTTTTTGTTTATTTTTTCGCACGAATACTTGAGTTTTTGAAGTTAATGTTAGTAGACTTTTTTTGAAAATGACGCGTTGAGGATTTTTTTTTGCATGAGAATTTAAATGTGTTTGAAGTGGAAAATCCTACAGGTTCATGAATAAAACCGTTTGAATTTTGAAAAATTTGCCAGGGTTTGTGAAATTGTCGTGCCTTTGAAAAAATGTCCATGTTTTTTTTCAATTTTTTGAAAAATTGTGCAATTATGGAAAAAACTCTTCCAAGTTTTGGAAAGTATCGTCTAATGTTCAAAAGATTTTCTTGTTTTTCTAAACTGTTCATTTTTTTTGGAAAAACGAGCATTTTTTACGAAATTATGAAACTTGTAAAATTATTCTAGTTTTGGAAGACTCATTTTTAAAATGACTATCCCAATTTTGGGAGATTCGTCAGTTTTTGGAAAAGCATCCGGGCTATATCAACTCGGACCAAAAATGAGGTCGGATCTTCCGATTTTGCTCAAATTTTTTTACGAGTTTTATTCACATTACCGCGATCATTTTTCTTCTAATCGGGGGGGGGGGGGGGGGTCGTAATTTTTATGCAATTGCGATTTTTTGCCAAATTTCCCAATTTTGAAGGCTCATATCTCGAGATCGGTTATACTTGGAGGAAAACTATTTGCGGGATTTGAAAAATAATTGATAGGAAATTCAAAAATGATAATTACATTTTGAAGAGCTCAAAGTTGAACGTTGGAGGTGAAAGCTCAACTTTCACAATCAGTACAAAAGATGAAAGCTACCTTTTAAAAATCTGAAAAAATTACAGTGAGTAGTCCTTTTTATCCCTTTTTCAATCAACAAATTTTCAAGGTGGGATCTTTACACCCCTTGAGGGTACAGGGGCCCAAAATTTTGACCAAAATTCAAAAAAATCGAAAAAGTGAAGTAACACATCGATTTCTACTAATTGGAAGGTCCCGAGTTCGAATATATACTCGGGTTTTTCATCCGACCCCTCTCCACAAATTTATGGAGAAAAGTAAAAGTTATTCTACGCAAAATTTCCCCTGTGGGTGTTTGTGCTATGCCTACCTGCAATATGTGCCCGTATTCATTGGATTTTAAATTTGAATAATCAGTGTAATGGGGTATCATTTATTACAAGTCCATTGAGTAATACCGCATTTGTTTTTATCATTTTTTCAGCTCCGGATTCCCTGCAATACCGCCTCGAAATTATCGAAGCTATTTTTAAGTTTTTTAATCTAAGTTGATAAATTAGTTGTATGTGTTTTATATGTTAGGTAATTAGATATTTATTGTTAATTTTTAGTCGAGCTCTCCCTCCCTCCTCTAGGCGTTTTATAAAATTGGGATCTTTTTTTCTGGGTACAAAATTTGATTTAAGGGAAATAGGTTGTCCATCGAAGGTTATGATTCGAGGTTACGTGTTCTAATTGCCTTCGAAATGCAGAGGCTGATTGGTGCAAGCGATTGCAAAATTTTTTGGTGTTTTTTTCGGCATTTTTTATGGTCGGGAGTAATTTCGAAGGTGGCGTGAAGTAGGGAGCGGGGGAATAATTTAGGCGCAGCGCCGATGTCGGTATCTGGTGAACCTGGACACCTCACGACAACGGAAGAGACCCCAAGTTTTCTTCGATGCCTAGTGCGATCACTCCGAGATACTGGGAGGTTATCCCGGCGAGGGCTAAAGTGGCATGCTAGCGGTCGTTTTTAACGACGGGTATTTTTCGTACCATTTTAATTTCAATCAAACGTGGTGATTAAATCGCAGGTCAAAGTGCGTGTGAAATTGGTAGATGAAGTGATTTTTTTTTTGATTAGGGCCTGCCTAATAAGTGTCCCGGTGCCTTTGTCGAATTTGTTTTTTTTTTAGGGATTTTCAGCTTAGGGCGTGTCATTTTCGGGCTGAATTCAGAATTCAGCCCGGCAGGGTTGGAGCTTGGTTTTACGAGGCTCTGGCCGGTGAAAGGTAACTTTAGTTCCCTACCAGGTGCTGTGCTTCTTCGGAACTCAGTACACCGGCAGAGGGGAGCGTTCGTATGGTGAACGGTTACCCGTAGCCTTTGGCACGTGGCCTTTTCCCCGCCTTCGGGGAGTCTGTTAGACATCACGATCACTCTGGCGCTTAGCTGACAGCTGGCTTTGTCCCTGGGGTGGCTGGTGGGTTAGGGCACGGCCCCTGGCCTCGTGGATTTGGGCTGGCAGCTCTGTGGACGAGTGCGCTATATACCTTGCCACGAGGTGAAGACCGCTTGGTATGAGATCCACGTCGCTGTCTGATAGGTAAGGAAATTAGGCGCTGCCTTGGCGACATTATAGTGCGGGTGTTGACCTGGATTTTAAAAGCTACTTTTGATTGCCAATTAATTGGTGCGAAATGAGATATCATTGAGGGTTCAAATTTTACTCGAATTTTAAAAATTGGTCATTTTTGGCGTTTACGAAGATACGCGGGCTCAAATTTTGGATTTTTTGGTAGAAATTTGGTGTTTTTTTTAATTTGCGACGAGAAGTGATCTGTGTTTTCGATGGGTTATTTCACCTTTTTTTTTCTTTTTTTTTTGGAAAAGAAATATACTCAACTTCTGCATTTCGGTGGGAATTAGTTCAGGTAATTTCTAAATCAAACTTTGATGTAAAGGGGGCTGTTGTTTTGGGGTTTTGTCGGAGTAGGCGTGTTAGTGGGGACCCTTGGGTATATTTATTATGTACGTAGTTGTATTGAAATGTTGTTTAAGTTTCAAAATTGTGATAACCGATCACGGTTTTTTTGGCTGCCGAGCGGCCGGCAGTTTTTTTTTTAGCCCAGATCGGTTAAAACTTAGATTTTAGAGTTGTATATTTTTTTTGCCGCTGTGTTCAAGAATACAAAGTTTGGGTTTGGTTTGTGTTATTTTGCTGTCGCCAATGAATGGTTATCGGCCAACAATCATTGGTAGGACAGCGTTCGAGTTAGAATATTCATTTTTTCAGTAGTAACGAATCGCGTAGGTACTTGGAAAATTAAATCAGCGACCTCGAACGGATCGACGTACGAAATACCAGTATTCGAGCGAATTCAAGTCGCCAATACCGCATTTAATGTGCATTTTTTCGAATTAGGCGAAACGCCCCCTTTTTTTGAATACATTGCGGCTCAATTACTCAAAAAAAACGACTAATCAATAATTTTGAAATTTAATGTACAGCAAAGAGGTCGAATACGTCGATTCATTATTGTTGATCTTTGGTTTGAAGAATGAATAGTTTTCAAAAATACTAATTCAGGCAAATTACTGATGGATTAATGAAAATGGATGCTGAATTATGAATTTACGATCTTGATTTAGTCATATCCGACTTATTTCCAGCACATTTCAGCTGTAGAATAGACCAAAAGGTGAGTATTTCAAATTGAAAGTAACGATAATTACCCTTTTAGGAAATGAAATAGTCGATAAATCTATCGATTTGACCTTGGGAATTGAATTTTTTGGAAGAAACGAAGATTGATTGTTATACGTGAAAATTACGTCATTTGTTTTATACTTTGACTTCGGAAATACCTGATGTAGCAGAAAAAAAACAGTTTATTTCATTGTACTTCGAAAATGCCTGATATTACTGGCGATAGGCAACTTAAATAATAGAAATTAAATGCGTATTTTATTTCATTGCGCTTGAAATGCCTGCAATTACCTGCGGTAGGCAACTTGAATAACAAAAACGAATTAACTAGCCTAGAAAAGTAACGATTTCACGTCTAAAATGGCGAATCACTCGCAAAACAGCTATCCAAATGCGAAAATATCCGGCTCGTTGAATTCTTCGAATCTAAATACGTATAATTTTCACGTTTTTTGCCATTCATTAAACATTAAAATCGTCAGAATGATTTATTTACGTAAAATTCAATCAGATAGCTTCGAAAAATTGCGAATAGAGTATTCAATTATAGCAAAACTTTGCAACCTCATAATTTTTGTAGTTTCGATCCTCTCCTGGGTTTTTCGCGCTAGCGCAAAAACCCTAAAAAGAGATGAATTTTCTTCGTACTAAAAATCAATTTTTTTTATTTTTTATTTTTTTTTCAGGCTTAAGCAGTGACTAATTTAGATTTATAGATACCTACATCAACGTAATGTGTTGATATAAGAATACCAAAGAATACTCAGCAAAAAATCCCTATCGCTGTTTCTCTTATGTAAGGCTTCCTTTTAGTTTTCTAATTTCCCCCTGTGACAAGGTGGTTTAAAAATTATATACCTAATGATATGAAGATTTCAACATAATTAATAATTTTATAACGAATTTTAAGCTTTTATTCGTAATTTTTATATAAATGAAATTCTAACGTCCTATACGGGGACCCCAGTCCCCAGGTAGGGAGTTCACTCAATCTACATGTAAATAAGTAGGTACATGGTTCAACACCCGCGTTGTTTATCGAGACGTGACTAAATACATTATTCTATTTGTCATCACGTAAACCTTAAGGTATAGGTATCTAATTTAGGTCTACCTATTGAAAGATGAAGTGACTGATAAAACATTAATTCACGTTAATGAATTCAAATTTATGCAGGGTTGGGTGTATGATGAACGTTTTCTGAAATGCAAAATTCTGATATAACGGAAGGTACCTCTATGAAAAAAATTACACGAGCATGTTGCCCATCTTCGAAATTAAAAAAAAAAAAAAGAACATTTCACAAAATTTTGGGCCAAAATATGTATTTTGTCACAGGAATGGATATAATGACTCCAAAACAGAATAAAATTCCTCGTGATCAGAGGCCTTCCGACCGAGGGAGGGTCTCACACCCCCCCCCAAGCATTTTCCAGTTGGAAAAGTTGGGTGAGCTCAAAATTGGTAACTTTCCCAACTCAAAAATGGTAAATTTCTAGACTCAAAATTTGTTATTTTTCCAACTCAAAATCGGTCGTTCTCCCAAGTGATGAGTAAAAATGTCAATTGGGACGATTGGTATTTATTTTTAAAATGAAAAATGAATAAATAAAATGGTTACCTATTTTAAAAGTCGGAAATCAACAAAATTTTCACTTATGAGTTGGGAAAATTAGTCATTTTCCCAACCTTTTCCAACTGAAAATTGATCATTTTCCCAGCGAAGAATTGAACCGTTGTAATAAATGTTTTTTTTAGGAAAAAAATGATTAATTATCTTGCATTTTGAAAATTTTCACTCGTCAACCAAAAAAATTTTATATAGTTGTACTTGAAATTTAAAAGAGATTGTTTCGCATTTTTCTTCAAAGTTATTCGAAATAATTTCATTGTTCTTGTTCCCCTTAAAACTTATTTTTGATATTTGAAAACCCAATTTTTCAAAAGCTTCGGCCATGGTATATTTCTGCTTTGCTTTAATCATTTTAAAGTAGAAGCAGTCGATTTTTCATTAAAGTTTATTCTTCCAAAACACCATTTTATTGCACATTCAATTTGAGATTTTCTAAAATTTTCGCCCTCGCTTCGCTCGGGCTAAATCCATTTTTTTTTTCATTTTAAAAAATCTAACTGTAAAGTTTTTAAAAATTATTTCATTTAAACAATTTTTCTAAAACTTGATTTTAGAACCTTTTTAATGAAGTAACTTCACGTTTTGATTTCTAAACATGATTTCAAGTTTTTAGTACTGCATTTGTGATATCGAATAAGAGGGGGTATGGCATGGAATTTGTATGTAAAGGTCTCCCCTCTGACACTGGTTATGAAAATTACGACTAAAAAAAAAATACAACCGGATATTCGTTAAAATGAGCCAAATATGGGTTGTACTTGTCCAAAAACCCTGATCGTTGGTTATAGAACTTATTGAAAATATGGAGTTATTTGCATCAAACAAAAGAGGGAAATTAATACAAAAAAGGGTCGAGGGCTGTTTAAGTTATGTTTGTTCTCGGCATCGTGATACTTGCGTTTTATGAAAACATATGTGTGTAGATAAATCAGCGCAGTTTAAGGGTTATGGAAGACAGCTTGGTGGCATATCAAAATAATCGAGAATAGTTGACTTACGAGGGAGGTCACAGAACTGTCCCCTCGAAAAATGAATGAAAGGGGGTCTAATTTGTCACCTGCGATGCGAATATCAAAATTCCAGATCGCTGGGTGCCCGTTTTGAAAAATGGTCCAGGCCTATGCGATCAAAATTTCGATTTTACATGTGTTTTAAATGGAGGAAATTTTTTTCTCGGAAATCGTCATTTGATATGACCAATTGATACTTTGTGTCGAGAGATACAAAAAATATGATATACACATTTTGCCTAACTCAAGAATTGCAGGGGCTACATGTATAAATTTAATATAGATCCCATTCAATTCTTGAGTTAGGCAAAATGTTTCTCTTGACACGAACTATCAACATATGGTCACATCAAATGATGATTTCCGAGAAAAAAATTTCCTCCATTTAAAACACATGTAAAAATCCATGTAAAATCGAAATTTTGATTACATAGGCCTGGACCATTTTTCAAAACGGGCACCCAGCGATCTGGAATTTTGATATTCGCGTCGCAAGCGACAAAGTAGATCACCGTTCATTCATATTTCGAGGTGGCAGTTCTGTGACCTCCTCGTTAGCTCCCGATCCTGAATCAGTTTGAACAAATTCACTCAGTTCAAATTTTACAAATTTTTTAAATTAAAAATTAAAAAAAAGTATCCAATATTCAAATTTTTCAAACAGTTCAAACTTTAATTTTGATTTTTGAAAATTGAAACGTCCGTTCAAAAAACAACCATAGACTAATTTGAAATCCTGACTTGGACAGCTATTGTGAAAAAAATTTTGCCGCCAGAAAAATAGTAGGTAACTATTTCTATGAAATATCTAAACATTTGAGAATAAATTATCCTTGTTAAAATTTTCGTCGGCGCAAATTTCTTTTCAAAATAACCTTCTGAAGTCAAAATTAAAAAATGGTCTATGGTTGTTTTTTAAACTGACATTTTAATTTTTTTCAAATTCATATTCATACATATTTTAAACATTTCTTCCATTTAAGTTTTTTTTTAAATTTCGAAGGTGAACATTTTTTTTGAAATTATTGGAAAAAATGTGTGAGTTTGAAGAAATAGATAATTTAAAAAAAAATAAAAGTTGGTAAAATGTTAAGAATAATATATTTAAATTCTGCAAAATTTCACAGAAAAAAAGGATTTTAAAGTTGAAAATAAATTTTATTATGTAAGTAGGTATTAAAAATGTTTCAAACGTAAATTTCTTCAAAATTTTTTCATCTTGATATTTTCAAAAAAAAAAATCAATTTTTCTTCAATTATTTTCAACTGTATGAAATTATCCCAACCCAATTGAAACTAAAATTTTTCCTTACTTTGGATTTTTGAAGAAATGTCCAACTTCGTGTTTTTAAAAACTTCTTCCAGCTCAATAAGTAATTTAGAACTTGGAAGAAATTTTCGAGTTATAAAAACATGAAATCTAAAAATTTTTAAAAATCAATGGTGGATAAATGTTGAGAAAATTTATTAAAAAATGTTAGTTGGTCACAGCTTTGAAGAAAAATTCTTGGTGAAGAAATTAAAAAAATTTGAACTTGGATCATCGAAATCCCATTTATTTCAAAATGATTTAGGAACTAGTGAATAGTTGAACCATTAAACTCGTTCCAGTGGTACTATTAAGTGTTAGGCAGAGTTGTCATGTAGAATGTAAAATGTAGAATAAAATGTAGAATAAGATGTAGAATAAGTAAAGTAGAATAAGTTTTGGAAAAAATGTAGATTGTAGAATAAATAGAATAAGTAGAATATGTAAAATAAGCCGGAAAAAACGTCAATTTCATTGAATTATGTTCAAATTTCTCGACTGTAATATTTAATTCATGAGTTTTTTACCGATCAGAGACCAATTAATACGTTTTCAATCCTTTTTTGAAAAATTGTATTTAATTTCAGGACAGAAAAAATTACGTGGAACGTAAAAACACTCTGTTTTTTTCAACCAAAAATACGCGGGGTAGAAATATTTGTGATTTTTTTATTATCATTTTGGGATTTTTGGGCTTTATGGACGATTTTTCAGCCATCTTTGTCTTATTAGCCAATCAGAGGAGCCGTACAGCTTATTTTACATTTTACACTTATTCTACGTAAAAATTTAACTTATTCTACATTTTTACGTAAAATGTAGAATAAGATATTCTACATGTAAAATGACAACTCTGGTGTTAGGTAATTCAATTATTGTTCTGCATTGGCAATTGACAATAACTGCGTGATCAAATACATGGGTATATTGTACAATAAATTGAAATACATATTTTTTTATGGGTGGAGGGAGGGGGATTCAGGAGTCCTAAACCATTAAAATTCATGAAAAAGTGGCTGGGTTTCTCGCGTATTTGGAATGCTCAAATTTTTTTTGATTTCCAAAAAATGGTTTTCTATTTCTTTTTCATCACTAATAGCCTCTAATTATTTTTGCTAAAAATGAGATTTCGATTTTCAAGTTCAAATTTATTCCAAGGTTAATTTTTTCAAACTTCCTAAAAATTTTTCCAACTCGATTTTTTCAGTTTTATTTTTGAATTTTATATTTTCATTATTTAAAAAAAAATTCTAATTAAGTAAGTACTTCTTTAATTGCAAGAAGGAAAAACATAAAGATAGCATTTTTTTGAAAAATTCTGGGTTGGAAAAAATTTCAAGCTGAAAAAATTGGAGGAATCATATTAAAATTACTTATTGAAAAAAATTAAGTTACCTAAAAGAAATTTTAAAAAGTATGAAGTTGAAAAAAAATTGAAGGAAACAAAGCAAGAAAAATTTTCAACACTAAAATTTTTCCAATTTCCAATTTAAATTTTACAGTTGAAAGAATTTAAAAATTGGATACAATTTTGAAAAATGGAATGAACCTGTTATGATGGATCGACCGATCGTCGAAATCCCATTTTTGGCAAAAATAATCAGCAGCTAGGTAATGAGGAGGGGGGATGGCTAAATAGACCTTCAAAAAAATGGTTTGGTTTAAAAATTTCTGATGTCTAAAAAATAGTTTATAAAATATTTATGACAAAAATGGGTTAAAATTTTTATTTAGGGAAGTCAAACAGTTAAGTAACATTTTTGTATATCTAGCTATAAGTATGACCAGAAAAAGTTGAATTTTCCACGACCAAAAAATGGTTTAGGTACATATAAAGTTTCATTACTCAATCAGTCATTTTTGAATTAAAACATTTCAGATTTATTTCAAAATAACTCGTTTTTTCAACAAAAAAAAAATCAAATTAGGAAAATATTATAACAATTCACAAAATCCTTGAAGAACACAGCTGTAGTCTGTGTAGATAAACATGCTCGCCTAATTCTATTTCAACCAATTATTTCTGATAAATTTTTCAATATTCACAATTTATGTTCATCCGATGAAAAAAAATATACGAATAATATTTAAAACAAAGGAAAAATTAATTTCACGATTACGAAAATATTCGTCCTTATTTAGGTGCCATTCTCATACTTCATGCCATCACCTATCACCAGAGTTGTCATGTAGAATGTAAAATGTAGAATAAAATGTAGAATAAGATGTAGAATAAGTAAAGTAGAATAAGTTTTGGAAAAAATGTAGAATGTAGAATAAGTAGAATAAGTAGAATATGTAAAATAAGCCGGAAAAAACGTCAATTTCATTGAATTATGTTAAAATTTCTCGACAATAATATTTAATTCATGAGTTTTTCACCGATCAGAGACCTATTAATACGTTTTCAATCCTTTTTTGAAAAATTTTATTTAATATCAGGACAGAAAATTTCATTAGCTAAAGAGTAAAGAATTGATAATGATGATATATCATGAAATTTTGGACTGAAAATTGGAAATCGACTGATTAACGGAATAATAATAATGGCAAACATTTAGACAAAAAGTTGTTTAAATTTGAAAAAATGAAAAGTTCAAAAATTGAATTATTAAAAATAACAAGAGTACTTCAATCGAATTGAAAGATTGAAATTCAAAATAAAAAATTATAAAAATAAAAATATTATTGAAACTTGAAATCAGAAATTATAAAAGTAAAAACATCAAGGTTGAAACTCGAAATCAAACATTATAAGAGAAAATACATTTTAGTATTTAGTACTTGATCAGTTTTTCAAGCCATCATTGTCTTATTAGCCAATCAGAAGAGCCGTACAGCTTATTTTACATTTTACACTTATTCTACATAAAAATTTAACTTATTCTACATTTTTACGTAAAATGTAGAATAAGATATTCTACATGTAAAATGACAACTCTGCCTATCACGTAAGCTTACGAGCTGTATAGGTGAAAAATTCTGCTAAAAAATCAAATTACTTTAATTAGAGACATAAAGTAGACCTGCCAGTATTAAATAAATCATAAAAATGAAAAAATTCTAAAAAAATAAAAATAATCATCTTCTGAATATGTTTTTCTCTTCACTGCAATTATTCGTGTATCACGTACGCCCATACAAATCTATCCTACCCATATACTGCATCGAGATTGCAAAACTGATCAAGCTTAACGAAAAATAATTTCCAAACAGATTATTCAATTATTTCACACAATTTAGCCTCAAAATTAAAATTTCATTCTACGAAAAAACTGCATAAAATTGCATCAAAATGCAACCTTTTTCTTACTATACAATTTCGTATACGAAACTACACACGATATACGTTAACATACGACGCAACCTGTAAAAAGCTCAATAAATCGATCATCTCTGGTATTTTTTCGGCAAAATGAAGAATCTCGACGAATACGACCATATTCTGATAATTTTTTACCAAAAAAATGCACAAAAATGCATTTTTTTCAGATACATACGATCACGAAGTATAAATCATTCTGTATCAAAGGTACGAAAATTTGTGCTTCAGCGTCCAAATAAATGATTTTTTTCACCCTCCGAAACGCCACCGAATTGAATTCTTTTTGGGTATTTGTAATCTACAATGATTCTAGTTTCGATTAAAAAATTAATAAAATCAATTTTATCGTCAATTTAATTAATTAAAACGTTTTAATTCGCGAGTTCTAATAGTTTGATCTCAACTTGTCTACGAAAACTACCTTCAAATAATGGGAGTAAATGATAAATATATGCAAATTTGGTATCATTCGATGGCCCAATGTTTAAGGATTACGAAAATGTAAAATTTATCAAAATCCGATTATTTTATGAACCGAAATAATCAAATAAACGAAGTAGTAAAACACGAAATGTGAACTTTCACAATTCCAATGCACCGAAAAACACGTCGTTCTTCGATACGGTATTAGTTTCGTTCGCTGCGCCACATGTTTCTTCACTACGGTATTACTTTCAACTATATAAAGCATCGCGGTCTCGACGACGGTATCTTGTTTACCTCTATTACTGTTCGCGTTCGTATTTTTCATTGTGGTGATTCGTGTTCGACATGGTTGAATCTACAGCCGAAACTGTTCCCGCTACTCCGGTGGCTGCGTCGCCCAAGAAGACCAAGAAGACTCCGGCCAAGGGTAAAGCTACCGCCAAGAAAGCTTCGACTCATCCGCCAACCGCTTCCATGGTCAATGCCGCCATCAAGACTTTGAACGAACGTGGTGGTTCCTCTCTTCAAGCCATTAAGAAATCCATCACTGGAACTTACAAGCTCGATGCTGAGAAACTCGCCCCGTTCATCAAGAAGTACTTGAAATCGGCTGTCGAAAAAGGTACCCTCATCCGTACCAAGGGCAAAGGCGCCTCTGGCTCTTTCAAATTGGCCTCCAAAGCTGAGCCGAAAAAGAAAACCAAAGCCGCCCCCAAGAAGAAATCCGCTGCGCCCAAGAAAGAGAAATCCGCCGATGCCAAGCCCAAGAAAGCCAAGGCTTCGCCGAAAAAAGCTGCGAAAAAGGCCGCCAAGCCGAAAGCCGCTGCTAAGCCGAAACCAACTACACCGAAAAAGGCTCCCAGCAAAGTGAAGAAGACCAAGGCTACGCCGACCAAGAAGCCGAAATCGCCCAAGCCTAAGAAGACCGCGGCGAAGAAACCGGCCAAGAAGACGATCACCAAGAAATAGATGAGATCGTGGAGATCTTCCGATTGTTTTTAAAACGGCCCTTTTCAGGGCCACCAAACTTATTTCTTCAACACTTTGTGTACGCAAAGCTGTTTTTTTCAATAATGATGGGAAATAGAAGGCAAGAAGGGTTTTATTATTTCGATTTTGATGCAATTTTGCATCTGAGAATTCTCAGAATTCTGAAATCTGAGGTAGTAAGGTAAGTTGATGAATTGAGGGAACTCTTTTTTCTTTTTTTTTAAATGCTAAAGTGCCATTTGAAAATTTTGAGAACTGAAAGAATTTTAAAGTAGGTAATTAAAAGTAATATTTATGATTTTTATGGGTACCTAGTTTGTGATATAGTAGGTAATTCGTAGATTTCGTACAACAAAAAATAACGGTCGAGTTGCATATTTTTTGAATTTTCAGGTAGGTCATAATTTTGAATTATAAAGATTATCGGTTAGCTCCCTTCCCCCACACCTCCAGCCATCACCATTGAACAGATTCTTATAATTATCTCAATTCGTGCCTAAAGCTAAGACTGATTTTTTTTTTTTAATTTGAATAAATAAAATGTTGATAGATTGAAATGCAAATAATTATTTCATTTTAGTCATAGCAACATTTTTGATCAGAGAATTCGACCCCTCCCTCCCCTCCGATTCTAAATTAAATTATACCTATAGGTACTGTCGATATCGTCGGAGCTATACGATTTTATTTCCATGAACAAATATTGCAATTTAGAGACAGTGTTGGTGGAAGGGAGGGAGGGAGGGAAGGAAGGTCAGAGAGAAAATTTTGCAATACCTAAGTCATTAAGATTCGAAGATTCTTTCCAGTATTCCAAACTATACTTAACAGTGTGGTTAGAAAATTTTTTAATATGAGTTTTACGAACCAAGCAGCGAGACTTTAGGAGAGATGATATCTTTTCAGTTCCCAATTCAATTTTAGATCATTTTTGATCTGTACCTAAATTTTAAAATTTAGAAAATAGATAGAAATTCGTGGAGAAGATTTCCAATTTTAAAAGTGAATTGAAGTAATCTCTATGATGTTCCAATTTCTGCAGTAAAAAATATCTTGATCTCACTTCGTACAATTTTTATGCATTAGGTATACATATCTACATCGATTTTTTTTTTTTGTTGGGTCATTTTGTTCGAATTTGAATCAAACAGTAAATAGTGACTCAAGTAGATATTTTTTACTTTGGTTTTTTCGTATAAATGCAAAGAGTAGAGCTAATGCCTAAGGGGACATCAAAATGATGCCACGATTCACGAAACAAATTACACATGGTTTTTGTCATTTTTTGGTAATGCCATCTGCATGGTACCTTGGCCTCCCTTCCTGTCTTCAGGAAAATTGCAACTCAAATTTAATACCTAAAAATCAAGCGTTTTTTTTTGGGGGGGGGGGAGGGATCATGAATAAATTTGATGAAATTAAAAAAAAAAATCATGGCGTACTTATAGGTAAGTATAGATAAAAATCTTTTGATCTTAGAAAATGTTCAATTAATTATTGTTAGTTTTAAAAATTTTAGTCATTTTTATGAATGTTAGATTTTTTTTGACCAAAAATTTTTCAATGGAAAGAAATTAAAACAATTTCTGGTCATAAAAATTGGGGAAATTTTTTGATTGTAAAAAATTGATTTTTTAACCATTTTTTTGGCAGCACACAAATTTTAATAATGCCAAAGTATTTTTTTCAAAAAAGAGTTTTATAATTTTTAATCACAAAAAAATTCATATACCTATATTCCTTTTTTTTATTCCTATTTTCAGTCAAAAATAATTTTGAAATTTTTAGATACCTACCCAAAAAATGAATTAAAATTTTTTTATGACCAAATCATAAATTGAAAATTTTAAACGATGAAAAATATGTAGTTGAAATTATTATGTGAGTCTGGTCTACTTACTAGGCCCGTAATTTTGACGACCAAAACGATTTAAATTTTTTTAATGGCCAAAAAATAATTTCAAAACAATGTTTAGGGACAAAAATACTTTAAATTTCTGTAATCATAATAGAAAAAAGTTGAAAAATGGTTGTTTAAATTTTCAACGACTGAAAAAAAATCATTTTTTTCTAAAAAATAAATCATTTCAATACCTAAAAATTTGTATAGGTATATAAACGTCAATAAATATGGTATCTGATTTCAAGGTCAATGGGTCAGATCGGTGTAGCGACTCAAATTAGTCAAATTACACTTTTTCAGAAGAAAATCGTAACACTTTTTTTTTCCAAACCTAACATCAATTTGAAACCCTTTGACTCTTATTTCTCCAGCGAGTAGGGACAGTGAGCTCGAAATTTTCTTGGAAGTTCCTTTTTTCGAATTAAGCTATGACGCCTATGACTAGGTATACAATAACAAATTATTTTCAAATTTATGAGATGTTTTTTTACATGTCAACTGCACTCAAAATTAGCAATAATTTGAAAAGAATATTCCAAATTTTCAATTGATTCAATTTTTCAAACCCTCAAAAAATACCTACTTCCTCAAACGTAAAAATTTCATTCACAATCACTCTTTTCCTCTTTAGTTCGCTATAAATCCAGTTAGAAGCGCCTAACCAGGTTACGTTGGAAAGTTGGTTCAAAATAGCCAACGTAATTTTCGATCTGTATCTGTTGATTGAGGAGTAACAGTGACCTACTTCGGACGACATTGAAGACCCATTTTTAATTTTTAGATTCAACATTCAAACTGTAAACTGCAATATCATTCCACTAAATCATTATTCAGCTTCGAATTTACAAACGTACCTAGAAATGCATTTTCAAAGCAATTTTATCCATAAATTTCACTTCTTTATCATTTTAAATCTTTCACAAATTGCAATACCTAAGTTGCTGTTTCACATCATTATCATTTGTAGATATGAACAATGTCTCTACAACGTAACACTATTGTGACCTAATTTTATGCCAAGCCAAATTTAGTTCACCGTTGATCTTGGTAAATTTAAAACGATAGGTTTACTTTTTTTTCACAGAATTCAGAATTTATCACTGTTCAACGAACTAAAAATGCAAAAATTTACTCGCAATGTGCCATCGTAGGTAATATTCTCGAAATAAATCAATACCGAAAACAGGCAGATATGTAAAAGGAAAAGGTAGTAGGAGTAGGTAGATAATAAAGGAGGTGCTTGAGGATTACGAAAAACTATACGAGCCTTTTTGTAAATAACTTTGGTTAAATTGCGCAGTGACATTGAAATTCTACACGAACAAAATAAGACAACATGAAAAATGCGCAATGTAAGGTTAGTAAATGAAAAATAATGATAACAGGAATATTATCAAGCGTATTTTAAAACTGAAACCACCAATTATTTTGTAAAAATTGCCATCAATCGATTTATTCACGAAATAAATATTTGTAGTTTTTTATAAAAATTCAAAAATAATTCACCATTTTATTTCATTTACTTATTTCTATCAATAAAAAACAACATAAAATCATCTACGACGTAATTTGCAACGTACACAAACACAATGCACCAATCCCCCTTTACCTCCCGCCCTGCAATAAAAACCGTTCACCAAACGCTATTCTTTCATTGGTCCATTGGGTTAAACTTCTCGACCAATCAGCGACCCCCATTTGGAGTTTAAAATCATATAAATACGAGCGCGTCGCAACGTTCGTCATTCAGTTCTCATTTGTTCCTTGTATCCGTCTATTTGTGACTACTCAAGTTCAACATGACTGGCCGTGGTAAAGGTGGTAAAGGTCTTGGAAAAGGAGGCGCCAAACGTCATCGTAAAGTATTACGTGATAACATCCAGGGTATCACGAAGCCCGCCATCCGTCGTTTGGCCAGACGTGGAGGTGTCAAACGTATCTCCGGATTGATCTACGAAGAAACCCGTGGTGTCCTGAAGGTGTTTTTGGAAAACGTCATTCGTGATGCTGTCACCTACACTGAACACGCCAAGAGGAAGACTGTTACGGCCATGGATGTCGTATATGCTTTGAAACGTCAAGGCAGAACCTTGTACGGTTTCGGAGGTTAATTTGGAAGAGCAAAGGAGTTATTAAAACGGCCCTTTTCAGGGCCACCAAATCAATTTCTTCTACGATTGTGGGTTTTATGCATTTGCATCAGGTGTTGGTTGGAAAATTAGAAAATCCAACGTTGAACTTTCTGAAATTGAAAGTATGGTCTGATCCTATGATCATCTCTCTTGTGTCTTGTGTCCTGAAAAATTCCATTGTGCTTTCAGAAGCCAAAGTTTCCAATGTCTCCATTCAATTTAAATTGCAGAAAAAATTATTTATTGCATACAAAAATATCAACTCTGAAATTGAATTCATTCTTCAGCTGAAACTACAATCACAATGAAATATTGAAATTTAATTTTTCTCTATGTGAAAATAATACACCGAAGAAATCAAGATGGCGGAATCGCGTCGAATTTATGTCTTTTCTTCCATAAATCCATTTTGCATTCTAGGTCTTGGGACATATGTCTCAAATCGAAGCAAATTTGAAACAAAAACCAATATTAGGTACAACCTACTGGACTTTCTTATTTTGTTCGATTATTTTTATATTTCTTTCGTTTTGGAATAACATAAAAATAATATTTATCTGAGAAAATAAATGAACGTAAAATCAGACACACACAATAATTAGTTTTCGATCACGTCTGTCGTTATTTCATTGGACACTGGGTTATTTATTATTGAACCGTAAAACAGCCATAAGCTCATGTATACGTACGAACGAAAATGTTGTTTATAATTTCTCAGAAATTACTTGAAAATTGATCTTCATTTATTATAATTTTTATTCAATATTGAGTATACGACCAGAGTGATCATAGACCAACATATTTTTAATTTCATAGGGAAAAATTGGTACTCAGAGGTACACGAGGATTAATTTAATTTTAAAATTCTCATTTATTTTCTGCCATAGCAGATAGCACAGATGGACGAATAAGTCACATTCTCATTGGTTTATCCATAATTATCGCAGAACAACGTTAACTTCACAGGAATTTCGATATGAATGTGATGTTCACGTTTATAACGAACAAGGAATCATAAGGAATACGTTTTGTGGAAAGTTTTTCTCATTTTTATATGGTTGGTGGTGAAAATTGTGGGCAATTTTTGATATGCAGATTCGATGTTTCGATTTTCGAATGACCGAAAAAAATTGACGAACCCCTGTTTTGACCATTTTGTTGGGGAATGGTGAGGTTTGAACTATGAACTTATAGTTGTTTTTTCAACTTTTCTCATCCGTCATCGTGGACTTCAACGTTGTGTTTTTTTTTCGGTCTTTTAAAATATTTTGCCCAATCTAAATTTTTTTCCAACTGTAATTTTTTCCCATCTATATTTTTTTCAAATCTAATTTTTTTTCCAACCTTAATTTTTTCCCATCTAAATTTTTTTCAAATCCATTTTTTTTCACGTCTATTAGCCATGAAAAAAAGGAAAATATTAGCAAAACATTGAGTTTTAGAAAAACCTTCATTTAGAACTTTTTTCTAACTTAATTTAACTATTTCTATCGAAATCCAAATTTTCAAAAATTACGAACCTTTATACATTTTTCAAAATTTTCCCCCTATTCAAATACCATTGTTACGTCATGACTTGGGAGCCAAATTCGGACTTGGACGTTGGACTGATGATCCTGGCATTCCTGGCTTGATTACTATTTAGTGACTTTTTAGGAAGAAAAAAATTGCCAAGTCCAAGATAATTTGGAAAAATATAAAGTTGAAAAAAAATGGAAAGATGAAAAAAAACTTTTAAAAAATCGGACTTGAACAAAAACGTAATAATTTGTCAAAGTATTCGAGAGCGAAGACGAAAGAATCGTTTAAAAGAACGAATTCACAACGAAATAAAATTTGCTCTTTCGATCCACTCCTGTGTTTTCTGCTCAGTTTTCATTTTTTTCTCGAAACTCCGTTAAAAAATCCCGAAAATTGAGATACCTATCCTCAACAAAATCCTTAACAATTTTTCACAAAGCTCAAAATTTCTCAACTTCAAGGAACTATCCTCAAGGTTGGCAACACTGAAAAATGTCTCTCTCAACTCAAGTCTCAACTATATCTATCCACAAAAATTTTCAATTTCAAATTTTTACGTACCCCTGTTTTGATTATTTTGTTGTAGAATGGTGAGGTTTGATTTTAGTCGTTTTTTCAACTTTTCTCATCAGCATGGTTGTGTTCGTCATCGTGGTCTTCAACGTTGTGGTTTTTTCGGTCTTTTAAAATATTTTACCCAATCTAAATTTTTTTCAAATCCAATTTTTTTTCACGTCTATATTTTTTTCAAATCTAATTTTTTTTCCAACTGTTATTTTTTCTCATCTAAAAACTTTTTTCAAATCCAATTTTTCTCACGTCTATTTTTTTTTCAACCTTAATTTTTTCTCATCTAAATCTTTTTCAACTCCATTTTTTTCACGTCTATATTTTTTTCAAATCCAAGTAAATTTTTTTCGCGTCTAAATTTTTTTCAATCTTAATTTTTTATTTAGTTGGGGAAAAAATTTTGTTGTGAAAAAATTTAAGTAGGTAAGTATAAAAAAACAGAGTTTTGAAAAAAATTTAGATAAGAAAAAATTACGATTGGAAAAAAATTTAGACGCGAAAAAAAATTAGATTTGAAAAAACTAAGATAAGAAGAAAATATTACGGTTGGAAAAAAATTCAAGACGTGAAAAAAATTTAGATTTGAAAAGAATTTAGACGTGAAAAAAAATTTAGATGAAAAATTACGGTTGGAAAAAAATTCAAGATGTAAAAAAAAATTGGCGCAGCGTTCGGAAATTTTTCCCAAATTTTGAACCCCTTCTTTTGGGACTCAATTTGGGTTCACGGGTTGAATAACTATAAAAATCGAGTTCACCTATTTTTACTTCTTTTGATTAAAAAAAATATTTCCAAGTTTCTGTGTCTATTCAAGTGAAAATTCGAATCAGATTTGGGGAAATGGGGATCGCATCACTTTTTTTTTCATTTTTCCAGTTTTTCCATTTTTTCCATAATTCTTAATCTCTGGAGTTGTTGAGTTAAATTTTCAAAAATCAAAAATTTGAATCGGGAGATGGAAATTATATTATCTTTTTTTCATTTTATTATTTTGAAGCATTTGACTTTCGAATCAAAATTTGAATTAAATTTAGGGAAATGAATATCTCATTCTCTTTTTTTCGTTTTTTTAAAACTTATTTTCGTGTTTTCAAATTTTTGAATTTATTAACATTGAATTTACAACTTAGGTTTGTTTTTGGCGTGTTTTATTAGCTTAAGCTGTTGAATTAATTTTTTTATAATTTTCAAAATTTTCAAATTCAATTTAAAAAAATGTGTTTTAGCGAAAAAATAAATCCTTATTGCTTATTTTGTTATTTTGTTTTAAAAAATGGATAGTGTCTGGGAAAATATCAATTTTGACTTTGAGTTATTGTAATTTCTAAGAAAAATATCGATATAAAAAAAATTAGAAATATTAACATTACTATCCTTCAAAAAAAAATTGACTTCGGATTGATTGATTGATTGATTGAGAATTCAGCGTCAGCCTAAAGGCTCAATTTCAGATTTACTGAACCACAAACAAATGCTCGAATTCAAGCAGCAAATCGAATCACAAAAATTGAAGAAATAAGTTTGGTGGCCCTGAAAAGGGCCGTTTTAGAAAGGTTTCAGAAAACTTATGCTTTCTTCTCGGTTTTCTTGGGCAAAAGAACAGCTTGAATATTCGGAAGTACACCACCTTGGGCGATGGTCACTCCGGATAACAATTTGTTCAATTCTTCGTCGTTCCTGATGGCCAATTGCAAATGCCTCGGGATGATACGAGTCTTCTTGTTGTCACGAGCGGCATTGCCTGCCAATTCCAAGACTTCAGCAGCCAAGTACTCCATGACAGCGGCGAGGTACACAGGAGCACCACCTCCGACACGTTCGGCATAGTTTCCTTTGCGGAGCAGACGGTGGATACGACCGACCGGGAATTGTAATCCAGCACGGGAAGAACGAGTCTTTGACTTTCCCTTGACTTTACCGCCTTTACCACGTCCAGACATGTTGATTCAATATAGAAATATAAACTCTTGAAAGTGAAACGAAAAGTTGAATGATGCCTTTGCCAACTGACGGAGAGTTTATATACTAAAATACCTAAAATACGGGAACCAATCAGATAGCGTCATTCGTATAAATCCGACGGCGCGATCTCATTGGTCGAACCGAGTTTTCAAACTTCGCTCCAAATAGAGCTCGCTGATTGGCTGGTTTACTTCCGATTTTCATAATATAAATACGAGGCGCGTCACCGTTCAAGTCATTCGTATCATTTTGTCTATTCAACGTTGAAGTTAATTCTAACTTTTGCAATGGCTCCTCCGAAGAGTGTTGGTAAAGCTGTGAAGAAAGCCGGTAAGGCCCAAAAGAACATCAAAAAGGATGACAAGAAAAAGCACCACAAGAAGAGGAAGGAATCGTACGCAATCTACATCTACAAGGTGTTGAAACAAGTACATCCCGATACTGGTGTCAGCTCGAAAGCGATGAGTATCATGAACAGTTTCGTTAATGATATTTTCGAACGTATCGCCGCCGAATCCAGCCGTTTGGCTCATTACAACAAAAGATCGACTATCACCAGTCGGGAGGTGCAAACCGCCGTTCGTCTTTTGTTGCCCGGTGAATTGGCCAAGCACGCTGTCTCCGAAGGTACCAAGGCTGTGACCAAATACACCAGCTCCAAGTAAATTCAACGTTGTTCTTTAAAACGGCCCTTTTCAGGGCCACCAAAAATATTTCTTCACAATTATGGTTATACCGGCTAATTTAGGTTTTAATTGTGCAGTCCATGATTAATTTGCATTGGAAATTAGTCTAATTATCTGCTGACTTTGCAATTTTGAAATTGGAGTGGATGTCGTTTATGTAATTTTCTAGTCTCACAAGAAATTGAAAATTTTGAGACATTTTTTCCCGAGCAAATAGAATTACGTAATTTTTTTGAAAATTTACTAATCGTGTTCAAGTTCAAAAGTAATAATAATAATCGTAATTTATTTCGTTTTTTTTGTCGATGGTCTTCCCAATTTTTCCCAAAATTCATTTCCTATGTACTTAGTACTTGCCTATCAATTTTAAAATTTCATTAATCTAATCTTTGATTTTCAAATTAATTAAATAAGCTGTTTACACATCCCTACTCGATTTTCGTAATCCTATAATGAATAAATATACCCAATCTTAAGATTAAATTTTTCGAATTTTGGTATAAATGGTCACCACTCTCATGATGAATAGGTATCTAAAAAAATTTTAACGACTTCTGCATAATCAATTGAAAAATTAAAATTAAAAAATGGAAATGAATTGTATGGATATTTTCAAATAAAAACATCCTTACACTGATGAGACTCTCTTCAATGTAAGGATGTTTTTATTTGAAAATATCTATACAATTCTTTTCCATTTTTCAATTTTTATTCTTCAATTTATTATACTGTAGTCGTTAAATTTTTTTAAATTTTTAGTAAAAAATCGGATCATACTTTACTATCACCAGTTCCTAAATAATTTCAACGTAAAAGGGATTTGACGAAGTTCAAAATGCCGAGTTCAATTTTTTTCAGACTTGAATTTTTTTAATTCTATTTTTTTCAAAGCTGTACCTATTCAATTTTGAAAATTTTTCATTGGTAAATTTTTTTTAAATTTGTGAATCTTTGATTTTTTAATTTGGTTTTACTTTTTAAAATTTATTGTAATCATTGTTTTAGTTGGAAGAAATTGAAATAACACAAAGCTGAAAATTTCGTCAACAATTCAAAGTTAGAAAAAATTTTAATGAATTTTCAATATTGGAAAATTTTTTATTTTTATTTAGTTGAAGAAACTGTGTTCTAAACAATTTTAGAGTTGGATTTTTTTTTCAAATATCAAACTGAAAAAATGAAGAAATTGAAGTTGAAACAATTTCAGTACTAAATTTTTTCCAACTTTAACTCTTTTTCTTGCTGTAAAATTTTTTTATTTAAATTTTCTCAGCATTTTTGTAACTTTAATTTTTTAAAGTTTTTTTCAAACTCAAATTTTTTTCCAACAATCTTGGAATTTTTTCTCGATTTTGTTTCAAATTTGAATTAAAAAAATTCAACTTCGAGTTTTTTCAAAATTTCTTCCAGCTCAATTAGGAAAAATTTTAATGTTGGCTAAATTTTTAAAATAAATATTTAATAAATTAATTTAAGAGTTTGAAAAAATCGGATCTTCGAATAAATTTGAACTTGAATCGTCGAAATCCCAATTGCGTCAAAATGATTCAGGAACTACTTACACTTAGTTGAGTACCTACTACCTAGTACCTACCTACTGAAACGAGAAATGATTTTGTTTTTACGAAATTCCAAAACATTTGGAAAATATGTAAATGAAAATGGATGAAGCACACAAATTCCTAACAACCAATTTTTTTTTGGAACTTGACTTGTAGAATGTGGATACCCAGATAGTTTTCTAAAAAAAAAAGAATAATTTTCCAAAACGAACATTTTTCTTTCAAAATCTAAAAATATCATGTATTTTTTCAGTATTACGAAAATGTAACATTTAAAAAAAATCATCAGTGGCGATTTTCAGCCCCCCCCCCGCCAAAAAACAGACATTATTTAGTGGTCGACCGTTTTCTTTTGTTTTTGAAAGTTAAGGGAAGGTTTAGCTATAGTTATGTCTAACAATACGACCTGATGAAAATTTTACCCTTCACATTTACTCCAGGCCACTAGGCTTCAGAACCTAACTAGGTTTTTAAAAGTACTAAAAAATTGAAAAAGTTGTCGTCAATTTGGTTGTCATTTTTTAGCAGTTCTTAAAAAATGATCATGATTTCATCGGTAATAATTTTCTACCGCACCACCTTCCACCCAAGTCACTTTTTTACAAATGAAAAAATTTATGTAAGTAAGGTATCTATCTCGTTCATGTTTTTTTTTCCAAAACTTGAGAAAGTATGGAAAATTAGTGTACCTAGATAATTTTTATGGGTCGAGATGATACTTTCACTTTTTTAGGAGAATTTTTTTCGAAAAAATCCCAATAAAAAGTGATTTTTTTCAATGATTTCTGAAAAGTTGGGGAAATTATGATAAAGGTATTTTTGAGTAAATTATCTAAAGCAAAATTATTTTTAAGAACACGTTAAAAATATTTTTTCAAAACTAAAATTTTTAAAAATTCAGAAACGCTATTATGACCAATGTGAGAGGGGTAAGTGTAAAGTTGAGATGAAATTTTTATCAGGACGTTTTGAGGTTTAAACATCTCTTCTTAGTCATCGCCCTTTAAAAAAAATAATTCGTTGAGAAGGGATGATACCCAGCAGAAAATTAGCGTTGATGATTTTTGTGGGTAAAAAATAGGTAGGTACCTATCAATTGAAGAAAAAAAAAAGTTAAATCCAAATATTTCGATTTTCCACAACCTATAGGCATCTATTTATTTATGAAATACTTATCGAATCTAGGAAAAAATGAAAAGAACTGTATTTTCTAAGGACCCCTGAAAAATGAATGTCTGGGCTATTTGGGGGGGGGGGGGAGTAACAACATCCGTGCTAAGATAGTTTTCAACAAATATCTAGTCTTCAATATTTTTCGCTAGTTTAAAATTTTTCAACCGAAAAAAAAATCAATTCATAAATTAGGACATAATGTCCCAAAACTCTCAATTCAATAATTTGGACATAATGTCCCAAAACCCTCAATTCAACAATTTGGACATAATGTCCCAAAACTCAAAATTCAACAATTTGGACATAGTGTCCCAAAATCTTCATTTGAACATAGTGTCCCAAAATCTTCATTTGGACATAGTGTCCCAAAAAAATCCAATCTGCCAATTTGGAGGTATGTACTCAATGTTCCAAAAAACCTATTCGGTTACACAATGTTCCAAAAAATAATAATAATAATAATAATAATAATAATAACAATAAACAATTTAAAAATGATGTCTCGAAAAACCCTCAATTTCGTAATACATAGGACATTTGTCCCAAAAAAAACCTTCTTTGTGTTACGACTCTTCCTTCTGAAAATAAGGCAAGATTTTATTATTTTAATAAAATAAAATCAAGTTTTCGTCTTAGTTTTATCAACGAACTCCTACGAGCATAGAGCATTTTTGAATTTTTTTCCCAAGCAAAAATGAAATCTCAAACAAAATCACAATAATATAGATCGAAAAATTTTCCCATAGAGTTTAGTAAGCAGAAACTCAAAATAACTTTTTTTTTTGTTAAATACCTACCTAAAAATCACTAGATGAAGGGGCTTGGATTTCAATTAGATTTCAGGTATAAATACCTATGTTACATTTGATTTGGGTTACGTGTATTTTAACCCTCGTGTAAAAATTCCACACCGTTTACGGAAGGGCGCGGGGTGAACAAAGCAGTTGAAAAAATAACGGATGAAAAAACACCTGGTACTCCTTACAAACACATCGAAAAAAACACCGTTATTCTCGAAACGTACAACAGAAGCGTTTCCATTGGTTAATTCGATACAAACCACCAGCCAATTCCCTTCGTTCTTTCAAAACACATCGGTCGAAACACATATAAATAGCGCGAAATTTCAACGTTCCGTATTACTTGTATCCAGCTCACTTTGTCAGTGCACTTGTGTTGTTCGCGTTCCCATTCTACTAATCAGAGATGGCTCGTACTAAGCAAACCGCTCGTAAATCCACCGGAGGAAAAGCCCCGAGAAAACAGCTCGCCACCAAAGCTGCCCGTAAAAGCGCGCCGGCCACCGGAGGTGTAAAGAAGCCCCACAGATATCGTCCCGGAACTGTCGCCTTGAGAGAAATCCGTCGGTACCAAAAATCCACCGAATTGTTGATCCGTAAATTGCCCTTCCAACGGTTGGTTCGTGAAATCGCTCAAGATTTCAAGACCGATTTGCGGTTCCAAAGTTCGGCTGTGATGGCTTTACAAGAAGCTAGCGAAGCTTACTTGGTCGGTCTCTTCGAAGATACCAACTTGTGCGCCATTCACGCCAAGCGTGTCACGATTATGCCTAAAGATATCCAGTTGGCAAGAAGAATTCGTGGAGAAAGAGCTTAAGAAGTTGGAGGTTGTAGCGAAGTTATTAAAACGGTCCTTTTGAGGGCCACCAAATTCATTTCTTCTTCGGTATGATTGATTATGTTGCTGAAAGTTTGTGGCTTTGTGGCTTTGACCGTTGGACCCCTTGGGGATTTCGAATTGAAAGTAAAAATCCACTCTCCACTGAGTCGATTGCGTCCCCATGAGGCAGAGGCTGTCAAATAACGTACCTGAAATTGAATTTTCTTTACAAATGAAACGAAATAATTTTGAACTTTTTCTACAAAAAAGAGGGCAAGGGGTGTTTTGAATTTTTATTTTTCTCATTTCCTTTTTCTTTGTAATTAAGAAACAAAATATGCACCAACAAAATGGGTACCTAAGTATTTTTTTTTATAATTTGTAATTTCACGAATGTTCCTCATACTGTTAAGTAATTTTGATGCGAATGGGATTTCGATTCGATTTCGACGATCCAAGTTCAAATTTATTTCAAGTTCAATTATTTGCAACTCTAATTTTTTTAATTTCTTTAATTCTGATTTTTTTCAAAGCTTATCCGATTTTGAAATTTTTCCATCAGTACATTATTTTCAATTCAATTCAATTTTTTTTCGAAAGTATATCCAATTCTGAAACTTTTCCAATACCTAGTAAAATTTTTTGAAATCTCGATTTCATAACAATTTTTCCAATTTTGATTTTTAAACATTTTTCAATCATTGAATTGGAAAAATTTTTTAAAATACGAGGCTAAAAACATTTTTGAAAAAATCGTTGGAGGGTGAAGTAATTTGAAAAAATATAAGTTAAAAAAATTTTGAGGAAATCAAATTTAAAAAAATTTAGTTTGAAAAAAATGCAATGACTATAAAACAAATTTTTCAACTGTTTTTTTCTAATTATTTCAACTTTATTTCTTGAAAAAGTTTTTCAACTTTAATATTGTTTCCAGTAATTTTGAAATTTTTCTTCATTTTTTTTCAAATTCTAAAATATTTTCAATTTATAACTTCTTAAAATTTTTCCCACGAAAATGCTCGTAGGAGTCAGTAGATAAAACTGATGAATTTGCAATTGTTTTTTCTTTTAATATTCAATCGTTATTTGGTGAGTACCTATATCCAAGTAAGTACCCGCCTATTTCATTATCACTGGTAATGGTCAAACAAAGAAAAATTTATTATAAAAAAATTAAGAGGTTAAAATTATGAAAATCTCTTCATTTTCAGGAAGGACAGAGTCGTAACATAAAGAAGGCCTATTTTCGGAGTATACATATGTCCAAATTGTTGAATTGAGGTTTTTAAAATCGTTTAATTTATTTTTTAGGTACATCGTCCGAAAAATGTTTTTGTTTGGGACATGATGTCCGAAAATTGAGTTTTTGGGACATATGTCCAAATATACCCAAATTGAGTTTTTTTCGAGACACCGTGTTCAAATTATTTTTTATTATTACTTTTTTTTTTGAAACATCCCATTAGATATGCATGTCCAAGTTACCAAATGGTTTTTTTGGACCATTCGAAACATGTGTCCAAAAAAATTGGCAGATTGGATTTTCTGGTACACCTATGTCCAAATTGAGGGTTTTGGCACATTATGTCCAAATTCATGGTTTTGGGACACTATGTCCAAATTTATGGAATTGAGTTTTTTTTTCGGTACGCTATATCCATTTTTTATTTCGAGGAAGTTTTATGTTCAGATTAAAAAACAGTTTTTTTTGGAACGTTAAGTAAGTATCACTTAGAATTGCCAAATTGTTTGTTTTTTTTTTACCTGGCCCTGTTTTACGAATTTCAGTGAGTAGTGGCGATTTTTTTTTTCAAAGTTGGCTTGATTTTGATTTTTGCACTCGAAATTTTCAAACTCCAATTTTTTTCATTTATAATTATTTTTTAAACCTCAAATTTTTTTCAACGCATATTTTTCAAGTCTAAAATTTTTTGCTCGAAATTTTTCAAACTTACATATTATTTTTTCAATGTAAATTTTCAAACTCTGATTTTTTTCCTATAAATTTTTTAAACTTCAAAATTTTTTCATGTAAATTTTTCAAGCCTAAAATTTTTCCCCAATTTTTTTTAAACTTCCACTCTTTTCAGCATAAATTTTTAAACTCTGAATTTTTTTGACTTTCAAAAAAAACTATAAATTATTCCTTACATAATGATCACCTCTTCTGCCAAAAAAATTGGAATTTTTTTGAAAATTCCACTTCAGATGTACATTAATATGTTTTCTAATAAATGAGGACAAATTTTTTACGCTACAAAATTGTTGTAAATATCTTCGTTTCTCGCGTAATCGTTTTTTTATTTATAATTATACGCGGCTGTTAAATAGTACAAATCGGTGGCTACGGCCAAAATTTCGTTTTTAATTTTATTTCGGTTTGAGTTCGATCGTTGAACTCCTCTGTATCGTTTCTACTCTCATTCGTTGAGGTATTAAGTTTATATTTTTCTACGGTCGGAATTTTCACCGGAAAATTCTCGGTCGATACACGTTTTTGTCATTTTATTTCGAATAATAAATATGACATTATAAAATGAAAATTTGAGTTCGATTCTTTCTCGAGTATTTGCGTTTAAATCTTTTCCTAACTTTCTATTTTTCGAAAAAAATAGAAATTAAAATCGTAATTCGTTTTTCGTCTTTTCGCAATTCTACGTGAAGTAAAGACAAGCGATTTTCCACGTACGGTACCGTAGACCGGAAAACTTGCACGAAGTTTTTCCGCGACATCGGAAAACTCGATTTTTTATTTTCAAAAATTTCGACTCAAATCGCTTTAATTTTTCGTCGCTTAAATCGTGAGCTTTAATTTCGGCTCGGTAGTGAGGATAGGCCAGACTCGGTTAGCCTAACCTAACCTAACCTCACCTAACCTATAAATTTTCGATAAATTTTTTTTTCACCCGGAAAATTCCGAAGAATTTCCCAGGCGATTCTCGGTACTTTCGATTTCTCACGCTCGCTTCTATTCACGCGCCTCAGTCACCGGAAAAACGTTATTTTCCGTTCATGGTAGCCGAAATCGTGGTTTTCTACGCGAATGATCTCTCGTAGCTTAGCGAGATTGATCCGAAACCAAGGCGACGCGAGTACATCGAACTCGACCAACGACGAAATCGAACGAAACAACGAAGTAATCGACGACGGCGAAGGTTTTCGTGGCTTTTCTGAACCTGAAAAACAGAAAACAAAAAGTCAGAAACGAAAACAAAGAAAGCGACGATCAAAGCAACACAAAAACGATACTCCCTCGAAAATCGACGATACCACCGCTTAATGTGAAGATATCGACGACATCTCTGCTACGTGCGACGACAGCGATAATTCCAGCGAATCAGGCAGCTCGACGGTCTCCGAAAAATCTACGACGATGGCAGCCGGCGACTCGAACATTCCGGCGCACCTTCTGTTCACAGGTACGGATTACCTGATTTGGAAAAAGCGTATTAAAAGCAGGCTAAGTGCGAAAGACTTAGAAAAAACGATCGAAGAAAATAGCACCGCGAGCGATAAAGACAAACGAAAGGCGTACTATGAAATAGTAAGCTACTTGAATAACGCCGTCTTCAGACTTATACGCGAAGAAAACGATCCTGCGAAACTTATGGCCGAACTCGATCAGCGCTACGGTAAGGAGAACGAAACGATCGTTATAGCTTGCCGAGCAAAACTCGCACGAATAGACATTGATACGTTCAAGAGCGCCAAAGAATACTGCGAAGAAGTCTCCAATTTGGTTATGCAAATGACCGCCGCAGGTATAAAGGTTACGCCAGCAGAAGAGTATTCATTTTTGAACACCGGAATTCGAGATCGACCAAAATGGGACATCGCCAGAAAATCAGCCGAAGCTGTGATCGGGATTACGAAGGCCGATCCGAAAATCCTGGCCGATCTACTTACGAGCGACGAAGAAAAACGAATCGACGGCCCCGGCAAAAATAAGGGTACGGCTCTTTCTGCGGCGAACAGCGAAGTTAAGCGTAACGGCGACGGTAACGACAAGCGACGAACGAAATGTTATAAATGCAAGAAATTCGGGCATCATGGTAAGAGTTGCCGGAACCCTGGGGACTTCCGAAAGAATTCCTCCCCCAGGGGCGAAATAAAGTGCTATCGGTGCGGCGGCCACCGACACATCGGAAAGGAATGCCCTCTATACGGCGACAAAGCGAATTCCCAGCGAACGAGCGAAAGCACGAATGATGCGACGACGGCGAAACCAACAGCGAGTAGCAGCGGCGAAGCTTCGAGCAGACCGAAAGCCTTAATCGCAACAATGAACGAATCACCAGCAGCGACACTATCGACGAAAAGCAACGAATTCAGCGTAGAAAATAACGATGAGTACATTACCTTCATCGTAGATTCCGGCGCCTCCTGTCACATGATCAACGTCGGCGGGATCCTGGTAGACGAGCAGCCAATTTCGAAGAACGAACAAATTTCTGTAGCGAAGAAAAGCGCAACTGTAACTCGTCGATCCGTTGGAAAATTAAACCTGAAAAGCGAATTTGGAATTAATTATCGAATGGAAAACGTAAGCTACATTCCTGATCTCGTCGGTAATCTACTATCGGTAAATCAGCTACGCGAACTTGGTTACGATACTATCGTGAGCGAAGAAGTAAAAATCGTTCATCGAGACACCGGAGAAAAGCTGGCCGAAGTGACGATACAGCCGAATGGCTTGTATACGGTACGATTCCAAATTCGGCGAAGTATCGACGACGATTCCGGCGAAAACGACGAATACGCGCTCAACGCTTTCTGGCACCGTAGACTTGGACATCCCAGTCGAACCGTGATGTACAAAATTCCTGAAATCTCCTGCACCGAACACGACAGCCCAAATATGAATGAATGCGAAGTCTGCGCTCGAGCTAAACAACCGAGAGGCTCCTACAGCGAAACGCGACATCGAGCGACTCAGGCTTTGGACATCGTACATGTCGATATATTGGGCCAAATCAGCGAATCACTGGACGGCGAGAGATATTTTGCAGCGTTCGTCGACGACTTCACTCGGTACGCGGTGACTTTTGCGATGAAAAATCGATCAGAGGTGGGTACTTATTTTGAAAAGTACTCCAGCATCGTCACGAATATTTGGAACCGGCCAATCAAGCAGATTCGATGCGACAGCGCGACGGAATTCCTCGGCGGGAAATTCCGCGAGGTCGCCGAGGGATTCGGCATGAGAATCGTAGCATCGGAACCGTACGAGCACCAGCATAATGGGACCGCCGAGAGATTTCTTCGAACAATCTCCGAAAAACTACGAGCTCTTCTTTTCGACGCGAAGCTTCCGGCGAGATTTTGGCCATATGCGCTGTACACTGCGAACTTCCTATACAATCGACTTCCGCACACGTCAAACGAAGCGGAGAAAAGCCCGTACGAATTGTGGTTTAGCCGACCACCGACGTTTTCGTACGTGAAGATCTTTGGCTGTGTCGCTAGAGTCCATGTACCGAAGGAAAAACGAACGAAGCTGGAATCGCGATCTGTAGAACGGATGCTGGTTGGCTACACCGAAACTGGGTATATTTTGCTCGATGTAAATCGAAACAAAATTACCTATTCATCGAACGTGATCTTCGACGAGAATAAACTGTACTCGGACTATCTACCGGAAAACGCGAACCGAACGAACGAAAATTCCAGCGCGGACGAAACGAACGAAGCGGCGGCAGAAAACGAAGTCGAAATCGATGCCGAAACTTCAGCGATTGCAGTCAAAACGAATTTAAGCGACGACGAGGAACAGATAAAATATGCAGCGTTTATTTCTACGGATAATGAACATGAACTTACGTTCGACGAAGCTGTAAATGGTCCAGAAGGCGAACACTGGAAGGCTGCAATCAAAGCCAAGTTGGATGCGATGATCTTGAAGGATGTCTGGTACGAATCGACGATCGAAGAACTCGAAGGCACTGACTTTTCACTCGTCGATACCAAGTGGGTGCTGAAAAAGAAAATCAGCGTTAGTCACGAAGTCAAATATAAGGCACGATTGGTTTTAAGAGGATACAAGGATACTCACAAATACGAGCTCGACGAAACCTATGCACCAACGGTAAATACGCCGATAATCCGATCGGTAATCAGCTTGGCTACCGAGAATGGCTGGCAGCTGAGGCAGGTAGACGTCTCGACAGCTTTCCTGAACGGCGACGCATCTCGGGTGATAGCTTTTAAGCCGCCAAAAGGTACATCGGTCCGCTTCAACGTTGTCTTCGTGCTGAAAAAATCATTATACGGGCTCAGAACATCTCCAACGAATTGGAATAAAAAGTTGAAGCGCGTACTTGAAAAATTGGGTTTCCGTCAATCGCCGAATGATCCCTGTGTCTACGTGAACGCCGAAGGAGATACGCTTCGTTGTATCTTCATAATTTTCGTCGACAATTTTCTCATCACCGGCTTCGACGACGCGTTAATCGATTGGCTCGTCGAACAGTTAAACCTGGAATTCGGTATCCGCGACCTGAAAGAAACGAAAAAATTCATAGGGATAGAGATCGAACGAAATAAGGAAATCAGTGAAACTTATCTTCACCAACGTACGTATATTAGCGAGTTAATTAACGAATACGACTTACTCAATAGCAATCCGATCGCGATGCCGATGGAACCAAACTTGAAAATCGCGAACACCGTACTCGATAAATCGTTTGAAACCCGCGTTCGTGGAATTCTCGGCTCACTATCGTACATCGCTCGAGGAACCAGACCGGATATTAATTTCGCCGTGAATTTCCTGAGTCGGTACCAGCACGTTGCAAACGCAGAAATCTTCGGTCACGCCAAACGTATTCTTCGTTACCTGAAAACTACAAGTTCGATTAATCTGGTATACAAGAAACGTACAAATTATAATTACCCGCTTCGAGTTTTCGCAGATTCCGATTTCGCCGGCGATCAGCTTGATCGAAAATCCACCACAGGCATCGTAGTATCGTGGCACGGAAATGTAATCGATTGGTACGTGCGAAAGCAGGGCTGCGTTTCTACGTCGTCTGCCGAATCTGAATACGTCGCTCTTTCGATCGCCGCGAAGCAAGCCAACGCTTGGGTCCAATTTTTCGACATCCTCGGTATCGGCGTTGAAACGGTTCCTATGTATTGCGACTCGAATGCGGCAATATCGATAGCCAACACGAATGAATCGCGACGAACACGGCATATCGACGTATCTTATCACCATATTCGGGACATGATTGATAACAAGATTATTCATCTTGTAAAAATCGCCTCCACCGATAACCTGGCCGATTTGATGACGAAGTCAACGACCAGAGTAGTTTTCGAAAAACTCGCCAAATTAATTTTCGATAATTAATTTTTTTTTATATATAAATTTTGTCCGAGGGGCGGTGTTGTAAATATCTTCGTTTCTCGCGTAATCGTTTTTTTATTTATAATTATACGCGGCTGTTAAATCGTACAAATCGGTGGCTACGGCCAAAATTTCGTTTTTAATTTTATTTTGGTTTGAGTTCGATCGTTGAACTCCTCTGTATCGTTTCTACTCTCATTCGTTGAGGTATTAAGTTTATATTTTTCTACGGTCGGAATTTTCACCGGAAAATTCTCGGTCGATACACGTTTTTGTCATTTTATTTCGAATAATAAATATGACATTATAAAATGAAAATTTGAGTTCGATTCTTTCTCGAGTATTTGCGTTTAAATCTTTTCCTAACTTTCTATTTTTCGAAAAAAATAGAAATTAAAATCGTAATTCGTTTTTCGTCTTTTCGCAATTCTACGTGAAGTAAAGACAAGCGATTTTCCACGTACGGTACCGTAGACCGGAAAACTCGCACGAAGTTTTTCCGCGACATCGGAAAACTCGATTTTTTATTTTCAAAAATTTCGACTCAAATCGCTTTAATTTTTCGTCGCTTAAATCGTGAGCTTTAATTTCGGCTCGGTAGTGAGGATAGGCCAGACTCGGTTAGCCTAACCTAACCTAACCTCACCTAACCTATAAATTTTCGATAAATTTTTTTTTCGCCCGGAAAATTCCGAAGAATTTCCCAGGCGATTCTCGGTACTTTCGATTTCTCACGCTCGCTTCTATTCACGCGCCTCAGTCACCGGAAAAACGTTATTTTCCGTTCAAAAATATTCAATTGTCTAGGTTGGAAAGGGAAAGTTCATACCATCATTTTGAAAAACAAAAACAATTGTGTAAATTAATCGAGCCCGAGCGAAGCGAGGTCGGAGATTTTTGAAAAAAAAGCATCTAAAAGCTGAAATTCCTTAATTTTTTAAATCAGTATTTTATTTCCAATAAGTATTAAAAAGAACGAAATCATCAGCCTCCATTTCTTATATATACTCTAGACTTCATATGCCCGAGCGAAGCGAGGGTTAAGGTTTTAAAAATTAGCGATTTTCAGAAAGAAAATAATTCTATTTTTAATAGTTTGTGAGATGAAAAAATTTCCTCACTTTGAAGTAAAAATTTTGTCCTTTTCGAAGTTTATCCCTTGAAAATTGAATATTTACGAAATTTTTTTGAGTGAAACATGTACTTATACGAAAATGATTTGGAGGGGCTTATTCAACATGGGGCTTGAGCCCCCCATGCCCTTATCTCCGCATATGTTAAGAGTATTGTGCGATCTCGATCAATAATCTTCTACAGGGTGTCTGGTAAGTGGTAGGTAGTCTGCCATATTTCATTTTTGGATATAACCGGGTACCATTTTTAAAAAAAACGTTAGATGAACAAGTTGCATATCACGAAAATTGAAGGGGCAAATTATATTTTTTAAAAAATCAAGTAAAATATTATTTTCAACCATGGGAATGGATAGTACTTTGGAAACAGAATAAATTTTCATTATATGACTTTTTGCATAGCTTGAAAATTATTGAAGGGGCTACAAAAAATTTTGTTCGAAAAAATTCTAAAAAAATAAACTAATCAAGGCAATGTTGAAAAATGAACAAATATTGTTCTACAGACTTTTTGCCTACCATCAAAAATTAAGGGGCTACGGGTCATTCAAAATAAGTGGGCGTAATTTTTTTTTAAATTTTCTCAATTTTGGATGACCCTTAGGCCATTAATTTTTGATGTTAGGCAAAAAGTCTGTAGGACAAAATTTGTTCATTTTTCAACATTCCCTTGATTAGTTTATTTTTTTAGAACTTGTTTTGAACAAAAAATTTTGTAGCCCCTTCAATTTTCAAGTTATACAAAAAGTCATAAATAATGAAAATTTATTCAGTTTTCAAAGTACTTACTATCCATTCCCATAGTTGAAAAATAAAATTTTACGTGATTTTTTTTAAAAAAACATCATTTGCCCCTTCAATTTTTAAGATATGCTACTTGTTCATCTAACTTTTTTTTAGTGGTACCCGGTTATATCCAAAAATGAAGTATGGCAGACCACTTACTGGACACCCTGTATAAGTAATCAAGAACGTGATATTAGTCTGAGAAAGCAATTAAAATTGCTGGTTATTTGAAAAGGTCGCCATAAGTGGAAAGATCATTTCCATACTATCCATTATATAATGAGTTTTTCATTTAATTTTTTAATTTGAAAATAATCTGAAGAGGTCATCTCAAGTACCTAAAAACAAATTTATTTCTTCTTTATCGATATTCGAACAGTTGAAAGTCGATTCTCAAATTTGGTAGGTACCTATTCATACCTACGTTGCCCGTTGTGTAAGTATCCTTGGTGAGTTAGCAGCCTGTTGTCAACATCATGAGGAACTGCGTTGTGTGCATTGGATTGCTCTGGCTCACATTTTCAATTGATGGATATAATCACAGTAATGTAAGCAAAGACTATCGCTTCAGACATTTATTACAAATCTCTTCAAAAAAGTGATATTTTGTGGTGGCGTGAGGGTACTTGTAACATATTTGAGTAATTTTGATAATTCTGTTTTTTTTTTTAGGAAGGTACTGTCCCTGCCACAGAAATAATTCCAAAGTGTACTGGTAGATTTACAGGAATAGATTTTGAAAAAATCTTAGTGGAGCATCCTTCTTTATTTGTGGATAAAAGCATGTTACTTTTCGACCTGGACTTTTCAATGATCATTTAGTACGGGTGCCAGATGGCTCTATCGGGTGCCAGATGGCTCTATCGTTTCAAAATCGCAAAAGTATGGACCTGAAAAGATATAAAAATTTTGAAATATACGATCGATAGGGGACCTCTCCCCGACCCCAGAACTGCCATTAGAATTTTGAGATCGAATTGCAAACTCGTTCCAGGGGTTCCCAAAGTTATGAGGTTTTACTCCCTACCTTGTCACCTATTTTCGCTTATAAGTTTTGATAGAAGGAAGATAAAAAAACAGATTAGGGCTTAAATCACTCGTAAAGGACTACCATTTATGTATTTGGCAGCATTGGTCTCCTCACCCCGATTTTTACCGAAATAGGGGTTCCTAAAATCCAAATTTGAGAAATTCACTTTTCAAAGATGGAAAATCAAACCAATTTTGCTCCGTTGCTATTTATGCTATTGAAAAATGGTTCAGATGAAAAAGTTTCGCCAACACTTTCGCTCCCGTCAAAAATTTCAATGGGGTACCCCACAGACCAACTTTTTTTTTTGCATTTTTGGGTCAGTTGGGGTGTGCATAGATGGTACAATGTGTTGTATGGCCGAAATAATGCTCCAGCCCCCGTTTTAACCCCCTGTCACAACATGTGTGACGGCAGACTACCAACGCCCTACAAGGTGTCACATATATTTTCTTTTGGCATTTTTACACGAAATTCATCATAATTAGTTATAATTTATTCAAGTTTTATTCCAAATTTCATCTAAAAGCATGTTGTTTTGTTTACACTTGGTCATCATCATCATCGCCACTTGATGCTAAATTACAAAAAAAAATAATTTATTCAAATTTTATTCCAAATTTCATCAAAAAGCATATTTTTTTGTTTACAAGTGATTATTTTATCAATTGGAGCTCCAAAAAGTGCAACCACAACGCAAAAAAAAACAAAAATTCTCAAGAAAAAAAAAATATTTAAAAAAAGTTTTCATTTTACCAAATTTTCATGTATGTTGGTAACACTGCGCGAGCCCAACCCCGAAGTTGCCGAAGTTGGTTCTTTGGGGTGTTGGTAGCCTACCACTAAAGTTTTCAAAGCGTTTGCACAGACCGCCGCAGATAAATCGTACATAAGAATAAACTAGTTCACTGTCACACATGGTGTGACGGCGGTCTTACTACGGGCTGAGCTGCCGTCACATATGCTGTGACGACGGGAGCGAAAGGGTTAATGAGGATTTCAAATATGTGTCAGTTTTTGAGCTAGCGTTGATAGAAATCGAGATATCGCGCATTGAACGAGGAAAAACCGCAACTAACGAAAAATGTGAAATTCAGTAAATGTGCTCCAGGTGCGAAATTATAAATTCCTTATCTTATGATATTGCTTCTTACATTCATAAATCTGATGTAGAAACAGAAGAATGGACCTTAATTAAAAAATTTAAGCATTTCAGTGGTTCCTAAAATGAGTATTTCAATTTAAATCCCATCTTTGGTGTAGTTTTCGTTGAAGTTCAAATGATCGTATAAGGTAACTGTTTTTGAACAATAGTAGGGCAAAACAAAATTCTATGCCAACTGTAAAACCAAAAATTGCTGCTTGAGTAAAAAATGAAAAAAAAGTCATGTTTCTAAATTAATGTTAGCTGTCATGCGAATTTTTTGTCTGGCATATGATACTAGGATACCTTGCACCCCCTGCCGATCCTGTGTGGCATGTTTTTGTTGAGTGGGCAATGGGGGCATCCTAAGGAACATTTTAATCATGAGTGCCCGAAAAAAAAGTTGACCCTGGATACAAAATGGCGGTCATTTTGAATGACAAACGTCGATTCAAATTTCACATTTCGCTCTGTAACTCGAAAACTAAGAGACTAACGATAAAATTTATAATGACAAAAAATGTTCTACGTAGAATTTCCAACATTTTTGGTCATTACACTAAACCCGTGAAATCATCCCGTTAGCGAGATACTCCCACCTGAAATTGCGCATGGGCATTTTCAAAGAGTACCTAGGTAATATTGCTTCCACACAAGTTTACACGCAGGGCTTCAAAAACCGAACTTTGTTGTGTTCCGGTTCCGTTCCCTTTTTTAGTTCTGTTCGGTTCCTTGGTTCGGTTCCCAAGAACTGTTCTTCAAAATAATGGTTCTTGGTTCGGTTCCAAAGAACCATTCTTCAAAAGAACGGTTCTCAGGTTTGGTTCCCAAGAACCGTTCTTCAAAAAAATGGTTCTTGGGTTCAGTTTCTAAGAACTGTTCTTCAAAAAAGCGGTTCTCAGGTTCGGTTCCCAAGAACCGTTCTTCAAAATAATGGTTCTCAGGTTCGGTTCTCAAGAACTGTTCTTCCAAAAAACGGTTCTCAGGTTCGGTTCTCAAGAACTGTTCTTCCAAAAAACGGTTCTCAGGTTCGGTTCCCAAGAACCGTTCTTCAAAAAACGGTTCTTAGGTTCGGTTCCCAAGAACCGTTCTTCAAAAAAACGGTTCTCAGGTTCGGTTCTCAAGAACCGTTCTTAAATTTTGTCATGTTCGGTTCGGTTCTGAACCAAAAGAACCGTTCTGAACGGTTCAGAACGGTTCTTTTGGTTCCGTTCATTTCGACGATCCAAGCTCAAAATGCTGAGTTCAAATTTTTTCAAACTCTTGAATTTTTTTAATTTTAATTTTTTTCAAAGCTACAAATAATAACATTTTTCAATTAGTAATTTTTTTGAATTTAAATTTTCTTAAATTTTTATTCAACTTTGATTTTTCCAATTTTTTAAAACTTAATTTTTTTTACTTTTCAAAATTTCCACCAATTACTTATTGAGTTGGGAGAAATTTTGAAAAACATGAAGTTGGAAATTTCTATAAAAATTCAATGTTGGAAAAAATGTTCAAGTATATCAATTATTGGAACAATAATAAATTTCATATCTACCTATGGTTTGAAAAAAAAATCGAAAACAATAATTTTAAAATTATTCAAAGCAGTTTTGGAGTTGGCAAAACTTTTGTTTAATATTATAAGTTTGAAAAAATGAAGAAATTGACAATGGAAAAATTTTCAATACCTAAATTTTTTCCTACCTGTTGTAAAATTTTAGGCAAATTAGATTTTTCTCAGCATCATTTCAACTTTGATTTTTTAAAGTCTTAACCGATTTCTTATTTTTTTAAATTTCTTTCACTCAAAAATTTTTACCCATAATTTCAAAATTTTTCCTCAATTTTAAATCCTAAAAAATTTCAACCTCAAGTTATAATTGAAAGAAATTTTTAAAGATATGGAATTGAAAAAAAAAATAAATATCAAGAGAAAATTGATGTTTTGGCTGCTTAAAAAATTTTAATATGGGAGACCAAATTTAGAATTAAAGAAATTGAAAAATTTAGAATTGAAAAAATTTGAACTTCGGATAAATTTGGACTGGGATCGTCGAAATTCCTCCTTTTTGCGTCAAAATGATTTAAGAACTAGAGTCAAATAGATTATTGGATCATTTGAACATTTTAAAATCGATCCAATTTTTTTTGTCAAACTAAGAATAAAATTTCATGAAATTTTTCAAAAAATATTCACAGCAATGCTGCCAACCTATAACTCACACAATTATTGTAAAATTCAGATTCATCATTCAAATTGCTTACCTGAAAAGTGCATCAAAAAAGTTTTTAGGGATAAAAATTAAACTTTTTAACGTTGCCTAAATGATGTAATTTTGTTCAAATTTATTGCCTATTTCATGCAATAGGCAAGAATTACGCCTTACTTTTGCCTAATGGGCCTAATGCATGAAATCGGAAATGAGCTGCCCATTTCATGCACTAGGCAAAAAAAATGTCTATTTCATGAATTATTCAATTTCATCGATTAGGCGTAACATGCATATTAGGTTGTTGAGGGAAATGAGTTTAAACATTTGCTTATTTTTTGAATTTGACTTCAGTTCCTTTCCTCGACCCCTGATTTTATTGAGAAATTCAAATTTCTCTCTCCCTCAGGAAGGCTTGCGTGGCCTTTGAAAAAAAAATTGCCAAATTCGGATTTACCGGGTCAAAATACTATGAATCATAGTATGTACCTATCAAAATCTTGTACTTAGAAATTAGAATCGGACTCGCACAGTTGAAACCCTGTTTGCAGCAAAAATACTTCGGAACTAAAAAAATAAAAAATAAAAAAAAATTGATAGATCAGAAGGCGACAGGTTGAGCTGGAAAAAATTTTCCACAATGAAAAGAACCAAACTCAAATTTTCAGCTGTGGTTCTCCAGAACCGTTCTTCAAGGTTCTTAACGTTTTTTGGAGCAGTAAAGAACCGTTCCTCATAGAACGGTTCTTGGGTTCGGTTCTCAAGAACAGTTCTTTGAGGAACGGTTCTTAGGTTCAGTTCTCAAGAACTGTTCTTTGAAAACCCGGTTCTCAGGTTCGGTTCTCAAGAACCGTTCTTTGAAACCCCGGTTCTCAGGTTCGGTTCTCAAGAACCGTTCTTCTAAGAAACGGTTCTCAGGTTCGGTTCTCAAGAACCGTTCTTCTAAGAAACGGTTCTCAGGTTCGGTTCCCAAGAACCGTTCTTCAAAAAACGGTTCTCAGGTTCGGTTCCCAAGAACCGTTCTTCAAAAAAACGGTTCTCAGGTTCGGTTCCCAAGAACCGTTTTTGAATTTTGTCATGTTTGGTTCGGTTCTGAACCAAAAGAACCGTTCTGAACGTTCCAGAACGGTTCTTTTGGTTCCGTTCGGTTCGGTTCCAAAAGCCCTGTTTACACGTATACCTCATTCGACTGAGTTTTCACCCTTCAAAGTACCGATTTTGCAAAAAAAAAATGATAGATTTCGATCATCCACAATTTACAGAATTACCTTCATGGGGGGGGGGAGAAGGAGGAGTATTCATTTTCGCGGTTTGGCGCGAATTTATCGAACTTCGAAATCCTAATCTCAAGACTTTCAAAAATTTCAGATCATGAAGTTACGCCAACATTTTTTTTAAGGCTATTTGTTTGACTTTTGGGTTGAAATGATGTTATCACTACTCTCTCATTCCGAATCAGTGAAAAATCACTGATAATGATTTCACGGGTTTAGTGTAATGACCAAAAATGTTGGAAATTCTACGTAGAACATTTTTTGTCATTATAAATTTTATCGTTAGTCTCTTAGTTTTCGAGTTACAGAGCGAAATGTGAAATTTGAATCGACGTTTGTCATTCAAAATGACCGCCATTTTGTATCCAGGGTCAACTTTTTTTTCGGGCACTCATGATTAAAATGTTCCTTAGGATGCCCCCATTGCCCACTCAACAAAAACATGCCACACAGGATCGGCAGGGGGTGCAAGGTATCCTAGTATCATATGCCAGACAAAAAATTCGCATGACAGCTAACATTAATTCAGAAACATGACTTTTTTTTTCATTTTTTACTCAAGCAGCAATTTTTGGTTTTACAGTTGGCATAGAATTTTGTTTTGCCCTACTATTGTTCAAAAACAGTTACCTTATACGATCATTTGAACTTCAACGAAAACTACACCAAAGATGGGATTTAAATTGAAATACTCATTTTAGGAACCACTGAAATGCTTAAATTTTTTAATTAAGGTCCATTCTTCTGTTTCTACATCAGATTTATGAATGTAAGAAGCAATATCATAAGATAAGGAATTTATAATTTCGCACCTGGAGCACATTTACTGAATTTCACATTTTTCGTTAGTTGCGGTTTTTCCTCGTTCAATGCGCGATATCTCGATTTCTATCAACGCTAGCTCAAAAACTGACACATATTTGAAATCCTCATTAAATGGCGAAACTTTTTCATCTGAACCATTTTTCAATAGCATAAATAGCAACGGAGCAAAATTGGTTTGATTTTCCATCTTTGAAAAGTGAATTTCTCAAATTTGGATTTTAGGAACCCCTATTTCGGTAAAAATCGGGGTGAGGAGACCAATGCTGCCAAATACATAAATGGTAGTCCTTTACGAGTGATTTAAGCCCTAATCTGTTTTTTTATCTTCCTTCTATCAAAACTTATAAGCGAAAATAGGTGACAAGGTAGGGAGTAAAACCTCATAACTTTGGGAACCTTTGGAACGAGTTTGCAATTCGATCTCAAAATTCTAATGGCAGTTCTGGGGTCGGGGAGAGGTCCCCTATCGATCGTATATTTCAAAATTTTTATATCTTTTCAGGTCCATACTTTTGGCATTTTTGGCAAGTGGCACCCGTACTAAATTTTCTAAAAATAAATCTTTTTTCAGATTATTTAACAATTAAAAAAAATTCTGCGTAGAATTTTTCAAAAATTCCAACTTTATGTTTTTTTAAATTTCTTCCAACTCAATGAATAATATTGCAATTGAAAAAAAAATATCTTGATAAAAATATGAAATTTTGAAAAATTGAAAAAATCGAAGTTGAAAAAATTTTACTGTTGAAATTGAAGAAACTGCAAAATGTGTTCGAAAAATTTGGAAAAACTTTTCAGAATCTGGTGTAGTTGAAAGTTGAGTCAACGATAATTTCAAAGTGAAATTTTTTTACTCTGTTTTAAATTTATTCAAAGTTTTTTAATTTTTTAAAATATTCCATTTTAAATTTCAAAATTCTAACTATATCCAAGTTTGAATTTTCTAAACAGATTTTTTTTTTAATTTAAATTTCATCATCTCAAAATTTCTTCAACTTTGATTTCATCATTTTTTTTGTTCAATATTTTTGCTGAGACATTTTTTAAAAATTCTCGTAAGGATTCTTCGAGTTAGGATAAAAGTTGAAAAACTCAAAGCTGCAATTTTTTGAACAATCTTATGTTGAAGAAACTTTTAAGAAATCGTGTTATGATTTTTTCATTTTTTAAAATATATTTCGTAATTTTGTTAAGATATTTCTTTAAAATTTCAATTATTCATCGAGTTGGAAGAAATTTTGAAAAACATGAAGTTGAAATTTTTTGAAAAATTCTAAGCAGAAAATTATTTCAAAATTGTTGAGTAAGTAATTGAAAAAAATGTTATTTTTAGAAAATTCGAGAAAATATTTTAAATATAGTCGGTATAAGTTTTCGAGTTGGAAAAAATTGTAAAAATATGAAGTTGGAAAAAAAATGTCAGTTGTAAAAATTTAAGTTTTCGAGTTGGAAAAAATTGTAAAAATATGAAGTTGGAAAAAAAATGTCAGTTGGAAAAATTTTTCTAACTGTGAGTAACAAGTTTTAAAATGAGCTGGTAAGGAATATTCCTACCAAGATTGCACCATTGTGGGCGAGGTAGATAGGTCGATTCGGGTAGGTACGTGTAGCTTAGGCGAAACGTACGCACCGGCTACCTATCTACGCGATAACTCGCTAGGCTGAATAGATAATGTTCATCGAGCAATTACAGTACAGCGGTTTGTACATAGGCTATCGTTACGTACGTAACGGTGCGTTATCGTAAAGATAACGCCAGGTAGAATAGCGGCTCGATAGTGCACAACTTCGAGAACATTCGGTACCTAGCTATCTACCTGAGCATTATGTCACATCTCGCTACTGTGATTGGCCCATTGGCTGCTAGAGGACATTATTTATCAGCCAATCAGGTGTGCTAGCTTCCTAAAGCCAGGTAGCTCGCGAGTATAAATAGCAGAGCAACACAGCGCGAGCTTCAATACGTTTTTAATCTTGTTACTAGTCGCACCTTTGTGTGTTAAATGTTATGACTTTTATTAATCGTGCATTTGTACTTTAAAACGTATTCTTTTTGCTCTATGTACATTAAGGAGTTACTGTGCGTAAATATTATTCGAATACAGTTATCCCACGGTTATTCGCGTATTTATTCGTACATCTCGGTACATAGTGTATGAGCTGATTGATTCAGATCTCCTGACAGTCCTATCTTGAAGAGATAGGTGGACCTATAGCTCGTGCCTACTTGACCCCCACGAGTCGATAGGTTGGAGCAGAGTATTCCAGCATTCAACTCTCCAGTTGGATGCTTAAATCAACACACTCCATCAAGGAGAAAATTATCACACCAGTTCATTGGCGCCCGAACGCGGTTGGACTTTTAAAGCAACTAGACGGATTCTAGAAAGTCAAGAACTGATCATCATCGACTCATCGCAGATTTCTACGCCTATCTACGAAGCTTCGACGTAATCCTGGTATCGTTAGACCGTTTAAGACACTTTTTCGGACTCGTTTTCGCAACCATTACATTTAACTACGTATTCGGTGTCTCGTTCGTGTGAAATAAAATTTTTCTAGACTTAAGTTCGCGTAATTTTAAGTCGTAGAATAGTGCGTGTTGCCTATTTTGTAGAAAAAGCACATAAAACGTAGGCCTATCGATTAAATTCGATTTATTAAGCAAAACGGAGAACGGAAGTGAATCGGTAGCATATTTAGGGCCAGTCGTAGCAGATTATTGGGTAAAATTAGCAATGGGTAATGAAAACGAAAATTTGAACGATTCGATCGCCGAAGAGGTCGAAAGAGCTCTGAGGCGAGAGAATCGTGAAAAATACAAAGCTGATCGTGCTAGATTATTTTTAGGACCGATTTTAAAAGATACGTGTAACCTAGAAAAGGAAGAAATTGACGATTTGAACACTTTTGGAAAGATAGTAGGATCGGAAATTCAAAAAATCAAAGATGAAAGTCACCGTATCGATAAATGTTTCACAGAAGTCGATAATAGGCATACTAAGCTTAAGGAATCGCTGGACCAAACCGATATAGAAATGAGAGAAATCGAAGTAAATCTTATGAAAAACTTAGGAGAAGCTAAGGATCTGTTTGACGGAAAATTTACTGGCCTAAATTCGAAAAAGGATGAAATGATTGTGAAAATTTCGACATTGGAGGTGGAAAACGCGAAACTGAGAGGCGACGTAAATTTATTGACCGAAAAAAATGTGAATTTAAAAGATGAGGTGGATTTTGTACACGACCAGTTAAACGGTAGCCTAGAAAAATCGAGAGATTTAGAATCGAGATTGAATAGGCTAACCAACGATTACGTAAATTTAAATCAAAGGTTGATCGAACTGGACATCAAAGTCAATGAGAAATCAACGACAGCGGGTACAGCCGATCATACCAATGAGGAAAATATACGTAATAATGACAACGAGAATGACAACAATGACGATGTCATATTGATACATGAGGACGATTTTTTCGATGAAGACGAAGAAATAAATAATCATCGTCATAATAAGTCAAATATGGGAACTCAAACTCGCAGCTCGACCTTTCAAAATTCGCAAATTAATGCCACTTTGATGGGCAGTAATTGCATTTCTCTGATCAAGCCTCCGAAAATTGACGCGAAAATGATCAAAGAGAATGGTATTGAATTCAACGAGGAAAATCAATACCATCCTATGAGATACATAAAAATGTATGAGGAATACATGAAGGATTACCCGGACGTACGCGAAAGCGATAAATGCAACTGGTTCAGGCAACTGATTAGTTGCAAGAAAGCAAAAGCGTGGAGAATGACAGCTACGAGCTTCAGAACGTACGGTGCCTTGAAAAATGAATTTTTGAAACAATTTTGGAGCAAACAAAACCAAAGAGAAATTTGGGAAACGTTCAAAAGGAATAATTTTGAATGGTGTACCAACGGAAGGGAGCTAATGATGGAGTTAAATATTTGGCTAGAAACGATTAAAGAGATTAAAAGGATTCCTATCGAAGATGGAGATATAATTTTGGCGATCGAAGAAAAGATACCGTTCTGGTGGAAGAGTCGAGTAAACCAAGCTCAAGTAGACGATGGGAAGGATTACTTGGAACAATTAGAAACGATGAGATTGAAATTTTCGGAAGATTTGAGATTTTTAGACCTTTGGGGTTCCAAAAAGAACAAAAATCAGAACAAATCGAACGGGAATTTTGACAATAATTCTAATGGATCGAATAATGAGAAAAATCACTCTCAGAATCCGAACCAACAGAACAAAGGGCAAAATTCGAGCCAAAATAATCAAAGTCAAAATCCTAATCAGAACAAAAATCGTTTTAACAATAATGGTGGTAACAATAACACTAGCGGTAATAATGAAAATTATAAAAAACGTAAAAATAATCGATTTTCGCGAAATAATGATCTAAGTACAGGGGGTTCGCAGACGTATACGAACTCGAACCAAAGCCAGAACGGAAGTGGAGGCAATAATGCTGGAATTCAGGGGGCCGGAAAACCGAACCCCTTGAAAGTAAACAACATTGAGCCGCCAAAAAACGATACTGGAACAGGTACGAGTACTTCAAGCAGCCAGTAACCTACTGCGTAGGTGAACACCAAGTGGTAGGCGATGGATTAGCCTACTACGCGGTGAGAAATACCAAGGGAACCGATATGGAGATGCTGCGGCGGGTACCATATTTGAAAGAGAACATTTCTCTTCGTTCTCTGCGGCGTGCTCTCGTACCTGTAAAATTGAAGCAAAAAAAAGTACTCATAGGTTTCGGCCAAGAGGCTTTAAATAGCTCATACTTCCCTAATTCGTATATTAAACGCGAAATGACGTCGATTATCAATCTCCTGATCAAAAAAGGAGCCGAAGAAATTGTAATTTTATTTCCAATGGTGAAACCACGTAGAAAGAATTTCGCAGTGACTATGAATAGGCTCTGGGGAATTCGCAGGATCTTCTATCAACTTCAGAAACTTGGAAATGTCCACGTTGCGGTGAAACCTTCGATGGTTTTCGCTGAAACAGAAAATTCAAACAGAAATAACGAATTACGATACTGCGTCGACAAGAATAACTTTATAAGGTATTCTAGATCGAAATTTTTTTGGAATAAATATTTCAAACGGTGTTTTCCGTCACGTCACACATTCGACGAGGTAGTTAGCTCCATAAATGAATTTTTATGTTCGGTTAAGCCGAGAGTTTTGCCTACAGCGGAGCCTGAAAGGATTACTCAGAGATTTTCTGCTCGTTCAAGTGAGAATGTAGAGGATGGTGAGGGCTGTATAGGCTAGTAAATCTTTTTGTGCGAATTTTTTGAAACAACTTTAAAAGGGGATTCGGGCTCCGGAGGACTTAAAAAAGGGTTTTAAAAAAAATAGGGGAATCACCTCTCCAGAATTCTGCAACGGGGGTTTAACGTTAGGTGTGCGGTAGAAAGAGACGGGGGGGAAAGTGAATTAGAAACCCAGTAATGGGCCCCCCGATAGGCGCGGAATTTTAAATTTATAATCCCCCCAAAAAAGGGGGTCACCGGGCCCCCGAACCCGGGGATAGGTTTTTAAATTTCGGCTAAAGGGGGGGTAATAGCGTAGCCCACGAAAATCAACGGTGATTTTTCCTATGCAACTTAACGGAAAAAGTAAAAAATTTACCAACAGTGTAATTTCACACGTATGTAATCTGCACACATAAAAGAAAAGGGGATTTGCAAACTATGTAATTAGCACACAAAAAATAAATGAACGAAATGGCACATACAAAAAATGATACTCTTAAAATTACTTAAATTACTTTTCGCCAGTAACGTTTGATTGGCTCGTTGTGCTTCTTTTCGCAACATCAGGGCTTAAATAGTGCCCAGTTCTTTTGATAAACTCAAGTGTCGTAATTTCACTACTGTCGTACTTCTGAATTAAATCATCAAAAGAAATTTTTGAATTTTCAGCCCGGAGAAATCCGAATTTTCATTTGTTTGATTTGGTAGACACCCTGGAATAATTTGTTTCATTTTTCAAAACTTTGTAATTTTGCTTTCAATGCTTATTTTTCCCTTTTTATTTGAATTTTTTTTTTAAATTTTACGCCATATTCCGCGACTAAGGCTAGAGGCGTGTGGGAAAGGGGATTACCTGTAGATAATAAATTCAAATTTTCAAATTTCTGTGGCGAGGAGGAGTTGGGTGGGTTCAAAAATTTTCAGGATTGAATTTGAATCTTTTTTTAGCCCGAAGAAAAACATTTAAAAATCTCTTAAAAAGTACCTAGTGATTTTGAAAAAAAAAAACTTGCAGTATCGCAACACTAATTACAATGTAGCTAAGGAGGCATAACAAGTCATGAACGATTCAATCGTTCATTCAAACCAACGGTGTGCAGAATACCTTATCACTGTGAGTGTGCAATTTACATATGTGTGCAGTTTACATACACCGTTTCGTTGTTTACTCCAACGTGTGTGCAGTTTACATGCGCCCCTTGACACTGGGGCAGAGCCTAATGTGATGGCATTTTAGACAGCTAGGTACCTATTTGACAATTTTCGAGATTGGGTAAAATTTGTGAAATTAAATCGTCTGGTAGAATTCGAGCTAGCTGATAAACAGATAGTTCGATCTCTACACTGCCTATTGGAAGTAAAAATGAATTTTGGAATGTACGAAATAAATGTACCATTTTATTTGTTGCCAAAATGTAATCAAGTTTTTATAATGGGTAGGAATTCTATGTTAGAATTAGGTATTGAACCCAAAATTCGCACAGGACGAGCTTATTGCCAGCCTAAGCGTGAGGATATTAAAGAATACCTATCTTACATGAAAGAGGATGATTTTAAGGACACCTTGAAAATAAATCAAATAAAACCAGTAGGTAGGTATGGCAACGAAATACCTAACCGAATGCGTAAACACACGTACGCAAAAAATGACCGAAAATCAGACATAATCGAGCCTGATAATTCGGAAGAGGTTTTTCTTAAAAAACTTTATGAGGGTTTAAAATCTTTCGTTACTGAGGGCAAAATTACAGAAAAAAGGAAACAGTGGGCCTATGACCTACTTTCTGAATTTTCTGACGTGTTTTCCAAGACACCTGGCGAGTATACTGGACCTCCGGTACACTTTGACATGGCTGACGAGGAAACATGGCGGGGTCCAAATTATCGACCGTCGAACAAATTGATGCCTGCAATAAAGAAAGAAATTAAATTCATGTTAAGAGAAGGTATAATTACACCTTCTGATACCAAGTACTTGAACAACGTTTTAGCTAGGGTAAAAGCTAACGGATCACTTCGTATTTGTTTAGACCCAAAGCACTTAAATCCAAAATTGGCGAATAATTACAATGAGCCAGCCACATTGGATAGAATTATTACCCAATGTGGAGATGCTGAATTTTTTTCAAGTTTTGATGTTACCAGTGGATTTTGGAATCTACTTTTAGACGAATATTCTAAAAAATTTTGTGGTTTTGAGATCGAGGGGCAAGTCTATCAATTCGAAAGACTACCCTACGGCCTCAAGATATCGTCTGCCGAGTTCATAAAAATGATTACTCGAGTACTGCCCGATAAAAAATCGATCACAGCATACGTAGACGATATCTTGGTCAGAAATAAAGGGTTCAAAGAACACGTTTTGGACATTATTGAAATTCTGAAGGCCATCAGAGCGTTTGGTTTAAAATTAAACGCAGAAAAAACCGATTTATTCAAAACATCGACGAAACATCTTAGTTATGTTTTATCGACAGGCAAAATTGGTAAACAGAACAAAAAAATTGAGAAATTTTTGGAATTTGAGGCTAAACATACAAAAAATGACAAGTTTCAATTGAAACAAGTCGTTGAAATCCAAGCTCTGGTTGGGTTGACGAATTTGTACCGGAGATTTATTCCTCGGTACAATGAAATCATAGCTCCCTTGATGAGGCTCACTCATAAAGGTACTCCATTCGTGTGGGGGGAGGAGCAAGCCCGGGCCTACCTAGAATTAAAACGAGAATACTGCAAGAATTTCCAACTCTGTGCACCGATAGAAAATTTAGATTTCTGGCTTCATACTGAGTGCCTCGATGAATCAATATCGAGTGTACTCTACCAAAAAGTAGAAGGCCAAGACAGAATTATTATGTTTTTAGACAAATCCCTTCAGGATTACCAAAAACGGTACACGTGCACAGACAAGGATATGCTTGCGTTAACGTATTCATTAAAAAGACTTGAGATGTGGTTACATGGTAAAAAAGTCCATGTAAGGACAGATATCAAACCTTTAATATCGAAATATACGGAATTGGCCCAAACTCACCGGAAGGCTGCGAATTGGATCGTTAGGCTAGATGGTTTTGATCTCGATTACGACCTGAAATTATCAAAAACAGAATTAAAATTAATTAAAACGACTCAAGATTCTAGTTTGACTTTGAATAACATCAAAATTAAGTCAGATATTCAGGAAATCAAAACTAATTTAGAACCCTACGAATTAACGAAATTGGAAAATTTCAAGGAAAATTTGCTCGAATTGTTGGACGATTTGCCTACTTGGCAGGCGGAAGATGATATGTGCGAGAAAATTTTCGGTGACCTATATCCGGTTGGTGAGTATATTAGTGACAAATTAAAAGCCAATAGTAAAAGAGTTTGGAAAAAATACGATGTTACGATAGAAAAAGGGAAAAAGTTACTTTGGAGAAAGCATAATGATGGTACAAAAGTACCAGTGCTTCCCAAAGCACTGTTTCATGATACTGTGTACTATCTACATGACTTATACGGTCATGTAGGTAGCAATAAATTGGAATTAATTTTCCGACAATTATATTTTCATCCAAATGCGCTGAAATATATAAAAATGATTACGAACATGTGTGTGGTGTGTAAAGTGAATAAAAACTATGGGATGAAGAGACGAATTGAGTGGTCCCAAGTTGAGGCATATCACAAGGGTGAGGTACTTTCTGCAGATATTTGCGGTCCAATAGCTGCCATTCCTGGCGAAATAAAATATCTTTTCGCGGTTAAGGACGTATTTACTGGTAAAGTTTGGATTTTTCCGACTGAAAATATCGAGGCCGAGACCATAGTTCAAAAAATGGAAATTATGTTTGAAATTTTGAAGAACTATGGTATCGTGCCTAGAAAAATAATTACCGATAATGGTAGCCAGTTTATATCGAAAGAATGGAAGGAATGCATAAAGGCTAGGGGTCCGAAAATTGCGCACTCAAGTCCTTTTAATCCGCAGAGTTCGTCAATCGAGCGAATTTTCCGCTGTCTGGGTGAAAAAATGCGTGTAAGGATAAATGACAAATATCCTGATAAATTCTATACTCACGAAGGATGGGACGAATACGTAGAGGAGGTCCAAAATCAGTTGAACGATCAACCTAGCGTGCTGGGTGTTTCTCCAAATGATTGCTGGCAAATTGACGTGTCTTTGACCGATGGTTTACCTGAAAAGAGAAATAAAGTCAACTTTAAAAATGAACTCAAGAAATTGAGGAAAATTTTGGAACAATCTATACTTCCCTCTGTAACGTCCAAAGAACTCATGAGTATGGTCTGGGACGAAAAGCAGGTGATTCGTGACGACGATGGGTACATTCGAGTAGTCGTGGACGGTGCTTGCGCCAAAAATGGGAAAGAGGCTCTGTTTTGGTCCAAATTCAGATTATAACATATCTGAAAGAGTATCACACGAAAAATATAGACCTACGAATAACTTAGCTGAAATCATAGCGGTTAAAAAAGCGTTAGAATTTGGTATAGCTAAGGGGGTGAAAAAATTAAAAATTTTCACAGATTCCAAGTACACTGTTTACGCAGTGAACGAGGGAGCCATTCGTTGGAAAGCAAAAAATTGGAAAAATTACAATAAAAAAGATGTTCACCATAAGGAAATTTTTCAGGAAATTTTGAAATTGCGCCGTGAGTTTGAAAAATGCGAGGTTAGGCATGTATTCGCACGTAGATACGAATACATGAATATTTTGGCTGACCAGCTTGCAAAACAAGCTGTGTATACTTTCGAGTTAGAAGTCGAAAAAATCGATGAAATGACTGATGAGCAAGCTATCGATCATTTCATTCGAGAAAAAAGAAAACAAATTCGCATTACAGAGGAACAGCAATTTAATAAGTCTCGAGGAGAAATTTTCCCGTATCAGGAAGGTGATCTTGTACTGATCACTGCCCATAGGCAGTCGAACAGTGTTTTGTTAATTTCTAAAAAATTGCTTGAACGAAGGTACGGTCCATATATCGTGCGAGAATATCTGGGGTCCAACCATTATATGGTAAAGGACTACGCTGGCTTAACTGACGATAAGTGTGTTAATGCTCGGCAAATGACTCTGTTCTTGTCTAAGGATCAATTAGACGAGGCAGAGAACGAAGAGCGGTGTCAATCGATGATTGATACTCGCTCAATTCAACAGAAAATCAATGATTTTCTGAGGAAAAATGAACGCGAAGAGCAGAAAGCTCAAGCGGATGAAAATAAAAATGTTAAAAAATCTAGTAAAAAAGTGAGCGAGAGTGCGGGTGAAAATATCTCAAATACCTCGTTCGACGTGAATGATGACGTGATGGACGGTGACGACGAAAATCTTGAGTACGAGCTTGAGATTATGGGGCAAGAAACTCACGTTTCTCCCAGCGCCGAGGCAAACGTAGATTCGATTTCTGATGATTTCGCAAACTCCATTGACTCAGGGATTGACTCAGCTTCCGATGTTCCAAACTCCGATGCTGAGGCTGACTCTGGGGCAATGCCTGCCGCAACGAATGAAATTCTGAAAGAAAAAAGCAAGGTGAAAAATCCTCTGCATAATTTGATCGATCCTTTAGCATCGAAAAATAAGACCAAATTAGATACTAATTTGGCAGCTTCAGAAAATCAGACAAGTGGTAGGGCTGCGAGGGCGAAAGCGAGAGAAATGAGAAAGCTACAAGCGGAAAATGAAATTTCTCTCGACTCATCGGAAGATGAGGAGAATTTTTTGAACGAAAACCAAATTTGGGCGAAAAATTCAGACAAAGATTTCGAGATACGTGTAACAAAGCCTCCGGTCAAAAAAGTTGCCAAAACTATCGCGAAAAAGCGTCAAGAAAAACTTAAAAAAGCTAGAAATTTAACTGTACTTGAAACTCAGGGTTCAGAATCGGATTCTTCATCGGGTTACGATTCTAGCGATGCTAAGCAGGTATTGGAGGAATTCAATGACTTGAAACGTAAGGCTAAGAAGAAAAATTACCTTACGAAAGACGAATCTGATCGTCTTGGAAAAGCATTAAGGGCCAATTTTGACAAAAAAACGTTAGATAAATTGATGGACGAAGCTGATAAATACAACGCTTCACGTCCAAAATTTACTAATGGTCAAAAAGCTCAGAGAGGTAGGCCGAATAAGAAAAAACCTCTGAGCACGAATTACCTGGTTTTAAACCAGCTTTCCTTTGTACAGAAGGTAATAATAGGCAACTACTACGTTAGAATGCCTGATAACGAATGCTAATTACTAGCATGAGCTGGATCAGTGGTGCGCGCCGGTACCGAAAACCGGACCGACACTGAGTCTAGCGCCACGTAGCGCCAGACGTCAGGCAGGGAGGGGTACATATTTCAACGATGACTACCTTTTCTTGCTCGATTCCTAATAAAATGTACGAATATGGGAAATATCGAAATGTTCACGGTGTTCATTTGTTCTTCGACTATTCGTATATCTAGTCATTTTATGGTTTTATCTCGTTTTATGTGCTTTTCTCAGGCCACGTTTTCGTATTTTTTCTATTCTAGTCATTAGTTTTAAGTATTTTTTGTCCTTCTTTTTCGTGTTTGTGTCGATTTTTCTCTGAGAAATCGTCCTACGATATCCGAAGCGATAATTTTTACGCGTTTTTGTAATTTTTCATCGATTTACCAGCATGTAAGTACAATTTTCTTTGTTAAACGAACGTAGATGACACGTGTCATAGATAGGCTAAATTATTGCAATTCCGATTTTGGTTGTTATATTAATAATCGTGCACGCTATTATAGAAAGATGGCAGGCAATGATCGATTATTGATATCAAAATTCGAATTTGGACTTCTCATACTCGCAGCTTGTGCACTTAAATCAACGGTGTCTTTTCTTGCGATAGTCTTGGTGGCGATTCTATGGTCGGCGACGCTGCGTCGGAGATTCGTGGGAGTAACGGCGAGTTATTTGCTTCGTAGAGCCGGATACGCGACACCGATAAGTGTGGGTACGAATACGCCGCGCGGTAGCCAGAACGGTTCCGGTCATTCTTCAAGGAATTTTGGCAATCGTCAGCGAGTTAGCGTTTCGTCGTCATACTACGCGAGTCGGGTTACCCCAAATGGTCATTTGGCGGCGGGTCCCCTCGTCATCATCCTCCGGCACGGGTGGTAACGTAGTTCGTCCCAAAACCTTGCTATGGCACATACACGTTCCGGCGGTACAGAATTCTAAGCCACGTGTTCCTTTAGGACTAGTGTCCAGCCACAAAACCGGTTTACGTCCCCGCAGGTTGATCGACGGACATCGGCCGGGGGTCCTGATCAGAAGTCGATTAGAATGGCAGAGAACGTCCGTCGCCCGAATCCTCGTCCGATTAGCCGCGTGGCCGGGTGCCCGATATGCCTCGATAGTCTAATTCGATCTTCGTGTTATACTGTCGAGGTGGACCCGGATATCCGGTTCTTACAAGAATGTGGGCACCTGGGGCACTACCCGTGTCTGGAACGGTGGTACAGCACAGTGGCGGTTTGCCCAATCTGCTTTGTACCATCGGATCCGGCGCGCTCCAGACTCACATTCACCGACGAGGTGGTCGAGGCGCGTATGAGTCTCAAACTGGAAGCAGATGAGATGCAGCGCCTCACCACCGAGTGCGCGGCGTTGGACGAGGAGATCGCGAGGTGGCGTGGAAGAGTCCGAAACCTCGACGAGCGATTGGGGGGGAAGCCCTGACCCAGCACGTTTTCATACCGCCCCCGAACACGGGGGTCACGGGGCAAGCGACTCGGCAGGGAGGTAGCGGAAAACGGTTGGGGAATCCCGGGACGGCCCCCCCAAAAGTGCCAAGCAGGGACATTCAGCGATCGGCCCTTTTACCCCAGAAACCCCTTCCCCGGGCGCGAAATAGAGGGTTTCTTTTAGGGGATATTTTTTTCTCGATGAGGAAGAAAATTTTATAGGGGTGCTGAACGAGGAGAAGCGATGGACTAGGTCCGGTAAAAATTCTTCATTTTCCGTTTCGTCGTTGTATTTTGGTATTCTGTAATTCGTGTATATTTACTATCTATTGTGTAATTTCGTGTCGTAAAAAATCTCGTTCCGATGCTTCGTGTCGAATCGTTGTCATCGTGAAAATTGTCATCTAAATTCTTCTTTTAGGCTTACATGGGAATGGTACAAAATTGAACAAATTTTCGGTCGGGTTTCTTCTTTTGGAAAAATTCTTCTTGATTTTTTGGTAAATTACGGTCTAATCTTTCGAAAAAATTACGTCTTAAATTCTAGCTTAGTCTAGGTTTTCGGTCTGTGTCTTAAAAATCTAAATTTAGGAACTCAAAAAGCAAAAAACATAAAAACATTAGTAAAGGTAAAACATAAAATGGATGAAATTTGGTAACTTAAAATTATTCTTTGGTAATTTTCGGTTGTAGAAAATGAAATATTTTTCTCCCTTTAGGAAAGTCGAAGTTTCTTAAGAATTAAAAGAGCTTAAAATTAACAAAATTTTGATCTTTGGTTTGTATCGGTGCGATCTTTGATCGTATTCGAGTTAAAAAATAACATTTGAATGCATTTCGATCTTTACAAAATCAACAGGTTAATACCTGGGTATCCGTGTGAGTTGGTATCGAATTTGGTTTATCGATCCACTCAATCAAAATTGCCTTATTATTAAAATTCCCATACTCGGATGTGTCACTAAAAGTTCGATCGAGCGAAAGCTCTAGTCTTTTACCCAAAATTAATCTACTTTCTCGTGAAAGGATCGTGTGTAGTAATTCATCAGCTAGTCTGATAATTACAATTGTAAATAAATAAACACACGCACACATATGCACTCTTAGCTATGTGTTATGTAAATACGTGCAAAATTTTTCGATTTTCTGAAAATTTGCTTAAAAAATATGTATTTCGGCGTGATAATGAAACGGTTAGTCATTCGTAACGAATACTACCGTCTAAATTTTAAATTTTGGCAATTTATTTGAAATTTTTTACTTACATTATCATGCACGGTGTCAGGTGAAAATCCGGCATCGATTTTGTACTGGTTTCGTTTACCGAGCCAGGTAACGGTTAGGGAAATCATCTTGGCAGTAGCAGGGTGTAATTACCTATCGTTAATTATGTAAATAGTTAGAAAAAACAAAAGAAAAAAGGATTTATTCCACCAAAAAAAGTATTAAAATAAACAGACGAAAAATATCACGAAAGCATGGATTGATAAAACCAATTCATGTTTGCTCGGTTATCAGGCGAAAAATCTGCGACGATATCGGTCAATTATTGGCACCACTGATCGGTACTACGTATTCGTTCGGGAGATATCGTTCGTTTATTTTTTATTTTTAATTAAATTACGATTTAATTTCGAAAAATGTTGAGGTTTACGCCTACCGGGTGATTTTTAAAAATTTCGTTGATCGAAATTTTCTAGTCTGTGATATTTTTTGTATTTTCTTTTTTACGTCTGTTTATGTTTTTGTTGTTTTTTAATTATTTCTGTATATTTTAACCTTGCATTAATTTGTAATGGTTCCATTTTCGTCTGGTTTTTGTAAAAAAATTCTGTAATTTTTTCGTAAAATTGCGTAAGGCTCGTAATTTTGAATTGATCTCGTAAGAGTGAATATTCGAAAGGAAAGGGTTTTTTCTAGTCAAAAAATTCTGTATTTTTTCCCATTGGAAAAATACGTGCGAACGTTTTTCCATCAATCAGTCTCTGTTAAGATTGAAAGATGGAAACTTAAGAATTTTTTCAAACAGATAGGTTGAATTTTTTTTTAAATTAAAATTTGACTTTACGAAATGATATAGTTCCGAGGTTAATTACTGAGGAAAAAGATCGTTTCAAATCCTAGGGCTAGTACTTAGGGTTTTTGCGTTTAATTAAAGCTAGGTTCAGAAAGTGTAATCTAGTCTTTAATAATACGTATGCTTATTAAGAAAAGCATACAAATATTTAGGTACCTATCGGTTTAGGTACATAATTGTCCTGTACGCGTTTTCCACTGGTGGAGGTGGAGATTCGTGACAGGCAATTATTTTTTAGTTTTTCATCTATGATTAGGGATGGTAGAGTTAGGGTACCGAGTGTGATGTCCAATTTCATATAGTTATGAAATAAGACTTCAATTTATTTAGGAAAATTTCGATTTTTGAATAGATAAATAGGATTCGGTTACTCGGGTCATATTTTCACGTGAAAATATGACAGTAATTTCTAATTTCATAGATGATTTGTTATACATAAGAAGTAAATGTATACATTTTTGTTAATTTTGTATATTTTTCCTATGTAACTGTTTTATAAATGCATAATTTCGAAAATGTATTTATTTTTGTAAAATACAAAAGAAAGTTACCATTTTTTGTAATTTTGTACTTGTATCTTTTGTATTTTTTGGTGTTACGTTTTGAAGCTTGAAAAAATTGAATAAATTTTGCAAGTGTTGTCTTCGATATTGGTAAGTGAGAAATCTACCTGGTTTGAAGTCTCTGTCTACTCTGGTTTTCGGCTAAGTTTTAAATAAACGATTTTCGAACTTGTGTTTTCATTTCGGGTGTTACGTCTTCGGATGTACTCCTCGGGAGGGGCAGGGACGGGGAGTCGGGCCTCTGACCCGATGGTGAATCTTGGACCAGTTTTCGTTGTGTCCCGAGAATGCATCTGCGACGTATTACTCGGTGGGGCAATGAGCTGGTAAGGAATATTCCTACCAAGATTGCACCATTGTGGGCGAGGTAGATAGGTCGATTCGGGTAGGTACGTGTAGCTTAGGCGAAACGTACGCACCGGCTACCTATCTACGCGATAACTCGCTAGGCTGAATAGATAATGTTCATCGAGCAATTACAGTACAGCGGTTCGTACATAGGCTATCGTTACGTACGTAACGGTGCGTTATCGTAAAGATAACGCCAGGTAGAATAGCGGCTCGATAGTGCACAACTTCGAGAACATTCGGTAGCTATCTACCTGAGCATTATGTCACATCTCGCTACTGTGATTGACCCATTGGCTGCTAGAGGACATTATTTATCAGCCAATCAGGTGTGCTAGCTTCCTAAAGCCAGGTAGCTAGCGAGTATAAATAGCAGAGCAACAAAGCGCGAGCTTCAATACGTTTTTAATCTTGTTACTAGTCGCACCTTTGTGTGTTAAATGTTATGACTTTTATTAATCGTGCATTTGTACTTTAAAACATATTCTTTTTGCTCTATGTACATTAAGGAGTTACTGTGTGTAAATATTATTCGAATACAGTTATCCCACGGTTATTCGCGTATTTATTCGTACATCTCGGTACATAGTGTATGAGCTGATTGATTCAGATCTCCTGACAGTCCTATCTTGAAGAGATAGGTGGACCTATAGCTCGTGCCTACTTGACCCCCACGAGTCGATAGGTTGGAGCAGAGTATTCCAGCATTCAACTCTCCAGTTGGATGCTTAAATCAACACACTCCATCAAGGAGAAAATTATCACACCAGTTCAAAAATATAAATTTTCTCAAATGCTTTCAACGTTTCAACATTGATTTTTCATTTTTTTTTACTTATATTTTTCCAAAATTTCTTCCAACTCGGAATTTTTTAAAATAATTTTAAACTTTTACTTCAGGGTCAAATTTGAAAGAATTTGCGTCCAACAGGGTGTCTACCGGTCGCGAAAGTCGCGAAAAAGTCGCGAATTTAGATTTAGGTCGCTGAAGTCGCGAAAAAGTCGCAAAATTGGCCCAAAATTCATCAAAAGTCGCGAATTTTTCCGAAATTACTTCAATTTTTTCACCTTTTTCAAAACAGAAAAAGTAAAGAAATTTCACCTTTTTGAACATTTTTTCTAAAAATGTTCGCCCTCGCTTCGCTCGGGCTCATAAGTTTTCTCAACCCATTCTTAATTTATAAACCTTCTTCCGTTCTATTTCAAACAATTTAATATTTTGAAGCGGAAAAATATGTTCTTGTGGGATACTAAGTAGCGATCACGATTGGGAATTTCAAAGGAAATATTGTGTCCATTCTCAGGAAAATCTAAAAAAATTGGGAGAATTTTGGAAATTTCTAAGGGATGTTTTAAAGAAGAAAATCATTTGAAAATATGAAGACCTCACGGGAAGAACGGGTTAATTGAGGGTTTTTTCAAAAATGACTTTTTTGTGCCATTGTGTACAATAAACCATGTACTTTTATGTGGTTTATATGAAAAATGTCGAACTTTTCAAATTTTGTCAATAAAAGCAAAAAAGAATTTTCAAGAAATTAAAAACACGGAAAGAACGGGTTAACTACACTAAACAAAGAAAAAAATGTGCAAAAAGCTGATTTTTGTTTTTAAAATAGTTGATTTATTGTTGTGAACATGGAAAAAAAGTCATAATTTAACAAAAGATAACTCATAGGTGGAAAAAACTGATTAATTTCAGAGAAAAAATAGGTATGTTAATTTCAAGAAAACACGGAAAGAACGGGTTAACTGTGTCATTTTATGGAAAGAACGGGTTAATTGAGGCACTTACACGGAAAGAACGGGTTAACTTCTCAGAATGTTGTTCAAACACATTGTGTGTTGAGTGACTTTGAAGCTTTTAAAAAACTTTTGAGCAATATTTGCCGATATAAAATGATTCTAATTGACATTTTGAAAGTAATAAAATCAAACCGAAACTTGAAAATCCATTTTTATTCAGTTCCAGGCCCGGCGAGAGGCGGGTACAGGGGGTGCACTTGCACCGGGCCCGCGTTTTTTTTGAAATATTAAGAGGGACCCGCAGCAAGACCCTATGCACCCATGCGGGCTCCCTACGTTTTTTAAGGCATTTGCAAATGTTTTAATTTAGCTTACATAAGTTGTAGGTAGATTTTTTTTGTTTTATTGCAAAATATGTATCAACAATTGTCCAATAAATTTTGATATTTTCTGTTGTGTTGGGAAAGAGGAGCCAGGGGGTGTTACAAAAAATTTCTACAAATTATTTTTCAAAGGGGGGGGGGCGTGAAAATTTTTTGCACCGGGCCCGCATTTTCTCTCGCCGGGCCTGTTCAGTTCCACTTCAACATTATCTTTAGAACGTTCTGCAAAATTTATAAAATTTCAGTTAACCCGTTCTTCCCGTGAGGTCTTCATATGTATTTTTTTGCTGTTTTTTAAATAAATGCTCCGAAAAAATTTCGCCCTCGCTTCGCTCGGGCCAAAGAATCACATCATTATATTGGTAATCTGCTAATATATCTGACTTCCCATGAATTTATTTCTCAATAATCATTTAACAATTTTATCAGTTTTAACATGATTTTTCGTAAAAATTTTCACCCTCGCTTAGAGATGTGCCTTGAAAAGTGAGACGTTGAAAAGTACTTTTCTTTTCACTTACTTTTCACTGAAAAGTAAATTTTTTTGAAAAGTACTTTTCACTCCTGCAAAAGTCATGTGGCATATCGATTGGCAGTAGTTTTTGTCGCTGGTCACAATGGTATACTTACTAACACTATTATAGCAACTTGTGATCAGTTTTCCATTTCTCACTAAAATCTAACATATAGCAGTCAAAAATGTTCTTTCAATGTTTAAGTGTTCTGGTTTTAAATTTTTAATTTAATTCAAAATATTCACTTCCACGTTGATGGATGATGCACCTCAGAAATCATGCAGAAAAACGCCTGTAACTTGGGGCTATTTTTACGGGCTTTTCTACAGTGATAGAAAATTCAAAAATTTTCTGAAGCCTCCGAAACGTCTCAATACTGTTTTCAATCAATTTCGGTGGTAGAAAACAAGGTATGGTTACAAATTATAAAAATTCAAAAACAAGGACATCATTAGATTTGTCTTGTGGAGACAAATTCAAATCCGAATACGTAAGTGGTATTTTTTTGATTTTGAACAATTAATTGGTACAAATTAAAAGTTTTTGGCCAACACAGAAAAACCTGAAAAACGCCTGTAACTCGGTCAAAAATCGATCAAAATTTAAAAATAAGGAAACTAGTGAATTCATCTTGTTGAGACGAATCTGAATGTGTGGTCGTTTTTTTAATTTTGACCAATTGGTTCAAAAATGACTTTTTTGAAAAAAAAACTTATTTGTAATGCTAAGTGTTCCTTATTTTCTTAGAAAAACAGTGCAAAAAATGAATTTTAATGGGCTACATTAAAAAAAGCACTTTTCAACGAAGGTAACTATGCCATTGAGATCCTCTCAGTAAGCCCTTTAAAACGATATGTCACAAGGCGCACTTTTCACACTTTTCACACTTTTCAACCACTTTTCACTTTTCATTTCATCAAAAACACTTTTCACTGAAAAGGTACATCTCTAAGTGCAGCCACTATGGAGACAGAATAGACCAGTAAGGCCCAGTCTACCTCTTACACTTGCCCCCTCGAGCTTCACGACAGAAAGTTCCACCGCTTGACTGAGGGGAGAGCGAGCCTAAGTAAGCAAACTTGACCCCCACGGACTACCCTGCCCCTTTGTTCTTAACTCCGGGATAGTGGTTGACCGTATGGAGCGAGCCAATGTAATACCTAACTGATTCACCTGTAAACAGCTGCAGGGGATCGATCAAGAAATTCAAGATCAATCCAAAGAATCGTGATCCAAACTGATCACTTGTACTTTTAAAATCTCAGTACCTGTTTGAGGACAGGCACCGATTACACGAATTTAGGTTACTCGTATCATCCATTGACTGATACGAGTCTACCTATCGACTTGAGTCTTTTTTCAAAAATTTACCTATTTCCGATCAAAGGACCAAAGAATGGTTTGTAGCGCTTTTAGGAGAACTAGATCTTACGACTGAACCTGTTGAGATTCCAACCTGCCCAAGTACCTATCTATTTACCTATTTGTTTACCTACTTCTTCGTTTTGATCTGTGCTTTATTATTTTTACTTTTATTCCGTGTAAATAACCGTTTTCTGTTCGTTTGAAAAAGATCGTTACTCAACGTTTGTAACAGTTTGTAATTTCTATGGTGTGATGTTCGTTTGAAATAAAATCTTATAAAATGTCGATTGTTTGAATTTATGATGGTTATTCATCATTAAACATGGTAGCAGTGCGTTTTATGCAATAATCAAGAGTTTGTGTCGTGGAATTCATTCGTTTTGCGAATATTTCGTCAGGTTTATTAATTAAAAAGTTCGTTATTTCGTTAGCATCCTGTCGACCATGCCGTTCCCAAAAGGTACGAGAAGAAATCCCAGGAAGAAAGATGATGAGCAACCAGAAAGTCCTCCTAATGATACTGAAAAAGTTACTTTAGAAGACGACATGTCTGAAGCAGAGGAAATCCGTTTATTAAATGGTGAAGATGGAAGTAGCGGCGTGGGATCTGGTCAGCCTGAATCAGCTTCGGCATCGACAGTTTCCACTCCAACTGTAAGTAATGAAGAAATGATGAAAATGTTGGCGTCGTTTCTCACCATGCAGCAGGCTCAACAGAAGCCACCGGAAAAAGGTCCGGAGTCGCCGACAGCCTTGCTTCGAAAGTGGGACGCTGCCTATACTACTCCTACTTTTTCTATCCGAAAGTTTGAAGATTACGAAAAATTGCATGGTCACAGCAATTATAAATCGTGGGTCAAGATGATAAACCTAGAGTTAGCGGCGCTAAATCTCCTTCCATTCATCCAATCAGAAGCGGCCGTGAATATAAATTTATCTCCGCAAAGACGTACGATGTTAGATGCCCAAGCTCTTCAGCTGCTAAGAGCCTCAGTTGATCGCAGTGTTGTCAAGCAACTTAGCAACACTTTTTCGGCGTATTCAGCGTATAAAATCATTGAAGAAACGTTCGAGAAAGTCAGGTCGTTGGAATATATTTTATTACACCGGAAGTTTGGTCAATTGAAATTTCGACGTGGCTATGATCCGATCCGTTACTGTGCCGATTTCGAGAATTGTATTCAACAATACGAAGATTTAAAAACTACGTTTTCGGACCCATATTTGGCTACAATTTTTATTGAAAAAATAGAAGGAAAAGACGATCCAGCTTCGCCGTATTACACATTCTCGTCAAATATCGCCACTTTGCCGCCTGAGACCCAGACATACGCCCACGTAAAGAACAGTTTCATTGAGATCGCTTCGAAAGACAAGGGTAATTTATTAAACGTTCCAAAGTATGTTTGTAAAGTAGATTTAAAATCCGAAAGTGAATATAAATTAGATTATTTTAAGTTCAATAAAACTGTTGTTACAGCTGTTCATCGCCCTGAGAAACGAAAGTATGACAATAATGATAAGGAGAATCGTGCGAAACGTAGTAATAAAAATCTCCATCCGCTAACGAAAGAGCAGATTGCCAAACTGAAAGAAATGAGCAAAGAAGAACGTCAAAAACTTCAATGCTTCAAATGTGGTGGTTATTATCATCGAGCTGATAAGTGTTTGAATTCCGGCAAAGTATGCTTTAAATGTCACGGTGTTGGTCACGAGTCTAAAGACTGTAAATTTATCGTTGGTAAGTTGATATCAGAGTTAGATAAAAATAACTTTACAACACCAGTATCGTTTCTGTTAGATTCCGGCGCTACTCATCACGCCGTCAGTTCGTCTAAATATTTAATTAATTATACACCATACAATGAAAAGAAAGACATCGAATTAACCATTAAGAAAGTTAAAAACCAATATTTTTCATTGGGTAGTGGTTTGCTTCCAATTATACTTGGTGCTGGTAAGCAGGAAACGATCGTAATTTTGAATGATGTTCAAGTAATTCCCGATATTGGTGATAACACAGTTAGCGTAGCTGCTTTCAATAAGCAATTTCAGTCATCCGTTACCTTTAAAATAACGAATGGGTTTATTTTCAGAAAAAGGAAGAAAATAGCAAACGTGTACAAGTGCGATGGACTATTCTACGTTCATGGAAAAGTCAGTGAAACGGAATCGATTAGATTATGTAAGTTGAAAAGAAAACGAAATTTATCTGATAAAGAGTTAGACGTGTTAAGAAAAGAAGGGGAACTTTGGCACCGTAGAATGGGTCATATTTCCTCAGCTTATGTTCAAAAATAATAAAAAAGGTATTAAAGAGATGTGTGATAAGATTAAATCGAAATACAAAATCAAAGAGTTAGGTTTTCCGAAAAAGTTTCTAGGGTTTGAAATCGAAAAACGAAATGATGGAATTTTTGTACATCAAAAATCATACGTGTTGAATGTTTTGAAAGATTATAATATGTCCGATTCTCATCCTAAAGATACCCCTATGTTACCAATTTCTAATCACAAAGTTATTAAAGTTGAATCCACTGATGATTGTAATTTTCCTTACAAACAGGCAATAGGAGCTTTATTACATTTAGCTAACTGTGCCAGACCAGATGTTTCGTTTTCAGTTTGTTATTTGGCTAGATTTCAGAGTGATCCTCAAAAGTTTCACTGGACTTTAGTGAAAAGAATTTTTCGGTACTTGAAAGCTACTTCAGGGTTTGGTATTTTATACAAACGAAATGAAAGACCAGTTTTTGAAGCTTACGTAGATGCCGATTATGCTGGTGATTCTTCTTCTAGGAGATCAACCAGTGGCTATGTTATTAATTTCGGTGGTAATCCAATCCTTTGGGGTTCTAGAAAACAAACCTGTATTGCTGAAAGCTCTGGAGAGGCCGAATTTATGGCCATCTGCGAATGTTCGAGAGATTTGCTCTTTATTGTGAGGTTGACTGAAGAGGTTGGCCTGAAATCGTTTGTAAATTATCCGATTACAATGTATGAGGATAATAGTGCTGCCTTGAGAAAGTGTAATACCACTAGTAGTAAAGGTAGAATGAAACATATTGAGCTGAAATATTTAAAAGTTCGAGAATACGTTAAGGATAAAATAATAAAAGTTGTAAAAACCACTTCGAATGAACAATTAGCAGATATATTTACAAAACCTTTGCTAGCTGTTAAGTTTAAATATTTTCGTGGAAGGTTGAATATTTGCTAATTGAAGTTGTTATTTTTCAGGATCGTTGAACACTGAACTGAACATAGAGTTGGTCGAACATGAAAGTTAAAATTACATTTATTCGTATTCTTATTATTTTATAATTAATTGTGTTCATTAATTTGAAAAATTTACGTCTTGTTTGTTCCTTTAATAATTGATAAGTTCAGAGTTGTTTGTTTACGTTTGTCTAGAGTACCTAAGTTTCGAACTTGGCCAGGTTGAGAAGGGGTGTTGAGATTCCAACCTGCCCAAGTACCTATCTATTTACCTATTTGTTTACCTACTTCTTCGTTTTGATCTGTGCTTTATTATTTTTACTTTTATTCTGTGTAAATAACCGTTTTCTGTTCGTTTGAAAAAGATCGTTACTCAACGTTTGTAACAGTTTGTAATTTCTATGGTGTGATGTTCGTTTGAAATAAAATCTTATAAAATGTCGATTGTTTGAATTTATGATGGTTATTCATCATTAAACAGAACCAGGGTTGTGCCGATTCGAATCATGTTTGATTCGAATCATGATTCGAATCACTTATTTTATGATTCGAAAAATGATTCAAATCATTTGAGAGAAAATGATTCGTGATTCGTGATTCGTTCGAATCATTCCGATGATTCGTGATTCGAAAATTTTTGTACTTTTCCTATTATTTCACGAATCATTTCATTTTTTTAAAATTTTCTTTGTGTCTCTAAAATTTACAAATTTTTGGGCGTAAATTTTTGGATATTTCACCATCATGGTATCAATACACAAAAAGTGTCAGAAAATTAGAAATTTGCTTTAAAAAAAGATAAATTTCAGTCTCGAAAATTGAAATTTTTTTTTGCAAAAAATCCAGAAACATGACAGTGTGATGGAACGTCGTTTCTTAGCCCAAAAGTGGCGTTTTTTGTGTGTTTATATTGTGTAGTAGCAAAATATCCAAATTACGAATCACGAATCATTTTTTGGAAAATGATTCGAATCATTGATTCGAATCATTTCTCAGGAAAGGATTCGTGATTCGTGATTTATACGAATCATGTTGATAATTCGTGATTCGTGATTCGAATCAAAATGAACGCTATTCGGCACAACCCTGGACTGAACCATACTCGTTCTTACGTTTTGCTACCGAAGGTGTTTGAAATTGGCTGTTTTGGTCAATGGACCAAAGCAGCACTATTTTGGTGACTATTCACGGAAAAAAGATAGAAAAGCTTAAAACTAACAAAACCCCGCAAAAACAGCACAGGGTTGCAAACATAAAAAATTTTTGATAAGAACAAAGGCCAGAAGTAAATTACATAGAAAAATCACAAAATACAACTGTACGGAAAAAAGAAAAAACACATCGTACAGACGAACTTAGACATAAACACATGATAAAAATACATAAAAAGGGGAGATAGAAAAAAATACGATGCATGCATTCACACATCGTATACGTGAGGGCAAAAACTAACACTAACACTGGTGAATGCTGCGATAAAAATAAAAAATAAAATGCATTCTGAGGAGTGAGGACGAATCGTCCGAACATAAAACATCAATATAAAAATGCAAAAGTAGAAAAAAAAATACAAAAGTAAAATCCAAAACTTAAAACTAGACAACTTGCACAGCATGCCACGTGGTAACAGGCGTTACATACACATAAAAACAAAGAAAAATAAAGTAAACAAAAGAAAATGAAAAACTTACGACATGCTGGCTAACTGTAAAAATAATGGACACATTCGGGTAAACTGGCATACTCATATATGGATCCGACGAAGACAGTGAAAAACAACAACGACGATGATACGATAGTACGATGCAGCGAGGACGAGATCGATGATAGATCGTTGAAGATGACGACGAATGTACGACAAAACTTCACGATCGAAACGAAGACTAGAACAATGCACTTTTCGTTGCAAAAAGGACGACGTTGGACTAGACGAATTGGTAACTAGACACACTGTGTCAAAAGAGCGGACTTCCTATTATATACAAACTAGAATTGAACTTGTGAAGCTCAACTTTCAATGCACGTATCAACTTCGAAATTAATCATCTCTTCCTCTATACACATTCTAATTACTACGGAAATTTCAAGTCGATCGATCAACTCTGACTTGAGTTATGGTGTCACAAAAGGGAACTTTAAAACTTCAAAGCTCAGCTTTCCTTGCTCAAAATTTAACCTAAAAAATTAGGTCTTCTCCTGCACGATCTACACGTACTGTAAAAATTTCAAAACGATCGGTTCAGTTAAACGAGAGAAATCAAGTCGGAAAAATTGACCTATTACAAGCTTTTGAACTTTGAGCTCATTTTTCTCAAAAACATGAGATTTTAAGAAAAATTCATGAGAAACAGAGCTTGAAATTCCTAATCATTTTTTTGACCTCCATTTATCTCTACAATGCACCGTTTCCGAGATATTTTTGAAAAACTGAATAAATTTGAGCTTCAAAAGCTCAGCTTTCTATGCTAGATCGCCTTCCAAATTCAATCAGATTTTCTCCTAAACACATTCTTATCACCATAAAAATTGCAAATCGATCGGTCGATTTTATTTATCTTGTCAGAGGGAGGTTTCACAAAAATGAGCTTTGGAGTTTCAAAGCTCAGCTTTCTAGGCACAGAGTTACGCCAAAACATAATCAGTTTTTCTCCTGTACGATGTAAACTTACTGTAAAAATTTCAAAACAATTGATTCAGTTGAACAAGAGAAATTGAGTCAGAAATATTGACCAATCACAACCCTTCCAACTTTCTCGAAAATGGTGAGCTTTTAAGAAAAGTTCATGAGAATCAAAGTTGTAGAGCTTAAAATTCCTAACCATCCGTTTGGTCACCGTTTTTCTCTACGATGCACCATTTTCGAAAACTAAATAAACTTTGAGCTTTAAAAGCTCGACTTTCATTGCACGGATCGACTTCAAAATTTAATCAGCTTTTCTCCTGTACACGTTCTAACCACTGTAAAAATTTCAAGTCGATTGGTCAACTCTAACTCGAATTATAGGATCACAAAAATGAACTTGAAAGCTCCAAGCTCAGCTTTCTATGCACTGAATTGAACCAAAAAAAAATCATTTTCTCTCTTGCACGATCTACACCTACTACAGAAATTTCGAAACGATTGGTTCAGTTACACGAGAGATATTGAGGTGGAAAAATTGACCAATCACAGGCCTTCCAACTTTGAGCTCAAGCCTTATAAGGAATTTTTGATGAAGATTTTATCTGCCGACCACTGCCTCAAAGGGGCCATAAAATCAGTCTTTGTGTTGGTCTAAAAATGCCGACCCAGCAGGTGGTATTGCAAGGGTTCAAAGAAAATATTTTATCTGCCGACCCATTGTTGAGAAATATGATTAAATCGCATCAGAAAAGTTGACCAATCACAGGCCTTCCAACTTTGAGCTCAATTTTCTCGAAAACGGTGAGCTTTTAAGAAAAATTCATAAGAACCAAAGTTGTAGAGCTTGAAATTCCTGACTATCCTTTTGGCCTCTGTTTTCCTCTACGATGTGCCGTTCGCGAGATATTTTCGAAAAACTGGATAAACTTTGAGCTTCAAAAGCTCGACTTTCAAAGCACGGATCGACTTCAAAATTTAATCAGCTCTTCTCGTGTACACGTTCTAACCACTGTAAAAATTTCAAGTCGATTGGTCAACTCTAACGTGAGTTATCGCGTCAGAAAGAAATGTCCCAAAAATGAACTTTAAAGTTGAAAAGCTCAGCTTTCTGTGCACAGAATTGCTCCAAAAACTAATCAGCTCTTCTCCTGCATGAACTACACCTACTGTAAAAATTTCAGCCCGATCTATTCAGTTTAGCGAGAGAAATCGCGTCAGAACCAAAAAGGCTTCAACAAATAAATAAAACAAACAAACAAAAAAAAAAAAAAAAAAAAAACCTTTATGATCGCAATAGCGGATTCCCGCTAGAGCGGGAAGTCCGCTAAAAACATAGGAAAATTTTCAAACTAATTTACTTGCATAGGATGCGAGACGAATGGGAATTGTTTCAGGACGACGAACATCGATAAAAAGGCGTTCAAAAACAATTTGCTTTATCGATAATGGTTATTACCGTTATCGATCACAGTTAGGGTAGGTACGGTTACCTACTCTTTCTGTTCCATATCGTCGGGGGTGCTTTCCGGCTTCGGGTCATTACCTTCAGCCATCTCAACACTTTTGTCTTCTGTTGCCGGCGTTACCGGTTCGATGGTTTCCGGAGCTCGAATCAGCGGTGGCTCCAACGGTGTGTCGACGACTGGAGGGACTGGAGCAACGATGGCCTGCTGATGCCGCGCCGGAACGTAGTACGGAGGGGAGTTTACACCGGTGGAAATTTCCACTAGTGTCCCCCTCATCCGCTTCATATCCTGGACTCGGTAAGTTAGGGAAAATTTCCCTACCTTCAGAGGTCCGAGGTCTGGAAGTAGGTTCAGGTCCACCAGAGCATAACCCCAATCAGGCATATGCTGTTGGTTTTCCATCACCATCCGGTTAAACTGGGACCGGACTGACGTGTCGACGGGGTCATCCGGATCAACCTGACCTTCCGGCTGCAGGATGACTGTCAACTCTTCGACACCCAGGTTCCGCAGTGTTTGGACGAATGTTTTAGCAAATCGGGAGTCGATTTTTTGAGGTGAAAAATGAAAAATTCGTACGTCTTCGGGAGACTTCGTGTTTCGACACACGAAACTCAGTTTCAAGTCGCGTGGTATTTGAAAACACGAATGTGTAAACAATAAAGATATCAATAACATTGAATCTTTACAAAAATTTGTAAATTCGGAACTATATATTATACGAATGTGTCTTTGCAAAGATGGATTCTCTGGATTTTAAGTGTTCCTATTGTTCAAAGACATTTACGAAGAAATTCTGTCTTCTTCGCCATGTTGAAGACATACACAAAAAGAGACAAACTTTCGTAAGTATATACATTCAACGGCATCATAATCATATACGTAATTAACAAATTATAACAATAATAAAAATAATAATTATTGTAGAAATGCAAACGGTGTGGAAAGCAATTTGGACGAAAAGACAATTTGAAACGACACGAGTCTACACATACTAATGAAGTTGAACATGCAAAAAAAAAGTCTAATGTTCAAGTTCAGCAGCTGAACAGCAGAATGATACGTGTAACTAAAAGAACTTATGTAAGTACTAATTGATTTTTTTATTTCAGTCATTGTCAACCACACGTACATACATTAATGACAAATTTTTCCTTTTTGTAGGAATGTGATCACTGTGGTTTGAAACTAACAAAGAAGCACAATTTAATACGACATATTCGTCATCATACGTCGCCTCAAACTTTTGTAAGTTAGTTCGTCACTTTTTATTATATTTAATCGAAGTGGGTCGTTAATGATAAATTTCTTGATTTTTGAAGGAATGTGCTACTTGTGGCAGACTTTACGTATCAAAATGGGCTCTCAGCCAACATATTCGTTTAGTACATATGACCAGGAAGAAGTTGGTAAGTTTTCGTATAGGTACTTGATCATTTTTAATACCTATTATTTATGTTAAATTCAATGGGTATACCCAATTATCAAATTGTTTGTTCTTTGCTTAGGTTTCAAGATTTTCCTCAACCTTGATTTGTACAATTTGTGAACTTTCATTTCCACAACATAATGGTTTATTGAAACATTATTCTGAAAGTCATAACATTGAATTGAAGTTTGAGAAAAAAGAGTTTGATTCCTTGGAAGAATTCGAGAATTGGAAAAAAGAGCTAGAGTTTTCAACCACTACTTCATACATCTCTTCTCGTGGTTTATTAAATAAACCCAACTGTCTGATAAGAAAGATGAATTATCATCGTTCGGGTTTGTTTGCTAGTAAAGTTGAGCTTCAAAAACGCAAACGCAAGCAGAAGAAAAAAGGAACAAAAAAAATTCAAGGAGTATGTCCAGCGGAGATTACAGTCGAGCAGAGCAAATCAGATGGAAAATGTCACGTTATAATGCAAAGCACTCATGTTGGACATGACGTGAGCAATACGAATCAATTGCAACATATTTATTTGGATAAATCAAAGAAATTTGATCTAGGAGGACAAATTGCCGCAGGTATTCCGCATGTGCAAGTACCTGAAAATGAAATCAATGCCTTAACAAGTGGTAGTCCTGATAACCGAAAGCAAAATGTTTCAAAATTGGATATTAGAAACATAAAATATAAGTATGCTGTCGAGAAATATCCGCAAAAAGATGATGTAAGATGTAATAAATATAGCAGCATTTGTAGAAAACAACAAAGATTCAATACTTTATTTCAAGAATAAAAACGACAATAACGTTAGTTCTACTCTGCTAGAAGAAACTCATCCATTTCAACACGAAGATTTCGTATTGGTGTATATGAATAAAGAGCAGAAGGAATCAATTCAATTATTTGCCAACGATAGAGTCGTAGGTTTTGATGGTACTCATGGTACTAACCCCTATAAATACCTACTCCATACGATGATGGTCCAGAATTTTAACCAAGAAGGTGTTCCTGGAGCCTTTCTGATCACTAATCGGAACGATGAAACCGTATTGACTTGTTTTTTTCTATGTATAAAACAGCAAGTTGGTGAATTGCTTGTCAAAACCATAATATCAGATATGCAAATGTCGTATTATAATGCGTGGGTGAAAGTTATGCCTGAGCCGCAATTTTTTTTATTTTGTACGTGGCACGTAGACCAAGCTTGGTTAAGGCACTACCCGAAATTCAATAAAGATAGGTATATACTATATAGAGAAGCTTTGTTAAGCGCTTCAGCGAAAATTGATGCATTGTCGAAGATCAATACGCATCAACATCAAAACGCAGAAATTGATACACCTCAAGGTCAAGTAACGCGAGGTTGTTTTGCAAAACAGAAGCGTTCCTTTTCGAATGTAATAATTCAGTCTTCATTTACACCTACTTTCCTACTTTTTCAAGTTTCAATTATGAACACTACTTGAGATAATAATGTTGTGCTTTTCACTCTGTTGATAGAGAAAAAAATCTGCGAAGTCCAATTGAATCAGCGTTCAACGTCTCAGAAATTCAGAATGTTCAGATTCAGATAGTCGTTTATGTTTCTCGTTTTTTATTCACACGTTTATTCTACAAAAAATAGGAAAAAATCAACGTTGTCTATTCCCGCGTTTACTATACATACAAAAAATTTTTAAAAAAAAATAAAACATGTAATTTTTCGCGTTTACGAGACACGAACGTGTTACACGCGTCGGAAACCGAAGTCTCCCGAAGACGTACGAATTTTTCATTTTTCACCTCAAAAAATCGACTCCCGATTTGCTAAAACTAACGTCTCGTGGTGGTTCAATGGCAGGGCTGCGAGAACGAACGAAGAACAAGAACAAAGAACAGAAGAACAGAGCTTTTTCTCAAAGAACGAACGAAAGAACGAACATTAAAAAAAAAGATTTAAAAGAACAGAGAACAAAAGAAAGAACAGAAATTTCAGTTGTGGTTCGCGAACAAAAGAACGAGAACTGTTCTCTCTGATCTTCAGGTTCATTCTCGTTCTTGTAAATTTTTGTTAAAATTCCGAATTTTTCATGTTTTTTTTTTACTTTAATTTTTTTTTTTTAATTTTATTGGTTTGAAGTTGATTTTACGCAACTCTACCTACAAAATTATTGAAAAAACATCAAAAGAACGGGAACGGGAACAAGAACAGAAGAACAAGCTTTTTGAAAAGAACAAGAACGAGAACGGAGAACCAGTAGAACAACTAGGAAGAACGAACGAACGAACGAACATATGATTTTTTTTGATTTTGGGAACGAAAGAACTGAGAACGAGAACAGATTTTCCTTGTTCTCGCAGCCCTGTTCAATGGCATACTGCCCGAGAAATCAACAAAGTGTTTCGCCGATTTCGTCCAAATAATCATGTAAAATTCGTAAAAAACTGTGATTTTCCTCGATAAATCGCGATTAAATAAGTTATTCGTTCAATATGGAAGCCTGCAAATCCTTCCTACGTCTACGATCGACATCTCTAACATACTCAAGATGGTACAGCATGTACAGTAAAGATTTCCGAGAACCAATATATCGCGAAAAAGAGCTGAAAAAAGTGTTGGAAAGTGAAGATGCCGATCTGCTGAAACACATCCCAATCAAAGCAGCCCGCCCTTCCGAAAGCTCTTCAGTTTTCCACGACATCGTTCTGGCTAAATTTGTCAACTACATCATGCAGTCCGACGGCCGTAAAAAGGTAGCTCGTCAAAATCTAGACAAGGCTTTCGAGAAAATAAAAATGATCCAATTGGAACGTTATCATAAAGCGAAAACCGCCGCCGAAAAGGAAGAAATCATCACAGATCCTTTGAGATTGTTAAAAATGGCCATCAAGAATTGTCGACCGATTTTGAAACTAAATCCTATCAAACGAGGAGGATCTACGTATCAAGTTCCGATGCCTATTACCGACGAAGAATCTGTATTCAGAGCTATGAGATGGATGGCTTTGGCCTGTCGAGATAAAGAAGGACCTACGCCTTATTACGTGAGATTAGCTTATGAAATCCTGGACGCTGCCAATAATAGAGGTCGAGTGGTTAAACAGAAGTTAGATTTGCATAAAACTTGCGAAGCTAATCGAGCTTATGCTCATTTTAGATGGACGTAGTAATCTACGGTTTTATTAGTGTTAAATTTTGTTATTCGTGTTAATAAATCTATGCCATTAGAAGATTTACTTTTTTAAGCATTTTAGGGCGCTGTAGTAAGTCCCCAGTTCGGTCGGGTCTGTGCATCGAGGACATTCGCAGTTGAAGAATTTCGTCAGCATTAGGTGCTCTTTTCGATTAACGGTGCTCCAGAGTGGATCAGTGTAGCAAATAGAAATATGCTCGCCTCTTTTGATCGGTCTGGTGGCTCGGATCAGTAAACTGCCATCGTTTAGGAAGGTCTTACAGCAATTCGGGACGCAGCTGTGTTCCAGCATTGAGGCGAATTCATATATGGCTACGTAAGGTGGATCTGTCAGTGGTACTTCGTGACCGTTGATCTGAAATTTGGTAAAATTTTTAATCTGATTTTTTTTGAAATTCGTTTTTTAGAACCTGAATAATTCCGCAAATTCTAAGAATATCTTCCTGGCTAAACTCATCTTCGCTTATTTTGAAAAACTGATTGAGGAATTTGGCAATTATCATCTTATCAGATTCGTATTTCTCGCTGCCTTCACGTTTATCGCAATGAGACTCCAGTTCGATTAGTTTTTTGTAAACTCGAGGGCTATTTTCACGCTGGTATAGGCATCGAATCGCAGTCAGACATTCGTACGTTCTATGAGGCGTTATAAATTGACTGATTTTCACCTGAAGCAAATTTTACAAGTTAAGAGTCGAATGAGGCAGATTCCAAGGAAAATCGAACCTTCTACCGGCGTTTCTCCGTTGTCCAATTACACTCCGCCTCGTGATCGCTGGATTCGTGACATGCGTCGTTTTTGCACAACGGCCAACCACATTTCTTGCATTCGGTGCTACTTTTTTTTATCTATTTTTTGTAGGCACGTGAGACATACCGGGCCGGTAATTTGAGAAGGGCCTTTTATTACGGGAGCTTCATTAATGACGATGTCACCCCGTTGTATATCTCGAGCAGCTACCAAATATCTCCCCAACGTATCGTTTTCTTCTATCTAAGGTGATATTTTTCTATCAGTGGAAGTCTAGCGGACAAAGAGCCGGTGGCACTTACCTCGAATAGAATAGTAGCGCTATTTTTATTCATCGTAATCGAAAAACTAGCCGGGTTTATGAATTACTCGCGCAATTAGCGTTATGATGTGAATTAATTAGTGAACTGGTGAAAAATTTCAATACGCTGGCAGCCGGACGTGAGATCGGTGGGAAGGCGAATTGCTCTGGAGACGAACGCATTCTAAAGTCGGCATTTAGACCTAAAATATACGTACATTGCCAACTCGACGTAGCTGCCAAAATCACTGACCTACCTCCGTCTAGCACCTTTTTATAGATCTTAGATTCTGTACGCTTTGTTCTGCGGGTAAGAGTTGATTAAATCGCATTGCCGAATGGGATGGCGAATCGTGCATGTTGAATTAGCTCGATAGATGTTCGAGATTCCAGAAAGTTACGTAAAAATAAACATCCGAGGAATTTATTTTTCACACGTGTCTAATTCGCATTTGCAGATTGAATTATTTGTTAATATGATTATAGGAAATTAAAATTGTGTGAAGGAAGTTTCAAAATTGCTCGTTTCGGGATCGATCGTTTGAAAAAGATGGTGGAGAATTTCAAAAAAAAACTACACTTAGCTTTATTTATCGATTTCGAAAAAAAATAATCTCAAAAAATTCAAATACATTGTGGTAATGTATCTGCCTAATTTTTTCCACCGAAAATATTGCTATGGGGACCTACTGAACAGATTCTGGAAATTTTACCCAATTTGAAATATCTTCCTCTGTTTTTTGGATTATTTTGTAAGTATGATTTTTATAATTTTTCAAATTATGTAAAATTTGACAAAAAATCAGCCCTAGGGGTAAGTACCACATTTAGAATCTCCTTTCCTGTCTTCTAATACGGTATCGGTTGAAAAAGTTTTTAAGTTATTCTAGTCCCAAAAGTGTGAAAATTGTCGGAATGTTCGATTCTCCTGTTTTAGGTGTTCATCGAGAGGGCTAAAAATGTCCAAAAGAACCAAAAAACTGTGTGATGTACGTAGTAAGTATTTGTTAGGTAAGTATGTTTTTAGAGATGCTATGTCCAAATTTTGACCAAGATTTTTAGATCGATCCCCTCAACTCCCATAAGGTTTATGAGTCAAAATTTTGAAAATTTTCAGCAATACCTTCTGATATATTGTTTGTAATGGGTTTTAAGACGAGTTCGAATTTCAACTCATTTTTAGGATTTTACTCCCCTCCTCCCCCCCTCTCCACTCCCAAAATGATTTTTTGAGACCCCCTTCTTCCACCTTATTGAACCGAACGTCTCCGAAAAAATTTCATTTTGAAAGAAATAGGTTGAATTTTAAAAATTTGGTGTTTTTTGTCGTAATGAGGTGGTGGGGCCAAGGGATAATAGTTTTGTTCCTTTTTTCGGAGGGCGAAATGCGGTGCCAGCTGAGAAGTTGCGTCACTTGCGTCTTAAAGTTCATTACGATGAATTTTGTGGTCTGGGATTAATTCTGCGGATTAATTTAATCGCACGTATTTTTCTAGTTTTTGAGGCCGGAATGATCATTGGATTGAATTTTCATTCCAGAAAAAAACATCTCATGATTTTTCCGAGCATTTTTGGGCTACGATTAATTCTGTGATGAATTCCATAGCAAAAATCATCCCGCGTTTTTCCTAGATTTTGTGGCAGGGATGATTTATAAAATGAATTTTCATCGCAAAAATCAATCTGCGTTTTTCTAGATTTTTGAAGCTGGGATGATAATTGGAATGAATTTTCATTCCAAAAAATCATCACACGATTTTTAAGCGCATTTGTGGCTGCGACGAATTTTGGATGAATTTTCATCGCAAAAATCATCCCGAGGTTTTGAAGCTGGGATGATTAGATGAATGAATTTTCACCCCAAAACATCATCACACGATTTTTCCGAGTATTTGTGGCTGCGATGAATTAGTAATGAATTTTCATCGCAGAAATCACCCCACGTTTTTCCTGATTTTTAAGGATGGAATGATTATTTTGATGAATTTTTATCCCAAAAAATCATCACACGATTATTCCGGGCAATTGTGGTTGGAATAATTTTTATGACTTTTTGAGACTTGAATGATTATTGTGATGAATGTTCATTCCAAAAATCATCCCTCGATTTTTCCAAACTTGAGGCTGGGATAATTATTGAGCTGAATTTCCATCCCGAAAATCAGCCCACGAACTATTCAAGTTTTTGAAGCTGGGATGAATTTTGGGATGAATTTTCATCCCAAAAATCACCCTACGATTTTTTCGAGCTTTTGAGGCTGGGATGATTATTGAGATGAATTTTCATCCTAAAAACCACCCCAAAATTTTTCCGAGATTTTATGGCTGGGATGATTATTGAGATGAATTTTCACCTCAAAATTCATCCTTTGATTTTTCCGTTCGTAAGATGACCAATTTGATAATTCAATAAAGAAATTGTCGATTTCGGTCGTTTTTCAAGGAAGTACCAGAAACGACCATTTTGCAGGATTGAAAAATTGTTGTTTCTGGTCTTTTTTTGAAACAAGCTTGATTTATCGAATGGTGGGTCTTCAGCGATTGGTTGTGTTTTGATGAATTTTGAAAATGGTGTGGGAAATTCCACTTGTTTCAGGTTTTGGTTGATTTTCTTCAGGCTGGTGTAGAATATTTTCGTCGTCGCTTACTGGATTTGGCGAGGCTTCGTTGTCGGTCGGCGTCATGAATTTTTATTCGGAATAGTAGTTTCTTCGTCACTTGAATCATAGGTAATATGGTAGTAGTAATGCAGACTGCAGTACGTGATTATCGTTCACGAACGATCGTATAAAAATCAATCGTGAATGAAAAATATGTATGAAAATGATATCAGAATTCCGCTTGTTGAAATTATTTCATTTGAGTCGTTTTTCTACATTTTTGTGTTTAATTATTTTTTAAAGATAAAATTACATCAGCTGAATCTATTTTTTCTAATCTACCACCTTCCATTAATTAAAAGTTAAATTTTTCTATGCCAAATCATTTTCAATTTTTTTTTCCTTTTTAAATTACACAGGGACACAGGTTCAATCATTCAAAAAAATCCCTCCCATCAATTAAAAACTTTATGGGTCGTATTCAACTTGAATCAAATAAGTAGTACATCAAATTTTTTGAGAAAAATTAATTTTTTATCATTTTTCAACAATTACACAAGTCCAATTATTTTTTAAATACCCCTTCCCATTTAAAAACTTGATCAATTATGTTTCACATTAATATATATTACATTTTCAACTACATAAATATTCAAAAATTAACAACCTGGGACGAATCTTTTTTTAAACACCCCTCCCATTAATTAAAAATTAGATAAACTGTACTAAATTTGAATTTTATTAGTTACCAAGAAAATTTTTTGCCAAAAAATATGGATTTGAACTCAGAGCTACGAATTTCAGCAAATTGTGCTTCAATAGATCAAATAGATCATCAACACTAAGATATTTTAAAATTATTTTCTACTTAAATAAGAACAGTTAAATTTTTCTATGCCAAATTATTTTCAATTTTTCCCCCTTTTTAAATTACACAAGGACACAGGTCCAATCATTCAAAAAAAAATCTCTCCCATTAATTAAAAACGTCATGGATTGTATTCAACTTGAATTGAATAAGTAGCACATCAAATTTTTTGAGAAAAATACATTTTTTTATCATTTTTCAACAATTACACAAGTCGAATCATTTTTTAAATACCCCTTCCCATTTAAAAACTTTATCCTATATTTTAGTACAGTTAATTTCGATTGGTTGATTTCTTAAAAAATAGAAATAAATTAAAAATAAACAAACAATTCCTTTTTCAGAATCACTGAAATAGAGCGAGTGTTGCTTTTTTTACATAAATACAAACCTGCCAAGATATAACGGTCGGACAATAGATGTGCCTTAACCTACCAAAACATGGCGCGATCAAAAATTATGTCAACTGACCTCCAGAAGCTGATTTTGCAAATACCCCGATTTTGCAATTACCCCACTACACCTTATAGACATTTCGTCAGATTTTGGAAAACAGTAGATGGGTACTATTAACGTGTTATTTAATAATTGAAGATAACTTATTTTCATTTTAGAGTTTTTCTGTTTTTCCGAGAAGGGGTTTTTCAAGTCTGACAAAATGATATAATGTCAGTGGATTCTAAAAATTGATCTCCAATTTCACAGATTGATTCTCAGTACTTAGGTACTTGGAAAAAAAATATTAATTAGATAGCTACCTATCTACAAGCTTATAGATAATTTCAAATGCGTAATAAACGTATTGGAATTTTCCTTATTAATTTAAAATAACGCGATGTCAGAATTTTTTCAGTTCTTCAAACGATTTCATTAGATTTTTAATAGTAAAACTTGAATTCTGATGCAACGATTATACTTCTATCTGATTAACTTATCAGAAAGATGAAAATCGTTGATAAATCCACTAGCAAACAAGCTCAATCGCTCATTGAAAAAATATATTAATTAGATAGAAACCTAATAGATAATTCCAACAGCGTATGATATAGCAAGAATTTTTTAAATTCTTCGAAGCGATTTGATTACATTTTTAATCATAAAACTGAAGTCATTTATTCAGTTCCTTAAAAGCAACAATTTTTTCTTCATAGATTTAGTATTCACTTTACCATCGACGATTGCACTTACGGAAGTGACAATATTTTCTTATGTTGAATTTGCCTGTTAAGCAGGTACTCGTACTTACCTTTTTCCTGTTTTTTTGTTTAAATTTTTTTTATCAATAACTCGTGTCGCATAAAAATCCTATAATTTTTGGTGTCGCGAGTTTTAAAATGAGTACTATGAAAATTTCATTTTGCATCGCGTTAATACTCGTTTATGTGTATAATACCCAGGAAATTGGATCTACCCTCAGCTCAACGATACCTGCATCCGTTTTTTTGGATAATTCCCATACCCTGAGTCCTATTAGGTCTACATCTACTGCGGTTTTGAAGAGGACATGGACATCTACTACACTGAAACCTTTGCCACCATTGCCAACCTCTAGTGCGACATTTGAAATGATTCGAGAAAACAATTATTTATATGTCGATAAAACCGAATATATCTGTGATATTATGCATTTCCTGTCTACTGGAGAACAAGTTCTACTCCTTACCAGACCACGGCGGTTTGGTAAAAGTATGTTTCTAGATATGATTTATCACTTCCTCTTGGGAAATTCCCATCTTTTCGTCGGTACCAGCATTTATTCCCGAGGTAATAATGTGAAGGAAGATGGAACGTGGAGAAAGCATCCGGTCATCTTTTTGGATTTCAGTGGGTTATCAGATAAAAATGCTGATGTTTTAGAATCTAACCTCAAGAAAAGAATCGTTGAAATTGCAGAAGAATATGAGCTTACAGAACATGTCAATGATAATATTTTAGATCTAATCAATAACATGTACAAAAAATACCGAGAAAAGGTCAACATAATAATCGATGAGTACGACTTTCCGTTCACTGTTGTTAAAAATACTGAAACCGAAGATTTGAAAAAGTGCCTTTTAAATTTTTACGCAAAAATCAAAGCTCAAATCAGAGTTAAGAAAGTAGGACTCGTTTTCATAATGGGCGTATCTAGACTTACCACCAACAGTCTGGGTAGCGGGTTAAACAGTGCCAAGGATTTAACATTTAACCGAAGATTTTCGACAGCTCTTGGATTCACCAGTGAAGACATAAAAACTTATCTCAAACCGTACCTGAAACGATATGCCAACAGCAATGGCATTTTATATAAAGACGCTTTGGACGACTACATTGGTTATTACGACGGTTACCGGTTCTCATTCGAGATCGGCATAAAAGTTGTGAACCCTGTTTCCGCCATTCTCGCTTTACAAAATGGAAAAATAAAGGAATACTGGTCCCATTCCAGCAGTATGGACATCGTCGCAAAAAAAATGAAACGGCACGAATTAAACCCCAGTGACTTCGAATTTTATCAAATTCACGAATCGCTATTTCAAGAGTTTTATGATCCAGAAAACATTCCCGCAGTACTGCATCTTTTCACCTACGGGTATTTGACAATACGAAGCGTACAATCGAAAACGCGTATGGTAACGTTGGATTTTCCCAACTTAGAAGTGAAGTCATACATTTCGGAACATTTCCGAGGACCTGAATGTGGTCCAAACAGAGTTATGCCCATTATGTTTGAAGCTTTACAACAAAATGATATTGAAAAATTCATTGGTGAGATTAATGAGTACTGCTTCCCGAGAATTGACAGCTGTCTCAATGAAGACAATATCAGCGAGCGAGATTTTACGAGACATTTACTCACGTTGTTAAAGTTTGCGGGCTTCAAATGCATCGAAGACGCAAAAATGATGGGAAAAGACAACCGCATCAAAGGTGACGTTGACATTCAGATTCTTGAAAATGTAAGTCCAAGAGTAGCCATAGAAATAAAAATGTCAAATCCGTATCAAGGCATCATTACGGCCATTTCACAACTCATTCAATACGCAATATGGCAAGAAAGCGCCTTCAAACAAGTAACTGGGTTAGAAAAAGAACTGCGCTTATTAGGCTTAAGCGTTCTATGCCGGAGAAAGGAGAATAGTCTGGTAGATGAATGGATTTCTCTTCCCTATCGCAACGGAATTATATACATGGACGAATGCAAATTTTCATCGAACGAGTTCCTTAGTGATATTATTCGTGAAAGGTCCAACCAAAGCAGCCCTTTCTCGTCGCCGAAGATTTTTTGGGGCAGATTTGGTAAGTGTCAGTCATAATACTGTAATCAGGGTGGATGGAGCGCAAAAAAAATACTTCGGGTTCCCTATTGACAAGGAAACCAGCTACTACGCGGGCGTATACGCCCGCGTAGTAGCGGAAAGTCTCATTTTTACGCTACACGTCACGCGGATTTAACAGCATTTTTCGAAGTACGCTACTACACGCATTACCGCGTATAGGCAATACGCCCGCGTATACGCACTGATAGAACAGGTTTTAAGAATTGGATGTGCGTAGTTAACTGCGTAAATGCATATACGCGGCTCCGTAATACATATACGCGGTAAAATACGCGATTCCGCTGTACGGACAACTGCTGATTTATGTTACGTGGGCGTATTAATGGGCGGAAATTGAAATCCGTAATTCCGCTACTCGAACTCAGTAGGAAGTAGCATTTAACTGCTGAATATGTTGCCTACTGATTAGCCTGTAGGTACCTAGGCTGCGTTCAGCTTTGGGTTTTGATTTACTGTACTCTCTTAATTTGAATCAGTCAAAATTGACTGATTTAAATCGACAAAATTGAGTCACTGTAGGAATCAGTGAATTTTGACTGATTGAAATCAGTCAATTAATTTTTACTGATTCAATAATCAAAATTCACTATTTGAATCGGTCATTTTTCACTGATTGGCAGTAAAATGTCGTTGATTAACAGGGGAATCAGTGGAATTTGACTGATTCATCCGTGACTTGATTTTCTCTATTTCATCAGTCAATTTGACTGATTCAAATTAAAAGAGTATAGGAGTGTAGATCGCGAATGAGTACTTTTCATATTTGAAATTTTCACTTCAAATTGACATTTTTGGGAATAGAAATTTTCCTAGAAAAAATTTAAAAATTCGCCTAATTCGCATACATAGAGGTAAAAAGTTGAAACTTGGTAGAGACCCTATTTTCGACCCAGACACGGAGACTTGGATTTTTTCCATATGTCGCAAAATTTTAATCAGAAAAAAATGAAATCATTTTTTTAAAGCACATTTGATGTGCAAAAAGGATATATTGAAAAATGACGTTTTTGAGAAATCGCGATTGAAGTTTGAGTGTAATTTTTTTCATGCCAAATTAAGGAAGTCAGCTGGGAAAAAATTTTTACCTTAAAATTGCATCATTTTTCTACAAGAAAACAGCTCGCCCATCACTTGATATCTTTTCAAAATTTTATATATTGAAAACAAAAAGTTGAGTTATATATGTATGTCCTTTTTAATGTGACAAAATTTACATATAGACCCTTCTACCTTTGATGACATGTAATTTTGCTGAAAATGAAAATTTAAAAAAAATCTTCATATAGAAGTTGGAGAGGATGAAAAAAAGAACATTTTTGTGAAAAAATTTTCAAATTATCTCTTCATGGAGCGGATATATCGCACTTTGAAAAATTACAACTTTTTTGTCATCATGATTTTCATTTTTTTGGTTTCAAAAAAAAATGCTCAACATAAGTATATTTTGGACGAATTTTATCTTTTTTTTTCAAATTTATGACAAAAGGTTAACTAAGGAAACGTTTTATTAAAATTTTAAAATTTTACAATCATCTGCACAATGAAAAAATTAAACATTACAAAATTAAACATGACACGGTGCGTATCTGCTCCACGAAGAGATAATAAATGTTCCTTTTCTCATCCTCTCTAACTTTTGAATGATTTTTTTTTTAAATTTTCACTTCCGGCAAAATTATACGTCATCACAGGTAGAAGGGTCTAAATGTAAATTTTGTCACATTAAAAAGGACATACATATCACTCAACTTTTTGTTTTCAATATGCAAAATTCTGAAAAGATATCAAGTGATTGGCGAGCTGTTTTCTTGTAGAAAAATGATGCAATTTTAAGGTAAAAATTTTTTCCCAGCTGAATTTCTTAATTTGGCATGAAAAAAATTACACTCATACTTCAATCGCGATTTCCCAAAAACGTCATTTTTCAATAAATACCTATCCTTTTTGTTGTGACACATTCAATGAACAATTTACATTAAATCAACTATAAATTGATATGCGAATGAAAAAGTTTGGAAAGAAATATTTTTTTGACCAATTTTGGGCACGTTGCAAACAATTTAACGTGTCGCAAGAAAAGTCGACATGTCGCCATAAAATTACGCCCTTTATGAAAGAGAAAATTGAATTGCTCCAATTTTGCACAAATTCACGTGGAGGGTTATTTAGGGGTACACGTACAGGAACCACAAACTAAAATTTCAGCCCTCTCGACGTCAGAAAGCTGAGCCATCACTTCACAATAAAGTTGCACATTTTTGAGTGAGATAACAATCAAACAAGATTTTTGATTATAAAATCACCCCTTAATTTTTTTTTGAAATATTTTGGAAGTATCTTCTTTATCCAACAAGGGAGGTATCTCAATTCAAAGTAAAATTTTGAGCTCAGACAAAACAAAATTGAAAGTACATCATAACAGGACCTCGTATACAAAATTTCAGGTAAAATTTCGATTTTTCTAGGTTTTATTACCCTCATTTCTTTAATTGTGAATTCTGAGGTTCCAGCTCCCAAGGGGAGGGATAAAAATTTGCCAAATGTACTTTAAAATTTTATACATATTATGACATACAAAAAAATGAAAAAAAATTTCCAAATTTAATCAAAATTGAGAAAAAAAATTTCTGACTTCTTACTGAAGTACTGCTTTTGATACCATAACTTCAACCTGATGTGGTGGCGTGCTCCTATAAACCATCTTCCTTTCGCAGCTGTTGACGTAAAACTGGTTTGACTACTTTTTTCTTTTTATTAGTAGTACACTAGATATTGTGAACTCCAAACAGCCCCTTTCAAGTGCGACTGGGCAACCTGTTTTACGCCGAATTGCTGAATAGCAAATCCGCTATTTTGCCATTGCACTCATACTGCGTATACGCTACTCCGCCTATTTCTACGCCCGCGTATACGCGGTCTCATTTTTATGCCCGCGTATACGCGGTTCTAATTTTGTCAATAGGGTTTTGATCAAATTCAGTGAGGTTGTTGCGTTCGGAGACTACCTATTCAATTTTGTTAGGTATTCGTTTGTTGAATGTTGAGTGGAATAAGATATTTGGGCATGAAAAATGATCGAAAAATGTGAGGCTTTTCTTACAGAATCAAATTCAGGAAATGAAAATGAGTAAAAAAGACTACAATTTTTCCCTTCTAGTCTTCAAGGGCCTTTCTTATTTTTAAAGGCGAGGTAAAAACAATTATTTGCCTCGCATACAAAGACTTTTTTTTGGACATTCTGAAGATTTTTTTTGAAGCATAATTTTTGGTTGTTTCAGCACCGGTAGAATTTTTTTAAAATCATGATTTCTAGTCATTGAAACAAAATTGGTTCAAGATTATAGTCTGTTCCAAATAAGAAACGCAAACTTTTTGAAGGCGCTAAGCGAATAATCTGAAAATAGTTGAAACAAGATTGAATTTTTTTGCGAGATTAAGTTGAATAAGTAGTTGTTATTATCTAGGTATTAATAATATCATAAAACCAAAATACCAAAATAACCGCGAATGTCCTAATCGTTCGTGTATTGCGGGTAGTGGCTTGCGTTTCTTATTTGGAACAGACTATAACGTAAAATCCATACATTGGCGTATCAAGGGTTATAATTGGCTGCGCTGGTATAAAAAATTTTCTCCGCTTCCTGATTTCGACCACCGCGACCGGCCGTTTTTGGCCGCTATACTTAAACCTTTAGCTACCGGATTTTTTTTACATTCCTTTTTCACAAATAAACGTTGGAGGTAGTTGTTCGAAATTTGTGTGGTTGCATAAGCAACGCCTGAAAAGTAAAAATGAGATCGATGGTAAGGTTACGAAAAAATGCTAAATTTCGTAACCTTATCATCGATCTCATTTTTACTTTTCAGGCGTTGCTTATGCAAACACACAACTCGAAGAACCACCTTACGACCAAAACGAGAACTGTAAAACCAACACTCGCCAAGAAAATTGAAAAAAAATCGCATAGGTGAAACATTTTTTTGTGCATTCATATGTAAAACTCGCCTCGTGAAAAATTTTCTCCAAAAAGTTGTGCATTTTAATAGTGATTTGTGATCCTTTACAGTTCTACTTTTCAATAGAATTATCGTTTTCGAAATCGAATCAAGGTATATATGTACTATGAATTTTTACACAAATTCAAAATATTGAGGGTATCCTAATTTCGACCTTCGGTGTAATCAAATCATTTATGTAATCTTGATGTTATGCGATTTCATTTTTTTTGTTTTTTTTTTCAATTTTATCCGCGAGTTTTTATTATACCTATAGCTGTGATTTTGGTTTTATTTTGTTCATCTGTGAAAAACGAACATGAAAAAAATGCTTGTCAGGTGGATTCTGCTCATAGCAGACAAAATCAAGTGGTGGTGGAAATTATAGTCGGTACAACGAAAGAAGAGACTTTTCCCCTAAGGCGCGTTACAATTGAACGCGAACACAAGCCAGTCAAAACGTAAACGTTGTGGCCAGAGATGCAACGATTATTAATCGATGCTACATCTATTATTTTTCAGAAATAATCGGAAATAATCGATGAAAAATCGATTAATCGGTCCTCAAAATGAGTTTTTTTTGTGATTGGCCAGAGATACATGACGTCAATAACTCAAATTGTTTTGATTGGAAAAAAAATTGCGTCACGAATAATTTGGTCAATCAGAAAATTGAAAATTATTCTCCGATTAATCGATGATGGTCCGATTATTTTAATCGGGGGATAATCATCGAAGATAATCGATGAAAATCGTAATCGTTGCACCTCTGGTTGTGGCGCGGCGTTCGTAACTCAGACTTCGTTCAAAAAAATTTTTCAAGATTTTTTGAAAAATTTTTAAATTATTTTTTATTAAATAATGAGTTATGTGACAAATCATTTTTTTTTTAAATTAGCAAATTCTATGGTAAATCTGTTTACCAAAAAGTCGAAGAAAAATGATGTCATATATGTACTATAAAAATTCACTTTCGTAACTTTGAACTTTGATAACTTTCGTTCAGTTGCCGGGAAAACTTTCAAACCTACACCATTTTGTAGAGAATTCCTTGTAGATCATTTTCCCTACCTCAAAAACATGTCCTCACTCAAAATTTCGAGTTATTTTAATGTAAAGTTGGAAAAATGTGTAATATTTGGAATAAAAATTCACTTTCGTAACTTTGAACTTTGATAACTTTCGTTCGGTTGCCGGGAAAACTTTCAAACCTACACCATTTTGTAGAGAATTCAACGTAGATCATTTTCCCTACCTCAAAAACCTATGTCCTCACTCAAAATTTTGAGTTATTTCAGTGAGAAGTGAAATGAAAATCATAATTTTGGTTCTGTTTTGATTTGAAGGTACCCTGATTTCGAGCGCGTTGATTGGTCAGTCTGTTTTTGGCGTGGTGGGGAAAGTCTCTTCTTTCGTTGTACCGACTATAGGAAAACCCAAAATTTCGAAATCGATAAAAAAAATCACAAAAAATGTCATAGGGGACCCTGGCCCGGCTACCGCATCGAGGCGTGGTCACGTGATCTCTCAGTGATAGGATCTACTGCCGAGGCACGAAACCAACGGCTCGAACGACAGTTGCACCGTAGCTTGGTCGTAAAGCGGATGTAACCAGGACCGTAAGGTCAATGGCGGTGACCAGAATGGTACAAGCGGATCGCTTGTACAAGACAATAGTTGTATCTTATTCTTGTTGCTTACCCGTAAAGGTAAGATGCACAGGGTGCTCTGGACAGCGTAATACCTGTCTATCGTATCGGGACTTGTTCCCCTAGGGACTCACATGGAGCGGAATGGCTTTATAAGTCTAGTCGCTGGTCTAAACCCCCCAAGAAGGGCAGTAGCCTAGCTAGCTCACTGTACTCCTTCTTCAAAAATATATAATTGTTGTATGGGCTTAAAATTTTAGAAGGTGGTAGAGGAAGGGTGAAGGTATTTTATTAGTTACACTAATCAAAGAGAATTCTCAACATTTTTCAAAATTTAAAAAAAAAACTAACTAAAATTACCAGGCGTAAAAGTAATGAATCCGGGGCCAGCGAAAATTTCACAATATTTAAATTTCTCGATTAGCAATTTCTTGACCCCCTGGTAACTGAATGAGTTTTGATCTGAGAAGGATGGCGATGGTTCAAAGAGGTGTAGAAACTCAAATCTTGCCCTTTCGAGTGCTGTTCCATGAATCTCATGGTATATTTCCGGGCTTAAAAACACACAAAAGGCGGTTTTTCAAAAGAAACTGTCCTTTGAGTACTCCTAATTCCCCTCCCTCTTTACCAAGAGAGCTCAATTTTTTGGGGTAGTCTCCGATAATGAACTAACAACCCCACCTAATTTAGTCAAGATCCGAGTTTTTTTTCGTGCTCCACTCTACCTTTTATGCCGGGAAAATCACAATTCGGAAAAAAGACCTAATTGTCCGTACCGAACTTCTACATCAGTACAAAATCTACACATTCAATTCCTAATCACTTGCTTGTTTTTTTCGTTTGTTTATAGATGAAATGGTGAAATGGCCAAAAGAATGAGATACTCGTATCAATGTCAACTGGGCGCGTATCTCATACGAGCAGTATAGTATCCGCGATCTACGATGAACGCATGCTCATATTGCCCATCCGCAAGATTTTCGGCAGCAAAGAAACTGAAAAAGAAACTCATGTCGCTGCCATACCAACGCAGGTCAGATTCAGGATGAAGATGGGTGACCAACTGATCAAAAACATTTTCTACCCGAAGCTCTGAAATATTTCTTCGTAAAAGTTCCGGGGCACTCATCCAGATATCGTACAGCAAATATGGCACGTGATGGGCATCAGATTCTGACTTCTGAGTAATCGACACATCAGGCATATTAGGTCGCATAAAATCCAAAAAAATTTATCGTCTGTGACCGAATCCTTAATATGTTCCCATACGAGTAAAACTTGCTGCTGACTACTTTTGTTTCGGGCCAAATAGTAAATAATTTCGCGAGGAATTATGCCGAGGGCATTTTCGACCTCACGTTGTCCTAATTTTGGTAACAAGAATTCGTAATCATTTTGTTTTGAGAGAATATAAACGGCATAATTCTCTCGTTCTTGGAGGTCTAATTTATTCCAGAAATAATTTATTTGTAATCGATTATCAAGACGATACCGCAGAAGCATATCCGATTCCTCAATATGCTCCTGTTTTACAATAATACGAATCCAATAATTCGTCATCCGTATCTTATTTGTGTCGAGTACTGAATGTTGAGCATCTTTGACGCTAAACCATACAATAGACCATAAAATCACGATTTTTTCTTCAACGCAGTACAAACAAGCGAGTCTGAAATTTCCTAACCTTGCGACAGCTCATCAAAATGGAGCATCGAGATTGTATAATAAGACTATGGTATTGTATATAAATTGTTCGAATATTTCCTTACTATTATTATTAATAAGCATATCAACTTCGTAGCTTCGAATGAATTATTCTGTTCTGTGTTTTATGTAAGATTATTTTATGATTTTCTTATCTTGCTGATTTTCAGTTTTGCATTCGTATTAAAATATGTACCTATCGTTTCATAATATTGTTCTTTTTCATTTTCTTACATTGTTTTTATTTCTTATTACTCTACAATAATTAATAACTCGATGAGATTGCTAAAAGTGGTATATTTTTTTTATATAATATTATTAGGTATTCTGTAGAGAAATATCAACGTTCGATGAAAAACGTCCTCGTTCATCCTTTCAAGTTCTGGTTCATTTCTGCGTTCATTCTTTCCTTCAAAGCGTACATTCCCTTGAACAAAAGTTAAAAATAAATTAAGCCAGAGCTATCAAACAGGAACTTCAGAAATGGACTCGTTTACTTTAAGATCCATGATATGATCCAATGGTGGTAATTTGGAAACCTGTAGGTACGTTATCACCGACTCCTCGATTCTCAGATTCACCTGCTTCTTTTACTTCATCTTCACAAACTGGTTGTAAACTTCTGTTCATCAGTTCTTGGTAATATAGGCGATTCGTTCTTTAGGATCGAAAGTAGATACAACCACGTTGATTGGACGTTCGAGGCCGACAAAATCTTTAATGACTCCTTCGGAAGTCAGAGTACAATGACTCCTTCGGAATTCAGAGCACAATGACTCCTTCGGAAGTCAGTATATCCAATATTAGCAGTGAATTTGATCCTTGCTTCGATTTTCAATCTTCTCCCCTCCCCCAATGGTGTTTCCAGGTGGAAAAAATGCTGGAAAAATTTTCGATTCCATCCAACCCGTCCATTTCGAAGTTATGGCCATTTTATTGCACTACCCATTATCAAGAGTTTTTAATTTCAACGGAAGTGACGGAAATTTTCTGTTGTTTGGAGCAAACTGCAAAGTTCCACCTCGTAGAAAAAAATAAAAAGGAGGTATCGGGGGAAAGGGGGAGGGGGTCAAATTTTTTCCAGAAATTTTGGGCGGGAGAAATCGAAAATCAGAGCGGCGCGAAATTCACCCCTTTTTCTACTTTAAGTACTTTTTCCTCAATTTTTTTCAATATTGAATTTTTTAGAAAATTTTCAACTTTTATCTTCAAAATTTCTTTCAACTCAATAATTCGAAGAAAATGTTTAATTTAATATATGAAATTGAAAAAATTTGTTTAAAAACCAAAATTTGTCAAATTAAGAGAAAGTTGAACTTTGAATAAATTTGGAATTTTGGACTCGGATCTGGATTATCGAAATCCCATTTGCGTCAGAACGATTTAGGGAGTAGTGCTTGCTAGTGCATGATTTGTTGTATTGTTCTCAATTTCAAAGTGCAATTTTAGGGTAAAAAAAATCAGCTGGAAGCCGATGAATTCATCAGCTGCGGCGGCTACAAAAAATCTGTTTTTTCGGTGGCGGCGCAGGCCTCTAGCATAGAGGTAGAAGGCTGAAGGCAGCACATCTAAATTTCCGGTAGTTTTTCTGCACTCAACAGTGTCTGCCAAAAACCTCATTGACTCAAAAAGGGGCCAAGTACCTGGATATATAGACACCTGAGGGGTTTCCTTGTCATCTGTATCAGATCCACTTGCGCTGACTTTACATCTATTCAGCTCCTTAATGAAATACGTTCGCAGCTTTTTCCAATTTTTTTTTGGCGAGTTCCACTGTCACAAACATTTTGTATTAGTTCATTTCCATTTTCAAGTTTTAAATCAGTGGCAATTTTTTTTTACCATATTTCATCTTTCTTTTATTTCGTTCTTCGAGTGGAATATCCGGCTGATTTCATATTCCAAAGACATTCATACTCCCTTACTAAATTGCTTAAATATTCTTTAATGGCATCACCCCCCCCCCCCCCGTTCAACATTTTCAACATTCTCAACCTCAACAACACTCATTTTTTTATTTTAAATTTTCAAATAATACACAAAAATTCACAATAATATCTTAATATCTATTTACTCTAGCGCTTCTATTGTTTCGTTTTCGTTTTTCAAACTTCATTCATAATACGTAATTACATCAGTAATTACCCGCAATTTACGCACCTCAGAAAAAAATAAACAACAGAAATCGTTATCATTATTTTATCAACCCGTATTCTTTTTCCAAGAAAAACGATGAAAAATTAATTAGTTTTCAGATCAATTCATTAGTGCAATATTGTGAATATATTTTCATTATGGGTGGTCACTGGCTTCCAGATCCACCGGTAGGATCTTCGTTATCCGATGAAATATCCGCTCCTTCGGTAATAATCGTGGATTCCGATAACGACGACGGAGTTGATATCGTAGAAAACGATATCGAAGCACTCGGTAATCATAACGAATATCGTTTGCTAACCGATGGCGATAACTTGACCGATGGCGAGGAAGATTCGGATACTTCGGATGAAGCAGTAAGTTACTGAGAAATGAACCAGAACCATTTCAATTTTCAGTTTTCGATTTCACAATCTACAACTTTTATTAATCAATTTTCAAATTAAATTCTAGGAAAACGAAAGTTCCGTTCCAACTACCGATAATACTTTCCAAACAGGCACTTCTAACGATGAACAACCCACCGAAGAAACACCAGTAATGAATTTTCTCGATATCTACTGATATCATTTTCAGAATTTGTTTTCCAGTTCAAGTAGATACTTAATTTCGTAATTTTTTTTCTTAGGCCGTCGTTGAACATAGAGATATCGACGTAGACTGTGATAAAGTCCGAGCTGCGATGGCAAATATCACCTTACCTGCCTCAGCCACTCCTTCGTGGGCTGCTTCGATTCCGGATTCCGAATGGGGTTCTTTTTTGCAAAATCGTATTCGTTCTTTGCAAAATACAAATGATACGTTACCAGGATCTCAATGAAATTGAAAGTATCTCAATTTGACGATGTATATTTTTGTACCAGTTCCAAGTCAGAAGCCAATCAGATCATGGAGAATACGAAAATTTGTATCTAAATCGTTTTGAATGCTGCGATTAGAAATGATTTCAACATGAGGCCAAAGACGTTTGAAAAGCGACTTATACATCGTATTTACTTATCGCTAATATCAAATTATTTTTTATCTAATTTTTATCATATTTGCTTGTTAGTATTCCTATACGTGCTTATTCCTTATTATTTCATGTTTCCTAAAAAGAGGTTTCTCTACCTGGTGTAAAATTTTGGGCCCGAACAAACATATCTTGAAAATACATCGAAAAAGAATTCTCCACCTTGAATTCAGAGTTCTGAAATACATTTTTCGAATTTTTGCAAATTTTTGATACTTAAAAATTATCTTAGGGTTTTGCAAAAGGAAAAATATGAATATCTGATCTAATCGAAGTAAAAATCTGAAATTTTGTATCTATTTTCGACTTCTCAATTTGATCCGGGGTAGTTTTGAGACGTCCTGAAGCCTTCAGAAATTTTGGGAGTTTTCAAGCATTGAAAAAAAATCCATAAAAATATAAGTACAAACGTGAATTACCTACTGAGGGTTTTTGTTTTGCTTTTTTTTTCGAAAATTGTGGCTAAAAATATTCACCTTTTTACCCCACATTTCTCCCTCCTCACTGGACTCTAACTGTGTTTAAAAAATCTTGAAAATTTTGGACATTTTTTTTTTTAATTCAGAAATGCCATTAGCACCCATTTTTCCTCTTTCCCCACCTCTTTTAGGGGTCCTTGAAAATATCACATTTTTCCAATAGTCATTTGGTAGCAATTTTCCATAATCGAGTCCTTTTTTTCAAAATAAGGAAAAAATGCATAGTGCGTGTTTTTTCAAAAAAAATTGAAAAAAATGGGAAAATCGGCTTGATGATTTTTATGGTTTAGAATGTTCATTCTAAAAAAATTCTATTTTTTACTAAAAATTGAAAAAACATTAAAAAGTGATATTTTTTAAAGATCCTCGAAAAATAAGGTAATGGTGAAATATGGCTGACAATGGTATTTTTGGTCACAATCATATTTTCTTTAGAAAATTTCATTTTTTTCATTTGAATAAATTTTTTAAACATAGTCAGATTTTAGGATCCTGTGGGAAAGAATAAATATGGATGGGTTGGAGAGAAAGTGAAATTTTTACATCGTCTTTCTGAAGTCTAGGCATACGTTTCTAGCTACCTTTCTCTTCAACATTTGAAAACACATTGGTGACCCTTTGGATCGATTAAATCGTAATTTTTCAAAATTCATAACTGCCGTGTCAAATCCAAAATTTTTCTTCTGTAAAATTTGGCAAAAACGTCATCAGCGTACGTATTATTAGAGAGGGGGAGAGGGTAGCAATTTTACACACCAGTTTTGAGCCAATCTAAATCCTCAGGCATATTTCAAAATTTTCTAGCCTTGAAAAAAATTATTTTTAATGAAAAAAAAATTGATCTGAACCATGTTTGATAAATTTTAGAAAATTGGGCTTCGATTTATGGAATAGGCCACCAATATCGATGACCAATCTTGATCCTTAGGAATGTTTCAAAATTTTCCCAGCCTTGAAAAAAATTATTTTGTATGGAAAAAAATATTGATCTGAACTAGTTTGACAAATTTTAGAAAATTGGGCTTCGATCAATCGAATAGGCCGCCAATATCGATGAATCATCCCAGTTTGTAGGTGGTAAAATTAATTAGGGCCATTCTTATAGATTTTTTCAACACTGGAAAATTTCAAAATTTTCTCGAGAGTCCGTACGACTTGAAATCGAATCTCATATTATTACTATTAAAAAGTGAGAAAGCTTGATTTTCCTATTTTTTTTGGGGGGGGGGGGGACTTCACATGGAAACGTGGTCAGGGGTAGGGGTCTTCCTACGTTCTTTCAAGTTGAAAATCAGTCCTCCAAATTCGATCAAGCCAATGTAATTAATTTTCTGTATTCATTTCCGATCTAGAGTATCTGCATAACAATGTTTTTTTGAACAAATACCTGTATAAAAATTCTATAAACACTATAAAAAAAAATATGCAAAAAATCGAGAATTTTATTCTCCTCAATAGTAATAATGTGACTAATCATCGACAAAAAAAATAAAAAAAATCATTTTGGAAAAAAATGTTTTTTTTTTTTTTTAAAACAGTAGAATTTTGAAACCTAATTCTGCTGAAAGATGAGATAGGCCTGGGGAAGGTTGAATTTGAAGCAAAATTTTACCTTGTCTTTTTGAAATCATTTCACAACAAATTTCAGGAAGAGATTCGTTAAAATTTAAAAAATTGAAAAGCCTAGCTCTCTAATACAAAGTTACCTACCCAATTTCGTTTTTTTTCCTCGGGTGGATTAAACGTTCAAAATTTTCATTTTTGCGAGTTCGTAGGATAATTTTACACCTTAAAATTCGGAAAATTAACTTTGGTGCCTGAAATTTCATTCAGAGAGGTTTTTTTTTTCCGACATGCCTACTTTCGAATTTTTCAATATATTTTTATTTCAGTTCAAAATTTTACTACCAGTTGTAATACCTCCTTCGTAAAAATATTATATTTCGATTCTCATTTAAAAAAATAATTGAACCATTCAATAAATTTTTATATCAACATTCCTACAAATTCGAATTATTTTATAAACACAACACGAAATCTACAAATATAGAAGGCAGTAAAAACAGTATAAATAATAAAAAAGGAATCATCACTAATCAGATTATTGGTACGTGAGAATTATATCACAGTATCTATCCATTCATCGTCCACCCAACTCCGAAATTTCCATCACCTTTCAATCTCAAACACATTGTTTTTTCGGCATACTATGCAGCACGTTGGCGTAATTGATTAAAACAAACGCCAACACTGCTCCGACCGTCGAGCCTGCTTGAGTCGAATATCCATAATTGACTAACGCTTTTTTATGTCTTCTTCTCAGGATAGCTGCGATGGATAATTTAATATAGGAAATCAGTCCAGCACCAAACATCCAAACTAATATCTGAAAAATAAAAATTCAATCTCAAACACTCGAATATTTCAAAAACCTGTTGAAAAATATCATTCGGACACTCACAATGGTCACAACTCCGGCATTCGTTCCAACCAAAGGAGGATACGGACTGCTCAAGGCGGTAATTAGCTCGTAATTAATACATACAATTTCAACAATGCAACAAAACGCTAATAGCTTAACGGACACTAATGGGATAAAGTAGGCAAAATAGCTCGACAATGGACCAATAATCATATTGATACTTACAGCCCAGTGGTACGTTTCGGGGCCATAAGGAAGGCAAGAATAGGACATAATGCTGTTCAAAATACCATTAGAGAAACAATTAATTATACCCTGGATGACCAGCAACAAGACCAACAAGAATTTTGGAATATCTGGATCATCGGTGTCCTGATTCCGAGACAAATTAACATCGGTCTGCTCCGAATTACTGGGTGGTTTCGGTTTAGCACTATATTTCGACATTAGATTCGAGAAATAGTTCAGATACAAGAAACACAACGTGTTGAACAGCATCACGATCGAAATAATAATAAAGAATAGGCCTGAACTGAATAAAGGCTGTTCGAAGATTTCTTTCTTGGTGACGTTGCCCGATTCGGTGACGTTCGCGCAGACCGGATCTTTAGCTACGCTTTGTAATATCGCCAGTAAACTTGGAACGAAGCCACTGAGACCTTCGCCGATGAAAAAAGACACCAGGTAGATTTCCGGCAGCCTGCCCATGAACGGTAAAAATAATACAGAACTTACACAACCAACTAGAGATAGAAAAAATGAAAATAGGTAGAAGAAGAAACTATGCTGAGAACCGAATACCGATACCGATATGGAATAGGTAAACGAGAGGAAAAACAACGACAATGTACCGAGTACTAGGAAAAAACAGATCAGGATGGAATCGGAAAAATAGGTTTTATCTTTTAAGAAATAGTAAGCGATTGGAGCAACGTTCGCGAGCTGGACCAGGACTGAGAAATATGAAGGAAGAGACCAGCCTTCGGGGGTGTACTGGGTCAGAAGAGGCATCTGGGTGTAAATTGCATTCACCGGTAGCCAGGTGGCCATTCCGAAGGATATGCAGAGTGCTGAGAGCAGGTAATTGTGTTCTCCTCGGAATATCTTCTTGTAGGTGTCATTTCGTTGCAGCACCATCTCACTGGTTTGTATTCCAGAGTGAAGGATGGGAGCTTCTTGTTCTTCTTTTTCTCTGTAATAATAATAATAATAATAAAAAAAGGATGAGTTTCAAGTATCTGTAAAAATTGTATTTTCATCGAGAATTCTGAATTTTAATGTAAAATTCTGAATTTTAATGTAAAATTATCAATTTTATTGTAAAATTATCAATTTTAATGTAAAATTATCAATTTTAATGTAAAATTATCAATTTTATTGTAAAATTATCAATTTTATTGTAAAATTATCAATTTTATTGTAAAATTATCAATTTTATTGTAAAATTATCAATTTTATTGTAAAATTATCAATTTTATTGTAAAATTATCAATTTTATTGTAAAATTATCAATTTTATTGTAAAATTATCAATTTTATTGTAAAATTATCAATTTTATTGTAAAATTATCAATTTTATTGTAAAATTATCAATTTTATTGTAAAATTATCAATTTTATTGTAAAATTATCAATTTTATTGTAAAATTATCAATTTTATTGTAAAATTATCAATTTTATTTTTTTCCCCAATTTTTAAGCAGGTAAATAGGTAGGTATCTCTCCCAAATCTGGGAATTTCGACGAGCAAGCAAATAATACGTACTTATTTCCAATCAAATTATTACCCAATCTATCGCAACCCACGATACAATTTCTAGAAAAATTGAGAAACCGAAGTGTTTCAAGTGCCACACATGACTGCCAAGTTCAAGTTCAACATACAATCGATAAAACAGTGGACAATTTTACAACCAAAGCTTACTATGGTAAGTTGAACTTCTTTGAAATAAAAATTCACGACCTAAATGTTTTCTAAAATTAATTCAACTACAAGCCTACAGATTTTGGTATTTCGTTTACTTCGATGATAATGTAAACACGGTTTATTAATTTTCATCCAATCAATGAACCAAAACGGTACCACATACTTGTAATCGATAAGATAACATACGAGTAGAGTAGCCGACATTCGTCGAATACTTTTGACTAAAATAATCGTTAATTTTTAACTACTTACTCCATATTATGAACCATTTGACCGAGAAACCGACACCGAGTAATTGTTACAGCATTGCGACGAAAGTGTATTTCAAATAGAACGATTTATAAATAATTATTAAAATAGGTCATCGCGAAATGAAACGATTACATATTGATGACTTATTTTCAGCTGAAATTTTTTGATCATTTTTTGGTCAGATTATGGAAATTGTGATGTGTTTGACGAGTATTCGTCCGATAACCGAAGCGCGAAGCGATAACTCAACGATGTGATTATTTTCGTCGTTTATTGAACGTATACACGATTCAGTGTTAACCCTATCGGCGGTTTAAAATGTATAACGAGATGGGAAGTTTGTTGGAAAATTATACGAAATTTTTTGAAAAAAAACATGATTTCATTTTACATCAGATTAAGATGTTCCTTTTCTTTCACAATCGTGTGCTGGTTTTTTCCTCGGAATGATACCACCACCACGTGGTTAATTGATGTTTGTTTTAAATACCTACTCGTAGTCGATGAGCAATATTCTTCTGAATAAATATAATTTTCTTATGCAATTACTTTTCAAGGTTGTGTCATGTTCCTTCTCAATTTTTTTTGCAGTATGTAAGTACATATATGTACCTATTAAAAATTCGTACTCGTCGCAGGTTTAATTTTAGATTCGGTTTTACTTAAATTAATCAAAATCTTATTTGTATATTAGGAGCTAGAAATCTACTATGCAGAAGTAGATCTACACAAGCCTACATTTTATCTTTTCAGATTGAGATAGAAGAAATATTTATTAGGCTGAATGGGAAAATAACATGTCTATGATTTTTACGAAAATTGGTCACTCCCAGAAAAAATTGAGCTCCCCAGATCGAAGGAGGGCAGAGCTGAGGGTGCTCAAAATGGCCCTACTTTTGAAAAAATCACAGTTTTTCGAATACCTAGCTCCTAATTATTTTTACCGAAAATGAGATTTCAAAGTTCAATTTTTTTTTAAATTCGTATCCAACTTGAAAAAAATTTCCAACTGTAAATTATTTAATAATGTAAATTTTCTCAAAATTTTCCCAATTTTTATTTTTTCCATTTTTATTTTTTTTCAATTTTTTCCAATTATTTAACTGAAAGAAATTTTAAATAACACGAAGTTAAATTTTTCAATTCAAAGTTGGAAAAAAAAATTGAGAAAATTTTTTTAAAGTCATTAGAAAAAATTTCTGGGCTTGAATACATTTTTAAAAAAAGTTAAAAACGAAATTGAAAAAATCAAAGTTAAAAAAACTTTCTAAAATTGTTTCACTCAAATTATTGACCCCCTACCCCACGTCTTCCGGAGTTATCCCACTTTATATACTTATAGGTACCGAAAATAAAGTTCGCGATATCTTCAGAAGGAGGGGGGGGGGGATTTTTTGAACTTTTCACAGAATTTAAGTATTACATGGATGTAAGTAAGTATGATAATTTTTTGAATTTTTTTTCATATTTACTCCATTTTTTTGGAGGGAGATTGAAAATTTCCAAAAAATTTAAAACAAATTTTTTTGGGATGTTCTTGCTGAATTTTTTTACAACTTCGTCATACTCTTAGGTACAACATAAAATTTTTATGAAGTTCCTTTAGGGACGAGAACATGCTGAAAAAAATCAAGTTTGAACAATAGATAGGTAATGTACATTTTTGAACTGTCGCGCACGAAAGCCCTATAAAGCTGGAGAAATGAAATAATTATAAAATTGGAAAATTTTTTAAATTGGACTCGATTTTGAAGGGAAAAAAACTTTAAATTGAAGAAACTGAAACAGTTTACTTTTTAGAATAAATTTGGACTCAGATCGTCGAAATCCCATTTTTGACAAAAATAATCAGGATCTAGTAATATTTTGACATTGTTTGGGAGTGCCACCTATCCTGGGTCCCTGTTTACCCCTGAAAAAGCACGATTTGAGTTTCTACGCCTCTTTGACCAATTGGCTTTGAAATTAGTTACCATTTTTCATCCTCTAAGGAGGGGGGGGGGGGTGTGAAAATTGAAATTCATTTTATTTTTTCTAAATTCATACCACTTACTTAGACACCTCAAAATCGATTCAAAAAATTTTTCAGTTCCAAAGAGTAAATTTTGATAGAATTTTTCAAAAAATAAATCATACTGGTGCTGTCAACTGCATTTTAACTGACGCAATTTTTATGAAATTCGAGTTGTTCATTAAATGGCTTGAACCGTATGATAAATTTTTTTGGTCATTAAAATGAAATTTTATTAATTTTTGGGGTAAATGATTTGTAGCAGTGTTGCCAATTAAAATTTTATGAGAATTGTGTAGATATGTCAAAGGGCAATTAGCAGCACTGTCACGAAAATTTCATCAAAATTTATTTTCGCTTAATTTTGAGATGTTTAATTGCGTGATTTGAATTTGGAAAATATCAAGAAATTTCAAATTTACGATCGGCAATTTTTTCAATTATCTTGTAGGGGAAAAAAGTGGTATCCAACTTTAGAGAACCCCGAATCGCCTTTTCGGGGGGAGAGGGGGGTGACTGGATGGGATCCTACACCGGTAATACTACTCGAAAGTAGCAAATCTGCGATTTTTCCAAAGAAGCAAACACTTTCAGTACCCGTGGTTCCTTTCCATTTCGGGCAGTGGAGCTCAAATTTTTCCTAGAGGTCCCTTCCTTGAAGTAAACTATCTCACCAAAAATTCATGTTAAAATTCTAGAATATGATTTTTTTTTACCTCAGCCTTGCGCCTGTGAAAGGTAATGGCTAATACGAATTTGAATGCCCTAAAATAAATTACTGTACCTAGTACCTATGTAATACCTTGATACGAAACAAGCATTTCTCTCCCCCCCCCCAAAAAAAAATTGAAATTAAAAATTTTTTGGAACCGATGAGAAGAAATTTTTCTAGTATTTGAGGTGTAATAATTTGTAAGAATCGAATGAATGTAGTGAGGAGGGGATTAGTTATTAATAATAATTTACAGACAATTCAGGAGAATTAATTATTTTTATTTTAAATTCTAATTTCGAACATTTTTCATCGATTCTCTCAAAAATAATTTCAAAATTCATTAATAGATAGGTACCTATTCATGAGACCTCCATTCTTCCAAGACCACAATTCAAACCAACATTCCGCTGGTAACGAAAAATTTTAGATTCTCAATTTTAAATTTCTCGTTGAAATTTTGGGAAACCTTGAAAACGTAAAAAGCTGCGGTTTCTCAAAATAATAGGCAATAGAGTTTTATGTACCTACGTCACGAGGTCGAAATTTAGTTTAAAATTTTATTTCGTGAATGTTGGCTCGAGTCAATTTTACCAGAAAATTTATTCGCTTAAAATTTTTTTAATTTAATTACTACGATCAAAAATTTACTGTTCATTTTTATTCCATTCTTTCAAAAATTAATTCCCACGTCTCAAAAAGTTTCAAAAAATTCACCCAGTGATACCAAAAATTTTTCAGGATGACGCATTTCAAATTTCAATGGCACTTTTTGAGGGAGAATCAATACCTGATTCGTATTTAAGAGCATCACATATTAGCCACTAGCCCAAAATGAGCTCTCATTAAGCACACCTTCTTTTCTTAAATCTGTAGGAAGAATTTCAAAACTAGTCTAAACACTAAATTTGTTACTTCTACGTATGAAATTAAAAATTCTGGCCTGCACTGAATCTATATTTCCTTGAATCCATTAAATTATCAATTATGCAACTGATTTTTATCACAAATACTGGCAAAATATCTCGACCAACTTAATTTTTCCATTAGCAACGTTCCATCATTGCAATTCAGGCGTCGTGAACAAATCTGCGAACAACGCCGTACTCAGGTACCGTTCTCCAGAAGACGGAAGAATAACCACAATCGTCTTATTGGCGAATTCATCCTCCTCCAATAATTTCAAAGCAGATGCCACCGCAGCTCCGGAAGAAATACCCGCCAAAATCCCTTCTTCTTCCATCAAACGCCTGGCAGTACGAATTGCCTCCTCATCGGTGACTTTTTCCACCCTATCGATCAATTTCAGATCCAAATTATCAGGAATGAATCCGGCCCCGATTCCTTGAATTTTATGCGGACCTGGGGTAAGTTCGGACCCAGCCAATGCCTGAGAAATCACCGGAGAATTGACTGGTTCGACGGCCACAGTCAAGATATCCTTCCCCTTGGAATTCTTGATATATCTGCTGACTCCAGTGATGGTTCCTCCAGTACCCACACCGGCCACGAATACATCCACAGCACCATCTGTATCCTCCCAAATTTCAGGACCGGTGGTCTGCTCGTGTATGGCTGGATTGGCAGGATTGCTGAACTGCTGCAGTAAAACGTAACGTTTTGGATCAGTTGCGACGATCTCTTCGGCTTTGGCAATCGCTCCTTTCATGCTTTTTGGCCCCTCGGTCAAGACTAAATTTGCTCCCAAGGCCTTGAGTAATTTACGTCGTTCGATGCTCATGGTCTCTGGCATGGTCAGAGTCAAATTATACCCACGAGCTGCTGCCACGAAGGCTAGAGCGATACCGGTGTTTCCGCTGGTGGGTTCGACCAGCTCGACTCCTGGTTTCAGGATGCCTCGTTTTTCCGCATCCCAAATCATATTCGCTCCGATACGACATTTCACGCTGAAGCTGGGGTTACGTGATTCCACTTTGGCTAGGATACGACCGTTTCCAATTTTTTTCAGACGGACGAGGGGCGTGCGACCGATGGTGAGCGAATTATCGTCGTAAATTTTGCTGCCCATGGCAATTCCTAGTAGGCAAGTGTAAAATATAGATATTTTCGAGGAAATGTATCCTATATGCATGTAGGTGAGGATTCGATGTAATCGTGGATTGGATTTCCACTAATTTGATGATTTTCGTGCCTCGATAATAATTTGGGGCTAATTTTAGTGGGAAATTGGATTTTGGTGGCAAAATGACCAAGTAACTACGTACCTGTAGTCCTTTTTGATGCTTGATGAGCAAAAATATACGTCAGTGAATTTTAATTTCGGAGGAACAATTTTACAGCGCGAACAGTTACAGTTAACAAAAGCATACTGAAATATAAATCTGAAAAAAATCGATTTCAAATAGCTGAAGATGTATTTAATTTCGTTTTCAAATCTCATCATCAGATTAATGAGATTGCCATCTATTTCCGATAGAATAGAACAACGGGTCTGTAGTTGAAACGTAATTTCCTAATTATTCAGCTTGTAGATTAGATTGATAGCGATTTCGGTTTTGAATTCATTGCATTGACCAATATCTTTAATAACCCAATGAATTTATCATTTGCCATTAAGATAAAATATTGAACATTGAATTCCAACTGTAGGAAATTGTGTTTTTCTTTCATGTGATCGTACGTGAGTTGCACCCCTCCCTCCCCCCATCACTCCATATTGATTATTGAATAGGTACTCATTGCCTAAAAATGAATGGATTTGATGAATGAATCTTTAAGTTTGAAAAATTTATGTATAAAATTGTGGTTAGGTACCTATGATTTTTTTTTTAAATAATTTTTGACACTGCAATAATTATTTTTAGATACCTACCTACCTACTTCGATAATTTAAAAAATAATTATTCGAAATTTCGATACAATAAAAATCACGTAAAAATTCAATCATTCAGTTTCCCAATTATAGATTTCTGGTGATGTAAGTAACAGTAAAAATTTTTTATCACTGGTATCAAGTTCAATTACCGAATGAAATCGCTAATTTCGATGATTAGGTACCAAATTATTACATGTACTTCATTGAGCGTAATAAGTATATGTAAATTGAAGCTTTGTATTCGAATATTGGACTGAGTAACACTGTTTTATTGACTCATTCCATTAAAAAACTTGACATATTCGTCTATTAATAAATACACACATCAAGTAGGTACTTTTTAGTTCCCAGAAAATTTTCAGTTTTATTATTTTATAATCGAAAACAATATTGGTATGAAGTACTTAATTAAGGAATCAGTTGACAATTTTTCATTTTTTTGGTGTAAATATCTACGTATAAGTACTTACTTGGAATCAGTTTTCTAGATATTTCTATGTAGGTAGAGACGATTTGAACGGATTTTTTGAATGGGAGAGGGTTAGTTATAAAAATGTGTACCTATATTACCTAGGTACTTAATATGTAGTTATGTATTATGTACTTATTTTCCTATTTTTCCTCAGTAATATATCTATCTAGAATAGTAAGTTTTTTTCTCTCTCTTTTTCGATATTAATGATTTTTGAAAGAGTGAAACCAAAGCTGTAGTCAAGATTGGGGCAAAAATGAGTACCTATAGGTACCTATTAGGGTGGATCGAAAAAAAATCTTGGATTTTGACCAAATTTGGTGGGGTGGTTTACTTTGAGTGGAAGACTTCACAAAAAAAATTTGAGCCCCCGAGGGGCAAGGGTAGGGGAGCAGGAGGTGCTCAAAGTGCACCTCCTTTTTAAAAAAAAACAGTTTTTTGCGTTTTTTAGCCGATCAAAATTGTGTGAGAAGCCTTCGTAGGACTTAAAAGATGCGATTTGAGTTTCTACATCTCCCTAAACCATCGTCATCCTTCTCCGATCAAAACTCTGACTGCTACCAGGGGGTCGAAAAGTTGCAGATTGCAATATTTCAATAATATGAAATCATTACTAAGCTGGAATGATTTTTTTTCTCGAATAAGTGAACAAACATTTTTTTCAACCACTGAAAGTGAATTTTGAAAAAAAAATGAAAATTTTGTACACCAGTGCAGCCAACAGCAAATCATAAAATTCCAAAATACGAAATTTATATAGACTTTGAATTGATTATTTTTTCGCCTGAAAATATATGTATTTTTTTTTATCACTGAAAGTATATTCCGAAATTTTTTTTCGAAAATTTTGTATGTCAGTGCAGCCAGTTACAAATCGTGACATGCTACACTGTGGAGTTTACGTTGACCTCGAATTAATTTTTTTATTGTTTGAAAAATGCACAATAATTTTTTTTCAATCATCAGAAATAAAAAATTTAAAATTTTTCTTTGAAAATTATGTACGTCAGTGCAGTCAGTTGCTAATTGTGATATTCTGATATTATGTACTCGAATCCATTATTTTTTCGTCAAGTGATTGGGACCAATTTTTTCTCCCAATCAATAAAAGTACGTTTCGAATTTGAAGACAAAAAAATTTTACTGATGGAAAAATTCTAGAATATGATTACGGCTTTGAATAAAAAATGATTTTTGAAGTGAAAGTGGAGATTTAAGTGAAGAATCGGTATCGTTCATTGTCCGAACATTTATCGTTCACTACCCTTCCAAGTCATGGAAAATAACTACTCTCTAATTCTCTATAGGTTCTAAATGCATCCAAATTTCAGCTTTTTATCTCATTTCTCCGCGCTATTTACGGCCCCAAAACGTGAATTTTATGTAGTACTTAACACTGACTTCCAACGGAAGCTTCAAACTGAAAATTCGGCTCTCATTTTATATTTGAAATCATCTTACCAAAATTTTACTTGGATATATGAAATTTTAAAATTTTCAATACAAATGTTTCCAATTCAAAAAATTGATAAAAAATAATAATTCGAATTTTTCAGCTTTTTCAGTACTTATTAAATAAATATAAGGTTAATGATTTTTTTTTTAATTTAAAATGTTTCGATTTTTTTTAATTAAATTTTTTAAAATCTTGTCGAATTAAATTTTTTTAATGTGTTACTTTACCTATTGGTAAGTAGTACAAAGTTTGTCGAAACTTTTAGGTTTTTCCAAATTTGAAATTTAGTTTGAAATTTGAAACTGATTCATTGAAATAAAAGTTTTACAAAATTTATTCAAGTGTAAAATGCCTAAAATTTTTCAAAATTTTTCCTCATAATTTTCCAATATTTTCTCAAAATTTTACCAACTTTTTCAAAACTTTCTCAGACCTTTCCCAAAATTTTCACAAAATTTTCCCAATACTTTCCCAAAATTTCCCCAAAACTTCCCAAAATTTCCCTAAAATTTTTCATAAATTTTCTCCAAAGCTTCTTTGTTTTAACCAAAAATTCCAAAATTTTTTCAACGTTTCTCATGAAATTTATCTAAAATTTCCAACGATTTTCCTGCATTAAATTAAAAAAACATTTATAATCTGCAATTTAAAATTTTCGAATGCCAACCAAGTTTTTCAGTCAACATTTTTTTTGATTAGCTATTATAAGTACCTACATTTACTACAAAGAATTTTCAAGTTTTGAATTTGTCAAAGTTTTCTCAAAACCAATTTTTCCGTATTCAAAATTTTAATAAATGTCTGTATAGCTCTTCCCTCATCCAGTTCCTATCTTCGAATCGTCTCTTTTACAATGCAAATAGTCACTTTATTGTATTTCATGTCGGCTTATGGATCCTTTTTACGAAATTCTTGAAGCACATACATTGATTTTGAGACATTTTTATATTCGCGCTACACGCCCTATGCAGTCTCAAAATAATATTCGTAATCAGCGACCTGAAATTAGTCGATAACGGTCTCTTTTTGGAGTAATTTGCGGTTCAATTGCCCCAAAATCGAATTTTCGAGGCCCAAATTGGTCATACCACCGAAAAAAAAGCTCGACACCGGAAAAAAACACCGGATTCGGAATCAGCGACCTCAAATTAGTCTTATTCGTTTTCTATTTTGATTATTTACCGTTTTAAAAACAGTTAAAATCACAAAATAGGTATATTTTTATAATAAGTAGGTGGAAAAGTTGCTGTGCTGTGGGAGCATAAAAATGCTACGAATACCTACAAAACTATAAATTTTACAAAAATATTGATTTTAGCCATTTTTAGAGCAAATTAAGCCAAAGAGGAGTCATTTCTGACTAATTCGAGGTTGCTGATTCCGAATCCGGCGTCTGATTTCGCGTTCGAGCATTTGTTTTCGAAATATGACCATTTTTCACCACAAAATTACCAATTTTGACAAATCACTCGTAGATGGGTAAACACCAATGCCAATTATACTTATCATTAAAGTTTACGTGGGATGAATCAACTTGGAAATTCGAAATGAGCCTCTTTTTTTCAAATCAAAGCATGTAAAAATTTAATCTTAAATTAAAAGCACGTATGAAACAATACAAATATATAAAAAATCATCAAATAACGTATAAGTACCTAAACGAATAAATTGATACGGTTCATTTGATTCATTAATTCAAATTTCGTGATGAATACAAAGCAAAGAAATCAGCCTACCTTAATCGTTCATACTTTAAACCACACATTTTTGATTCTAACACTTCCTTACTTTACACGTATTAAAATTTAACTTCACAGTATGTGCATTTTTTAATCACAAATTACATAATATGTAAGAACACAGATGCATATCTACCTTTTCGTATGTAGCCTCGCGCGGTAACTATATATTTTCTAACTCTAATCGCTGCACAAAGATATGATAAAATCACGTTTCATAAAATTCCTCGCTACAAGTAAAAGAATAAAATTACCGAACAACGAGTAAACTGGGTAATAAGTGAATATAATTTTTAAACTGAAGCTACAATTGGTAAGGGAGATAAGATATGTTATTTTGATATACCTACATGTACCTATACTTGAAAGTACCTAAGTAGATATTTTTATGACAATTTAGATACCTAACATTTCGAAGAGTTGTTGGATTTTTGAAAAACTTATTTTACATGATAAATACCTACATAGCTTATGAATTGATAAAATTTTTAAGAAAGGACTTATTGTTATAAAAAAAATAATTGAGCAATGTTAATGATGGGCTTAAGACGAACAACAATTAAAATAATGGAAAATTAACAAGAAACGTGCATTATTGGATATATTCAGTTCAAACCTTAGTACTTATTACTAACCAAGGAAGATATTCAATTTTTTAATTTTCTGCCCATGAATCGTTATAACTAGGTATTTTGAAAAATCGCGTCGTAGGCAAATATCTGTAATCCACACAAACCTACCCACAACGCTGATATGTACAGGATGTTCCATGAATCATCTGCTGCACGTATTTTTTTTCTGATATGTATAACCGGGTATACCACCAAAAAAAAACTTGAGATGAACATGTTTCGTATTTTGAAAATTGAAGGGACAAAAGCTGCTTCTAAAAAAAGCTTGTTAAAAGAATTCTTCAACCATCATTTCTTGGCATTCCTTCAAAAAACGACACTTTTTCGGTCTTCTGATATAATTTTTTAAAAACCTCAAAAATGGCATTTTCACAAGTTTTCCAAAAATCGTCGTTTCTTGTCGTTTCTTCAAAAAACGATACTTTTTCGGTCTTCTGAGATTGTTTTTGACCAAACTCAAAAATGACATTTTCACAAGTTTTAAAATCGTTGTTTCTTGTTGTTTCTTTAAAAAGGACACTTTTTCGGTCTCCTTGAGATGGTTTTTGAGTAACCTTAAAAATTACATTTTCTCAAGTTTTCCAAAAATCGTCGTTTTCTGTTGTTTCTTGTCGTTTCTTCAGAAAACGACACTTTTTCGGTCTCCTGAGATGGTTTTTGAAAAAACTCAAAAATGGCATTTTCACAATTTTTCCAAAAATCGTCAGTTCTTGTCGTTTCTTCAAAAAATGACACTTTTTGGTTTCCTGAGATTGTTTTTGACCGAACTCAAAAATTACATTTTCACAAGTTTTCCAAAAATCGTCGTTTCTTGTCGTTTCTTTAAAAACGACACTTTTTTGGTCTCCTGAGATTGTTTTTGACCGAACTCAAAAATGACATTTTCACAAGTTTTCCAAAAATCGTCGGTTTTTGTCGTTTATTGTCGTTTCTTCAGAAAACGACACTTTTTTGGTCTCCTGAAATAGTTTTTGAAAAAACTCAAAAATGGCATTTTCGCAAGTTTTCCAAAAATCATTGTTTTCTGTCGTTTATTGTCGTTTCTTCAAAAAACGACACTTTTTCGGTCTCCTGAGATAATTTTTGAAAAACCTCAAAAATTACATTTTCATAAGTTTTCCAAAAATCGTCGTTTCTTGTCATTTCTCCAGAAAACGACACTTTTTCGGTCTCTTGAGATGGTGTTTGAAAAACCTTAAAAATTTCATTTTCACAATTTTTCCAAAAATCTTCAGTTCTTGTCGTTTCTTTAAAAACGACACTTTTTTGGTCTCCTGAGATTGTTTTTTACCGAATTAAAAAATGACATTTTCACAAGTTTTCCAAAAATCGTCGGCCTTGTCGTTTCTTTAAAAAAACGGCACTTTTTCGGTCTCCTGAGATGTTGTTTGAAAAACCTCAAAAATTACATTTTCACAAGTTTTCCAAAAGTCGTCGTTTCTTGTCGTTTCTCCAGAAAACGACACTTTTTCGGTCTCCTGAGGTGGTTTTTGAAAATACTCAAAAATGGCATTTTAACAAGTTTTCTAAAAATCGTGGAAATGGATACCGGTAGTACTTTGGAAAATGAACAAATTTTCACTCTGTGACTTTTTGCCTATCTTTAAAATTGAAGGGACTACTAAAAAAATTGTTCAAAAAAATACTAAAAAAAGGAATTGATCAAAGGAATGAATAGTACGTTAAAAACTAAAAAAAAATTGTTCTGTAGACTTTGCCTCACATCAAAAATAATGGGGCAAAGGGTCATTAAAAAATTGAGAAGATTTGAAAATTTTTTAAAGCCCATTTATTTTGAGTAAACCGTAGCCTTTTCATAGCCCAATTTCAAAAAGTGGAGGGCTGAACCCCCCTTTAAACCTCCCCCCAGCCCCTCCTATGGGGTTTGGCGATTGCCTCCCGATCTCAAAAAATTTCTTACGATGTCCTTGTACACCATACCAAATTTCACAACTCTATCATCTTTTGCCGTTTACTTACCATCTGCCACTGGACTATAAAGAACAATATTTTTTCAGTTTTTAACTTACTACGCATTCCCTCGGTTAGTTAATTTTTCTGAATAATTTTTTTATTACCCCTTCAATTTTAAAGTTGGGGAAAAAGTCAGGATACAAAAATTTGTTCATTTTCAAAGTACTACCCATTCCCATAGTTGAAAAAAAATGTTGACGTAATTTTTTTAGAAGCAGCATTTGCCCCTTCAATTTTTAAAATATGCAACAAGTTCATCTCAGGTTTTTTTGGGTGGTACCTGGTTAAATCCAAAAAAATATGTTTTTGGCAGACGGTTCATGGAACACCCTGTATTATATATCCACGACGGAAGATCAACTTGAAAAAATTAAGGCGCTTATCTTGACAGTATAATAGCATTAATCATTAAAAATAAGATACTTAATATTCAAATGAACTCTCAAACATACACCTCAGTTTAAGAATTGTAAGATGTTGGTAAATACTTTGTAATTCTCAGAATGTACATTTTTTTCGATTTCCAATAAATTATTTATTTAATTATTACGTCACACAGACGACAATTATTTCTTTAAAATGACTGTTAGTCGTTGAAACTTTTTCAATCCGTTGGTTCAATTTTTTTTCAAGATTGCAAATCGTTTTAAATATGAATTTCAGTGGCTCTAACACATTATTGAGAATTTCATTTCTCGTAATTGCGATCGCTTGTATTGTAGAATGTTTTGTTGTCGGACCGTCGAAAATTTCGGAAAATTATTTCGATTTTCATCTATCAGGAAATGATTCTGTTGGGTTCGGTGGTGGAAAAAAAGAATGCGCTCATTCCAGCACGACTTTCGGTAAAAGAGAAAATGGAGACTTGTAAGTGTTTTAAATTATAAAATACAATTATCAACCTATAATTTAGATACATATGTATATGCCTAGGTAACTGATTTTATGCATTACCTATGTGTTTTAGACAAACATTTGTAGAAATTGCAAAAAGCAAATCATCTATGTTCCGAAAGACAACCACTGAAGTGAATTATCCATCCGGAAAATCAAAAAATAATTGTATTATTACTCAAGTTATAGTTGATAATTTATACAAGGGGTGTAAATGTTACAAAGAAGCAATACAGTTCAATAGCGGTGGTCCTGGACATAAACATTTTAAATTGACTATCACCAGTGATGTCAATTGTCCAATTGAACATAAAGTATCAGGTTACACCAAATGCTGACGAATTTTGTGGATTCAATTTCAAGGTGGGTAGTACTCGTTAAATAATTTTTTTTTTTCAAAATTCGACTCAATTTTTTCATTGATTTAAATTATTTGAAGTCATTTTCATAATGATCAGATATTTTAATTATATGTTTGTTTTTGAAATAAATATTTTCTTTTTGAGTACTCAGGTATATTTTTTCTACAATTTTCTTTTTTTGAAAATTTAAAAAAAAAGAACTGACGAATTTCAATTTATTTTTGAAAAATGAAAAATACGATTGGTCACTATGGAAAATTGTTGTCGATGATTTTTGGGGTGAAAATACTCACACACGGATCAGCCATTCTAAAAGACATTTTTTTAAAATTATTTTACCAGTTTTTTGGTGACAATTTAAGAAACAAGGGATTTTTTTCTGAAAGGTACCCCTGTAAATTATGGTAAATGTGGAAAGTGGCGTCGGATGATAGTTTTGAGTAAGAACATTTATACCTACGAATAAATTTTGCCAGTCCTGAAATTTCTTGACCTGAAATTTTTTTATCAAAATCTAATCCAATTTTCAAAATTTTCGCCCCAGTTTTTCAACTCTATCAATTTTTTTGAAACGTTTTCCTGCTAAATTCTCATTTTTTCAATTTTTTCCAATCCTAAAATTTTTTCTTAATTTTTTTCAATCTCTAAAATTGTTTTATTTATCTTTTCTAACCCTAACATTTTATTCTTCCATTTTTCTGAACTCTGAAATTTTTGTGTAACATTTTTTCTCCCAACTTTCAACCTCTAAATTTGTTTCCAACCCCAACCATGGGCGATGACGTCATGTCTTTCGTGTAAAAAATTGCATTACTCAAAAAATTAAAAGTTATACCTAAGAAAAATTGTGTTGTCGGAACAAATTTTGAAAAAAATTCTAGAGAACTTGGATTAAATTTTGAGAAAAAATTTCAGAGTTCAAAAAATACTGAAGAAAACTTATATAGAAAAATGAGCGTTGAAAAGAGTTTGAAAAAAATTTGGGAGTTGGGATTACATTTTTAGAAAAAATTGCATGCTTCGAAAAAATGTTGGTGAAATATCTTGAAATGTGAGGAAACTGAGAAATATGAAATAAAATTTTAGGTTGGAAAATTTGTTAGGAAAAAATTTTTGAGTTCAAAAAATTTAGAGAAAAAATTCTATGGTTATAAAAACCAGGGAGACAATTTTAAAGTTGTAAAAAATTTCAGAGTTGAAAACATATTGGAGAAAATTCTATGAGACTCGCATTCTCCCTCATCAACTTTTGTAAAGAATCGCTGAAACATCTATTCGATCTCCTACCAAACAATGTATTCTATTTTATGAATCACAAAAATAAACGAAAGAACGATTATCTTCAGAGTACCAACAACGTAGATAGGTAATAAATTTTAAGCAGTCCTATGAACTTGAGATTACATAATTTGCGCAGTTTTCTGTGGAAAAGCTGAAGTTGTGAGCGTAAGCCGATGTACATTGGTGTTTATTCGTTGCATAAAAATGAATTTATTTCAAATTAATAATATGTTTAACTTGAAAGTCGTGAATAAATTTTTACTTTTTGCATTCGTATTCTTATGCTTTGTGAAATGTGATTCGAATGGATTTTCAATGCCTTTTTCAAGTAAAGCACCAGCTAAGGAATGTAACCATGCGAATGTTACTTTTGGAAATCCGGTTTTTGGACAAAAGTGAGTACCTGCCTACCTAGGAAAAAAAATCCTGAACACCCAATAGCTAGAACGAAATTTGTAAACGCCTGTATGTAGGTGAGAATTCAAAAATATGGATGGGAATTGTTTTATATTCCCTTAGACTTTAATTATCAGCGTATAGATATTTTAACTTGAAACTTGAATTACGAAAGAAAAATCGGTTGGAATTCAGTATTTAGGCAAGTAAGCACTTACATTGAGTAAATGAGTACACAAATTTCTATTTTGTTTCAAACTGGTATATGAAATGGTTTTTTATAAAGACGGATCTTGGTTCGGAGCTAAAATTAAAATTAAATACCCTTGGAATGATAGAGATATATCCTTGCTCAAACTTAATATTTCTCAAGTGCAAATCGTAAATTTATACAAGGGATGTGATTGCTATCAAGAGAATGTTAAAATGATATCTGGTGGAATTTCAAAATCATCTGTTCAATTGAGTATAACTGCTGGGTTCAATTGTCCAAATTATCATAGATTTTTGGTTTATAATAATACGAGATTGTGGCGTTAAGTCGATGTAATATTGTGAATTTGTGATCATGATGAGATATTTTGTATATTTTTTGTTCAAAACTTTATAAAATTAAACATTATTTTATTATCTATTAGAAATGAAATGAAAAAAAGTGAACAAAAAAAGTCTCGAGTTTGATGAAAATTGGTAAGTTGCATCGTTTAATCTAAGCAAATATGTACACTCAAAAAAAACTGAGCCCTCTATTCATAACTTTAGGAAGGATCGAGGAGTCCTCTAATGCTACTTTTCGAAAAAAAAAACAATTTTTGCAACTGAAGGAGTTTTTTTCACTTGAGAGTAGCACCATATCTGCGTGGGATCTTAGCCATCTTCTCTCTTTGAAAAAGTATGCTTTGAATTTCTACATTTTCTTGACCCATTGACCTTGAAATCGAATCATATTTTTTGCTCTAGTTACAAGAGGTTTAAAAAAATTCACATTATCGCGAAATTTGATACGAATATTAGTTTCTTGATTTTTCAAAAATTCCAATCATTCAGATAAACGCCTCAAAATTGAAATAATATTTTTTTTGGTTCTAAAGAATAAATTTTGATGGAATTTTGAACATTAGTGATTTTTTACTGATTTTTCGGTCAAAAATTACTGATTTCTCAGTCAACGTCTCATTTATCAGAAAAAATCAGTAATTTTGAATAAGTAAAAAAAAAGCATTAAATCTCGTCATTTTTCAATTTTTCTTCGCTCAAAACTGTAGGTATCTATACATTAAGTAATTAAGTATTTGCCTACTGAAAATACCCCAAAACTATTCCAGCCCCACTGAAATAACAGGTTACTTCATTTTTTCATTGAATTTTGACCCTCTCCCCATTTTTTCTTAAAATCTGAGCCCCTCCCTTACACAATTTCTGGGTGCGCCTATGTATCACAAATTATAAGAACAATGTCATTTTCATCTACTTTTTGGTTTGTAGCCTTGTGCAGCACTCAATATATTTGTACCTTACATATTTTTAAGTGAAAGTTTTGTTAATTTAAACAAATATATGATATAGTAGGTATACTTAAGGATATTATTTTTTTATGATCTGATTTGAAAAAATAGAGATAAAAAATTAAAAGAGGTAGGTAAACACCCAAGCAATTTCAATAGTTGAAAACATGGGAAATTCGCAAACATTGCCCTTAATGATACACTAAACATTGGGGTGGAGCGCGAAAAAAAAACATACCTCGGATTTTGACCACACTCGGTAGGGTTGTTGGGTCACTATCGGAGACTACCCATAAAAAATTCGAGTCCCCTAGGTGGAGGGGGAGGGGAGCTGGGGGTTCTCAAAGAGCACCTCCTTTTTAAAAAAATGTTTTTTGTTTTTTAAATTCAAAACTCATTCTGCTACCAGGGGGTCGAAAAATTGCAGATCGCGAAATCCCAATATTGTGAAATTTTCGCTAGCCCCAAATTGATTATTTTTGCGCCAGGTAATTTTACCTTCATTTTTTTTTAATTTTTGAATAAAATTTTGAGAATTTCCTCGATCAGTGTAGCCAACTGCAAAATTGTGATGTTCAAATTTATGGAATTCGCGTTGATCTGATAATGTAGTAGGTACCTATGTAGTTAACTATATCGTATCGTTGAAAAACTTCCCAATTTTTTTTTCAATAACCGGAAACAAATTATGAAGAAAATTTTCCGTACCAGTGCATCCAATTGTAAACCATGATACACCTCCAATGTATGTAATTTACGTTGATCTTGAACCAATTTTTTTTCCATGACTAGAAATAATAATTTTAAAAAATTCGTACACTGGTGAGAAAACCACAAATTATGCTTTAAAAAAATCCTAGAATTTTTAGAATGCCTAAAAAATACGTTCGTTGTAGACAAGGCAAATAATTGTTTTTACCTCACCTTCAAAAATAACAAAAACCCTTGAAGTGCATAAGAAAAAAATTATGGTCATTTTTTTACTCACATTCACTTCCTAAACTTGATTCTTAAAAAAAAAAATCTTCACATTTTTTGCTCATTTTTTAACACACAAATTATCTTATTCTACTCAACAATTCAACAAATAATACAAACGCATGACAAAATCGAATTTTTTGACATTCTTAGCTAAATAATTAGAATTTTTTACTACATAATTAGAAAGCTTGACTAAAAATAAATAATCAATTTTCTAGGTACAAACCTCTGAAAAATTCTAAATCCCGCCTAAAATCCCTAGAATTACTCGAAAAATCACTGCGTTTGGCAGCACTGGTTTACAATTGGCTGCACTGGTACGAAAAATTTTCATTCATAATTATGTTTCTGATTATTGAAAAGACAATTGTTAAAAAAAAAAGAAAAAAAAAAAAAAAAAAAAAAAAAAAAAAAAAGGAAAAAAAAAATTTTTTTTTTAAAAAAAAAAAAAAAAAAAAAAAAAAAAAAAAAAAAAAAAGGAAAAAAAGGGAAAAAAAAAAAAAAAAAAAAAAAAAAAAAGGGGGAAAAAAAAAAAAAAAAAAAAAAAAAAAAAAAAAAAAAAAAAAATTTTTAAAAAAAAAAAAAAAAAAAAGGGGAAAAAAAAAAAAAAAAAAAAAAAAAAAAAAAAAAAAATTTTTAAAAAAAAAAAAGGGGAAAAAAAAAAAAAAGGGGGGGGGGGGGGGGAAAAAAGGAAAAAAAAAAAAAAAAATTTTGGAAAAAAAAAGGAAAAAAAGGTTTTGGGAAAAAAAAAAAAAAAAAAAAAAATTAAAAAAATTAAACCAAAAATTAAAAAAAAAAAAAAAAAAAAAATTTAAAAAAAAAAAAAAAAAAAAAAAAAAAGGGGGAAAAAGGGAAAAAAAAAAAAAGGGGGGAAAAAAAAGGGGAAAAAAAAAAAAAAAAAAAAAAAGTTTAAAGGGAAAAAAAAAAAAGGGGGGGAAAAAAAAAAGGGGGCCCAAAAAAAAAAAAAAAAAAAAAAAAAAAAAAAAAAAGGGGAAAAAAAAAAAAAAAATTTTAAAAAAAAAACACCCCCAAAAAAAAAAAAATTTTTTTTTTTAAAATTTGAAAGGAAAAAATTTAAAAACCCAAAAAATTTTTTTAAAAAAAATTTTTAAAGATCCGGTTTTTTTTTTCCCAAAAAAAAAAAAATTTTCCTTTCCCGGGGTTTTTTAAAAAAAAAAAGGGGGAAAAAGGGTTTTTTAAAGGCCGAAAATTTTTTCCCCCTTTTTAAAAAAAAATTTTTTGGGAAAATTTTTTTTTTCCCGGGGTTTTTTTTTTTAAAAAATTTTTTTTGGGGGGAAAACCCCCCCCCTTTTTTTTTTGGAAAAAAAAAAAACCCCCCAAAAAAATTTTTCCCCCCCCCTTTCCCCCCCCAAAAGGGCCCCCCTTTTTGGGGGGGGGTTAACCCCCCCCAAAAAAGATTTTAAAACCTTTTTTTTTTTCCCCCCCCTTTTTTTTTTTTTCCCCCTTTTTTTTATTTTTGGGGCCCCAAAATTTGGAAAAAAAAATTTAACCAAATTTTAAAAAAAATTTTAATTTTTAAACCGGGTTTTTAAAAATTTTCCCCCCCCCCCCCAAAGTTTTTAAATAAAAACCCCCCCGGGTTTTTGGAAAATTTTTCCCCAAAAAAATTCCTTTTTAAAAAATTTTTTTAAAAAAAAAAAAATTTGGGCCCCCCCCCCTACCCTTTTCCCAAAAATTTTTTTTTCCCCAAACCAAAAAAATTTTAAAAATTCCCCCCAAAAATTTAATTTTTTTTATTTTTTAATTTTTTTTAAAAAAAATTGGGGCCCCCAATTTTTTAAAAGGTTTTTTAAAAAAAAAAAATTTGGCCCTTTTTTAAAAAAAAAGGGGGGCCGTTTTTTTAAAAAAAAAATTTTTTTTTAAAAGGGGGTTTTTTTAAAAAAAAAAAAAAAGGGGTTTTTTTTTTTAAAATTTTCAAAAATTTTTTTTTTTTAAAATTTTTTTTTTTTAAAAAAAAATTTTTTTAAAAATTTTTTTAAAAAAAATTTTTTAAAACCTTTTTTTTTCCCCCCCTTTTTTTTTTAAAAAAAACCCCCCAAAAAAAGAATTTTTTTTTCCCCCAAAAAAATTTGATGTTAGACTACGTTTTATGAATTACCTAACGAAATTTTTATCCCCAATAAAGTGATATGAAAAAAAGTGGCCAATAAATCGTAATTATGGGAAAATTACTGGTAAATTTGAAATTATCGATAGTTTGCCATCGACCATCGTGAAAAAATGAAAGTACCTATCGATAATATCGATATAATATCGATATACTGACAGTCTCAACTTACACGTTTTTCACATACTTAAGTAAGTAATTTATGGTATTGGTATAGCTGGTAGGTATGTACTTGTAATTCTTAGTACGTTCATATTTTATCAATTCTTAATTTTATAATCGAGTCATACCAATGATAAATATTTCTTTTAAATAACAACACGTTGAAATTACTTGTTTATTTCAATAGTTTTGGTTCGAGTTTTTTCTCAAGAAATTACTCATAGTTTTCAATATGAATTTCTATGGCATTAAACCGCGTTTCGTAGATCGTTTTGTTCTCTGGTCATCGAAAAATTCCAGGAATGGCGAAGATTTTCATTTTCCATTGAATCTTTTCGTTGGACTGGGCGGTGGAAACAAAGAATGCGATCATCATACCACAATTTATGGCGAAAGAAAAGATGGAGACTTGTAAGTACACATTTGAATAACAAAATATTGAATGCAGGTAGGTATACCTACCTGCATTCAATCACTCATCGAATTTGTACGTATTTTGTAGCATTAAACACATATCTACCTACGTATCTATGTACATATCAATTTAAATAAATATTTGTACTGTGCTTCTAGGCTATCCTACGTAGAGACGAAAAAAGAAAAGAAAAATATGCTCAGAAAGACAAATGTCAGTTGGAAATATCCATCAAGCAACTCGAAAAATGATTGCATAATTACTCAAATCATTGTAGAAAATTTGTACAAGGGATGTAATTGCTACAGAGATACAAAAATTCTGAGAGGTGGTCCTAAATATAAATTTTTCGAACTCGATATCACTTCTGATTTTAACTGTCCAATTGAATATAAGGTTACATGCTTCACAAAATGCTGACGAATATTGTGTAGGTAGATATTAATACGTACTTACCTACTTTTGGTTTAAATAATTTCTAGTTGTTTTTGTAATGATTATAGATAGCAATGTACCTATATAAGGTACCGTTTTGTTTTTATACCTACCAAATAAATTATTTTGTCAATTATTACTTAAGTTTTTCAAATAAGTGACTACTTACCTACCTAAAAAAATTGAAGAGCCACAGATACGTCAAAGATTACCGAAATACCAGATTTTTTTGTTTTCCGATACCTGATAAAAAATTCAGAAGTTACAGATATACTACCTTCAACGGTTATTGCTTTTCAAGTGAATAAAATTGCTAAAAAAATTTAAAAATAAAAAAAAACGCCAAAAATCTGAAATTTTAATAAAAACTCATCTCTATACTTGGGAACTTGAAATTCAAGTAAGTAATTCGATGAAAGATGATTTTTGAACTTGTGAAAATTGCTTCGCGAAAGAAAACCCCCAGAAATTACAATGATTTAATACCTTTTGCTCCATAGCAAAACTTTTAAGTACCTATATTTTTTTCACAGTTTACGTACCTGGCTCATTCCATGTTAATTCGAGCAGGTTTTGAACTTGGGTCTTCCGATTGCACTCAAACTTTTTTTACGGGTTCCCCTCGATGGTCTAATGAAAGAATCACCGTCATTTCGATCCTAATCCTTCAGGGAGGTGGGGGGGGGTGGCCCTCGTAATTTTCGCCCAATTGGAATTTTTCGCAAAACGGTTCAACTTTGAAGGCTCATATCTCGAGATTGGTTTGGTCAAAAATGAATCTGTGGGTGCGGTTTTGTAGAGAATTGAAAGGAAATTAAAAATTGGTAATCACATTTTGAAAAGTTTAAAGCTGAGCTTTTGTGATGAAAGCTCAACTTTCATGATGATTTCCAAAGCTAAGGGCTACCATTTAAAAATCTGAAAAAATTACCGTAAGGAAAACTTTTTATGTATTTTTCAACTAATTACTTTTCAAGATGGGATCTCAACTCCCCTAAGGGGCACAGAAGTCCTCAATATTGGTCAAAATTCAAAAAAATTGCAAAAATGATGTAGCGCATCGATTTCAACTAATTCGAAGGCGCTGAGTTCGAATATGTGCTCAGTTTTTTCATCCGACTCCATTGAACCCCCCTAACAACCCCCCTATCAACCCCCTTGATAAGGTCAAAATTCAAGAAAATGAAAAATAACGTGTGACATGTCGTTTCTTGGGTTTTTGGTGGCACTGAGTTTGAATATTTGCTTATTTTTTGGATTCGACTTTTTAGTGCTCCCTAACCCTCCCAATTTAGAGAAACTCTTGCAAAAAAATGAAAATATCGTGCGGCATATCGATTTCTACTAATTTGAGGGTTCTGAGCTCAATTATCAACTTACTTTTCCGATCTGCCCCCCATGCCCTACAATGACCCCTAATTCATCAAAAAATTGGAAATTATGGCATTTTTAAAAAATAAGAAAAATAAGGATGAAGCTTTAAACCACAAAAAACTAACGAGGAAGGTTTCCGAAATCGAAGTACCTAAAATCTTGAGCCAAAACAAAAATAAATTGAAAGTACATAATAAAAGAAACCCATATCCAAAATTTAAGCAGCTGAAGTTCTTTTATCGAATTTTGGCGAATTTTTGAAATTTTTATACTCACCACATTACACCTTGAAAAATATGAAAATTTGAGTTGATCAACAAAAAAAGCTGAAATTTGGTGTATGTCCTATTTTCAAATTTTTTAATCGATTGGAAATGGTTTCCAGAAAATTTTGGAACTTCTCAAACCAAGGAAAAAAGCCCATAAAGATGGTTCATATCCACTTTAGCATCTATAATTGCAAATTACTCGATCTATTTGATCGATTGAAGTATAATTTTCCGAAATTTTGTAGTTTCAAGTTCGAATCTATATTTTTTGGCTAGAAATTTTCCTAGAGAAAATTTAAAAATACAGCGACAGCGTACTTACGCACCGAACACCCTATTTTGAAGCTCTCGAAACGAACGGAAGCAATTTTGAAACGTTACGGAGCCTCCAGCAAATTTAAACAGTCACTAATATGGGTATTTCGCAATTATATGTGCTAAAGTTCATAACAATCATTTTTATGCCATTTTCTCCAGTGCTGGAAAATTTCAAAATTTTCTAGAGGCTCCTAAACTCGTTGAAACTACATACTGCCAGTCGATTCAGGAGCTCGAAAATAGGGTATTGCCAAATTTCGGCTCTTTTCGTTGATTAAATCAAATTTTCATATTTTGCAGGGCAATGAGTAGGGCAACCCAAAATATGGATATATTTAAGCTAAAATATTGAATATATATTTTGGATATTTTGAGTAAAAATATGTGCATAAATATTCGAATATCCTAAGAATATTCAAATATATTCGAATACAATATGGGTATCATTTTACTCGCCTTGATAAGCGCTACTCAAAAATTATGTAATCACTGATATCGTTTCTAAAATAAGAACACTATTCACAGAAAAAGGCAAATGATTGAATCAAAATTGTTTTTTGACCAATTCAGACATCATAGCGGGTATTTTTTTGAAGGTGTTTGTCACTTTTTTCGACTTCAGTCACTTTTGGTTACTTTTCACGTCTAAAAGGTCACTTTGGTGACTTTTTCCCCCCAAAAAATAAAAAATAGATTTTTGCTAGTTTGTTTGTTGTTTTGACGAAGGAAATTAATCAATGAAATTATTCACGTCTTTTCAGTTGATTTATCTTTGAAATGGTTGCGAAAAACTACAAAAAATCCCTCCCCCCAGAAAACTGTAAAAAAAATTCCCCCGAAAAAAATTGAATTTTTGGTTACTTTTGGTTTCTTTTTGGTCATTTTTTGGTTTCTTTTTGGTCACTTTTTGGTCACTTTTTGCTCAAAAAAAGTTGCCGAAAGTTACTTTTTTCTTCAAAAATTTCGCTATGATGCCTGTTAATTTTTTTTTACCTAAAATGAGTGCTGCCTGACAAAAAACCGCAAAATTTCCCAAAATATTCAAATATATTCAAAAAATTTTGACAAATCGTAAAATATGTGGTAATTTCCCTTATGCAAAGAACTAGTAGTTAACTACTAAAAAAAAACTACTAGTAAACTACTAGTTTTTTCGGCAAGTAGTTTTACTAGTGAAACCAAACTAGTAGTAAACTAGTAGTAAACTAGTAGTAAACTAGTAGTAAACTAGTAGTAAACTAGTAGTTTAACCACTAGTTTACTACTAGTTAACTACTAGTTTGGTTTCACTAGTAAAACTACTTGCCGAAAAAACTAGTAGTTTACTAGTAGTTTTTTTTTTAGTATTTACCATTATTCTTACTTCTTCACTTACCTGGTGTTCTTGGTTTAGAGGAGCACGCCACCATGCTGGGTTGAAGACATTACACTAAAAGTAGTATTTAAACATGAACTTGGGAAATTTTTTTTCTTCAATTTTAATCAAATTGAATTTTTTTTTTGATTTTCTTGTTCATTATAATTTTATAAAATTTTCGGGCACATTTAGCAAATTTTTATCCCACCCCTTGGGGGCTGGAGCCACAAAAATTCAAAATTTAAGAAAAAAGGGTAGCAATAAACCTGCAAAAATTGAAATTTTGCAAATTTTTCGAGCGATATGCCTAAATCTATGTTTTCGAGGGCGTAGAATACGAATTTGACAATATTTTTTGGTTAGGGGTTAAGAGTTGGGGGTGAAAAGGAGGTAAAGGAGGGGGTGAGGCTTAGAAAAATTGAGATTTTGCAATTTTTTTCGAGTAATGTGTCAAAATCTATGTTTTTGAGGGCGTAGAATACGAATTTGACAATATTTTTTGGTTAGGGGTTAAGGGTTGGGGTGAAAAGGAGGTAAGGGAGGGGGTGAAACCTATAAAAAACTGAGTTTTGTAATTTTTGGAGTGTAATATGTCGAAATCTACGTTTTCGAGGGCGTAGAATACGAATTTGACAATATTTTTTGGTTAGGGGTTGAGGGTTGGGGTGAAAAGGAGGTAAAGGAGCTAGTTTTTCGAAAAACTACTAGTTCTTGGTATAAGGGTTTTAACTTATCAATATGTGTAGATGTTTTCACATGTACCATAAATTACATTATTTGAATAAACTAATTTGTCAAAAATTTGTTTGTTGACAAGTCTTATAAAACTGGTAATATTTGGTTTTGATAAAAACCACTACCTAGTCTTTTTGAAAAAATAGTATTCTATTTAAAAAAAACTACTAGTTGCTTTGAGAAAGTAGTAGTATTTTTGAAAAAACTACTAGTTATTTTTTAAAGAACTACTAGTCACTATGAAAAACTAGTAGTAGTTTTAAGAAAACTAGTAGTAGTTTTAAGAAAACTAGTAGTAGTTTTTTTGAAAACACTACTAGTTCACTACTAGTTTTTTTTAAAAACTATCAGTTGCTTTAAAAAACTAGTAGTTCTTTTAAAAAAACTACTAGTTTCTTTGAAAATACCACTAGTTTACTACTAGTTTTTTGGAAAAACTACTAGTTTACTACTAGTTTTGTGGAAAAACTACTAGTTTACTACTAGTTTTTTGAAAAAACTACTAGTTTACTACTAGTTTTTTGAAAAAACTACTAGTTTACTACTAGTTTACTACTAGTTCTTTGCATAAGGGTTTGGACAAAAATATTCAAATAGCAATCGAATATGTGAATATATGCATTTTTATGCAAAATATTCGAATATATTCGAAATGAAGTTGGGCTTATGTATTGTAAAGGAAATTTTCTGAAACGGAAAATGATTTTGTTACTTTTGTAATCGGAATGCAGCAAAGAAATATTTAAATAAATATTTTGGGTTGCCCTAGCGATGAGGTAATTTTGAAATTTCAAAAATTCGCCAAAGTTCGAGAAATCGATTTTAGCACCAGAAATTTTGAATTTGGGGCTCTTTTATAATGTACTTTCGATGTGAAAAAAATTCGAGTTGAAAAAATAAAAGTGGTAGGTTTAGGTACTTCACTAAGACAAAATGAATACCTACTTATTGAAAACACGTGAAATTCTCAATCATGGCACCTTGGCACGTGATGCAACACAAACCCAGGTAGGTATACTCAGTTCGAATTAGGTACCTATTACCCATACCTACAATTAACAGGAAAACATATTCAATTTTTGAATTTTCTGTCATAAAAATTATTATCTTACAGAGAAAATCGTACCCACCTATCTATAAATAACCCTACCCACCCTACTAAGTGTGGCGGGAGGACTTTGCGCCATCAGCTTGGGCAACACTGCTAAGAACCTCTGTTCTGGGCATGCGCCACTTTCGGATGTTTTGTAGCTGGTTTCCTATGCTATGACCTACGAGATAAACTTCAGTACAGGTTTCTCTATGAGAACACTATGTTGATATTAATGTCTGTTATTGTATGATTTTACTTTGTGAATATTAAAGATGAAGAATACAGTTTTGTATACGTTCACTGTGCTTTTTACTAAATATCAGTGTAAAGTGACAAATATTGTGTTAATCACACATTGGCGCCCGGACATAAAAAAACCTTTCTGTGTTCTATAAATTCGCGATCTTTTTGAGCACTTCTGTGCAAAGTTTCGAGGTATTTTTCGCCTGTAAATTCGCGTTTTTGGGTACACAGCCCTTTTTGTTTTATTCATTAAGTTGTGTTTTTGCCTAATTTACGAGATTATGGCAGAAATAAATAAATTTCAAGCCGATGACGTCGTCGATGTAGCTTCTGACCAAAATACTCAGTCAGAACACAATGAGACATGTTTACATTGGCCACCCAGACAAAGGCAAGCTGAACAGCAAGCCAGCGACTCAATCTCAGTCACATTAAGGACAAAGAGATGTTCCAGTTCCAAAAGAGTACCAAAATATGATCGTTCCAAAAAACCTAGAACTCTGCAGGATGAATTTTTGGAGAAAAAATCGATTGTGAGTACTTATAAATTACCAAAATTCACAAACAAAGTGACTAGTAATTTTTTTCCGTGGCCACAAACGACAGCTACAAAAAAATGTGCTAGATTCATCAAGACGGATATCAACCAGTCGTTTTTTGACAAGGATAAACACTCAGCTACTAATGAGTGTGATTTGCATCAATTTGTGACAGCTAAGTTGCCTACCTCTTCCATGGCAGGCAGTGAATTTAAATCAGAGCAGAACATTTATGAGTTAGAAAACCAACAGAAACTTTCAACCATATTAGATACCGGAATTGTGATACAACAGCTGCCTACCTATCCAAATTCGTTCACAGAGCCATCAAAGTTGCCTACTTCTTCCATGGCAGGCAGTGAATTCAAACTAGAGCAGAATATTTATGAGTTAAAAAATCAACAAAAATTTTCAACTACTTTTGATACTCAAATTTTTACACAGCAACTGACTAGTACAACTGAGAAGGAAAAACAGACCAACAATAGAAAACCTATTACTTATAAGACAAAGTGGTATTATAATTCTAAAAGGATGACAACTTTAAGTACACCAAAGCAACTCAAACCTATAAACCAAAGTACAGGAAGTGATGCTCTGTTTAAGTTACATCAAACCAAGATTATGAGTAAAAAAGACATCGACCTTACTGAGAAAAATCAATCCCAGGCATTTCAACAAATAAATAAGCCTAAGTTGCCAGGATTTTTGACAAAAAGCTGCAAATCTGCCTCAAACGAAAATAATTACGAGATAAAAAACGAGATAAATTTTCAAAACACCATTCCAGTGCTTAATACACAAACAAGTACCAGTAACAACCTATCTAGTCCAAATATGGGTGAATTACGAGATCATAATGGAAATTTGAGTCAAAAATTAAAATTTGAAGAAAAAACATTAAATTTAAAGACCTATGATGAACAAAAACAATCTGAAATGAATCAATGCTATATTGAGAAAATTATCAAAATAGAACAGGAGGTATTAAGCCTTGCTCATATTTTAAAAAATTTAACTGACAAAGTGAATCATATGATAAAAGAAAACATCAATAGAGCTACAAAAAGTGAACTTCTCCAATCCAAAGTACAAGTGGAGACTAATTTTATGAAAGAATCAGATAAGTGTTCAATAGAAACAATAGGTCGTATGGATACCATGTTCAAAAACCAGGCCAAGCTGCTCCAGAGTATGGAAAGTGCTGAATTACGAGTTAACACGTTCGCTGCCACACGAGTATTCTCGTACCAGTTTTCGCGAGGTCCGCTGTGCCAACTACGAATATATTCGTGGTTGAAGGAGGCTTGAGTTTTGCCAGCTACGAGTTAACTCGTACCACATAACACATTTTCAATAGTCGGATAATACTCTATGGCAAATTAGTTACCAACCTGTGAAAACCGCATGGCGCTACGATAATTAGAAGTTTATTTTTTTCGTGTTTGAAAAATCGTATATTTTCATTTTTTTTATGAATTATACATCGAATAATAACAGTTTTTTTATGCATGTATACATAAAAGAAGTTCATAATAAGGTGTGGTAATTTTTAAAACAATCATTTATACATAAGGAAGGGGCTGTGGGACACATAGGACAAAAATATCTGGATTCTTTTCGTTTATTGTCCTTTTTTGAACAGCAATACTTGCATGGTTTGGTTGGTGCTTGTTTCTTTTCAGTAGGAGGAAGAAGTTCCAAATAATGGAACTCCTCTGCAGGCACTTGTATTCTGGCCTTTTTATTTGAAGGAATTTGTGAAAAATTTCTACCCAAAAGAATTTTAATCACTTCTTCTCGAAATTGAAGGATTGTTGGTTTTGGTGTGGTAGTTTGATTTTGGCAGAAAATAATATAGGCATTATTTATATAAATCTCCATGATGTGAAGTGCAATTTTTTTATACCAACGGATAGTTTTTCTCAAAGCCGAATAATACGACAACATTTGATCAGATCTATCAATTCCTGCCATTCCATTGTTATAGTCTTTTACTATATTAGGTTTCGAGCTCACAATATTGTTGCGATTGCTCACATCAATCATTTCTACGCGATGTTTATTAGAAATTAATAGAACATCACGTTTATCTTTCCATTTACATACCACTACTGAATCAGATCGTTCCCAAATCATTTCACCTTTCTTCAATTTGGCCTTTGTAACTGACTTTGGGTTTTCTTTTCTATCTGTTCGAAGAGTACCACAAATGTAGGTGGATCGTTTAGTCATTTCCTTTGTCAAAGCAACGGAATTGTAAAAATTATCAGTATATAAATTATATCCCTTGTCCAAATAATTTTCCATCAATTCTAAAACAACTGCAGCTGCATGTCCGAGTTCGTTTGGATCACTTCCAGCCCCACAATAAATTTTTATGCGAAGAACTATACCATTTGATTCACAAAGCTCATATAATTTCACACCATACTTATGTTTTTTATTTTTTATGTACTGACGAAAAAATAATCGCCCTCTCCAAAGAACCATGGACTCATCAATGCATAAATTCATATTTGCGATGTAGTTGTTGTCCATAAGGGTATTAAAATGCTTCAAAATTGGACGAATTTTGTATAAACGATCTCCTGAATCTTTGAGATCATTATTAGAAAAGTGGAAAAATCGTAAAAGCAATTGAAATTTATTTCGACTCATTAGTGAGCGCCAAAATGGTAAATTATACAACTCACCAGTGTTCCAGTAATGACCAATAGTTGGTAGTGAACATGGTCCCATGTGTAAAAGTATAGCTAAAAATTCTTTCATTTCTTCAATATTTGTATCATTCCATTGGTGAAGCCTGGAAGATCTTCGAAGGGGGCGATTTTGATTTATAACTTGAGTAGCATAAAGATTAGTTTGCTCTACTAATAATTCCAGCAAATTTTTATCGAAAAATAACCATACAAAATCTTCAATTTTAGAAGTTGAGCCAATTGCCAGATGAGGTGCACCAATAAATGGAAAATTTGGAGGGTCCTGAGGTATTTTTGACCATACATTCACACCAGTGGTTGATGTAGGAGTTGTAGTTATCAACGTAGTTGTTGTGGTGACTAAATTTGTCCTGGTGGTTGTGGTAGGAGCCTTTATTGTCGCCAAAGGGGTTGTTCTAGTGACTCTTGGAGTGGTAGTTGCTTTTGTGACTTTTGGAGTAGTAGTTTTTCTTGTGACTTTTGAAGCAGTGGTTGTTTTAGCGACTTTTGGAATATTTTGAATCACAGCTGTTGTAGGTATAGATGGGGTGGGAATTGAAGTGCCCGGAGCTGTAGTAGGAATTGACTGGATATTTTGGTCCACTTCACTTTCTTCTGATTCATTTCCAGACCCATCCTCTGAATCACTTTCACTCTCCGTATTATATTCCGATCCACTATCAAAAAATTGGTCAAATTCATCATCATCCATATTAGCAAGTTTTTGAAGCTCCGAATCGCGTAAAACTTTTCTTTTCGACATGATTATCCACAATTAACACTACCTATCTAAGTATGAAGTCTCGAAACGAAGGTAAATCGTCAACTGATGCTAAAATTGAACCTTACAAATACTATCTCTACTTTTCTAGAGTTATCAAATCATCTTACTACTAAGAAAAATAGGTACGAATATACTCGTAGTTGGCAAATAGATGCAGATACAGCATCCTATTTGCCAAATACGAATATATTCGTATACGAGATATCTCGTAGCTGGCACTGAGAGAGTGTGTTTTTTTCTCTGGGCCAGGTACGAGATTATTCGTATGGTATTTTATCGGCGGAAATGCTTTCGTTATCAGTTCACGAGTAGATTGATACCAAACAAAGCAAAATCCGTCGATAAAATTCTCAGAAATTGCTTTGGCACAGCGCTGGAATTTGCCGACTACGAGATATCTCGTAGCTGGCAGTGAACGTGTTAAAACAGGATTCCAGCGCAGTAGAGAAATAACCTGCCAGCAAATAACTAAAGTTTTTGAGGAAATTAAAAAAATTGAGAGTCACAGTTACCAACCTAGACCTAGAACAACAGCAAGTCAGTGAAGCAATAAGTCAGAGGCTCATAGAACAAGCAGATGCTATAAAGGATGCAACCCAAATGGCGATGGGTACTTATGAGTTGGTAATGAGTGGCCAATCTCCAAATAACTCGTCTCAAAATAATAAACATCCTGGTGCCATGGGGCAGTATGACACTAAGCTCAAGCCAAGGCAGAGATATCCAAATACATGTGGCAGTGGTGCCATGGGGCAGACGGATATGTTGCCAAGGAAGAGGAAACAGAGGTGTAATACATTTACCGATGGATCCATGGGGCAGAAAGCAATTATATCAAAAAACGTAAACACAAATGGCCCTATGGGGCAAATCAACGTTCAACCAAATGCCAATTTACGAGATAATGAGCTTCAATCTTTAAGTGTCACATCACCAGCAGTGTTGGCCCAGGTCTCGCAGGATTCATGGGGCAGAGGCGCAGGCCACCCGCCATACGTCGGTTCCTGACTTTTTTAAATCGAAGTCCTTCGTGACCTTGGATGCCCACTGTGACCTTCGAGGGGCAATGTGGCGGGAGGACTTTGCGCCATCAGCTTGGGCAACACTGCTAAGAACCTCTGTTCTGGGCATGCGCCACTTTCGGATGTTTTGTAGCTGGTTTCCTATGCTATGACCTACGAGATAAACTTCAGTACAGGTTTCTCTATGAGAACACTATGTTGATATTAATGTCTGTTATTGTATGATTTTACTTTGTGAATATTAAAGATGAAGAATACAGTTTTGTATACGTTCACTGTGCTTTTTACTAAATATCAGTGTAAAGTGACAAATATTGTGTTAATCACACATAAGTACTTACGACGCAACGTAAAATTGACTTCAAAAAATTGAAGCATTTATCTTGACAATACATAATTCTTTTATTAAAACTGAGATAAAATTTTAGTGAAATGATCAGCCATACACCCCAACTTAAGCGTTGTTCAAATATTTGTGATATTGGTAGGCAGTAGGTACTTGTAATTCTTGGAATTTCATATTTTATTCGATACTTATTTAGATAATGAACCTAGGTAGGTACTTAATAAATTAATCATACCAATGATAATTATTTCTTTTAAATAATCGCACGTTGGAATTATTTCGATAGTTTCAGTTCAATTTTTTTCTCAATTAATTACGCATTTTTTTCAACATGAATTTTTGCGATATTAAAACATTATTGAGAATTTCATTTCTCGTTATTGTCATTATCAGTTTCGTAGAATGTTTTGTTTCCTGGCCTTCGAGAAATTCAGAAAATGATAAAGATTCTCATTTTCCATTGAATCTTTTCGTTGGACTCGGTGGTGGAAACAAAGATTGCGATCATCATACAACAATTTATGGCGATAGAAAAGATGGAGACTTGTAAGTACATATTTGAATAACGAGATACCTGCCTGAATTCAATTATTTATCGATTTTGACGCATTAAATACACATCTAAGTGCTTACCTATACATATCAATCTAAAAATATTTGTATGTGCTTCTAGGCTGGTGTATGTAGAGACAAAAAAAGCAAATAGAAATATTATCAAAAAGACAACTGTCAATTGGAAATATCCATCAGGCAACTCGAAAAATGATTGCACAATCACTCAAATCAAAGTGGAAAATTTGTACAAGGAATGTAAATGCTATAAATACACAAAGGTTATGAACGGTGGTCCTGAATATAAATATTTCGATTTCAATGTCACATCTGAGTACAACTGTCCAGTTGAATTTAAAGTTTCATGTTTCACAAAATGCTGAAGAATTTTGTGTATTAGGTACCTAGTACGTAATTTCAACTTGAATTAATAATTCTAAGTTGTATTCGCAATAATTATAGCAAATTAGGAATATGAAGTACAGTTTTGTTTTATACCAAATAAATTGTTTATTTTGTTTGAATATGTTGTAATCAGGCCATTTTTTAAGTAGGTATATGAAGTTTTGGGAAATTTCTCACTCAGTCATTTTGATTTTTCCAAGTAAATGTTTACCTCAAAAATTAGAAAAATACAAATTTTGAAATTATATTTTTAAACTCAAAGAAAATACAAAAATATAGTAACAGTAACACCAAAAATTTACTTTTTGAGTAGATTTAAAATTTTTTTTAGACTATTTTCATATTTTTCCAACTTGGAAAAATTTTTACACATATTTTTCAAAATAATGAAAGAAATTTAAATCATTATTTACGGGGGGGGGGGGGGGATTTGTCATTTTTTGTCCATATTTTTCCAAGGTGAGAAAATTGAACAGGTTTGAACTTTCATGTGTGTTTTTTTTAATATACAAAAAAAATCAAAATTTTCAAAAACTTTGGCCACTCTGAGCTCGGCCTTATTGTATTTCTCCTTCCAAAATTTTAAAATAATCGAAATCCTATAAAAGTGATTTTTTTCGTATTTTTCCTCAAAATTATTTGGTAAAATTGAAAATATGAGGAGGTTTTCATTAATTCCCCCCTCTCCCTCTCTCCGCATAATACCTTCGGAACGTCACTAGGCCCAACATCTATGCAATGTGCCATACACACGACTGCTAACCACCAGCGTTTTCTCCTCGCAGAGTTTCTCACACAGTAAAATTTTTTTTAAAATGTTCTGGTATAGGTAATCAGTGACCTTTCGAAGCTATTATTCCGAGGGGAAAGGAAGGTTAAAAATCTGTGAAAGTTCCAAATCAGATTTTAAATTCTCCCACCAACATTGTGATACCTGAGTTAATCAATAAGAATTTATTTCACTCGAAGTTGCAATAAAACGATTTTTTGAATTATTAAACTTGAATAAAAAATCGGCCACTTTTACTTTGAAATTATTTAAGGAAAAATACGTAAGACAGAGCATAGCCAGGCCAAAATTTTTGAAAAACTTGATTGTTTAAAAAACTCATGAAAGTACAAAATGTTCAACTTTCCCAATTTGGAAAAATATGTGTACAAATGATAAATGTTTCCAACTAGGGAAAATAAGAAGATTTTTCCAATTTGGGAACATTAAAAATTTTTAATCTTCGAGAAAATAATCACTATCTTCCCTACTAGCATAAATTTTCAGATCTATACATAATTCAAAAAATCCATCAAGTAATCTCTGATATCCAGTCTTCCAACATGAAAATTAGATTTCTGTATGTTCCCAGTCATGTAGGCATCGAAGGAAACGAAGAAATAGATAGAGCCGCAAAACTAGCCGAATTACCCTCCCCCCTAAACCTCCTAAATCCTAATGACATAAAAAATATTCTCACTAAATCCCAACTTACAACTTGGCAAAATCTATGGAATACAAAAACTGACAATAAACTCCTTATTCATAAAAAATCCATCTACCCTTGGAAAAAACTCTCACTCCTCAATCGATCTGATGAAATAATAATCACTCGCCTCAGAATTGGACACACAAAACTCACCTATAACTATTTATACCTTCGAGCCCCCAAACCCAAATGCCCTTTTTGCAACTCAGAACCCTTCGACACTCAACATCTCCTCTTTCACTGCCCTAATTTAAAAAAACCGAGACAAAACCTAAACATCTCTGAAAACAATCCAACAATACCAGACTCAAAAACAGAAATGCAAAAAATTATCCTTTTTATAAAAGAACTTAAACTCCAACACCAAATATAACCCCCTCTTTCCAACCTCTCTCCACACTGGGCGTAAAAATCTTGGCAATTACACACGCCCAGTATAATAAAAATTTAATAAAAAATATGAGTAGGTATAAACAGAAAATTTTTCCAACTTGATAAATTCGGCCATAGGTAGTATGGAATCGAGATTGGAGGCTAGTACCAAGTACCAACGTATAGCCTCTAGCGCGCGAGGAATTTCATGTACCTGATCTCAGACCCCTTATATGTTCATGGTATGCAACCACTTGCACATTTTTTAAAATTTGAATAAAATCGTAAATTCAAATATCAAGGATGATAGGAAAAAAAATTGAAAAAAATTGTGGTATACACTTTCTGATTATCTTCATTTTTGAAGGGGCTTCAGTGATTTTAAATTTTCCCAGAATTTCATTTTTTTCTATTTCACTGAAATTGTTGGTTTAAGTACCTAGGATAATAGAAAAAAATTGCAAAAAAATTTGTGGTATAAATTTGTTGCCTATCTTCACTTTTGAAGGGGCAGAAGTGATTTTAAATTTCCCAAAAATTCATTTTTCAAAAGTTTGACTGAAATCGTTAATCACTGCTGCCTCTTCAAAAGTGAAGATAGGCAAAAAGTGCATACCACAAATTTGGAACCAACAATTTCAGTCAAATTTTAAAAAAATGAAATTTTGGGAAAATTTAAAATAACTGTAGCTTCTTCAAAAATGAAGATGGGCAAAAAGTGTATGCTACAATTTTTTTGCAATTTTTTTTCTATCATCCTTGATTTTATTAAAATTTTAAAAAAAAAGAATGAGTAAGTACAAGTGGTAAATTTTCACAACCATATGGTTAAAAATGGTGAATTTTCTCCAACTCATGGTTAGAAATGGTGAATTTTACCAACGAAATACTGTAAAATCACCTTGAGAATGGTTATATAGTTATCCCTCCCCACAATCGGCACATCTCTGGTTGTAATTCTCAGAAGTTTGAAAATTATGTAGGAGGTCGATAAGCTAAGTAGATACATGTGAGTACCTACTTAAGTAAGAAAAGTAAGCAGATACAGGATACAGATACAAGTAGGTGGATATTTCGATTGAGGACCTTGTTTTTGTCACGTTCTGCTACTGAAAAAACTCTGCAGAACGAATACATGCTCATTATTTAGACATAAATATTGAACTGATAACAAATTTATGACTCATTTCCATTTCCCTCTTCTACCATGTTAGAGAATGATTGCCAATCTATTTTATTTTATGAATCACAAAAATAAATAGAAAAAACGATTATGGTTGGAGTTTCAACAACGTTTATCAGTGAACTTCGGTATCTACATAATATAAGAAGTTCCGATCATTTCGCTGGTGTAGTTTTCGTTTAGAAAGTTCAGGTTTCGGGTCGTACCTAAGCTAATAAAATAATTTTTTATTCATCCTTACAAAAATGAATTCATTTTGGTTAAATGTTTTTAAAGTCGTGAACAAATTTTTAATCGTTGCAATCGTATGTTTGTGCTTTGCGTCTTCGAATAAAGGTCTTGGTTATGCAAAGGAATGTAACCATTCGAACATTACTTTTGGACGAGCAGTTTATGGGCAAACGTGAGTATGATATTATTGATTAAGTTGACGAATTTTGAGCGCAATATTGAAAACTAGTAGGTAATAAGAGGATGATAAAACCGATGCTCGTCGAAAAAAGTTGAATAAAACATCAATTTTCTTTGATTTTTCAAGTTGAAAGGAGAGTTTGTCGAGATGGAAAATTTTTGGAGTTGAAACAAATTTTTTTAAATTTCAAATGGGAAAATTTTTTGAAAAATTCGAACTTGAAAAAATTTGTTAAAATTGTGAAAAATTGCACTTGAATTTTTTTTTGAAAAATTAAACTTGGAATGTTGAAAAAATTCAGATTCTATTATCGAGAATGTAATAGAAAATTTCAACTTGAAAAAAGTCTCAGCTGAGTTGGAAAGAATGTTGAGAAAATTTTTCCTATATTTTATTGTGATTGAATGTTCATGTTTTTTTTTTTGGAGGTGAAAAACATTTATAGTAAGACTAGGTAACTATTTCCAGAAATTTTTTTTAAACAACTTTTTTAATTTTTCAAACTTATTTGAAAATAGGTAGTCAATTAGTCAGCTCTTACAGCTGAGAGGATAAAGGTTAGGGGGAAGTCCGAGAATGAACTTTTCATCAGGTCATTCTGAACATCTAGTAAATTTTTACCAGTTTAATTTTTCTGAATAATTTTTCCAACTCAAAAATTGTTTCCAAATTCAAGTTTTTACATTATTGTTAAGAATCTTGAGAATTTCTCAACATGCTTAAAATTTTTGGAAAAATTTCCCCAATATTTTCTACGTTTGATTTTCTCAAAAAGTTTTCCAGCTCAAAAATCTTCACCAAGTTCAAATTCTCACAATATTCTCAATGATCTTGAGTATTTCTCAACATTTTTGGAAAAATGATTTGAAAAATTAAACTTGAAAATTTTTTTTGAAGAATTTATACTTGAAAAATATTGAGGGAAAATGATGAAATCTCGGACTTGAAAAAAATGTAGTTGTTCAAGCACATGCGAAAATAATAACCCCTCTCTCAGCGTTTAAGTCATCAATACTTGAGAACTAGATTTTGAGCTGCTCAACGTGGTTATAACGCCATCATGCTGTACAAGTTGATTATGACTTTTTCTGGAGCAATTCCAGTACACTGGAGAAAACTCAACTTTTACTAGAGACTCCGGATTAGTTCAAAAAAATTCGCAATCTATTTGAGAGGTCGATTTAATTACAAAATCAACTTTCAGATTTCCACCTAATAATTTACTATTTTTATAAAAAATTACTTGACATAATATCAAAAGCTGTTTCCGGCTACCTATTTTAAAAAATTCGCCAAAAATCGAAAAATCAACTTTGAAGGCTCAAACT